>JAPPVO010000036.1:128432023-129632023 GCA_030407325.1 Camellia japonica | reverse complement strand
GGTTTTTGCCCTGAAAAGCCCACCGGTTTGCTCTTGAGAGGGTCTGTTTACAGGGTTGACTTACTCCAAGAACTTTCTGCTCCACCTTACTAAAAAAATGCTGAGGATTGCACCAGTGACCTGCCGGCCATGAGTGCTTGCTGCCGGCTATCTGCCAGCCAAAAGTGTGCTATGCCGGCCAAGGATGAAGCACTGCCGGCCATCAGTGAGCCACTGCCGGCCACTGGTGTACTGAATTACCACACTACAACAGAGCACAGACAGAGGAAAATAGAGGGTTTTCCAAGGATATGTTTGTACTATGCCCCTCTTATCATCTCAAAACATCAAAGGAGTGGCACTCTTGGATCCAAAACCACCAATCAAGCATTTTCAATGCATAATGGCCAAAGATCCAAGTTGCACAATTTCATTAAATGCACAAAACAAGACTCAAAGGACCACCACCCTATCATGCATGATCAAGGGTGATGAAGACAAAGGAGATTGGCTCATTTCATCACTTTGAGTATGAAATGGACCAATCTACCTTGTGTTCAATATAACGTCCGATTGAACACATGCAATGCAAACACAACATGCTTATCTTAGTCATGTTTTATTTGTTCAATTTTGTTTACTCATTTTAGCATTACCAAGTTATTCTTTAACCAGTTAAGTCCAAGATGAGTGTCCTCTAATGAGAGAGAGGTCAACCAAAAGATGGTTTAAGACATGAGAGAGATCATGCCTTTGGTTAGGAGGAACCCTCAAAAGAGGGTTAAAACCATTGAGCACAAGCTCTATCTCAAGCTTAAACACAACCTTATGGTTAACCAACCCCTAAAGAAAATGAAAAGTGAAGAAATGAGGAAGGTTGTAGATATTTCAGTGCTAAAATGGCATGAAAAATGATACTACAACATGCAAACAACTCATGCATAACATGTTTAAAGGCCAAAATCACTAAACTAGTGAAGAGCACTACACTATAGGCATGTAATATGAAGCTCCAATGACCATACCAGCTCAAATAGAGTTAGAATATGCCAAAACAGTGGCTAAAACATGCTGAGATCAAGCCACAAAAATGTAAAAAAACATGCTCACATGCTAGGCTATCTACACTTGCAAACAAGACACAAGGAGGGGAGGCTACCCCCTCCTATTTTGGACCTCAAAACAAAGTTTTTATCATTGAAAATCCCCTAGAATTCAGTGGTTAAAAGGCCAAAAAAAAGTTGTTTTAAAAGCTTTGAAAGATGGCACAACATTTAGCAAGCAAACTACAAGAAGAGTGGACCACCCCTAACTCCAAAAAAAACCTCAAACCACCATTTTAAATCATAAAAACAGAGATTTCAGAGGTCAAAAATCAGCCTCAAAACAGCATGCAAAGATGGCCAAACAAGTATTTAAATTAAGCTGAAAATACAAGTATTCAACCTCTTTGAAGACAAGATGCTATATAAGCAACAAAGGCAAGTCAAACCAAGCAAAAATCCTCTTCTAGAGCTCAAGTAGAACCTCAAGCAACCTCAATACAATGGTGATCAAGTTTGATCAAGGGCTCACAAGCAAAAGTGTAGAGAATTTAGGCTTTAAGGCAAAATATTTAGAAAGAGAGGATTCTAGAGAGAGAGAGAGAGAGAGAGAAAATTTTTGTCTTCAAAAATTTCCAACCATTTGCATACAAGAGGAAGACTTCTATATATAGAAGATACAAAATCCTCTCAAAAAGATCGAACCATCCACATGCAAGCAGATGCTCCAATCTGTGCAAACAGCTGGCACAAAATATCAAAAAATATCTACTGATGCACTGGTGGCCGGCCGGCCATCAGTGATGGCCGATAGGGGCTCATTGATGGCTGGCACGGCACATCAATGGCTAGATAGGCCAAAATCCATGACCGGCAGTTCCTTAACATGGCCGGCAGTGCATCAAGAATAACATGCTGGAAGGACCAAAACATGGTCCAAAAATGAGACAAAATTGATGCAGGGTTTGGAAAGCTCAAACCTGTGGCGCTCCACTGCGAAGTTCGATCCCTCGATGAGCAATCAAACTTATCACTGGATGTACCTGCAGGAACATCCAAGTCTTGAGGACGGTCAAAAATGGGGGTGTCTACACGCGTTTCACGCGTTCTGAGAAACAAGAAAAACGGCTTGGGCTCGTGCTTCCAAGATAAAACACACTCAGGGCCACGCGTCACACGTCCTGAGATACAAAAAACCATTCAGGCTCGTGCTTCACGCGTCCTGAGATACAAGAAAACTACTCGGGCTCGTGTTTCACGCGTCCCGAGATAAAACACACCCAAGGCTACGCTTCACGCATCCTGAGATAAAAAAAAATACTCGAGCTCGCGCTTCACGCGTCCCGAGATAAAACACGCCAAGGGCCATGCTTCACGCGTCTTGAGATTAAAAAAAAACTGCTCGGGCTTGCGCTTCACGCGTCCCGAGATAAAACACGCCCAAGGCCAAGCTTCACGCGTCTTGAGATGAAAGAAAACCGCTCGGGCTCGTGCTTCATGCGTCTTGAGATAAAACATGCCCAGGGGCACGTTTCACATGTCCTGAGATACAATAAAATTGCTCAGGTTTGCGCTTCACACGTCCCAAGATAAAGCACGGGCCAGTGCCATGATTCACATGTCTTGAGATACAAGAAAAACCACTTGGGCTCGCGTTTCACGCGTCCTAAGAAAAATTCGAAACAAGCTAAAATCATGTGAGGAAAGAAACACTCTAACCACGCTAAAATCGTGAGAAAAGGTCCTGAGAAACCACTCAGGGTCGCATTCCACACGTCCTGAGATAAATTCCAAACACACTGAAATTGTGTGAGGAAAGAGAACACTCTAACCACGCTGAAATCATGAGAAGAGGTCCAGGAAAAAAAATCCAAACGTGCTAAAATCGTGTGAGGAAAGGAACACTTAAACCACACTGAAATCATGAGAAGAGGTCCTGAAAAAACCACTTAGGGACGCGTTCCATGCGTCCTGAGATAAATTCCAAACATGCTGAAATCGTGTGAGAAAAGGAACACTAAAACCACGCTGAAATCGTGAGAAGAGGTCTTGAGAAAACCGCTCGAACGCGACCTGAGAAAAATTCTAAACACACTGCAATCGTGTGAGGAAAGGAACACTCTAACCACGCTGAAATCATGAGAAGAGGTCATGAGAAAAACGCTCAAGGTCACATTCCACGCGTCCTGAGATAAATTCCAAACACGCTGAAATTGTGTGAGGAAGGGAGCACTCTAACCATGCTAAAATCGTGAGAAGAGGTCCTGAGATGATGCGATGGATGCAAAGAGTATGATAAGATTGTGCGATAGATGTACAGGAAAAGCAGTAAACAAACAAAGCGGCACTTTAGAAATTACCTCATGGGGTGAGTGGCGATGAACCGCTCTACTCTGACGGGGATCTCCTCCTTGTGGCACTTTAGAAATTACCTCATGGGGTGAGTGGCAATGAACCGCTCTACTCTGACGGGGATCTCCCCCTTGTGTTCTTCAAACTCTTACCTTCAACTCACAGTTCAAAGGCCCTCAAATGCTGACAAGGGGCTAACCTCTGCATGTAGAAGCCACATATGCCGCTTTTCTTCCTGATCATATTCACAACTTTCCCTATTCTTCAACAGGGTGACAGACTAGGTTGGTTCAGTATCTAGAATTGAGGCGCATACACGCTACCTCAACCTATGGGGCTGCCGTACAGATTTCAAGCTGGGGATACACCCCTGGGTATTTAAACCAGACTTTAGTCTCAGAAATTCCAAACCTTTGCGTTCTAGGCATCGCCATTCGAATTCTAGTTTCCACCGTCACAGTTGGTCTCCTAGGAACTCATTCCAAACACAGCCAAGATGCCTCTGATGGGGAATGGTGTTCAAGGAGAGCACTTTGATCGCCATTCTAACTTGAAGCAGGCGTGAACTTGAGGTCGAGGTACACTCATACTTTAGAGAAATGACAAGGCCTGAAAAGGTGCCTTCAAAATGCAATCCCGGAAATGCTGAAGTTAAAACAAACTGAGCTGCTCCAATTTTCCCTCTTTTATTTTGCTTTGCAGTCCAGAGCCTACGTAGCTTTAGATATGTCCTCGTTCTATTGTTCCCTCTTTTGATCGGGGTTGGACCCTGCAGTTTTATGAAAGAAGGAACCCTGTTTTGCACCATGTTGGGAATGACACAGCACTCTGAGCACAAAACGATTTATTTTTGAAATTGAAACCAAGAATGAATTCTCAACCGGGTATTGAGCCTACGACTGGCCACAGTACACCATGACTCAACAAAGGAAAAATAAAGTAAAAACAATCTAACACATCTATTTACACTCACAATGACTCAAAACAAGAATCAAGAAAAACAAAAACAACAAACACAACACTCGGATATTTTCCACTGGTGGGAGACCTCTCAGTTCACAATTTAGTGTACCCATCCTCTATGTTTGGAATAGAGTTGACCCCCTGTGCCTTTTTGAATATCTTTTCTAGCTTGTTAACTTTGAGCGCGGTTGGATCAACCTTGAATTCAAACTGTGCCTCGGTTTGATACACCGGGGCTTTAGAAGTTTGTGCTGGGATGGGTTCTGCTTGGACTGGGAAAACCGGAACACCCTCGGTTTGTGGATCTTAAGCAGTAGTAGCATTAGCTGTGGTACCGGGCATAGGGATAGCCGTGGTGGGTACATGCAATGCAGAGGCCATTGCTGGCTGCGGTTGCTGTTGTTGTAGGCTAGTTATAACCTCGGCTTGATGGGTCATAACCTCGACCTGACGGGTCGCGTCATGCTGTTTGCTGTAAATGGAGTAATAATTCCTCTAAATTTGATGGAGGCTAAGCCATGATAGGGGTAGATGCTTGAGATGAGATGAACGAAGGTAATCTAACTGGTGAATGTCGAAACAGTGGAACTGGTGAACCCAGTATGGCCCTCCTTCGTCTCGCCATCGGCGAAAGTGAAACAAACGCTGGCTGCCTCTGAACTAAGTCCCCGACCTTACAAAGTCTATCGACATGAGTCCAGAGTACCAGGGGATATCGGAGCCTTCTGAAGCTATGGTTTCAAAACTGCCTAGGAAAAGAGAAAACAGACAGCACCTCAGCCCAATTTCACTAGAATAGATATGATCACAGCTGAGTGACTGTACTTCACACTGAATGCTGCCCAAAAATAGATACCAACTATACCACTGATATGAAGCACCCATGTACAGTTTCACTGCAAAACACATACTATGTAAAGAGAGTCAAAACACCCCTATGAGGGGGTAGGGTTACCCTATCCTAATTTCATCAGGAACTAGCGTAATCTATTGAAAACAAGCAGTTTCACACAATTCTGCACAAGGGGTCAGCATCCTGTCCTAATTCAGATGAGTCATTATGGCTTTTCTATATGCAACTAGGCCAAATGGTCAAAGAGGGTACCTCAACCAGACTACCTAATATACCTCCACACCTAACACCGAGAGGTAAAAGGAGGATCAAACAGTATAGCGGTACTCCAGATCCACGGGTTGTGTTCCCATCATGGCAGAGCCCACAACCAGTCAGCCTTTTGGCAAGCTTTTGGGCAAGCCTCCGGCAAACCATCCAAGAATAGCAGATGACAAACATAGTGAATTAAGCACACCAATGCAAATGTAATGCATAGAAAATATAAGTGTAGATAAAATTTCATATCATGAATTTCGAGTCAAGTTCCCTAAATCCCCAGCAAAGTCGCCAGAAACTGTAGCTCGACTTTTTCTTGCCTCCTCTCGGAAAACGAATAAGCCCTACAGTATCGAACTCCTGCAGTTCTGAATCTGATCTCATAAGTGTAATGTGAAATAGATAAACACCAAAGAGTCCAAATCCAGCCAATCTTTTGGAAAATCGATTTTAAATCAAATTGTCGAAAATTGACTGCTTTGCTAGATACAGAATCGCCACCTAATGTTTTGGGGAAATTTAGGAAACCCATGACTCGTGCCAAAGGCCACGTGTTCGTCATCGCCAAGATTGTCTCGGCTCAAGAACTTAGGTACTAGAGGGGAAGGTTATGAATTGAGCACCCCCGCTCGCCCGATTGAAGATCGGCCTCCACTAATCATAATGTGATTCTTATCTACATTATATGCTCTTGTTCCGGTTATTAGGCTAGCATTACTATGTGATGCTGTAGCTCGGCTTTTTCGCACCCCATTTCGGAAGTTCAAAATAAGCCCTACAATTCGAATTCCCGCGATTCTGAATCTAATCTCACTAGTGCAATGTGAAATTGGTAAACACCAAAGACTCCAAATCCGGTAAATCTTTTGGAAAATCGATTTTGAATCAAATTACCAAAAATTGACTGCTTTGCCAGATACAAAGTTGCCACTTAAATATTTTTGGAAAATTTAGGAAACCCATGACTCGTGCCAAAGGCCACATGTCCGTCATCACCAAGATTGTCTCAGCTCGGGAACTTAGGTACGAGAGGAGAAGGTCATGAATACATTTGAGCACCCCCACTCGCTCGATCGAAGATTGGCCTCTACTAATTATGATATGATTTTTATCAACCTTATATGCTCTTGTTTCGGTTTATTAGGCTAGCATTTACGATGTAATGCGCACAAACAATTATAGACTAAATCACAAGAATTGGAACATCTCGAGTCATGTTTGTTTTGAAAATTGTTTCAAAATATGTACCACTTGAAAAAGTGATCGCATATGAACATTACTCAAATTATTTCAATTCAAGCAATAAGCCTTTATCCACAGGCATACAAGAAGTTTAGCATTTAAGCAATTAGCCTCATAGTAAACATGCAAAACATGGCAACAACCACACACATGCGACATGCTAAAGCTAATAAAAGCTCACCTAGTACTCCAAGCCAAAAGAGAAATGAGTAACTATGTAATTATGGCTAATGCAACACATGCGATATGCAACTAAATAGGCTTCGCTACTAATATGGCATATGAAACAATTAATAAATAATATGCAATCTAAGTACGTATTCAAAGAAGTATTAAAACTAACTAACAATGCAGTTTGAATGATGAACCGAGCCTCGGTGCATGCAATACAAATGGGTGCAAACATAAGGAATGTTAATTGAAACATGATGTCCCTAAACTAACCATCATAAGCAGTTAAATAAAAGGGAGAAAGATGTGGGGTTAGAAGACATACAAATTATTACATTGCACTCTTACGAAGGAGTGTTTGAATAAACTAACTAATTAAAACTAAGCTAATTAAGCTAATTATTATAAAAACAAATGAAATTAGCTAAACTACTTAACTAATTATTACAAATGAATATGAATTAACTAACTATTCTAGTTCACTAATTATAAAACGAAATTGAATAAGTAATTAATTAACTAATTAATTACAACACTTTACACATTTAACTAGCTACAATTAATTAATTACAACAAGATTGATTTACAACTATGACAATTATAACACGAATGAAACAATTAATTACATTCGACAAAATGTGTAAGTGAAGATGGATGAAGGTTTCATGCATAGCGCCTGAGAGCTACTCTATCTATCCAAGCCAACTCTGTTTCACCTTCAGCCACTGCCTCTGTTTTCTTACAAAACTGCACTACTAGCCACACACTGAGGGTCGGCCGTGCATTACTGATGGCCGATCAGGCCTACAGATGGCCGGCCGTGCATCAATTTGCTGCAAAACTCTGTTTTTGTGTTTTGAGGTGAACCAGTGCAGACAGAGTGTCCTCAAGCACTGTTTGTCCCTTTTTTCCTTCTCTGTCATGGAAAAACCTCAAGAGAAGGTTGAAATTGATTCCAAAGCCATCAACGAGAAAATTAATTGCTTGATGGTCTTGGATGCAATTTTGGACAAAAATCAATGAAATGCAAATAATGAGACCACCCCTCCCTTTTGTCATGGAATGAACTCAAAGAGGGAGGTTGCAACGCTTCAAGAATCATCAAAATGCCATAAGTTAGCATGTGACGACTCTTGACACAAGGAACTTGGCATAATGTCCAGACAAGTTGGAGCAATTTAAGCCATTTTCTTTATATGGGTTGATTCAAGTTTTAAGCCAATTTTGTGAAGCCTTACCATTCTTTAGTCCATTTATCCATGGTGATGTTAAAGTCCTCTAAACAAGAAGTAATGTCAAATGAGAGGTTCTTCTAAAGCATGAGAGAGAGACCACACTGTTGGCAACGAATCTCCGAAAAGATTAAGTCATTAAGAGTCTCTCTTACATGTCTTGAACAACCTCAATCGGTTGAAATCATTCTCAAGAATGAAAGAGATGGATGGTGGATTGATTATTAAAATTAGACTTTTAAACATGGAAATAAGTAAAGAAATGCTTAGAACAACATGTAACAAGTTATGTATGTTGTGGGGGCCGAATATTGGGAGTCGTAAAGAGGCTGAATAATTGGACCCAGAGAGTCGAAATATATACATCGCATTCGGCATCGTCTTGCACATTTAAATCCTGCCCTATTTGGCTAAATAGCCGGTTGAGTAAGGGGCGAGTGAAAAGCAGTTTGCAACAAAAGGAGCCGAGTAAATAGTTATACGGCGAATTGAAAGTGGGCCCAGCCTCGAGGCCCAAGAAAGAAAAGATATAAATAGAAGAACATCAGCCAGAAAGAGGTATGTGAGAATTAGTACGCTTAACTTAAAATACAAGTAATCAAGAGAGTAAATACTGACTTGACCGTCGGAGTGCTAATTCCGGTACCCCCGACTGGAGTATTCATCCTTTTTCAGGTTACCAGCTGAGGATCTCTAGTGCCCCATTGGATCAAAAGAGTATTTCCAGAACCACTTCCCCACAATTGGTGCCGTCTGTGGGAATACTCAAGCACATCCATGGCCGGTGCGATGGAAGATCCTCTAGTAGCCGCTGGAGACCCTACGCCACAAGACGAAACCACTCCAAGCAACATGCTTGGGCCAGAGAATATTACCGCAAGAAGGGTCCTGAACTTCGATTCACCCTCGACATCCGCTCATGAGACAATGCAGGCGATTATGGAGCAAGCAAAGCAAAACGAACAAAGATTGGAAAACATGATGGCTGAGAATGAGCGCCTTCAACAGGATTTGGCTTTGGCAGTGGGAAAGTCTAAACAAGTTACACACCCAGATCCGGGATGACCGCTAAGAGCGGATGGTCGAAGACCTCGAGCTCAAAGACAAGTCAGAGTTAGTGACAGCGACTCTGATTCATTATCCCCAAAGCCAAAAAAGAAGGGTCGACTCGAAACTACCAGTTCCTCAGAAGAGAGTCCACGTATAAGGCATAAGCGAAGAAGAAACAGTTCAGACGAAGAAGACCAACACGATCCCTTTGTATGACAGATTGCAAGGGCAGTGCTACCCAAGAAGTTCAAAGCACCGTCATTCACCTTGTACGACGGTAAATCAGACCCTACCGATCACATCCGCCATTACAAGCAAGCCATGACGCTGCATGCAGACGACGAGGCTCTCATGTGCAGAATATTTTCGAGCAGTTTGGGACCACTGGCAGTCAGGTGGTATTATAAACTGGAGCCGGCTTTGATCAAGAGCTTCCACCAACTCCAAAAATCCTTCAGGGCAAGGTTCATCACTAATGAGGTCCAGCCAAAGCAAGCCGATTCCCTCTGGGCAATGCAAATTCAACCGGGGGAAACCCTTCGTGCGTATTTGGCGCGGTATTGGGAGTGTTTTAATCTGGTAGATGATGCTTGCAATGACTCCATGGCCATTACCGCCTTCAAGATGGGGTTACATCCCGACAGTGCCCTCCGCAGCTCTTTGACCAGATGGCCCTCAAAAACGGTCTGGGCGTTGATGAAAAAAGTTGAGGAATACTGCAAAGTCGAAGACGATGCCCTCTGGGTCAAAGACGGGCATAAAGCAACTATGTTGGCCCTGCCTGAAGTCGTGCAGCCGATAAACGCTGTACCACCACGGAGCCCCGAATCACGGAATCGGGCTAAGCGAGATCAAAGACGGATTCACGCCGATCAAACGACCAGTGTCCACATCGAGCTAATGAGCAGCTTCAAGTGGATAGCAGGCGCGCGAGGCGTGCCGACAAAAAATACACGAAGTTATCGGAGCCGGTCAGTGCGGTTATGCTAAGGTTCAACACCTCCCATTCTTCAAATAGCCATAAAAAATGGTGGGACCTCCCGACACGAGGAGACGGGATAGGCGGCGCGAATATCATAAAGACCACGGCCATGATACCGACAGTTGCTATGCTTTGGAAGACCACCTTGAGGAGTTGGTACAAGACGGTCAACTCCAGCAACATGTCCGAAAGAACTCAACCAAAACAGTTGCCCTTTGGCAGGACTCACCTCCGCTCGACATCATCCATATGATATACAGCCTGCCAACAGCCCCAACCGTGCATGCAATTCAGTCGCACCCAATCCCCCAAAAGCACATCACACCAGCAAAACGGCCCCATGAAGCCCCGAATATTACCTTCGACGATTCTGATTTAATCGGCGTAACACTCCCCCACATTGATCTGTTGGTCATTGAACTACGCGCAAACTGATTTACCGTTGAACGCGTTCTCATAGACTAGGGGAGTACTTCAGAGGTTATGTATTACAAGACCTTCATCAAACTCGGGTTCGCCGAGTCAGACTTGTCTCTGGCTCCTTATCTATTATTCGACTTCAACGCTAATCCAGAGTACCCGTTGGACAAAATCACACTACCAGTTCGAGCGAGCTCCCGAACAACGGATGTAGAATTCTTGGTCGTCAAGCTGCCTTCGCCATATAATCTCATCATGGGTCGAACTTGGTTGCATGCTCTGCAGGCCGTGCCAAGCACCTATCATCAATTGCTCCGCTTCCCGACAGACTGCGACATTGAGCAAATCTATGGTTCCCAGAAATCAGCACAAGCATGTTACCTCCTTGCTGCAAAAACACCAAAAGAGTTGGAAGTGAATTCTATTGAGGTGATGGATCGAGAGAGCCTCGACGATGTTGGGCAGCCCCCCAATGAAAAGGCCACGGAAGCCTTGGATTGAGTTGAGATTGACGGGAATCCAGACAAGTTCTTCATGGTCGACGCCTCACTAAATGAAGCTGACAAGAAACAGCTAATTTCCTTCTTGCTTGGCAACCTAGATGTATTTGCGTGGATACCATATGAGATACGGGGTGTCGATCCTTCTGTTTCGTAGCACCATTTAAATGTTGACCCTAAATGCAAGCCGATTATTCAGAAAAGCCGGCGGTCAGCCGCAGAGCACACTGCCGCCGTTGTTGAAGAGGTTGACCGGTTGCTTGACACCAGGGCAAACAGGGAAGTGACCTACCCTACATGGCTCTCTAATACTGTGGTTGTAAAGAAAAAAAATGGGACTTGGCGAGTGTGCGTTGATTTCACGACCTAAACAAAGCCTGCCCCAAAGATTGTTTTCCTCTCCTCAAATAGACCAACTGGTAAATGCTACGGCACGTCATCAGCGTATGAGCTTCCTCGATGCCTACCAAGGCTACCATCAAATTGCCATGCATCCGGAGGACCAAGACAAAACTGCATTCCTCACCCCAAGAGGAACCTATTGCTATAAGGTTATGCCTTTTGGGCTGAAGAATGCAGGGGCAACTTATCAGAGACTAGTCACTGCCATGTTCAAGGAACAACTCGGCCACACTATGGGAGTGTATATTAACGATATGGTGGTCAAGTCCAAGGAAGAGCAAAATCATCTAGCCGATCTGGACGAGACATTCGGCATTCTACACAAATATAGAATGAAGCTGAACACTTCTAAATATGCCTTTGGGATCGGCTCTGGCAAATTCTTGGGTTACATTGTCAACCACAGAGGAATCGAAGCCAACCCAAGGCAAATCACAGCAATCCTGGAACTCGGCTCCCCTCGATCGGTCAAGGAGGTTCAGAAGTTAATGGGGATGGCCGCCGCACTCAACAGGTTCATCAGTCGCTCCACGGACCGCTGCCGACAATTCTTTCACACCCTACGGCAGGGTAAAGCTTTTGAATGGACCTTTGAGTGCGAAACCGCTTTCAACAATCTGAAGACCTATCTCCGATCAGTTCCACTATTGACAACACCATCGGCAGGCGACCCGCTCATTTTATATCTGGCCGTCTCCGACTGGGCTGTCAGTGCCGTACTATTAAAGGAAGAGCTTGGAGAGCAGTGACCAGTGTATTATGTGAGCAAGGCAATAGTTGACGCCGAAACATGTTACCTTCCGTTGGAAAAACTCATCCTAGCCCTCGTCATGGTAGCAAGAAAACTGATGCATTGCTTTCAGGGGCATACCATCGGGGTACTAACGGACTACCCCCTCCGGGCAGTACTCCGCAGTACAGAAGCATCAGGGCGAGTTTCAAAGTGGGCTCTTGAACTCGGCCAGTATGATATTTAGTTCCTGCCTAGAACCTCAATCAAGGGTCAAGTGCTTGCTGACTTTGTGGCCGAATTCACTGGAGGTGTTGCCGACTTGAAGTCTGATCAAGTTCAACCTAAGCCGAACTGGAAAATTTATGTTGGGGACATTTGGCAGTTATACTGTGATGGGTCGTCCAATCAATGCGGCAGCAGAGCCGGAGTAGTGATCATGGCTCCCGACGGAGCAATAATTGAGCAGGCTGTCAAACTCGGCTTCGAAGCATTGAACAATGAGGCCGAATATGAAGCCCTGCTAACCGACTTGCGGAATGCGCATCTCCTGGGTGCTCGGTGCTTACTTATATTCTGTGACTCAAAACTTGTGATCAATCAATTAAAGGGGGAATACGCGGCCAAAAACGACCGTATGACTGCTTACATGAAAACGGCAAATTCATTGTTGGCAAAATTCGATCATCATGAATTGAACCAAATAACCCGTTATCAGAACACACATGCAGACGCCCTGGCTTGCCTAGCCTCCGCCATTAACTCAGAGATTAAATGGACAATCGAAGTGGGCTTCATACCTAAGCCGAGCATTGGCCCTTCAGAGGTAGCCCAGATCACTGTCATAGAGCTAGGTCCGAGTTGGATGGACTCCATTGCTGCATTCCTATCTTCCGAACAGCTCCTGCTAGATAAGAAAGAAGCACACAAGCTGCGAAACAAAGCCTTGCGATACTACTTGGATCCGCAAGGAAAGCTTTATAAAAAAATCCCTTTCTAGCCCATATTTAGAATGCGTTCATCCAGATAAAGTTGAGGAACTCCTAACTGAAATACATGAAGGTAGCTGTGGTGCCCATTCTGGCGGGCGCTCTTTCGCCCATCTAGCTATAACACAGGGGTACTATTGGCCGACAATGAGAGCAGATGCCGAATGTTATGTGAAAAAATGTGAACAATGCTAGAAGTTCTCCCCCTTAACCCATCTGCCTGCTGAAGAGTTAAGCTCTATCACCAGTCCCTGGCCGTTCGCCCAGTGGGGACTTGATATCATCGGACCATTGCCGAGGGCCCCAGGGAACAAGCGATACTTGATTGTCACGACAGATTACTTCACAAAATGAGTCGAAACGGAGGCACTAACTCACATTTGAGATGCTGATGTTAAGCGCTTGGTATGGAGAAATATCATAACACGATTCGGCATTCCAAGAGCACTTATCCCAAACAATGGCACCCAGTTTGATTGTGGCGTCTACCGAGAGCTATGCAGCAAGTATGGTATCCGGCCTTACTTTTCCACGCCGTTTTACCCACAAAGCAATGGTCAAGCCGAAGCCTCTAACAAGTCCATCTTGGACGGCATCAAGAAGAGGCTGCAGAAAGCTAAAGGCAAATGGGTCGAACAATTGCCGAGTGTGTTGTGGGCTCATCGAACTACGCCGAGGCGATCCACTGGGGAAACTCCGTTTGCTTTATGCTTTGGAACCCAGGCAATCATACCCTTGGAGATCGGTCTCCCAACCTTGAAATCGAAAGTTTTTGATATGGGCTGAAACGACATGATGCTGGCCTTGGATTTGATTTTGATTGAAGAACGAAGAGACCGTGCCGTTGCATCCATGGCACGGTATCGGCAGCAGCTTGCTAAGTCGTATAATCAACGTGTTCAGCTACGCCGCTACACACCAGGAGAGGAGAGAAAGTACTTCCAGCTACCTGGAAACCAGCAGTTGGAAAATTGGGTCCTAACTGGGACGACCCCTATCAGATTGATTCGATCGCGGGAGTAGGGGCATATCGGCTGAAAGACATGTCTGGAAGGAGTCTGCCACGGCCTTGGAATTCAACGCACTTGCGTAAATTCTATCATTAAACCCAACCTGTGGGGAATGATACTAGTTTTGAATGGTTCACCATGTACATATTTCACTTTTGCAATACAAAGTTTCCCGTTTCCTCATCGTGCAATTCAGTTCAAAAGCCTCCGGATTCGGAGCACCCTTTGTGGATATCACGATTGGCCAAGTCAAGTCTCTGGATTCGGAGCCCCATTGGTGCATGACACCTTTAGGCCGATTAAGTCTCCAGATTCGGAACCCCATTGGTGCATGACACCTTTGGGCCAATTAAGCCTCCGGATTCGGAGCGCCCTTTGTGGATATCACAATTGGCCAAGACAAGTCTCCGGATTCGGAGCCCCATCAGTGCATGACACCTTTGGGCCGATTAAGCCTTCGGATTCGGAGCGCCCTTCATGGATATCACGATTGGCCAAGACAAGTCTTCGGATTCGGAGCCCCATCAGGGCATGACACCTTTAGGCCGATTAAGCCTCCGAATTCGATGCGCCCTTCGTGGATATCACGATTGGCCAAGTCAAGTCTTCGGATTCGGAGCCCCATTGGTGCATGACACCTTTGGGCCAATTAAGTCTCCGGATTTGGAGCCCCATTGGTGCATGACACCTTTGGGCCGATTAAGCCTCCGGATTCGAAGCGCCCTTCGTGGATATCACGATTGGCCAAGACAAGTCTCCGGATTCGGAGCCCCATCGGTGCATGACACCTTTGGGCCGATTAAGCCTCCGAATTCGGAGCGCCCTTCGTGGATATCACGATTGGCCAAGTCTTTGGATTCGGAGCCCCATTAATGCATGACATCTTTGGGCTGATTAAGTCTCCGGATTCGAAGCCCCATCAGTGCATGACACCTTTGGGCTGATTAAGCCTCCGGATTCGGAGCGTCCTTCGTGAATATCGCGATTGGCCAAGACAAGTCTCCGAATTCGGAGCCCCATCAGTGCATGACACCTTTGGGCCGATTAAGCCTCCGGATTTGGAACCCCATTTGTGCATGACACTTATGGGCCAAATAAGACTCCGGATTCGGAGTGCCCTTCGTAGATATCACGATTGGCCGACAAAAAGCCTCCAAAGTCGGAGCCCCAGCCATGCATAACACGTTTGGGCCGAATAAGACTCCGGATTTGGAGCGCCCTTCACAACGAAGGTTAAAGCATACAAATATTCAAAGTGGAATGCTTCGTTAAGTTGAGTCGGCAAAAACCGTTTACACATTAAAGTATACAACATTCAAAATGAAATGCTTAATTAAGTTGGGCCGACGAAACTGCATAAACAAATTAAAACATGCAAACATTTGAAATGAGATGCCTAATTAAGCATGTAAACATTCAAAATGAAACACAAACATTTAAAATAAAATATTTTATTAAATTAGCCAATAGATACATAGCTGACGCCCAATCTGTGTTGGAGCGTTTACAATATATATTCAATTCTATTCGGCATCGCCCTCGTTATCGCTCTTCTCAATTTCGAAAGCACCAAAAGGAAAGTGATGACGTTGATATAATGGCAATGCCGATTCAACTCCTGCTCCTTGGAGTGCCTTTGAGGCTTGGAGAGCCTTAATACACCCATGTCTAAAGCCCCGATTCTCGCATCGGCATACTTCCTTTGCAAGTTTTTCCTTGGTCTTCTCTATTCCCGACTTTTCGGCCGTCGTGGAAGCCTCGTTCATAGGCCGCGGCCTTCGCATTCTCTAGTGCGAACATACTTGCCGTATCTTGATCGGCAATCGCATGGCTTAACAGCCGTTGGGTCACTCTTTCATCAATGACCAGGTTGGATTGTCCGGCCGCACGCGGCTTGGCAGTTTGGGCCTTCCTTAGCTCGCGCTCGGCCTTCTCTGCACGAGCCTCCAAGTTTCGAATTCGTTCGTCCTTCTTCTCTATCTCCCGCCGCGTGGCACGCAGACGCATGCCGACTTCATAGGCGGTGCACAGCCCTCTCACTGCTCCGTGGATGCCCTCTTGAAAACCTTCAAAATCTTGTCAACCAACCATCGACTGCTAAACTTCCGGTGGAAAAATCTGTCGAGTGAACTCGACTGCTACACCTGGGTCGTTGACAATAGAATCCGCCTTCGTCATCGGTTTATTCCCCACAAAAACCGCAAAACTCAATGGTCGCGGCGTCGCATCGGCCTCATTTCTCAGTCGCGATCGCAGGGAGCTTCCCTGTTGTTGTTTTTCCTTTCAGGGTGATCTTCTTCGATGACTTGGGGGCTGACGTTTTTCCCGTTCCCTGGACGTCCTACCTCCCGTGCGTGTGGGCTCGCTACTGCGATTCATTTCAGTGTCAAGCTCAGCCAATGTTCGCCCTTCTCCTCTGCTGTTGAAGAACAGTCTATTTGACATTCGCACTTATCTAACCTTACGCAACAAACTGGTTTAAATTGAGTTTGAACACAATAAGTGGAATCACTGGCGCGAAGAGCCCACCCCATTTATTCCTAATGCATGCAGCGCCCTCGGGGTGATTTCATTAACGCTAAACTCCAAAAGCCGATGCCGATTGACTTGCGCTGCGACCAGTCCATGAACTAATAATATTTGGCTTTTTGGAGTTCATGCATTGGCTGGGGCAAGGGCAGATTTATTAATCTGATCGGCCAAATATCTAAGCTCGATGCCGATCGATCTGTGCCGCAGCCACTCCATGAACTAATAATATTTGGCTCTTTGGAGTTCATGCATTGGCTGGGGCAAGGGCAGATTTATTAATCTGATCGGCCAAATATCTAAGCCCGATGCCAATCGATCTGTGCCACAACCACTCCATGAACTAATAATATTCGGCTTTTTGGAGTTCATGCATTGGCTGGGGCAAGGGCAGATTTATTAATCTGATCAGCCAAATATCTAAGTCCGATGCCGATCAATCTGTGCCGTAGCCACTCCATGAACTAATAATATTCGGCTTTTTGGAGTTCATGCATTAGCTGGGGCAAAGGCAGATTTATTAATCTGATCGGCCAAATATCTAAGCCTAATGCCGATCGATCTGTGCCACAGTCACTCCATGAACTAATAATATTCGGCTTTTTGGAGTTCATGCATTGGCTGGGGCAAGGACAGATTTATTAATCTGATCGGCCAAATATCTAAGCCTGATGCCGATCGATCTGTACCGTAGCCACTCCATGAACTAATAATATACCGATCGATCAGATTTATTAATCTGATCAGCTATTCGACGAGGATAAATTGTTAAATTGCCTAGTTATCTAATCGGCAAGTGTACATGAATGTTTTATCCAAAGTAGCAAAAAGCAATACCATTCATCAATAGCAAAATTAAGTACAAATAATAGCAAAGTATAAAGGAGATTTTCATTAGTAAATTGGGCAGTTTGTAGCCATTTTACATATGAAAACTATCAAACAAAAAGCTACAAGTTTGCATGAAAGCACCTAGCAAAAACCTAAAAATTGTAGTCATTTTACACGTAAATAAAAACTACTAAATGAAAAATTCCAAATCCTTAAACAAAAACAACTAAAGTGTCGCCCTAATCAATCCTTAGAGTCAGACTCCAGTGGCTCAACATCCACTTGCTCGTATGGAATCGGCATAGCCAATATCACATCAACAGCAGCAAGGGCTTTGAGCCAGCCGTGCTAGAATCCCCGATTTTCAAATTTGGGGACTTCTTCCACATAATTTGCGAGAGCAACGCTTTGCCCAGCCTCGTACGCCTTGGAAGCCTCGGAGTTGGCTGCTTCCTTCACCCTCTTCGATTCTTCCAATTCTTCGATTCTTCCGATTCTTCCTTCGCTCACGTCTGCCCTCTTCTCGGCGGCCAATTTTAGCTGGTCCGCATTTCTCGCCCTTTCCATCTCGGCCTCGGCCCTCGTGCCTTCCATCTTCGCCCTCGCCGCTTCGAAATCGGCCCTGCTCCTCTGGCCCTCTACTTCTGATTGTAAACGGCCAAGTCGTTTGACGGCGTCATGCTGGCGACGGCTTATCTCGGCTATTCTTCCGACCATCTGCAAAACAGAAAATTAAAACCAAAACAATATTTGCATAAAAGGGAAAGACAAGGTCAAGGTATATACCAGAAGAGCCGATTGAGCGGCTAATGCTATTACCAGCAGATCCGGGTCCACTCGAAAAGCAGCCTTGTTAGCTAGCAATGAGACGGACGTAGCCATGCTCAACGCGACGGCTGGGTCTTTAATAGCCGACGCATCAGAGGAGATCGGCGTATTTTTTATCTTTGGTTGAATGACAAAAGGCACAATCACATCCGACTCCTCTAAACGCGGTCGTTTGTCAGCACGATTTTCTTCTGAGCCGGCCTCGACCTCGGCAGAACACTTCTCCGCCCTTCCCTCAGCCTCTTGATTGGCTTGCACAGCTGCATCAGACTCGATACTTCAGGTTTGAGTCGTTTCCTCCTCGATAACAGGCAGGGAGGGCTGAGCTTCGGCGACAAGTGGCACTTCAGATAGAATGGCCTCTGCTCTTCGCTGCGTGGCTATTCTTTCCGCGTTTTTCTTTTTGGCGAGTTGTGTGAGGTTTACCCAGCCATGTCTTCAGGGTATGTGCCGGGAAGGTCTTCCAAACCGGTAAAAATGTCGTCAAACGGAAGGACCCCTCGGCCCGAAGTGGACGGAGGGTTGGCTGAATTGAGGCAGGTTTCCTCGAAGGCCAACTTCAAAGCCTCGTCTACTTCGACTTCGGACTGGTCTGATTCAGTGACCTCAGCTACTTCCGCCCGCTCCGAATCGGACCTCTCGAAACCAACTTGCCACAAGTTTTTTAGGTTGGTCAAAATAAGAGCCGTAAGAAACTCTTCACCCCTCGGAATTGGGATGTTTTCTACCGTCGAAAACGTTGTATATGTTGGCTCGTACCGAAGGAGAATGTGGGCCGCCCTCCCTTGCTTCTGAAGACTCGGACGGCCAAAATATTTGTGCGCGATTTTAATTTCTGAAAGAACGGCGTTGTCAGTTGAAGTCAAGACTTTCTTCAAATTGTTTCCTGCACAAGCAAAACCATGAGATTTAAAAATTGAAGCTTTATAAATATAAGAAAAATAAACGCAAAAAGCTATACGACCACCTGGTTCGCCCCTCCTTCTAGGAATAGGATCAAGGCGATCCTCGCCTTCGCCGAATTCCCAGTTACCTCGGACAACGACCATAACATCATCGACTCGCTTGCCAGAGATGGAAAGCATAGTCACTAGTTGATGGTGGGTGTCCTTAGCCCTAAGGAAATAGTGTCCATGCCGACCAGAAGACTTGGCCAAGGCGTAACAATGACGAATAGCAGGTATGCCGAGGTTAATCTTGAGGCGACGGTTTAGCTCAATAATCCCCATTACGATTCTAAAAAAGTTGACATTGGGTTGGGAGGGGATTAGACCCCAATGGCGAAGGACAGCCCTAAGAAATAGATGAAGCGGGAAACGGATTCCGCCCTCTGCAATTGATAAGAGAGGGAAGACTATTGTGCTTTCATCATCCCTCTCCATATCGAGGGTACCGTCTGTCACAAGCGACAGATGGACGTCATCAGGGATAGAAAAATGGCGTTGAAAACTAGGGATTCGATCCTCGAAGAGGTCTTTCAGATGTTTTTCCATTTCGGTCAACCTATAGGAGCGTACTAAACTAAAGGCAAACCAGGAAAAAGGATTCAAAGCAGAGAAGAAGAGAACTTACAAGAGATGGAGAGGACAATGAAGGATGAATGGAAGTTGCAGAGGTGAGTCGGAAGGCAGTCCAAAAACTCTATGCATCCAAAAATGTGTGTTCGAAAAGACGACAAGATTTTAAATCACAATAAATGGAAGCATACGAAGGGGCGGGAAGTTGAAATGATAACCGGGAGGCGTGTGCTCTGACATCCGCGTTGGAATAAGGTTAGCCGCCGAATTTCGGCTCTGACTTTTCGAGTTCGAAACCAAACACTCCAGCTAACTGTCATTAGTGGAGTGGTTGGGGGGCAATTGTGGGGGCCGAATATTAGGAGTCGTAAAGAGGCCGAATAATTGGACCCGGAGAGTCGAAATATATACATCACATTCGGCGTCGTCTTGCACATTTAAATCTTGCCCTATTCGGCCAAATAGCCGGTTGAGTAAGGGGCCGAGTGAAAAGCGGTTTGCAACAAAAAGAGCCGAGTAAATAGTTATACGGCGAACTGAAAGTGGGCCCAACCCCGAGGCCCAAGAAAGAAAAGATATAAATAGAAGAACATCAGCCAGAAAGAGGTATGTGAGAATTAGTACGCTTAACTTAAAGTACAAGTAATCAAGAGAGTAGATACTGACTTGACCGTTGGAGTGCTAATTCCAGCACGCGCCGACCGGAGTGTTCATCCTTTTTCAGGTTACCAGCTGAGGATCTCCAGTGCCCCATTGGATCAAAAGAGTATTTCCAGAACCACTTCCCCACATATGCCAACTTATAGAGACAATAGCTAAACTAAACAAAGCATGAACCAATTTAAAAAGCTTGGACAGCCCTAAAACAGCCCATAACACATGAAAAACAGAGTCTAAAGATGCATGAAAAGAGCCTAAAAAGTCTAACAACAAAAAGATGAAACAAGGCTAGGAAGCAAGAACAATGAGGGGTTGCTAACCCCTCCACTTTTGAAACCTTAGAACATGATTTTTAGCCTTTCTAAAATTCTGAAAATCGGTGTAGATATCAAAGAAAAAGAGTGGAAAATGAAAGGTTTGAGCTATAAGTAAAGGTGTAGAAAGAGCAAACTCTCTTTATCCTTTTGGTAGCCCTGCAAACCCAATCTTAAACACTTCAAATAGACTCAAAACAACACAAAAACAATAAGAATTATGTAGCAAATGAAAGAAATGAAGACAAGAGAGAAAATAACAAGCTTATACCTCTCAAGGGGGTAAGCTTTTTGTTTGTGATCCAAACTCAGTCTCAACTCACTCTCAAGCTTGAATTATGCTTCTCCAAGATCAACCAAGGCTCTAAGGTGGTGAGACAAGGTTGTATATGGTGTATGGAGATAACACAAGGAAGCTAGGTTAACTCAAAGGTTGCTTGCAATGGAAGAAAGAGGAGATAGGAGCTCTCAAGGTGTATATAGGCTTTCTAAATTTTGTTCAACTCTCAAAACAATCACACAGCTTCGTTTTTATTCAATTTGAGCTCAAAAGGTGATAAATATCTTCCAAAATGGACAGGTGGCGGGCTCCCGCCCAGAATAGTGTTTTTTCGCCACCAAGGACCGATCAGCCATTCATAGCCACGGCTAGCCATCACTGATGGACGGTTGGGCTTTGATACCCTCCCCTATTTTTTTTGGTTCAAACTCAGCTCATGGTGGAAAAAGGTCCAAAAATGGGACTCAGAGGTTCAAACAAGGCAGATGTTGAAGATTTGATATTATTTCGAGAGCCTAACTGAATCCGAATCGCTGTGAACTCAAAGCACACAATTCAACTTTCATAATCGAGTGTATCGAACCAAGCGCCTAAGTCTTGCAAATGGTCAAAAATGAGGTGTCTACAATTGTCCCTCTTTGACAAGGCTCGAAGTCATGTAATGACATGAGTGAACGTCAAAGCCCAGAGACGACCCATTTTGACAAGGCCGTAAGACTTGGACAAATAATCAAGACAGAAATAAATGGTTGTGCTCACAGGCTACCTATGTATCCCTTTGCAAGGAATCAAACCAGCGTAGTTCTGAGGCAAGATACAAATTATATGCTCAATACAACTTCGAAGGCTGGACTCACTCGCTACGCGAAGCCGGCTATTTTGAAAACTTATGATCATGCAAGATGATGCAATAAGCAATAATAGATACAATATGCAAGATGACAAAATAACAACACATGAATGAGCAGTTTCAAGTTTAAACCGAAAAGATCAAAAACACACTCTACCTATGCCAAAACACAGGACGAGGAAAGAAAACACTGCGTTTCATGCATCCTGAGAAACAATAAGACGAAAATCGTTTGGGGTCGTGTTCCACACATCCCAAGATGAGAGAAAAACAACTTAGGGTCGCACTTCACGCATCCTAAGATAGAAACAAAACCACTTAGGATTGCGTTTCATGCATCCCAAGATCAAACGCACCGAAGGTATCGTTTCACGCGTCCTGAAATAGAAGAAAGAACGATCGGGGTTGCGTTTCACACGTCCCAAGATAAAACCTGTCCAGGGCAGCTTTTCACGCATCCTAAGATACAAAAATCGCTCGGGGTCGTGTTTCACACGTCTCGAGGTAAAACCCTCCTAGGGCCGCGTTTCAAGTATCTTGAGAAACAAAAATCGCTTGGGGTCGTGCTTCACATGTCCCGAGGTAAAACCTGCCCAGGGCCGCGTTTCACATGTCCTGAGAAACAAAAACTGCTCAGGGTCATGTTTCACACGTCTCAAGGTAAAACCTGCACATGGCCGCGTTTCACGCGTCTTGAGAAACAAAAACCGCTTGGGGTCATGTTTCACACGTCCCGAGATAAAACCCACCCAGGGTTGCATTTTACGCGTCCTGAGAAACAAAAACTGCTCGGGGTCGTGCTTTACACGTCTCGAGGTAAAACCATCCTAGGGTTGTGTTTCACGCGTCCTGAGAAATAAAAACCGTTTGGGGTCATGTTTCACACGTCCCGAGGTAAA
Organism: Camellia japonica; assembly: GCA_030407325.1. Taxonomy (NCBI): domain Eukaryota; kingdom Viridiplantae; phylum Streptophyta; class Magnoliopsida; order Ericales; family Theaceae; genus Camellia; species Camellia japonica. The sequence goes on along the minus strand of JAPPVO010000036.1, from coordinate 129,609,139 downwards.
ACCCGCCAAAGGCCGCGTTTCACTCGTACTGAGAAACAAAATCCACTTGGGATCATGTTTCGCACGTCCCGAGGTAAAAGAGAGAGGTGTGCGATAGATGCACAAAGCAAACAAGTGCAATAGATGCACTCAGTAAACAAGTGAATGTGTGGGATAGATGCACAAAGTGAATGCGAATGCGATAGATGCACAAAAGTGAACTTAGCTACAAAACCGTGCAGGTTCTCCTACCAAGACACGAATGATTTATCTAGAACTCCTCTGAATGAACCGTACATATAATATCGTTTGGTTACAACATAACGGAACGAACTATGATTCAAGCAAAATAATTAAAACAGACAAGCTTAAACGAATCAGATCAAAAATCAAATAAGTATGCTGACAGCATTGGAACTGCGAACAAATGGCCTCTTAACTGGCTCCTTATCGTCTGTGATAATCCCCCGCTTCATGGCATCCTTGATTTGAACCCCCATCTCACGGAGTTCTTTGAATGTAAATAGGGGGAGAACAATCATTTCTACAACAAATTGCCATGCAGATTTCGGCCGACCATTCTGATCTAGTCTTTCTCTGAAGGTCGAGTGGTCATCATTGACGCTTTAGCTCTCCATCTTGTCACAAACTCGAAGAAGCCTTCCTTTGGCTCTTGGCGCATCACCTCGAGATCACGAGTTATGACCTCGATTTGCGTGTTGTAAGAGTATTAAGCGATGAAGGACTCGACTAACTCCTCCCAGTTCTATTTTACTGAATCTTCCAAGTTGGCATACCAAATGGCCGCTATACCTGACATGGTGCGATCGAAGAGAGATAGCTTTTACAGTCTTGTTAAACCCATTGCCGCAAAATATCTGAAAATAGTCGTAAATGAACCTTAAGGTCCTTTGAGCCATCAAATCGGTTAATGTGTGCATCTTAAACCACTCTAGTAAAGTAACCACAGACTCAGTATATCCCTTCTCTATGTCTGGAATGGAATTGATCCCTTGTGCCTTTTTGAGCAACTTTTCCAGTTTGTTGACTTTGAGTGCGGTTAGGTCAACCTCAAATTCGAATGGAGCCTTGGTCTGATAGGCCGGGACTTTGGAAGCTTGTACTGGGATGGGTTTTGTTTGAGCTGCGAAAACCGAAACACCCTCGGTTTGTGGATCTTGAGCAGTGGTAATATTAGCAGTGGCACCGAGCACAGGGATAGTCGCGGTGGGTACGTGTGATGCAGAGGCCGCAGCCGGTTGCTGCTGTTGTTGCTATAGCCTAGTTATGACCTTAGCCTGACGGGCCGCATCATGTTGTAGTGTCTCAACTGTCTATTGCAGTTGGAGTATCAAGTCTTCCATATTTGTCGGAGGATACTGCACCATTAGAATAGGTGCCTATTCTTGAGCTGGACTAAATACAGGTGAACTGAGAGGTGACTATTGTAAGAACTGGACTGGTGAATTCTATCTGATTCTCCTTTGCTTTGCAACTGGTGATAGTGAGGCAAACACAGGCTATCCCCGAACAAGATCTCCGACTTTGCAAAGTCTTCTGATGCGGGTCCAGTGTACTTGGAGGATATCAGAACCTTCTGAAGCTATGGTTTTAAACTACCTAGCAAAAGAAATAAAGCAAAAGAGCAGTAATCAGAAACCGCATAGCACCTCAGCTAAGATCTTATCAACACAGACATGATCAAAGCTGTAGAACTGTACTCCACACTAGGGTTCCAGTTAAGAGATACCAACTGTGCAACTGATATGCACATTCCTGTACAGTTTTACTATAAAGCACATACCAATTAAGAGAGAGCCAAAACACCCCTATGAGGGGGTAAGGTTACCTTGTCCTAGTTTTGTGATGAACTAGGGTTCCACTACTTCAATCAAGGGGTTTCACTCAATCCTGTAATCGGGTGAGCATCTTGTCCTAGTTTGGAACAGTCACTATGGCTTACTACATGCAGCTAAGCCAAATGGTCAAAGAGGGGTACCTCAGCAAGACTACCTAATATACCTCTCACACCTAACACCGAGAAGTGAAAGGAGGATCAAACGGTACAGCAGTAGTCTAGATTCAAGGATTGTGTTTCCAACATGGCAGAGCCCATGACCGGCCAACCTTTTGGCAAGATTTTTAGGCATGCCTCCGGCAAGCCGTCTAGGAATAGCAGATAGAAAACACAACGACTTAGAGTAATAATGCAGATGCAAATGCAAAGAACATATATCTGTAAATAAAATTTCACATCATGAAGTTCGAGTCAATTTCTCTAACTTCCCCAGCAAAGTCGCCAAAAACTGTAACTTATTTTTCGTGCTTCTTTTTGGATACAATAGCTCTACAATTCAGACTCCCATGGTTCTGATCTAATTCCACAATTGCAATGTAAAATAGATAAACACAAATGAGTCCAAATTCAGCAAATCTTTTGGAAAATCAATTTTCAATCAAAATGCCAAAAATGGACTGCTTTGCCAGATTTCAGAGTCACCACCTAAATATTTTTAAAAAATTTAGGAAACCCATGACTCGTGCCAAAGTCCACATGTCCGTCATCACCAAAGTGTTTCGGCTTGGGAACTTAGGCATGAGAGGGGAAGGTCATGAATTAAGCACCCCACTCACCCGATCAAAGATCGGCCTCTATGAATCATGATGTGATTCTTATTTACATTATATGCTCTTGTTCCGATTTATTAGGCTAATTTACTATGTGACACACAAAAGTATAAACTAATTTGCAAAAGTTGGAATACTTTGATTTTATGTTTGTTTAAAAATTGTTTTGAATATGTACCACCCGAAAAAGTGATCTCATATGTACATTCATCAAGTTATCCCAACTTAAGCAATTAGCCTTCATCCGCAGGCATTCAAACAGGTATATCACTTAACCACTTAGCCTCATGGAAATGCTTGACATGGCAACAATCACACATATGCGATATGCTAAAGCAATAAGTGCTCACCTAGTACTCTGAGGCAAGCCAAACAAAGCAAAAGAATTAGAAAACATGCATGCCTCTAACTAATACAATATGACTAATGCAACACATGCAATATGCAATTTAAATAGGCTCGGCTACTAACATGGCACCTAAATCGATTTGATAGCATGCAGTTTAAGCACGTTTTCAAAGAAATAATAAATAACAATGTGAGTTAGAATGATGAGCCGAACTTTTATGCATGCAAGACACATGGATGCAAAGCATGGAAAATGTTAAACAAAATATGATGTACGACACTATCCAACATAAACGGGTAAATAAAAGGGAGAAAGTAATGGAGATTGGAAGACATACACGCATTATTACATATTTTCCCTCGCACAAGAGGGTCCGAATAAATGTCCTAACTAATTACTACAAATTAACTAACTATTACAATACCCAAAATAATGAATCAACTATTCTAGCTAATTATTTACAAGTTAGAACCAATTAAGTAATTACAACACCAAATTAATTAACTAAGCTATTACAAGTACGAAGGGAACTACACTTAATTAATTACAAGATACTAATTAACGAGCCACAAGAAGGAATTGTTCATGCATGAAAAGCAGATTTTCTACCCGAAAATGCCTCTGACTGGCTGCCAGAATGATGCTGTTTGCAGTCAGAAAATTGCACTATTTTTTCACCTCAGCCTTTGCTCTGTTCTGCAGGAAAAAGGACACTGCCTAACTGAAAAAGGTGGCCGGCCGGCTAGAAGAAGTGGTTAGCCATACAGTAATGTGGCCGGCAGGCCACTAATGTTTGGTATTGCCCTACTGCAACAGACATGAAACAGAGCACAAACAGAGTATTTTCAGGGGTTGTTTGTCCACCCTGCCTCTCCCTATCATCAAACGGAGCAAATGAGTGGTAGGCTTGATTCAGAAGCCGCCAATCGACGCAAAGTCATCGCGTGATGACTTATGAACCAGGGGATACAATCTCAATAAATGACAATGAAAAGACTCACAATCCCCCTCCCTCTTATGATATTGATCAAGGGAAGTGGTTGACATTGACTCTTGAACCATTTTTATCACTAACAAATATGAAACGACTCAAGACTCAATGGGTTCAATTAATGCCCAATTGAACCCAGGTTGATTTTATTATCTTGTTTCATTTTAGCCCCAATTTTATTAGCTTCTTTTAATTACCTTTCCATTCTTAGTCATTTTAATCCAAAAATGAGCATTAGGTCCACTAATAGAGAGAAGTGTCAAACATAGGGTTGTTTTGAGCATGAGAGAGATGTCATGCCTTTGGTAATGAACCTCCAAAGAGATTAAACCATTAAGCACAAGGATCTCTTATCTTAAGGTTAAACAACAATCGGTTGAAATGACCCTCAAGGAAATAAAAGGCCAAGAAATGAGGGAGGTTGTAGAGGTGAATACAACTATGGAAAGCACTAAATAAATGGTATCAACTCAAATAGGTTAGTGTATAATGCCTAAAACACCAAACCTATGAGAACCATTACACTACAAGCCTACTGTACAAAGCATAAATAAAACTAACACATAAAAATAGTCCTAAATTAGGCTGAAACAGTGTTGGAATTAAGGTAAAAACAGCTAAAAAAAGCAAGCTAAAATAATGGAGCAATTAAGCTAGCAAACAAGCAAAAAAAGAGGTGGCTAACACCTCTATTTTTTTGGGACTTCAAAACAGAATTTTTAGCCTCTAAAAACCTCTGAAAATCAGTAGGAAAAAGTTGAAAAAAAGATGGGAAAAACAAGGGTAAAAGCTTAGGAAAGAAGGTTCAAAAAAGGGTGATTAACCCCTCTACCTTTAATAGCTTTTAACGACAATTTTTAGCCCATAAACACAGTTGAAAAATAGTCCAAAAACAGTAAGAAAATATAGGAAAGAAGTAGTGCAAAAGAGCTAGGATCTATACCTCTTAAAGAGGGGTGACCCTTGGAGTTATAAACCAACAATTTCTCACCCTCAAAAGCTAATATTCAAGCTCAACAACCTCAACAAAGAACCCTAAAAATTTGGTTTAGGAGGCCTAGGTAAGGTATGTGTAGGTTGCAAGGTAGAGAGAGATATATTTTTTCCAAGAATTTTGCTTCACTAAAATTTTCTGACCTAATTTTATGAGAGGGGGTCAAATATATATAGAAAATTATGTTGCTCTCTCGGAAATATCAATATAGAAACAACTGGTGCAGTTCATGCATCTGTGGAGACAACTGGCACAGCTGGCAAGAAAATATCTATTTTTCCTGAACAAGTGGACGGCCGGCTGGCCACTAAGGGAGCGGCCATACACTTATTTGTGGCCAGCCAGCCACTAAGTGGCATGAAGGCCTCTAGGTGGTCAGGCTTGGAAAAATGTTGTTTTGGTCCAAAAGTGGTGCAAGGTTTGTAGGCTTTTGAGGCTCAAAATCGAGGCTTTCTGCTGAGGAAATTGAGCGTTTGACAAGTGTGAAACTTCATCATTGGGTGATCAATCGGTGGTGAACAAGTCTTAAAGGCAGTGAAAAATCGGGTGTCTACAATGTGAAATCTCCATTTCAAGTCTTGATCTTAAACAAGTGAAGAGATATTCTAAGAGTTTGAGTTAATTTTTACTTACCTTGAGCTAATGCCTTGAATTCCCCTTCAAATTCCCAAGCTTTCAAGCCTTGACTTGATCTTCTCCCTTTCTCCTCTTGTTCTTCCTTTCTAGAACTCTCAACAATATATTTTGAGCCTAAGTCTAAGTTCTCTAAGGCTCTTACTCATATATCTATCTTAAGTTAGGTTAAGGTATGGTTTAATTAGTTCTAATTTACTCATTAGCTTAATTAAATGCATTTAATTCATTACGAATCAAAGTTTTACAAAACTTCATATTAGGCTTTGAAAATCATGCTGATCACAAATATCAAGTCAATTTTGGTTTCTGACATCTCTAAGACCTTAAATTTTTAGCTCAAAGCTCTAATTTCAACAGATTTTCCTACACTTAACAAATAGAAATTCAAAATCACATCATTCACAAAACTAAGCTTGCAATTTCATATCAAACAGATAATCACATGGATAATTAAATAATGAAAGCATATTATGAAGTCAGGTTATCACAATCTTTCCCCCTTTAGGAAGTTTGGTCTCTCAAACTTGTGTTGCCTCAAGTCGAAAATAATTCGAGATATCGCTGTCTCATTTCTTCTTCCTGTTCCGAAGTGGCTTCCTTCCGTAATGTTCTTTCCATTCAACTTTCACCATTGGGATCATCTTGCTCCTTAATTGTTTAACTTGGCGATCCAAAATTTGAATGGGTTTTTCTTCATAAACCATATCATCATCCAAAGTAATCCAATGGTAATCTATAACAAGGAAGGGATCCTAGAGGTAACCTCGCAACATTGACACATGGAATGCATTATGTATTTGTTCCATACCTAGCAGTAAAGCAACACGATAAGCAACCGGACCCAATCTTTCCAAAATTGGAAATGGACCTATGTCATGTTTTTGAAGTGGATTTGTATGAATTGGGGCATGAATATGAGTTTAAAAGCTTAAGATTGAGACAATTTTCAGACTACTCAAAAAATCCTAGAACCATACGTGCAGAGCTCACAGCTGCACGTGCGGAAAACAGGGCAAATCAGAGCATCACTTCTGAAATAAATGCACGTACGGTGAATGACTTCCGTACGTGTAGAAAATAGGGTAAAAAATTGTTAATTTCTGTTAATGTCTTTGACCTTCTGAATTTGTGTATGAGCATGTTTAGACCCTCTGCAATGTTTAGAGATAAACAGAAAGTGAACGAATTGTAAATGATTAAATAAAGGAAAAGACCAAAGAATGAATGAATTGTTTACCGAATTTGTATTTGTGTCATGATGTGTAGGTCACCTGCCGAAGGGACCATCGCAAGGCCAATATCATTATGAGTAATAGTATTGTAAATATATGTTTTAAAGTACTTATTTTCCTTCTTAAAGGATGTGCCATCTGTAACTTTTGTTTTATTCAAAATGAATGAGTTTTATGAATGTGATATGATATATGCAATGAAGACCCAAGGTTATTCTGGTGTACTATGATATGTTTGGGCCTAAGGCCGTTCTGTTCTGATATGATTTATTTCAATCTAAGGTCGTTCTAATCAGTTGATAATGTAGTGGGCCTGAGGCCGTTCTGATAATCGAATAGGCCTGAGGCCGTTCAGTTTAAGGGGCTTGAGGTCGTTCTGCTTATATGATGGGACTGAGGCCGTCCTGTATGATGTTGGGCCCGAGGCCATTTCGCAATGTGAATATGGATATTGTATGAAAGCTATATCTTGGAAAGATCTGCTTCAGTTACTATAATCTTGTAAAGCTCATGCTCATTCATTCAAACCTCTTTACCTTATTATTACTCATTGAGCTTTACTCACTCCGTATATATGTATGTATATGTAGGTGACCAGCAGCATGGAGCCCAACCGTAGGGTCTGCACCAGGAGTTAGTTTGTTAACCCGTTTGGTCAAGTCTCCAAGATAGAGCTTCAACCTTGTTATCTTTTGACTCACATTTTGCTATGTTTACATGCTTTCATGGCTGATATCAAATAAGGTGTAGGAACTACCCCATGCCCAACAAAAGTAAATTCATGTTGTCCCAAGGCCGGAAAACAACTTGTTTAGACACACAATCGATGGTTGCATAATACTTACTTAGCCAATCCATCTCCAAAATTATATCAAAATGATCTATATCAAGTGGCATCAAATTAGCATACAATTAAATATCCCCAAGTAAAATCTCACATGCAGGATAAATAGAAGTACATAACATTGAGCCCCCGGATGGTGAAGACACACACAACACATAATTCAATGGTTCCATAAGTCTATTCAAATTAGGAGCAAATGTTTTTGAGACAAATGAATTAGTAGAACCCAAATCAAGTGACACATGAGCGATATGGCCATTGAGGGACCAAACTTCCTAAAGGGGGGAAGATTGTGATAACCTAACTTCATAATATACTTTCATTCTTTAATTATCTATGTGATTATGTGTTTGATATGAAATTGCATGCTTAGTTGTGAATGATATGATTTTGAATTTCTATCTGTTGAGTGTAGGAAAATCTGTTGAAATTAGAGCTTTGAGTTGAAAATTGAAAGTCATAGAGATGTCAAAAACCAAAACTGACTTGATATTTGTGATCAGCATGATTTTTAAAGCCTATTATGAAGTTTTGTAAAAATTTGATTCGTAATGAATTAAATGCATTTAATTAAGCTAAGGAGTAAATTAAAACTAATTAAAACCATACCTGAACCTAACTTAAGATAGATATATGAGTAAGAGCCTTAGAGAACTTAGACTGAGGCTCAAAATATCTTGTTGAGAGTTCTAAAGAGGGAGAACAAGAGGAGAAAGGAAGAAGATCAAGTCAAGGCTTGAAAGCTTGGGAATTTGAAGGGGAATTCAAGGCATTAGCTCAAGGTAAATAAAAATTAACTCAAACTCTTAGAATATCTTTTCACTTGTTTAAAATCAAGACTTGAAATGGAGTTTTCACACCCAAAGGAGTTAGGGTTTTGGAATTAAGAGCTTAATTGAACTATAGTCTTGGAATTGAACATGAATCCCTTGGATTTGTTTGATTTAAGAATGTATATCTTCATCCTTGCTTGTTTTGAGATTGTTTGTGAAAACTTGAGCCCTAATCTTTAGCTTTCACAAGATTTTGGCTCAAAGATTATATACTTAATGAAGATGTAAGTGACTTTGAAAGAAAATGAAGAAACTCATAAATTCATGGAAGCTAAGCAAGTTTTGATTCAATGAAGTTTGAAATACACTTTGATTATTTATATATGTCATGTTTTTGAAGTGGATTTGTATGAATTGGGGCTTGAATATGAGTTTAAAAGCTTAAGGTTGAGACAATTTTTGGACTACCCAGAAAAGCCCAGAACCGCACATGCGGAGCTCACAACCGCACATGCGGAAAACAGGGCAAATCAGAGCATCACTTTTGAAATAAATGCATGTGTGGGCCGCACGTGCAACACCTTCCACAAGTGCGGTGAAGGACTTCTGCACGTACGGAAAACAAGGTGAAAATCCATCAATTTCTATTAACGTCTTCAACCTTCTAAATTTGTGTATGAGCATGTTTAAACCCTCTGCAATATTTAAAGATAAACAGAAAGTGAACGAATTGTAAACAATTGAATGAAGGAAAAGACTAAAGAATGAATGAATTGTTTACCGAATTTGTATCTGTGTTATGATGTGTAGGTCGCCTACCGGAAGGACCATCGCAAGGCCAATATCACTGTGAGTAATAGCATTGTAAAGATATGTTTTAAAGTACTTATTTTCCTTCTTGAAGGATCTGCTATCTGTAACTTGTGTTTTATTCAAAATGAATGAGTTTCATGAATGTGATATGATATATGCAATGAGGACCCAAGGTCGTTCTGCTATACTATGATATGTTTGGGCTCGAAGCCGTTCTGTTTTGATATGATTTTCTTGGACCTAAGGTCGTTCTGATCAGTTGATAATGTAATGGGCTTTGAGGCCATTCTGTTTAATGGGCCTAAGGCCGTTCTGCTTATATGATGGGCTTGAGGCCGTTCTATATGATGTTGTGCTCGAGGTGGTTTCGCAATGTGAATATGGATATTATATGAAAGTTATATCTTGGAAAGATCTGCTTCAGTTACTATAGTCTTGTAAAGCTCATGCTCATTCATTCAAATCTCTTTACCTTATTATTACTCATTGAACTTCACTCACTCCATATATATGTATGTATATGTAGGTGACCAGGAGCATGGAGCCCAACCGTAGGGTCTGCACCAAGAGTTATTTTGTGAACCCGTTTGGTCAAGTTTCCAAGATGGAGCTTCTGTCTTGTTGTCTTTTGACTCACTTTTTGATATGAGTTTTGTGTTAACTTTGTTATGATGGTCTTGGGTTATGTAAACTATATGTACAAGGAACTTCTTTGGTACATAAAATTTTGCATGGACATTTAAATATGTGTGATGCGCTATGATATAGGCAATGTATATTTTGATCATATTGGCACAACTTAATGGACTTTTTCGTATGTGATATGCTTCCGCTTATGGCTCCATTATTGTATTTATTCTATATTATTATTTGAGGCTATAGGTAATCAAGTGATTACTAGTCGGTTATGATCTAAACTTTTAGGGGCGGGTTTGGGTCGTCACACCCAAAATCTCAAACCTGCAAAAATAATGGAAGCTTCACAAGACCGCTCGAGCGATCATTTCATCGCTCCAGCGATGAGAAGAAAATAGAAATTTCTAGATTGTTACAATGTCTAACAAAACTTGTTTTTCTTTGGTTTGATGAAAAAATGATACAAGTTTGATAAAAGATTGGAGGCCATTTATACCAAAATTTTCATCAAATTTAAATTTGATTTAAAAAAAAAATTTGGTGAAAGATATAGTATTACAAAACATAGATAGTTACTCTTGAAATTATAATTGATGTCTTTTTTTAAAAATAAAAAATAAAAAATAAATGTGATTTAAAAATGTAGCTACTGATATCCGATTATGTTAATTTTTTACTTGAATATTCTACTCGATGAATCCTAAAACATGAATAGTGCGAATCACCAAAATCGACCTTAAAATGGGCTCACCAATTCCAAACACTCTTTCAAGTTAAATGACCAATTGTTGAGCCCAACCCAGGCCCAACTTGAGGTCTGAATTTTTCTAGGGCTTGGACTTGGGTCTAAACCGAGATTTTGCACGAGTTAACCAACCCAACCCACCCAAAAAAGAGTTAACCAACCCAACCAATCCAATTTTTGACAGGAACGCACAAGGTCCAAAGGCAAGCCGACCCGAGCCTAGGCCGCATGGGCTGGCCAAAATTACACCACTAAGTCCTAACTAAATTACAAGACAAGACCTGGACAAGTACTTTTGGGCATAGGACAAGAGCTGGACAATTACTTTTGGGCATTGTCAGCTAAAAAAAAAAAATTGAGAAATTTACATATCAGTGTGCTTTGAAAAAATATTTACAAATTAATAATAAATGTTACAAATATTAAAACATAAAATGATCAATGTTTTCATCAATAAGTAATTATTTTTGTAGTGTTTCACTGAGCTGTGTTTTCTCCAAAACAGTAGCTAGTTGAAGAAGTTAAGAACCCACTCAACTTTTTTTACTATTAATTATCAAAAACATCAATTTTCCTTATATTCTAAAAAATAAAAAAATAATAATTTCAAAACCCACCTCAATCATAAGAATTTGAAAGATAGTCCATTACAACAATCTATGATAGTATCACATCAATTTATAATTTTTTTTAATATTTATTTGTTCATATATATATAGTATATGGTAATGTTATGGTATACACATACAAATTGTGATATTTGTGAGTTTGATTATTACAAATGTCATAATTCAATTTTATGAGAGTTATAACTTTAAAAAAAATAAATAATAAATAAATAAACAAACACCATATAAGATATAACTAAACACCTCTTAAATCATAATCAAAATAATGTTATAATTAATATCACAAAGTGTCATAACTAACACCACATTGTGTGTAACTAAATCATAATTAATATCACAATAAATCATAACCAAATATCACAAAAATCGTAATTAAGGTGTTGTACACACCCCAAGCAGAAGAATTTCCATAGAGTATAAGATAATTCATAGTATCACATTTTTTATATTTTGATGGGCATTTGCGTCGGAAATGACTCCGCTCCATACTCTTTATCATTCATACTTCTTATTTTATTTTTTAGGCTCCATTCTAAACACACATTAATAATCTAAATCATTCATAATGTAATCACAACAATTTAGATGAGTCATGCAAAAAATTAATTTTATCGGATATCACTAGATATACGAATAAATTATATCTTATTTTTTAAAATAAACAGTAATTGTAAGTTTAAATTTAATTTTTTTATTTTATAAAATAAAAATTAATTTATTTATATATTTATTGATATCCGATAAAATTAATTTTTTTACAGAGATAATTTTTATTATGAGATTTATGAGAAACAATTTAAATTATCACTATAACTCAAAATAAAATTCAAAAAATTAAATATAAAAAATATAAAAAGTAAGAGAATAGAGGTGAGTCATTCTATTGGTGCCATCTAGGGTACAATTCGGGCAGGTTCGGTCAAGTTAGAAGATTATTCAAGCCCAACTCAATTTGTGCTGAGACCTGTTCAGGCTCGCCAAGATCCGAATTGTAACCCAAGGTTACCTGCCCAAACCCGACCTGAGTTCAATCCAAATTGCCCAAATTGTAAATGAATTTTAATTTTATTTATTTATTTATTTTTAACAGTTGCTTTATTAAATTATTAAAATTTGACTCTATTTATATATATATTTTTAATAGAAAATCATTTATACCATCAAAACAAATAATTTATATAATGTAAGAGAGATGCGCTATAGTAATCTTTACAATTTATGAGTGAAAATAAAAAAATATGATTTTATGTTATTTATATATATATATATTTAATATGATTTAATAATATAAATTACTTAAATATCATATAATAGTTAATATTTTATATATATTTAATATTTTTGTATATCTATATATTTACAAATCGGGTTTCGGGTTTCAAATTACTCGAATTGTTTGACATCTTTATTCAAACTTGTCCAAATTTAATTCAAATTTCTAAATTTTTATCTAAATCTATACTGAATTTAAAAACATCTTATTCAAATCCAAAAAAATTCAAATTGAGTTCGAATTGGTGGGATTAAACCCGCCCAAATTGCACCACGGGTGCCACCGTTCAAACCGCTTAAGAGGTGGTCTGGTAGCGAAAGGCTCCCAATCTTATCTTCAAGGCTGCTCTAACCTACATTATTATTCATCAGAAGGCTCGTTTTCCACCACCACCGCCACCACAACCACCGTGCATTCAATTCGCTTCTACTGTCTCTGCTACACAAAACAATACCCACATTAAATCTCTTCGTAATACTCTACACAATGACACCCACATAATCTCCTTAATTGTTCACTTCTCTCTCTCTCTCTCTCTCTCTCTCTCTCTATATATATATATATATATATAGTATCGTTAGATATGGGCTCGGAGGCAATCTTCTCCTTATCTCCGCGGATTTTCTGGTGGATTTGGTGTTGTGAATCGAAAGGCCGGTGACCCTTATTTCATTCTCTTCTGAAGAAAATTTCCAAATGGGTTGAGAGACTGAGTTATTTAAAGAAGATTTGTTGAAGAAGACACAAATCTGTTCAGGGGTTTCAGAGATTTTGAATTGATTGATCATAAATATTGTATATTATGAAGGGTATTGTGTGCTGGGTTTTGTTCTTGGTGACTGGGATGGCTTTGATGTTTCTTTGTCTCTCCAGAGAAAGAAGCACCTCCTCTGTTCATGGTAAACTTCTATGTTCTTTTAAACATTTGGAAAAATATATTGTATTTATTTTGTTTGTGTCTGAAAATTTATGTGACAAAAGTTCACACCAGAGATTTAGACATTAGACAAATTATGGTACTTATTATGTTTGAATCAGTATTTTGACAGTTAAATTAAGGGCTGTTACGCAAAGACATTTTTGGAAAGAGAAAAATTGAGACTAAGTTGTTTTGGGAAGTGGATTAAAAGTCACTTCTCAACTTTTAACCCATTTCACTATCTCACAAAAAAAATCAAAAAATAATTTTTAACCATTTTTTCAAAACACTATGCACTTTATATAATAGGTATAAGAAAATGTTATGGTGTGCACCCCACCACCTAAGTGCATACCATATGCACCATGCCATAAAATGGGTATTTTACCATAAAATTTTATAATATCAACCATAAAATGTGGAATCTAGCCACTAACAAAATTTTGTGGTTGATATTGCAAAAGGTTGTGGTTTGGTTAACATTTTTTGGTTATGCAAGTTACGTATTTTATGGTTAATATTATGAAATTTTGTAGTAAAATTACATATTTTGTGGTACTGGTACACCCTATAGGAGAACCCAACTTAGAAAGTGTAGATATCAAAAGGTTACATTTCACAGAGGTTAATGTGATTCTATATTAATATGATTGTTTGATTGTGGTAGTTTGTGGACTGTGACTTGGCAAGCTAAGGATCCTTTGTTTTCAAATACATTGTGAGTCAAAGGATCATGTAAGAATTTGGAGACATGAAAATGTCAAATCCTATTAATGGAGATACGAAAATCTCAAAACACGATCTTATGACTACTATGAAGCACGAATATTCCAAAAAAGGCCCCATACAAGTATTGGATACATATAGGCGTTTGATACAGCGTGATACGTGTTGGATAAGTATCTGTTTATTTATTTTAACTTCGGATATGGGAGGGATATGGATGGACACGCCAAATAAGTATCCAATTTATAAAAAAAAAATTCCAATATTTTTCTTCTTATTTTTTATTTTTTATTTTTTCAAATGTCAATGCTCTCTCCCCCTCTGTTTCTATGTCTTTTCATATTCTATAGGGCATGCATTATCATTGATTTATTTTCATGTGATAGACCAAATTCTACTTTGTTAGCCTTGCTAAAAGGGCTATTCAAGTTAATTTGAAAGAGAAAAAAAAAGGTTATTCACATTGTTTCTACTTTTAAATTTGCTTTAATTGTTATTTTATTTTGTTTTTAAATTTTGGATATTATGACTTAGGGTTATTGTTATCATCACTTAATTTTGTTATCTTTATTGTTGCTCTTTAAATATTCTTGAATATTTAATCAAATCTTCTGTTATTGTTAGTTGATACTTCTTTGTCAGTATACCTGGTTGTTAATAATTTTTTATGAACATAAAATTCTCTTTTGATATTTAAGAATTTTAGTACTAAATATTTTATGAATGTACTCTTGCATTCGGTTTTAAATGTATACATACTGCGTAACTAAAAATTATAAAAATAATTTTATTTTACAAACGTATTTTCGCCATATCCATATCCTACTGTTTTAGTTTTTATCGTACCGTCACATCTGTATCCTGTATCTATGCTTCCTAACTATGAGTGCATTGGGACAGAGCATTACGATATATCTGGCCATGAGGTTTTCTTTACTTTCTTTTATCTAGTAATAAACTTACTAAAACTCTGAACTTAGGCTAATAGGCTTACATTTCAACTTATCAGCAAGGCCATTTCCTTTTTTTCAAAAAATAAGGAAATTATTATGTATTCATGTATGATATAAACTTAGAACTGAGAATTGTTTTTGTTATGCAGATGTAGTGTGTATGCATATAAAAGTAGATGAACTGAGTGCTTATGATTGTAATGTGAATAGTTGGCATTACTGTATCCTAATTTGTAAATTGTACCAAGACAAGACTCTTTAATATCACCTTACTTAATTTGCATTACATTCTTTACATGCATGTGTTGGTGATGAGAGTATTACCTGTTTAATAATGATTGGTCGACTCCTATTCAACTCAAATATTTGCTTATGTGAGAAGCAATCGAGTCAGTGCAATCTCATGTTAATTTTTTGTAGCAAAACAATTGCCTCTTAAAGAAAGAGCAGAGCTCTTCTAGTAACTGAGAGTGACCACATGTTGAAATTAGTTGAATAGAAATCCTACATCAAGTGTAGATTGATTATGATTTCTCAAATTAGATGGAGCAATCCCTTTGTCAAACTTTATAACCGAGGATAGCACTCCCAAATTTGTATAGATATTGGCTTATTAGTTGTGAAGATATGATTGGGCGAAGGATCAAAGCCACATACATGAAATCCATTTCACGGTGAGAAGCTTAGTCAAAACAAGAATACCTCTGTTGGAGATTTCTCAAAATTACTGACATAATTAATTATCTGTGGCGTTTTATAAGCACTGATCATCTATAATAATCCATTTTTTCTCTTTGCATTTCTCACTTCTATATGTGGAGTGACCAAAGAAATTATGTAGTGGCTTGTTTAATATAATGTCACCTAACTTATCAAAAAAATGTTGGTGATACTTCAACAGATGTTTTGATTTTTGATGGTCAAGCTAATTTATAAATAAATTGCTATTGTTAGCTATCCCAAATGCAGTGTTGTGGTTTCTCTTTAGTAAATATACCTTCGTTTATTTTTCTTTTTTAATTAGAATGATAAGGCAATAGTGTTGAACTGCTAATGCTATTGTTTAGTGTCAAATACAGAGTTAATGGTCCAGTGATGAAGTCATAGATTAGGCCATTTTAACACTCTAATAATTGCTTAGATGATTCATTTAGTTTAAATGATGACATGGCTTCTTTAAATCAACCAGCAATGGCTTTAAATCGACATGGGGATAATATGACAGTGAAGACAAGAGGCAGGAAGCTTAAGGTACATGATGCTGAGAGGCCACAATTCAGACTGTTTCTTTCTTCTGTTTATGCTTTAGATACAATCTTTTTTTCTTTCCAATCTGCAGGAGAATTGTCATGCTTCAATCACTGACAAGAGTAATTCAGGGAGTGTAAAACTAGAAGATTATAACCCTATTGATCCGATTCCAAGTTCAAAGGCTTCTGTAAGACCTGGACCTATCCAACATGGCACTCCGCTCATGCCTTATATCCCAAAGCCTTCACCTCCCGACCACCCAAAGCAGGAAGGATTTCCTTAGCCTGCTTTAAAACCTTTTTTCTCTGTAATAACTTGAAATGTGAAAAATGTAATAACTTGTTAGTTTAGCACGGTGTTTCAACCATGTGTATTGTAACATACTATACTGCTAATTATGTACCTATCACTTATGTACTTCATTTTGGTTTGAAAGAGTTTGTTGTTATTATATGTCAATGTTCGTTGCTTTAGGAACATTACAAACATTAGGTAGCATTAGGTTATCGTTATCATCTCAAGATGTCATCATCTGTATATATTTAATTGAAAAAAAATGCCCCCAGAAAAAAGGTAAGTGAACACTAGGAACACCCCTTTGTGAGTTTTTTGTAACCGGTTTTTGTGCACGTAGAAGTCTTGTATCTGTTTTAGACCTTCCTTGGCATTGCTTCAATGATTTATGATGTATCTTTGATGAGTATCTACAATCAATGTGAGCTAAAGGACATGGAACTTTTGATTGAATAATTTAAGGAATACCCACCCCACCAGAATTTGACAATCAATAACATTTGCGCCTCTGAATTCTTTTACAGGCTCTTTCGTTCTTAGAATGACAAACTGATATCAATGATAGATCTAATTTTGAGATTTGACCCAATATTAGTCAAGAATATTGGTAGAAAAATATATGGAAGGATTATTTTTGAGGTAGGTATTAGTCATTAAATTGTTTGACAGTTTATGGTTTCTATACAAAGTGTCATTTCCCTCATACATTTTGTGTTATTCGCGTGCCAAATTTATTGAAGCCTGAAAAATTCCAGAAATTTACATATCCTCTTCTCATCTTAGTGCCATTGCATCTTCAATTATAGGTACATCTGTCATGAAGACTACAATTCTATATTCAAGAGAAAACATTCCTTTTTTGAGCATATGATCTTGATGAAGCAGCTGACTTATATTTGTTATGAGAATCTATTGATACCATATTATGCATATTAACAGATCATGGCAATTAGTGATAACAGTAGAATACATTTGTATATTTTTTGTTAGTTAGTGATGGAACATCTTGATCCCCAAACTAACAGGTATTAATCGCCATCGACCCCATCAGTGCTGTCCACCAAAACAAATGCAACCAAAAATTACTGAATTGTGGAGTCACTTGAGACGTCCTTGGTGTTTGTAAGACCATCTCCAACGCTTCATCAGAGTTGATATCAAATTTAAATTTTGATGAAAAAGCCACTGTTCACAGCTCCAACGGTTCATCAGAGTTGATATCAGATTGAGAATTCATCAAACAATTCATCAAATCGACGCGAAGATACTGATTTCACCAAAACACTGTTGGTGACCGTTGGAGGGATGACCTGGTCGACCAACCGGTTGCCCGGCCGGTTGACCAACCGATCGACCGAATTCCTTTACAATTGGTGGGTTCAAACCAGTCAAAAAAAGGTTCAAACAGGTAAAAAAAATATATATATATATATTTTTGACTTACCGGTTGACCGGCCGGTCAACCAACCGGTCGACCCAAATGCTCTGAAATGAGAATGAAACCTGAAATGAGAATGAAAGCTGCAACAAAGTTCACTTCTTTATCTCTCCTTTCCTTGGTGAATTTCTTTAAAGAAACAATTGTTTAATCTATGAAAGCTGAGAAACAATTGTTTAAAGAAACAATTGTCAATTGATCATGTGAAGTACAACAGTACACGTAAATCAGAAAATATTCAATCTTACATGGAATTACAACAACACTTGTTTGGTAGCTCAGAAAATGAACAGACAGCAATGAAGAAAAAAAACAATTGATGCACCGTTGGAGTGAGTAGTATCAAATTTGGTGAAATGGGTCATTTTTTACTCAGATTTGGTGAAAAATCTGAGTCACCGTTGGAGATGCTCTAAGTAATGCTTCATGGGTCTCATCCTAATTAGTGTGTACTTTTCTGGCTGATTAGTGGCCTGACACTGAGATCATGAGGTGTATTATTTTGAGCTTTTTTAGTCATAATCTAGGATACTGGCAACAATTGGAGTTATTGAGCCCCAGCCAACAATCGGACCAAGCCAACCTATCCAGTTTCAAAAAATCAAACCCAAGCCCAAGCCCAGACTCAGGGGCAATCGGGCTTTGGGCTGGAGGGCCAGGCTTGACATTTTTTTTTTTTTTTCACCAAAATAACTTTAGGCATTGGACGGGTTAGGCAGTAGGCCAGAAAAAGTATGGCCTAAGCTTTAGCTCAGGGGTATGAGTAGGGCCGAGCCTCGGGCAGGGTTTAGACCGATTGGCCATTTTTGCACTCTTACACAAATCATTGGAGGGCAAATAGCGTTTAAACATAGGAAAATTTTTATGCCCTTTACCAAAAGCACTCTCCCCATGGTAGGAATATCAAAACATACAAATCTTTAAAAAAAAAAAAAATAAAATATGGTGTAATTGAATGTACAATATGAAATAAGAGGCATTTACCCACAAGTCTCATGCTAGAGAACTAGTGGAGCATAAGTCCTAGCTAATAGGTTTTAACTTATTAAGTACCATTAAATTTTATATTTCAGAAATATTATACTGTTTAAAGTGGTCCAGTCCATTATCATCTTTCTCAATCTTTGCTTTCTCTCAATCGTGACATTTGCTTCCGCCAGTCCACCTCCAACTAGCCTCATTGACATAGCCTCCACACTCACCAATCTGGCTGGCTCAGCCTCAGCTCAGCCTCAGCCTCAGCCTCATCCGCCTTCGCCTCCGTCTCATTCAACGTTGTATTCACCTCCCATTCAACCTTATAGTTGCTACTTACACAATTAAGTTGCAAAGCCTGACCAATAAGAGCTTTCTAAAGGTGCCAATGGCCTTGATAAGGTTATCCTCCTTCAGTTTTGACATAGCTCTACTGAAGTATATCTATGCAGTGGTCATTTTTTTTTTATTCCAAACAATTTTCTCTAGTGAGGTTTTTATTAATTTAACCATTAATCTCTCTAAAGGAGATTTAAAAATCAGGCCTCACAGTTTTGAGTTCTAATTTAAAGGTAACATTATGACCTTTGTGACCTGAAAGAGATTTGATATTGACATCATTGAATGTAGCATTTATATATGAATGATCGCCATTCAACGGTTGATATTGAAATTGATTGACCAACCAAAAATTGGTACATTTTTGGGTAAACTACCAATAGGTCCTACTTTGGAGACTTATTACCCAATAGGTCCTACTTTGGAGACTTATTACCCATTAAGTCCTATTTGATAAATTTATTAAGTGATAAAAATAAATTTATCAGTCTTTTATTTTTATGAATAAATTTATAGTGATAAATTTATCAGTCTCTTTGTTTTTATGAATAAATTTTTAGTGATAAATTTATCACTCTCTTATTTTTATAGTGTTAAATTTATTAGTTAGGACCTGTAGGTAAATAAGTCTAGTTAATAGGACTAATTGGTAAGTACCCCTACATTTTTTTGGAAAAGTTTCACAGTTTTGTGAAACTGAGAAATATCTCTGTTTTGAAATAAAAAAAATTTACAAAATTTTTATTTTCTAATTATTCATGTAACAAACAATGAAACTAAAGGAAATTTAATGTCTCTCCTACAAACATACATACACACTAACATAATTTTGCAAAAACTTAAAAGGTTCAATTTTTTTGAAATTAAGAAATTTCTCAATTTTTCAAAGTAAGAATTTTGCCAAAAAAGATTATGTTTTACTTTTTAGAATTTTATATTTAAAATAATCTTATTTGATAGATCTCGACTAATAGATTTCCAAAATATAAACTTTGTTTAAAATGGATATAAAAATAACAGTTGTGACATTTTAAAAATTAAAACATAAAAAAACAAATGAAACAAAAAAAAATTAACATATGTCAGCTATGCTAATGCGTGCGTTAGCCATTATGGGAGGCGTCAGACCATTTATGTGATACCTCCTACTATTATGATTGGTGGAAGGTAGTGGAATATGGGCCATATTGTTGGGTGTTTGGAGAATATTATGAAACATATATATTTGTGATTAGTGGAAGGGTAATGCCACTTGGTACCCTAAAGTCAAAAGAACTTAAAAGTAAGACATAAAATTAAATATCTGAAGATAGAATTTATCCTTAAACAAGCTTAACTAATAGGACTTTTAAGCAATTAATCCATGAAAGAAAGATAAGTAAAATTGGATACAAAAGATGCTTCACCCTCTCGTCCCTATCCACGCAAATCGATCCCATCCCCCAGTCATTGGCATCATTGTCACCAAATTAAGATCTAGTTACACCTCCTAAACTTCACAAGCTGATGGGAGCCAAACCATATTACATGAATCCCCAAGATCCCCCTTTACATTAATCTATGAGATTACTTGGATGTTTTATTATCTTTCATGTAGAGCAGCATTGGAGTAGGGTTATATTGAGGACATCTCAGCCTTGAATGCTGTAGGGTTAGTAGAAGAAAATGAGAAGACAACAATAATCATGCCATTACCCCCGTAGGAATCACTTCTTCACCCCACTCAATAGTGATGCTTTTCTTTTCTATCCATCTACCCTAGATCTAGTTATGTTTCTTTTTTGTCTTCTGTATTGCTGTTAAAAAGGCCATCTATTGGTTGGTGACCATATTCACAACTAAAAACTAAAGCCTATTCAATGATAAAAAAAAAAAAAAAAAAATGGCACCTAATTGATTGTCTTCATTCAACTTAGAAAACATTTCCTTCTCCTTCAAGTTAATGTCAGTAGTACTACTGCCTACTTTTGTTCTTTTCTTACTACATATGTGTAATACCAATTCTTCTGTTCATTGAACACTTTTGATAGTCAGAGATACCTATCAATCACCAAGGATCCTCTAGAGTGTTTTTTTCCTAAAGTTTCCTAAAGTGGTGTATTGTGTGGTTGAGATTTAATGCTGAAAAATTGATGTGACTTGTCATTAAATCTCAACCACACAATGCACCACTCTAAGAAACTTTAGGGAAAAAAAACTCTAGAAGATCCTTCCTCCCTACCAATACCAACTACATTTCTTCTAGCTTTTTCTCTTTCCTAATCTTTCGATAAAGAAAAAAAAAAAAAAAACATGAGTCATTTTTTACAAATTTCAAATTACTTTTATTTATTTCGATAATCTTAGCAATCTTTTCATTTGTTTATAGAACATTTTTTATTCCAATTTCGATGCTAAACAATGCTTTAGAATGCTATATCATTTATGTTCAACAAACAGGAAGTGTTTTTTTTCTTTTTTCTTTTTTTTTTTCAAACAATTGAACCATTTTCTAGTCCCTCCCATCACATTCCCCTTTTTTCTGAATTTTCTGGTGGAAAGGTGAATCATAAGCATAAAAATAGGAAAATGTTATTCTTGCTTCATTTTTGATAAACACTTTCCAAATTTATTTTCATTGTGTGCACTGAGAATCATGTTGTTTGTACTTCAAAACAAATCATGGAGTGTGTTTAAGAGCATCTCTAATCAAAGTATTAAAATTGTATGTTAATTTATGTTAACTTGTAAAAAGTAATAAAAGTGGGCTCAATTTTGTGTTAAAGTTTGTTAGTTTATTGTAACAGAGATATTTAATTGTGTATTAACAAAAAAGTACAGCTCATCACTTTAATATATCTTATAATAATAAAACTAAAAAAACAATTAATCATGTGTCAACCTACCATCTCATCCCATCCTCCTTTATATCTCTTTCTTCTTCTTTTTAATCGGAACTAAAAGAAAACTATGGGAAGCCATGATTTCCTTATTTTTGTGAAAAATATAATTTGTCATGACATTTTAAAAGTATGTATCTCATTTTATACATAAATTTGTCCCAGTATAAAAAATACATATCTCATTCTTATCCCATCTTGCATCTTTTTTATTTTATACCAAAAAAACTTTTTCATCTTATTAAAAATTGCTTCTATGGTATTTGAATTTTTTTATGTGTATAGATATAATTTATATATCATATTGTACATACATGTGTACTTATGTATATAGTGAAAATTTTTATTTGTCTTTTGACCCCTCTAATAATGAAATCTTGGTTCCATCTCTGGTTCTAACCCTCTTTTCCCCTCCTCATTCCCCTTCTCCTTCTCTCTCTTGTCTCAACTGTATTTTCTATAGGGGTATAAATTTGGCCCAGCCCATGTCAAGTCTCGCGGGCTCCTGCCAAAATTCGGGCCGGTTTGGGCCACGGGCTAAAAAAGTAGGCCCAGGCCCATGGGGCATTTGGGCCTTGGGCGGGGCCGGTGGACCTGGGCTCGGGTTTGGGCAGAGCTTGAACATTTTTTTCTATTTTTTCACCAAAAATTATTTTTTCCACAAAAAATGACATGGGGCCTCGGGCTGGGCTTTGAGTGGGCTGATGGGCCAGGCCACGGGCCGGGCTGAGCTTCAAAATGATGACGCAGGCCTAAGGTCCCGAGCTGGCCTCAAGCCCGGACTTAATCGAGTCAGGTCCACCCCGGCCATAGGCGTACTTCGGGCTGTCCACGGATCGCGAGCCATTTTTACACTCCTATTTTTCTGTATTAATTTAGTTTTCACAGTTAACGATAAACATAACAATGGAGTACTTTTTCCTCCGCAACCTTACTCATTAACAGCTCCATTGGAGCATGAAAAAAGAAGTTTGATGACAAATATCAGTACTTAAATATATTCATTGGAGATGCACTAAAGTAGTGAAGTAGAAATAATTTCCTAAAAATAATGAGAGCATACATAAAGTGAATTATATTAAGCCTAAAAATGACTTTCAATGTGGGCCACCATACTTACTTTAGGGTACATTGTTTATTGGTATTAGTTACTTTAACACCAATAATATAAACAATGAAGTATTTCTTAAGTGATGACTCTTTCAAACTTCCAACTTGTAATCATTCGTTTTCAAAATTAAGTATTAACAAAATGTCATCCTAATTAAGTTATCAACAAATTGAATTTTTCATCAATTAGAAGATTATGTCAGCTGGGACCCAGATGCAACTGTCGTAATTAACTAACTTTTTCTATTTGTTTGCTTATTTATTTATTTATTTTTTTCTATTTGTTAATTTGCTTGGTTTAGAAGATTCCTGCGGTTGATTAAAGATAAATTTGGACAAAGTAGATTGGATATCATATAAAAACTCTTTCGGATGGTAAGTGTTGGATGTTCTTCAATCTTGACGATCTTTCTTAGGGCCTAGAATCATAGTTTTGTTTAGTTGTGTTTTCATTTTTTGTTTTTTGTTTTTTCTTTTCAAAATGTACAGAAAATTTGCTTGATGAATTGTTTTCAAGAAATTATTTTTTGAAAGGAAACAAAATAGAGCCTATCCAATCCCATGATCAAGAACTATGTCCTAACATAGACTTGAAAACCATGAAAAATTAACACTTTGTTTGGTTATTCAGCTTTCAAAATCAAATTTTGAGTTTTCAAATCGATTTTTTTTTTTTAATATTTTAGATACATCTAATTTAGATGTACTCAAAAAGTAATATATTTGTGAAGAAATCTTTAGAAAAATTAATAAATACCACAAAATACAAAAAAGAAAAAAAATATTAGATATTACATTTTTGTCCATCTTTTCAAAAATAATTACGGAATCATGAAAAATATTATGATTTTAATTATTAATATTTATAAAGTTTATCATTTATTTGTAATTATTTTTTTTCCAAAACCAATAATTTTAGATATTTCTCCAAAAATTAAAAATTCAATATATCTTCGTATTTTTTATATTTATTGAATTTTTAAAAAATTTCTTCACAAATATTTTCCTTTTTTGAGTATATCTAGATTAGATACATCTAAAATATAAAAATAAAAATAAAAAAATTGACAAAAAATATTTTAAAAATTCACTAAAAATAAATTAAAAAATCAAATTAAAAACTCAAAATCTGATTTTGAAAACTGGATAATCAAATTTTTTAATTTTGATTTTGGCGTCACACCAAAAAATAAAAAAAAAAAAAAACAAAACAAAAAAACTAAGTGAAAACAATGGATTTTTTAAATTCTATTTTATTTTTTATTTTTTTTTTTGAGACACAAAATAATAATGATAATAATAATAATAATAATAATAATAATGGAGAAACAAAAACACAACCAAACTGGCTTGTTCTGTTTTCATTTTTCACCTTTTTGTTTTTGTTGTTTTTGGAAACAAATTAATAAAAAGTCTACAAATGGCAATTATTTTCATACCTGTCTTAAACAAGATTCTAAAATCCATTTTTTTTTTTTTTGGGGGGGGGGGGGGGAATTTATTAGAAAATTCTTTTCCAAGTGTTTGTATCACAATTAGTCCATAAAATATTATTATATTCTAATAAATCCTATTATTTGAACGTTTGATCTACCAAATCATAATTATCATATTTAAGATATTTTATGGACGTTTTTACCCTTACAAATATTTTTTGAACGGTTAGCAATTTGGTGATGTGAACATTCATATTTTACAATGTGAATATTCACATTGACGTATGAATGTTCACATTGATAGCGTGAACATTCACATTGACAATATAAATATTCACATTGACATGTTAACATTTACATTGATGGTGTGAATATTCACATCACGGAACATTCGCACTGTAAATGTGAATGTTATTAGGAGTATTTTGGTAATTATGTCACCCATAGGACTTATTGGAATATAAGAAAATAATGTGGACTAAATGGAACATAAGTAGGTGAAAAGAGATTTATGAAAAAATGTCTCCTTTTTTTTCAGTATTTCTTTAAAAGTTGGTTTTTTTATTTTTTATTTTTGGATAAATTACAAATATATTCTTTGAGATTTGCTTAAAATACAGATTGCCCCTTGTACTTTGGAAAATTACAAATATCCCCTTCTCAGAATTTTTTTATTTAACTGAATTAACTAAAAAAATAAATTTCTTAACTGATCTCCTATATAATGATTAAAATTACCTAATTTATTAGTTAAAATAATTTTTTTGACATCATTAAATACTGTTAATTGACTTGATGATTTATTAATAAAAAAAACTCATTTATTATGAAATTATAAACTTCAAGGGCAGATTGTAATTTCCAAAACCACTGGGGGCAAATCTTATGAAGTGTCTATAATTTATCCTTTTTTTATTATGTAAAATAAAAAAAAATTAAAAATCTCGACAAGCTGTTTTTTTTTTTTTTTTTTTTTTTTTTTTAATCTCCATTCCAAACGATTAATGGTTGGCCATTAGGTCTAAAGTTGTATGTGCCACTGCTATGGTCGCAATAACAAATTAAAATTTTAGAAACAAAAATTTAAGGACGAAATCGCTATTTTAGAACAAAATATATTAGTTGTCAAAAATGTTTGGACATCTAGTGATGAATTGCTATAATTTTGGAACCAAAATTTTAGTCTAAAAAATAAATATTTTTGGCACGAAATTTTTTTATCCCTAAAATTACATTTATTATGACATTTTCAAAATTTTGTCACTGAAGATTTATTTATTTATTCATTTGTATTTTTTTAGAAAAATTATTTAGGATGACCTTTTAGTGACGTCTCTCATGATCATAGAAATTGGTCTCCTAATTTTTTTTGCAACAGAATTTGTACTTCATGAATGAAAATGTTTGGTTCCTAAAAACCTTTATATATTGTAGTGAGTGCGGATATAAATCGAAATATTTACAAACATTGAATATCAAACTTTCTTTACGTGTCATTTTCCTCAACTATCAAACAGTGCAATAAGTTCTTGTAAACATGATTTAAGGTGTTGCGTTGCGTGGCAATAAAATCTTCCTTGGCACTTGGCTGCAATAATAATTATTATTGCTAAATTGAGTTGAGAGATAAACAAAAAGTTTGTGAGCTCTTTATTATTTCAATTATTAATAGATCAATAATCATTCCATGCCCTTATGTGTTCTTATCTTCTTTTTCTTTTAAAAAATTTCATATATGTCTAAGGGCCTGTTTGACGGTGATACTATTAATCATATTCATTGTTTTATTTATTTATTTATTATTATTATTATTATTTTTTTTTTTTTTGGGCAAGTCATATTCATTACTAATGATTTTCATCATGTCTTTCTCGTTGCTTGTTCAGCAATAACTATTAGTCTTTCTTTGCAATATAATGACAGAAGCAACTAATTTCTATGCAATTAATAAAAATGTCGAAGAAGAAGAAAAAAAAGGTCTTAGAAGAACAAAGTAGTTGAGGTGCATCTATTCATGGAGGACTAAGTTATTGTAGATTGCCAATCATCTGAGCTTACTTGTGGTTTGACTTTGTATTTTTTTTTTTTTTTTTGGGTTAGTTCTTAATCATGGAGTGTCAATTGATAATTGGTGTGTAATATTGTTTCAAGAACATCTGATAATTTTTCTTAATAAAGAGTTGTATTTAGGGTTCTTAACAAGGATAAGAAAAAATTACATTCAATTTTGGGAAAGTAATTATGCTGCTTAATGCTCAAGATTTAGAAATATCATGAGATGAGTTTACCAAATATTCACCAAACCAAAGTATATATATCCTCATGAACAAGATAATAAGAGATGAAAAACAATAAAAAAAAATACATAATTTATTTTCTAGAAATTGTGTATAGAAAGCAGTGATACAATTGTGTCAGCATTGTGTATTTATTTTGAATGAGACCACCATCAAAATAAATACAGACAAACTTGCATTTTGTGAACTTTTTTAGAAATTCTTTTTGTGCATTTGTAAACATTACTTTAAAAGGAAAAATGCTTAACCTCTAAATTTATTACTATTGCATCATAGTTGTTGATTTTTAAAAATAAACAACTAAAAGGTTATAACTTCTCACAATGTAAATAAATTTTAAAATTTTCTAACATTATTCTTTTGAAAAATGTTTTGACATACAGAGAGAGGTGGGTCCTTTTGAGGAAGACTCAATACAAAGCAAGGCAAAAAGGAAAGAAGCATGGTCAGTAATAGACACACATAAAGCAACAAAACAAAATAAAACAGTAGGGGACAGAACAACCTAGAAAGAGGTGCTTTTTCTAATAAAATCTATGTAGTGTGTTATTAGTAATTTGAGAGGGGGATTTTTACCAGGCTGGTGGGCCGGGCAAAGCCCATCATGGCCCAGCTCTGACAACCTAGCAATGTAAAAACATTTCACACACTTGGAGCATAGTACAAGTTTGGGCGGGTCAAAAGTGGTCCACATACTTAGTGTGTCGCACAAGTGTTAGGTTGAGCTAGGCTTAGGTGATTGGGTGATAATGTGCTAGGTCGTTGGACCTAGCTAGAGTAAAAAGCATGGTGCAAAGCCTTAGTCTATAGCGCGGTAGCTCCTAGTGGATTGAGATTATCTATCGGAATCACAGTCGCACTAGAACTCTACTATGTTAGAATATACAAAAGTCTCAAAGTTAAACTAAAAAAAGTAATGCAAGTTTAAACACTAAAACTTTAGAGAGCTTTGCCTGAGTTTTGATTTCTAATCTAACTTAAGTATCGGAGGGATTTTTTAGCACACACCTACCAGGAAGCTCGTTGCTTATGTGTTTTTAGGCCATACAACATCGTTTGCAGCAACTTTAACTTGATCATGAGGAGTTCAAATGCAAGGAAAATTCTGTGTCTACACATAATCCTAGTGCTATGTTCGAAAGTAGAGACTCAAATTTCTTTTGATGTCAACAAAACCGTACGATTAATGTTCATATATATACTTAAAAGAGAGCAATTTGAAGGGGATTTGGGTTTAGCTTTAGTTTTCTCATTCATTAATTTGTATATGTAATAATGTCTTCTTAATTAATTATATCTCCTTCCCTATCAAAAGAGATGATTGCTTACCATTATATATTGTTTTGAGATAGCTGTTTGCTCATCATCATCCCTCTTTGCTACTCTTTATTGTTTTAGCTGGTCACACTACTTTTCTTGTTTGATTTGTGGATAATTATTACTATTTTATTTAAGAATAAAATTAATTCATGTTTAGTTCATATTTTGTGGTCTGAAATAACTTATTCAGATCCATTTATTCCCATATGATGAATAATTTATCCACTTATCTCAGAAGAGATTTTAATTACACACTTAATTTGAAAATTTATAGTAGGGTGAATTAGCAGCATTTTTATCTCATGGTGAGGATTTGTTCAAAAAATGACTAAAATATCCTCTTAAAGTCATCCTTGGATTTATCCTATTGGGAAAAGCCTAATCACCTAGCAAGGGACTATAATAATTGCAAAATTGTGAGATTCTAAACTGAACTTTGCTTTTAATTACCTATATTGATGTAATTCAATTCTCTTGATATTTGAAAATAATCTCATACTGATTGACCCAAAAAAAAAAAAAAAAAAAAAAATTGTTCTTGTAAACAATTCACTCAATTCATGAGGGAGTGGGTCTGCTTTGAATGATAAAGCTTGGATCGGACCACAAACCTCTTTGATTAGGACCCAAAAAAAAAAAAAAAAAAACTTTGATAAAGTTAAATGTCATGGACTTCATTTTGTAGATGATAATTGTATGTTGAATAAGAAAATGCAACTCTACAATAGTGGTCCACCTATATCTTTATCGATTGCCTAGTGCACGCATGTATGTGTTTTATGTCTGTCTTCATTTTGTGTGTGTTTTTTTTATTTTTAATTTGAGACCTCACATGTGCATTGTGATACGAATTAGGATCTTTGTCATGATTTTTTTGATATCTATTATTAGTTTGTTGCAGTAATTAAAAATTATTTTTCTTCAAGAATTGTGTTCTTATGATTGCAATTTGTAAGGATGTAGCTGTGTAGGATTTTAATAAGTTCAAATATTTGTTGAGTGACCCAAGTATGACGGAGTTTTTTTTCTTTTAAGTTAAGAATATTTTTTTAGATAGAAATTTAAATACTACAAGATACAAATTTTCTAAAATATCTAGGATCCAAATACATGTTTCTTAGCAGGGTAAATTTGGCAAAAACCCTCTACTGAGCCCTTCTTTCGGGGGGCTCTATCTACACACACCAAATCCTCTCTATACACACACTTAATGATATTTAATTTTATTACAATTTTATCCTTAAGTGAAATTACTATTTTAGACATCATTGATTCAAAACATCTCAATGCATACATCCATCTCCAGTTCACATCTGTTGCATCGTGGGTCCAAGTTTGTAGCTTCATTGAGCTAGAAGTGAAAGCAGAGTATTCACTCATTCCTATCTTCTTCCAAGTTCGTAACTTCTTCCATTAAGCTCCAAGTTCGTAGCTTCTCAATGCACTCATTCATCAACCTTCCTCATTCGTAGGGAAAACATCGTTGTTATGGAGGATTTGCCTTTTGAAAATCAGCAAATAAGTGTTTATGAGAAACATAGCGAAGGAAATGTGAGTTTCTTTTTTCTTTTTTTTTCGGGCGTCGTTCGGATAACCAGAGTCGAATTGCATTGTTTGGTTCGGAAATCTACTACCGAAATAAGTGTTTAGTTTCGGAAGTTGTTGTCCGAACAAAATAATAAATTTCAGAAGTTGTTGTCCGAACAAAGTATTTAAATTCGAAAGTTGTTATCCGAACAAAGTTAACTTTTACAACATTCAACTTCCGAAATTTGAAAATAAATTCGGACCACTACTTCCGAATGAAGTAAAAAAAAATTTCCCATTTTATATTCCAAATTTGAAAACTGCATACCAAATTTACAGTTTTGAATTGCAAATTAATCTTTATAATGCCATTAAAAATTTGTAATGTTATACAAAACATGTAGAAATATGTGTCAACTCAAGGAAGTCAGGTTTGCGCGGATTTTGTGTTGGATTACACTACTCAATTCACAACTGAACAGCTTCACTCTACGAAATTATAATGATTATGTTTGGAATTGCTCACCAAATGTAAATGTTTGATAATATTTATTTGACTTTGTAGGTATTTAAAAGTAAGGATGAATTGCTCAACTGGGTACGTGAAGTTGGAAAGAGAAATGGTTTGGTCATTGTAAGCAAAACATCAGACTATGGTGGAGGGAAAAAAAGACCCAGGATGTATCTTGCTTGTGAGAGGAGTGGCTAATATAGAGCAACAAAGAAGTTCAAACATGATGGCAACAATACATCAAGAATAACCGGTACGAAGAAGTGTGGTTGTCCTTTTGATATGAGGGCTCACAGGTTTACCACACATGATGAATGGACAATGACCGTAGTATGCGGATTGCAAAATCATCCACTTGCGGAGCACCTTGAGGGACATTCATATGCAGGGAGGCTATCAAAGGATGAGAAAGCATTGTTAATGGATATGTCAAAGAGCATGGTTTGGCCAAAAGAAATCCTAGTAACCTTGAAACAGCGAGATGCCCTCAATGTAAGCACACTTAAAACCATTTACAATGTACGCCATCGAAACAGGGTGGTACAGAGAGCTGGAAGATCACAAAACCAACACTTATTGGGTGAATTGGCCAAGTATAATCACATTGAGCGCCATCGGTCTGAAGAGTCCACGATGACTGTGACAGACTTGTTTTGGGCACATCCTACCAGTTTGGACTTATTTCGATATTTCCCACGTATATTAATTATGGATTGCACATATAAAACCAACAGATATCGTCTTCCTCTTCTTGAAATTGTGGGAGTGACATCAACTGAAATGACATTCTCTGTAGCTTTCGCATACTTACAGTATGTGAGGGTCGATAACTATGCGTGGGTGTTAGCTACATTGCGTGATGTCATGGATGGTTTTGTTGTGCCAACAATTATTGTTACTGATAGAGAGCTAGCCTTGATGAATGCCATACAGAATATATTCCCGAGTGGCAGACATTTATTATGTCGTTGGCATATCAGTAAGAATGTATTGACCAAATACAAGAAAATGTTTGAGACACAGCAGAAATGGGAGAAGTTCAACCATGAGTGGAACTCTTTAGTGTATTCATCTTCTGAAATTCAATACGATGAGCGTCTTAAATCATTTCTTAAGGAATTCAGTAGTTATCCTGATGCAGTCAAGTATGTCATGGATACTTGGTTGGTTCCTTACAAGGACAAATTTGTGGCGGCATGGATAGACATGTGTATGCATTATGGCAATGTTACAACGAACCAGTAAGATTACTTTTCTTTAATATGTTATTAATAAGTGCCATGTACTTGATTTTAATTTGACTTACATTGAATTGAACAGGACTGAGAGTGCACATGCAAAACTTAAAAGACAATTGGGTTCATGTCAAGTCTCATTTCAGGCATCATTTGAGAAAATACACAGTCTGCTTAAGTTGCAACACACTGATATCAAGGCTTCATTTGAGAAAAGTCTAACTGTTGTGCAACATCAATTTAAACCTTCTCAGTTCAAGGAGCTATGGGGTAATGTGTCTATCTCTGCATTGGAGTATTTGCTTGTAAAGAGTAAGAGAGCCAATTCCATTGGTATTGATGTTGAAGCTTGTGGATGCGTCCTTCGCCACACTCTTGGTTTACCTTGTGCCCATGAGATTGCTGACTACATCAGACAAGATCGTCCTATACCACTTGCTACCATACACTCACAGTGGAGGCAACTTCATATCTCTGTATGCAACAAAGAAGACGAAACAGAGGTGACTTGTCATGCAGAAGTAGAGTTGTTTGTGAACAAGTTTAATGAAAGTGATAGAACCATGCGGTTGGAGCTTTTGAAGAAGTTGAAAGAGAAAGAGATTGTATATCCGGGAAGCACTTTTCTTGTTGAGCTGGAGGTGAAGCCCAAAACACGTCCTCGGGATCATAAGAAGATCAATGTTTCTACCCGTCGTGACCCGTGTGCATTTGAGTTGGTGCAATCTGGACATGATTCCTTCTCACCTAGGGACACTCAAATCACTACATTAGCTTCTACTCTGCAAAACAAGAAGAAGCAACCTGTTAAGGGAAAGGAGAAGGTGAATCTGAAAGGGAAGGTATACATTACTAGAATAGTGAAACCTGGTGCATATGTTGATGCTTTCCCTTCTGGGTTGAAACCATACATTAAGTTTGTCAAGGATGTAGCTGCAGATGGGAATTGTGGTTTCAGGGCTATAGCTGCTTCAATTGGTCATACAGAAGATGATTGGGCTCAGGTTAGGCGTGATCTGTTGGGTGAGCTGCATACACACAAAGAGGAATACATTACACATTATGGGTCCTACGAAAGGTTTGAAGAATTGACAAGCATATTGTCATACTTTGAAGACAGTCCTGGATACTCACATTGGATGACTATGCCAGACATGGGGCATCTTGTTGCATCGTGCTACAATCTTGTGTTATACCACTTGTCATTACAGCAATGTCTCACCTTTTTACTTCTTAGAACAGTGCCAGTACCTTAACTTGATAGACGTGAGATTGCCATTAGGTTTGTCAACGGAAATCATTTCGTCCAGGTATAACAGAAACTTATAAATTGTGTTTGTGCATGTACAAGAAGTTATGAGGTATGACCACTAACTCAATTGATATTTGGTGCAGGTTTTGTTGCAGCCAGGCCATCCAGTTCCTCCTCTAGCCACTAATTGGCGAAAATACCGTCACCCTTGCGCTGTCGACTGGGATGATACATATGTGCGTCGCATTCAACATTTCAAGGACATTATTCATGATAATGTAGTTACTCGAGAGACTTTTGATGTTGATGTTGCATGACACATGTATGCATTTGACAATGTTAGAATTATGGAAGAAATTAATGGATGTGTTTTTGATGTTGATGTGTTCTGTTTTGCAATCTGGATTGAATGTTATCGACCATTGTTACCATTCCATTGTAATAAGAAAATATCATTTACAAAATAAACGACCATTGTTACCATTCCATTCTAATAATAAAATGTCATTACAATACCATTGTTGCCATTCCATTCTAATAAGAAAATATTAACCACTGTTACCATTACAACAATATCATCTTACAAAAATAAACGACCATTGTTACCATTCCATTCTAATAATACCCCAACTGTCTGTATAAAAATGATAATGCAGCAGCACCCTAGGCGTAAGTATGAATGGATCCCAAATCCATCAATAAGCCAAGGTAAACAACAAGAACCCTGCCGCCACTCTTGTCACTGAAGAGTGTACATCCCAACAGAAACAACAAATAAGCTCTAGCAGCACACTGTATAGCCTCCTCGGGGTCTGAATCTGTGACACCAGCAAACTGACTTCGCAACCACTCAAGCCTGACTGAATTGCCACCAGCAGAAGAAACCTCTTCATGTGCTGCACGTTCAGTAATCCCCAAGCCATAAACCAGAAGTTTAACTCCATGATGATCTGTCACATCTGGTACGCTGACTGATTTGCCTACAATGGGAAGGCCAAGAATAGTGCCAACATCATCCAGGGCCAAGGTTATCTCACCAACTGTCATGTGAAATGTGTTCGTCTCAAGTTGCCATCTCTCAACAAAACTGGAGATTAGAAGCTTGTTGACGAACCGATAAGTGCAACGAGCTAACTGTGACAGCCCAGACTGCTCAATAATGGCTTTGAATCTGGTGTTGTTGTCTACTGACCACCATGGCCATGCAAGGATCTTCGAAGAGTGATTATGACACTTTAGGGGCCCTCGTTTCTATAACACAAATAATATCTCATTAGAAACTACCATACAACACACATAGGAAAAAAAAAATTCATATACAAATGAATTTCACTTATACTCGAGAATGTTTACCTCCCCATGCCAAACAGCTGCAGCGATATGACTATTGAAACTCCGCAGTATTGATGGATCAGTCGGTCCACCTGGAAAAGCATGAGTAAGGTCCTCTTCCTGGACAGGAGGAGAATCAGGTAAAGAGGCATCCTCCACAGCAATGTCAAGCATATCATAATCTTGAACTTGTCTTTGGCTTTGGCTTCGGCTCCGACTTTGACTAGCACTGGGGATATCATATTCTACCGAAACTGGATCACGACCTCGACCACGACCTTGACCTTGTCCTCGCCCACGCCCTCGTCCCCGTTCATGGTCTACATCCAATTCACGACGTCGTCTATTTGAAGCAATAGGTGGGACACGTTGTTGAGATTCAGAATCCATATTATCTGCAAAATACATATTCTGTTCGGAAGTTGAAATCCGAAACACAAAAATCATTTCGGAAGTTGAGTGTTGTCTAAATTCAAATTTTTTGGAAGTTGACTATCGAAACTGTCACGACCCCAACCCGCCCCTAGTAGGATGGTGCCATGATGGCCAGTAATCCGAGATTACGAAAGGCCTCTTTCCAAGATTCACACACAAATAGAGTATCCATAAGGGGCTTACAAGCGCGGAAGCAAAACTTAAAGTACAAGTGGTCCATAAGAGCTGTGCATAGATCAAATGAAATGGCATACATGATATGGTTTTATAATCAACCGTTGATAAACAAAATACATGTTACATCTAGATCAAAAGGCTTCTCAAGCCGACATGTACAAACACAATGAATACAAGCCAAGAAGCATAATCTTCAAGATGCCAACGTAAATACAATATGGCCGACATAGAACAAGTCAAGCCGACATAACATGACTCCAAAACAAGCTTGCAAAAACACATCTAGGCGTCGCCGCCGTCCTGCTCATCACCTACATATATATAGAGAGAGTGAGCTTGGATACTCAGTGAATGGTACAAGTAATAAAGGTTTTGCATGAATAACAGCCGAAGTCCTTTCAAAACGAAACATGTCAAAGCTTTACAAATCAAGGGATGAACCGTATTCATCTAGCAAATTTCTAGAACTCCAAAAGATGCTTACTAGCATCAACATTTACAAAACGATGACATCTCGGCCCAACAAACCCACGCGGTAAACCGTCAGTGGCAAAACAAGGGACTGAACGATCCGTAATCGATTAGTCAACCCACCCGCACAAGGCCGTCGGTGGCAAGGGAGATATCCCGAACAAGAGTGCTACAAAAGTTTAGAGTCCTCTAGCACAAGGGACTTGTACTGCGAAAGTTTAGAGTCCTCCAGCACAAGGGACTTCTCAAGATGTCATCAAAACAAAGCTTATACGTGATATATCAAAATAGGGATAATCATTCATGTTTGACAAATACTTTTATCAAAACGAAGCAAAGCAAGATTGATCAAAACATTATAACATAGCTTTATTAAAAATACCACTCACATAGCTCTTCGGGTGTAGGCTCGAGGCAAAGATCAAGACCTGCAATCACATTGCAAATACCACTGAAGGTGCTTCAAGTAGACAAGAAGAGATGCTCAAGGATGGATATGAAATGCATCTACAAAACAAACTGTACATGAATGTAATGATCCCGGCATTCTATTCCAAAACTAAGTCAAGGCAAAGCAGAACATGCTGGGGTTAAGACACTGTTTTTCATCTCGGGAAAACACACTGGGTACCTATCAGATCTTGGCCGAGGTCCCACACCTTTTCGCCGAGGTGTGGTTCCGATGGCCACATTCAAAAGCGAAGTCGGGAGAAAATCTGGTTTCCCTTCGAAGAACATGAACATGAAGAACATCAAGAATATGCATACTTAAATCACAACTTGTTATTCCAAAACCTGAGATTTCATGCTATGAGTTCGAAAACATGGACCTGGGTACCCATACAAGAAGATCATATGAAAACAAACACAAAAACATGGTTCTTGCTACCAACTTTCAGATCAAAACAAGACTTTGTATCAAGAACACATGAACACTACTTTCTCTTTCTAAACCGACTTTAAATCAATGCATGGCATGCAGAACAGATTCAATCGTGCAATGCAGCTAGATGATCAATAAGAGCAACAAGAGTAGGTTAAGATTCTAACCTCAAATCACGAATCTAACGGCTCAAACACCAAAGATCAAGCTTGGGAGTCTACTCCTCTCTCAAGAACTTCCTCCTAGAGCTTCTCTCTCTTCAAGGCAAGATTTGATACAAAATGATATGTTTCTAGGTCTGTCGACTGACTTAACCCTCAGCTCGGACACATGGCGCTACCGGATTGGATGACCTCAAAAAGGTGACTGATAGACAAGACAAGACTATAACAAAGTGTGTTCAACAAGCTAGACGGCGAGAGCACTTCGGCAGTGATGATCTCGACTAAGGACAAAGCTTCGGCAAGTGGGGTGACAAAGACATCGGCTTGGAAGGACAACTCTTGACTAAGCTGTGCCACACCTTGGCCTAGATGTGCCACACCTCGGTCTAGGTCATACCAACCCAGGAACAAAATCACTTAGTGCAAGGGTAAACATCTCAGCCTAGATGATACACATCTCGGCCATGGTGATGAACACCTCGGCCTAGATAATGACATCTCGGCCAATATGCCAGGGTGGAGATGGAGGTCAACCAAAGTGGTTCCAAGTTAGTTCTAGGCTCAAGGCTCAAAGGTGAACTAGGCTAAGATGACCTCGGCTACACACCAAACAAGGAACAAAACCATGCAAGCAACACTTAAGCAAAACGAGACAAGACAAGATTTGCAATTACTACATAACAAGACAAGACCATACATGAATGTATGCAAGCATGAGTAAGTCAAAGTGAGGGTTGTTACAGAAACAATGAAACATTTTCGGAAATCTACTGATGAAATTATTGATTATTTTCGGATTTCTACGTCCGAACCAATTGTTATATTTCGGAAAACCAGTTCCGAACGACAGTTACAAATGAAAAACTCTACATTACAAGTGAAAAACTCTAGATTACAAATGAAAAACTCTACATTACAAATGAACATGGGGTATGCTAGCCATTGGGAGCTATTTGGCAAATGAAAAAAATTAAAGATTGGTGAAAAAAGTTACCCCAACTGTGTGAAACAAGGAGCTATTTGCACCGTTGGAAGAGCAATGTGAGAGATGTAGCGCAGCTTTAATGGGTGTATTTGCACCGTTGGGAGAGCAATCTAAGAGATGCAGCTTCAATGGGTGTGCACCGTCGGGACAGCTGGGTTTGAGGGTGTGTGTGCGTTTGTGTGTGTGTGTGAGAGAGAGTGTGAGGGTAGATGTGGAATCAAATGTGTGTGCAGTGAGTAAAAGAATTAGGAATTATTTTTTTGGGTATGTGTAGTGAGAAGGATGTGCAAAGAGAGGATTTGGTGTGTGTAGATAGAAGCTCCCCCTTCTTTCGTAAAAATGGCAGTCTATAAATTTTTCTTTCATAAACCCCCTCACTTAGAGGCTTACTATAACATATAAGAGTTTAAGAGATCAAATTTTTTGGTCACAAATAGTGAAAATTTTGTTGCAAATGACATTTAGGGACCAATTTCTATTGTTGTGAAGATAGTCGTAAGAAGGTCATTCCGAAAAATTGACAATAAGACTTTTAGCGACAAAATTTTAAAAATATTACTAATAAATAGACTTTCAAAGACAAAATAATTTAGTCTCAAAATGGTTTATTATTTAAGACAAAAAAAATTGGTCCCAATGAGATAATAATTCATTTTTAATGTCTAATTTTTGTTGCTAAAAATATAGTGATGACACTTTTCACAATAAAAATATTTGGTCCTTAAAAAATAATTTTGTTCCTAAATTTTAATCTCTAAAACTTTAATTTTTGTAGTACTCATACTTGATTGAGGAGAGAGAATTTTTTTTTTTAATTTCTTTTTGGGCAATCTTGCCATTCCATATATACGTGAGAGATTTGAGTGAGATTGAAAAAGCTATTCCCACTGCTTCAGAATCTTACTCTTCACAGTGTGCTATTAAAGCAGAAATCCTCTTTCAAGATCCAATCCACAACTTGCATCAAATTTCAATTCCAAAAATTCATAAACCAAAACGAAGAAGAAGAAAAAACGAGTTCCAAGAGGGAGAACGAGAATAAGCAGAAGAAGAAGCTTTCATGTCGATCATTGTAGTGAAAGTGGGTCTGGGTGGGTCTTGATTCGGTTTTGATGAAAGTGGTGGTTAGGGCTGCAAATGAACCGAGTTGTTCATGAACTGGTTCGGCTTGGCTTGACTCGACTCGTTTAGTAAACAAGTTGAGCTCGAGCTCGAACTCAAATGTTAGGCTCATTTAGTAAACGACCCGAACTCGAGCTCAAATAAGTTCGGCTCGTTTATCTTTATTTAAATTATTTAATAAATATAATATCTATATATTAAATAATATATAAACATATATAAATAATAGTATAAATACATTATTTATATATTAAATAATATTTAAAAAAATATTATCGAGCCGAGTCAAGCCGAACTGAACTCAAGTTTCATTACTATTAACGAGCCAAACTAAGCTTGAGCCCAATTAGTTATCGATCTGAGCCCGACCTCAATAAACGAGCTCGATAAGCAAACGAGCAGAGTTCGAGCTCAACAAAGTGCGGCTTGGTTCGGTTGCAGCCTTAGTGGTGGTAGGTGTAGAAACCCAGTGTGATTAAGGAGAGTTTAGTTGAATTGTTGATTTGAATTGTTATTTGTTGATTGTTGTTGATTTGTTTGTGAACTTATAGTGAAATAACTCATAAAACTTCCTTCAATTCATACTCTATTTATTTATTTGTCTTATATTATTACTGATACCCTATTTAAGAAGACAATAAAGTGTTACTACAATAGTCAATAA
The DNA here is from genome assembly GCA_030407325.1 of Camellia japonica. Classification (NCBI taxonomy): domain Eukaryota; kingdom Viridiplantae; phylum Streptophyta; class Magnoliopsida; order Ericales; family Theaceae; genus Camellia; species Camellia japonica. The sequence goes on along the minus strand of JAPPVO010000036.1, from coordinate 129,569,922 downwards.
CATTTTACTGTGAATCGGAGTACCACTTTACTATTAAACAAAAATAAAATGTTACTTTTACATGAATTTTGATGTTAATTTTTTTTAAAGAATTTCATAATCAATCTAAATCTTATTTGATAGATCTTGATAAGAGGTGTCACGACCCAAACCCGGCCCTATGGGTTTAGCACCGTAACCGGCCAGTAATCCGTGATTACCGAAGGCCTGCTCAACAGTAATACAGTATAACAGAGTTCAGGGCCTGGCGGAAGCCAATACAGTAAATAACTAGTGTCCATTGAGCTGTGAAAATCTGTATGCCAAAAACATTTTCATGCATTCATACAGTTCAACAGTACGGTCTATATATAGTCAGATACAACATTCAGTACAGGGACTTAATCCCCCAATAACAGTACGGTAAAACAGTAAACAGTCTATACAGTACAATGACAGTTGGGTGAAGCTAAGACACCCCAAAAGCAGTCTAAGCTTGATTACACTCGGGACCTCGCAGTGAGGCACAATGGTTGGCTTGACAAAACTAAAGCTTGCCTGACGCTCCTAGCTGCGGTCTGGTGCTTGAACACCTACATATATATATGAGCAGTGAGCTAAAGCCCAGTGATTAACATAATGTATAAAGAGGTTAAGAATGAAATGTCCTTACAATAATGAAAACAGTTCATTTAACAGTATTTCAGTCTTTCAGTCAGAACAGTTATTCAGTCATATGTGGTACATCCATTAGCATAGCAGTAACAGTAGGTCATAAAGACCGAACAGTAATGATGGCCAGTCATTCAGTAAACAGTATGGTTCCACAAGGGAACCGACAGAGATCTCTGTAACAGTAACAGTCAGTAACAGTAGTGCTAAGGATGCCACAATACAGTTCAGAAATAAAGGACATACATTCATTCAGTAAATAATTCCAGTTCAGTAAACAGTTCAGTAAACAGTTCAGTTCGTATTCAAAAGATAGCCATTTTGAACATATCTTTATACAATTGTTACTCACAGAGTTTGGGCTTATCAGTAGCTAGAGCGTCTCCTCGGGATGCCAACCCTACACAGTTAACAAATAGGACGCACACTAAGTTTAACAGTCGGGAAGGATGATAATTGAATCCTTAAATTTCCTCGGTGTGGTTCTACGTCTAAATCCTCATTAAGATGTCTTAAACTAGGCCTAAGAATGCCTAGAATGGGATGAGGATGCAAAAATACAGTTAGAAGGCATTTTTCAAAAGTTGCTGAAAATAGGCGCTTCGCTCGAGCGAGCCTTCCTTCGCTCGAGCGAGCTTCCAAAATCAAAGGCTTCGCTCGAGCGAACAATCCTTCGCTCGAGCGATCTGATGAACAGTAAAAGTACTGGATGCTCGATTTTTACGCGCGATGCACGCTCGATGCTCGCTCGAGCGAGCTTGCAAAACCAAAGGGCTCGCTCGAGCGAGGAATCCTTCGCTCGAGCGAGGAAGCCAAATCTGGAATTTCCAGATTTGTCTCCCAAGTTCGAACTAAGCATTCAAACACCCAAAACTCAACCTCTTGGCCCCAAATTCTGGAAAATACATCCCAATACAATATACAACAAGTTTCAAAAGCCATTTTACACATGCAAGGGCCAAGAGTTGGTCAATTAAAACCATTTTTCAAACCCATTTTCAAGAACACTTTCAAAACATGAAATGCATGCTCTTTAAACCAAAATCAAGCTTTCATTCTTGCTCAATGGAGCTCAAGTCTTTGAAAACAAACTGAAAACATGAACTTTGATAGAACATGAGCATGCATGTACAATCCATCATAAATTCCACTCCAAAATGCACCAAAATGGCCATGCATGCAACAATCCAAGCAATATTCAACCTCTATGCACTAAATCATGGCTTGATTCTACAATGGAACCTAGAACTTGCAAGATGGAGTTCAAGGCAACAAAAGAAGATGAATATTTCTTACCTAGAGTGTTGATTTCAAGTCTAGCAAGCTCAATTTAGCAATTATGCTACAATCTTCAAGTTCTTTAGCAAATTCACAAATGAACCCAAATTTTCTCTTAACTCTCCCTCTCTCTAACTCTTGGTCGGTTGTAAAGGCAAGAAGGAGCTGATCAATTGTTGATCTAAGTGTATTAAGGCCTCTAATGGTAATAAACAAAGGGGCCACTCACATGGCAATTTCGTAAATAGGTTGAACTTGGCAATTAACTCATTTAAATCTAATTTAATCATTCCTAATCAATTTTCAGATAAATATACCATTAAATCAGAAATATTCTACTGATCCTGGAACACTAAACGGTTTCTAATTCGGCCGCCGATAAGGCCTTCAATTAGCAGTTTAAACACATAAACACAAACAGATAATCAATCAATCAAACAGATGCAATATACAATTCAATAGACAAACTTATTCAATTTCAGTTTCGATTTCAATCAGTTTATTCAGTAACTCAGTTAATCCAATTACCAGTCGTTATCAGTTCAGTTTAGCAATGATCAGTACATAATTCAGTGGTTTAACGGTAATCAGTACGAGGGTTGTTACAAGAGGATTCTAAAAATATTAATTTTATTAAAAATCGACATCTAAATCAAAAGTTATATCATTTTAAAGTTTAAAATATTGAATTAGTTACTAAAGAATTTTTAAATATTGAATTAGTTTAAAATATTGAATCTTAAAAGAATTTTAAGGTGCTTTGAAATCATTTCAGGTCTTAAGATCAATTTTCACAAGAGTGTGGTTTGTGGGGTTGGAACTTCAGTCAATTCTCTTAAGGATTTCGCTTATGTGCTTAACTGTAAACCTCAGAACCTGCCACTGAAATTTCTGGGTTTACCTCTGGGTTCTTCTCCAAGTAGGAAGAAATTTTGGCAACCTGTTTTAGATAAGATAAAAGGCAGACTTGCCGGGTGGAAAATGAGACTCTTATCATATGCTAGAAGGTTGACTCTCATCAAATCAATTCTGTCCAGTTTGCCAATGTATTACCTCTCCCTCTTCAGGTTGCCAGAAGGAGTGGCCAAGGAAATAGATAAAATTCAAGCAGCTTTCTTATGGGGAGGCACATAATTGAAAAGAAAAATTCACCTAGTGAAGTGGAAGGAGGTTACAAGGAGCATTAACCAGGGTGGGTTGGGAATTAGGAGAATTAGAGAGGTAAGTTCTTGCTTATTATTGAAGTGGTGGTGGAGATTTGCTAATGAAGATCAAGCATTATAGAAAAAGGTGATTTGTCATAAGTATAAAATTGAAGTTGGAGCTTGGCTCCCAAATCAAATTGGTGGTATTAGATGGTCAAAGTTATGGGGTGATATCATTGCAGTGGCAGAGCATAGTATCAATCTATTCCAATTTTTTGCCAACAACTTCCAAATTAAAGTGGGTGATGGGAATAGAGTGAGATTTTGGCATGATTTGTGGTGTGGTGGCATTTGTTTTAAAGAGGTTTTCCCTAGACTGTTTTCACTCTCTATAGAGAAGAATGGTTCTTTAAAGTTTTTTGTTGACAAAAAAGGTATCTCTGGGGCTTGGGATCTTTGTTTAAGAAGGCCTTTGAGGCAATGGGAGGTTGAGGAGGTATCCAGGCTCACTGTCATGTTAAGAGCAGCTCCTATGTTAAGTTTAGGGGTTAAAGATAATCCAAGGTGGTTGGATTGTAAGCCAGGTCAATCCTTTGTTGCTTCTCTTTACAGGAATTGTGAACTGGGTTTTGGTGTAGCTGCAAGTACTTGTAGTCTGGTGTGGATTAATTATATCCCACCCAAAGTTCAATTTTTTGGTTGGCTAGCTTAGAAACACAAGATCAAAACTTCTGCTTTCCTTCAAAGGGTTGGAGTGCTGGGTGAGGAAGCCTCAACTGAGTGTATTTTCTGCAAATCAGAGGTAGAGACTGCTTCACATGTCCTTATTTCATGTCCTCTGATCTGGAAGGTGTGGTCTGGTTTAGTGAAGTGGTGGGGTTTGGTTTGGGTTGTACCATGCTCTGTTGAAGGCTTGTTGCACTGGTGGGATGGCACCTGTCTCATGAAAGCTGCAAGGAGAATTTGGCTTGCTATCCCTCTGGTTGCATTGTGGTCTATTTGGAAACATCAGAATGATTGCTTGTTTAATTGTGTTCAACCAGATATGGAGGAGCTTAAGGAGTCTATTATTATCAGGCTAGCTATTTGGCTGAAGGCCTTCTCTAAGGATTGGCCATTTTCCATTAATGATTTTCTTTATAATATCAGCCAGATTCGAGTTTGTTTAGGTGGTCGGGGTTGAGTGTTTTTGCAGCAGCAGCAGTGCTTTGGCTTATATTCTACTATCTTCTGGTGTGCAGTAGCAACATATGTGGGTTGGGCTCTATGTTGGGGAATCTGTGCAAGGGTTCTGAGTTGTTAAATTGCTGCAGTTTGATCGGAGTTGCTAAGTTTCAACTCTGTTTCAAACGTGGAGGTGTTTCAACTCTGTTTCAGATCTGGAGGTACCTCTGCTTCATTATTGCTGTTTGGTTGCTCTGTTACATTGTTGTAGTTTGATCTTCTTTCTTACTGTTTGCTGGTTTTTGTTGGTTGTTTTGATTGGTAGCTCAGCAATCTTTGTAATCCTTGTTGTTTTTTATCATCAATAAAACTCTTTTCTGCCATTCAAAAAAAAAAAAATATTGAATTAGTTACTAAGTATATTTTTGTAATAATAGTATGTGCTAGATTTTTCAAGAAAAACTTTTTGTACTTGTTTTCAATGCATTAAAGTCCTATTATGAGGGTTTTTTGACCAAATTACATTAACAGGGACCGCAAAAAAGTTGTTTCCAAATTGAATAGATTTTGGATTGTATAACAAGTGACCAATTATAAACTGCCTTGTCCCTTGGGTTGTAGGAGTTCCTACTTAATGGGTTAGAGGAAAACCTTTTCCCTATTTGAAATTAAATAAACTATTTTGAATCAGTTTTAAACTTGAGTCAGTTTTAATGATGGAAAACCCTACTTACCATGAAAATTTGTCAAGAAAATTACCATAAATGGAGAATTGTGCTTGAGATTTAATTGGTGCATTGTGGGTCTATGTACCACATGAATATAAACCACACATTATTGTTTCTACATAAAATTCTGAATACAAAATATTACTATTGAATGATATCTTTACCTAACATATATTGTTGAAGTAAAAGCTATAGTAGGATGATGACATGAAAATCATATTAGAGGGTTTTTTTTTTTTTTTTGAAAATAAGACATTTGATGATCTTTTGGATGAATTTTGGAGTCGATGTCATGATTAATTTGCTAGTTAATGATGGAATAAGATTGTAAAGCAAATGATTATGGAGATGATATGAACTGACAACCCTCTCTAAGTTGATATTGTAATAGTATGAAACCCTTACAGAATTAATTGGTGGTTTCCCATTTTACTTTTTATGATTATAATAAGATTTATTAACATGTTGCATGCTTTCCAAAGGGCCACTAGAGATTTGTCCGGTCATTAATTTCGAAATCCCGAGATTAGTTGAGTTGGACACAAGCTGACCTGAACATCTTCTTAAAAAAAAAAATCATGCGTGCTCACATTCACATATGTTCCCATGTTATTTGTCACTGCATATTTGTTGTTTTTCATGTGATTCTTCACTAAAGGTCTAGCAAAACAAAAAATTAATTGTCCAATGGTCCCAAGAGTAAAGGTTGTAAATCCTATCTTAATTACTCGAATATTATGTAAGGAAAATAAATCTTAAATAAAAAATTTAAATTTAAATATATAAAAAAATCTACTTTGAGATTTCGCATAAAACCCCAAAAAAAGTGTTGAGTCACACCTTGGAATCTGTGATGGCTATAAAGAGCTACTTGTGAATATCTTGTTGTGTAATTGCGCTAGTACTAATGTGTTTATAATGGTTGTGGGTTAGATTTACTACTAAAAATCAGACCTTTTGCAACGGCCTCAAACGTCGCAAAAGGTGCACAACAAAGTAGTGATGGGAAAGGGGGATGGCAGAAGGGGACGTGACAAAAGGTATTTGTGACGGTTATAAACCATCGCTTTCTTGTAGCGACAGCAAGTTAGTGGTTTTTGCAACGGTTTAACCTGACACAAATAAGTGGAAAAAATATCACTCTTAGCAACAGTTTAAGATACCATCACCAAAAAAAAAAAAAAAATTAGCGATGGTAGTTGACGTCGCTAAAGTATTATTAGCGCCGGTCTCAAATGTCACAAAAAAGAGTTGTTAGGTTATTTTTCTTGGCAATCTCGTTTGACAAAACTCCTTTCAATTGTAATTATATTTGAGCTTTTATTTCAATGAGGCTTTGAGTTTTAGTTGAGAATCCAATCCGAATTATGCCTTGCAGAGAGATGTTTCAGAAGTTAATTCTTTTTTGTGTGGTTTTTGATCTTGCTTTGGTTGTTTGAGCTTTCTTTGTCAATTCGTGACAAAAAATGGGAGAAATGTTATTGGGTGCATGTGTATTAGGATTTCATGCATTCATGCCATGTGTCGGGTGCATGTGTCTTAGTTTTCATGTTTTCATGCTACATGTTCTTAAAATCTCCAATTTATATCTATTCATATTTTCATCTCATGCTTCAAGATAACCTAGTCATATGTCTATTGCTTTTTCATATACTCTTGTGGCACTAATAGTTGTTTTGGAGATTGCGACACTAATAGTTGTTTTGCAGATCGTGACCTTGAAAAAGTTTGTTTTTTTTTTTGCTGTAATGGGTTAGGGTGATTAGGATTTTATTTGTTAGGTGTGTTTTGTCACGGCATTGCTAGAGGGGGAGATTGTTAGGTTTTTATTCTTGGTAATCCCGTTTGAAAAAACTCCTTTTAGTTGTACTTATATTCGATCTTTTATTTCAGTGAGGCTTTAAGTTTCAGATGCGAATCCAACCCGAATTGTGCCTTGCAGAGAGCTGTTTCAGAAGTTAATTCTTTCTTTTTTGCCACTTCACTGACTATGTCGGGGATCGAGCTGTCAGGTCAGATCGCGGGGGTCCAGGGGACAGTGCGCCTTGGCAGGTCTAAGTAGCGCCCAGGCGGGGTCGAGGGGCAGCGTCCCCGAAGAAAAATGTAAAAATACATTCGAAGTTGCTTGTTCACTCGAGCGGAGAATGTTTGGTTCCAAAAGTTTGACATGTCTGCAAAAGTACTAGAAGTTGGGATTTTATGCTCGAGCGAACTTTTCTGCGCTCGAGCGGCCATTATGCGCTTGAGTGGAAATTGTGATTCAGTTTTCTATACATATGTGTTTCAATCAGATTTTAGGGTACAGCTTCCAGATCTTCTTTGAGGATTCTAGGGTTTTCTTCTGGGGCTATTTTGCTGGTGTTCTTTGATGTTTGATTGACTATTCAACTCATGGTTTAAAAAGTATACATCAAAGGATTGTTTGTTTATTCTATACAAAAGAGAGTGTTCTTCTTCGGTGGATTCTGGGGAATTCGGGCCTGAAGCTTTGATGGATTCCGGAGTGGCTCATCGTCGTGATTTGAAATCCGCGTTGTGGATTCAATGTTGGGCAAGACAGTTCCGAGGTGAAGACCGTGATGGAAGAGGCGTATTGAGGTCGGTTCAATTCGGGTGTAGATTTGCTAGGTAATTGAGAGTACACTTGTATAATTCGTTTTGTTTTCTTAGTGGATTGTTTTGTGGCTTTAGCCCGTGGTTTTTTATCACAATTACAAGAGCTCCAATTGTGGTTTTTCCACATTAAAATCATTGTGTCGATTTATCTTGATTGTTTGATTGGGATTGTTATTTATTGGTTAAAATTGATACATAATCACAAATCAATATCTAGAGGATTTCTAGATTTTTCAATTGGTATCAGAGCAGGTCTCTCTATTTTTTGTTTAAAAAAACTATTAGAGTGAGATCTCGTTTGATTTGTGATAATGGATTCAATTCGTGAGGGAAATTCTATGGTACGACCACCCCTACTTGACGGATCTAATTATTCCTTTTAGAAAGCTTGGATGAAATCGTTTCTAAAATCTATTGATAAAAAGGTTTGGCAATTTGTCATGTATAAGTGGACCAAACCGACGATTACCATTGATGGAGTATCTTTCCCCAAACCAATTGATAAGTGTGACACAATTGATTACCAAAATAGTAGCTAAAATAGTAAAGCTATCAATTCTCTCTTTTGCGCCGTCACACCTAAAGAGTTTAGTCGTATTTGCAATTGTGAAGTCGCAAAAGAGGCTTGGGATATCTTACAAACTATTCATTAGGGTACTCCTTCGGTTAAACGCTCAAAACTTCAAAGGCTCACGTCTAGTTTCAAAAACCTTTTAATGAAAAATAGTGAGACCTTTGATGAATTTTATGCGAAGTTGAGTGACATTGTAAATTCCAACTTCAATTTAGGTGAAAAAATACCTGAATCCAAGGTTGTGGGAAAAATTTTGCGCTCCTTGCCCTATCAGTTCCAACCAAAAGTTACGGCTATTAAGGAGGCTCAAGATGTTGACAACCTCAAGCTGGATCATTTGGTTGGAAATCTCCAAACATATGAGGCACATAGAAATTTCAAAAAGAAACAAAAAGACGATATTGCTTTGAGTAGTGCTCATACAGTTGGAAAGGATTCTGATGAGGATTGTGAGATTGACTCCAAGATTACGGATGCTTTCATAAAACAATTTAAAAGGTCTTTTCTAAAAAAGAATCCTAATCTTTTGGAGTCAACTCATAAATCCAAAGGCAAAGATAAATTCAAAATTAATTCTATAACCCAAAAAATGAAAGGAAATATACAAAGGAACTCTGAAAGAGTCCAATGCTATGAATGCCAAGGATTTGGCCACTTTGCTCAAGAATGCCCTACTCGTTTGAGGAAGAAGAAAGCCCTCTCTATCACCTGGGATGATGAATCAGAAACTGATAAAGATAAAAGTGACAACGAAGATCAAGGTGAAGAGGGACATAAACAATTTCTTGCTTTCATGGCGACTTTTGAAATTGAAGGACGAATAGAGTATTCAAAGAGGCCGGTTGAGAATGCCACTGATAATGAATCCTCGGGAAGTGATGATGAAGAGCTTCCGCAATCTTATGAAAAGTTGCATAAGAAATCTCTTAACTTATCCAAATTGAATGACAAACTCACTACAAAACTCAAAGCATGCGAAATTGAGAATGTCAAACTAAAGGAGGAGATTTTCGAGTCTAGGAATGATGCCATCAAGATATTTAATGATCGACAAGTCCTTTGTGCAAAACTCTTGACTTGTGAGACAGAGAGGAATGAGCTACAGCAAATATATACAACATATGAAGAAAATATTGAAACTCTCGAGATGTCTCAAGGTGCCTTAGAAGAGCTAATCATGAAGAAAGAGGAAGAGCTCAAGTGTGCTATGGCAACCATTGGTCTTTGGAACAAAGGATTAAAGACTTTGGACAATATCATTGGGTCCCAACAAATTTGTTCTAACAAGAGTGGCATTGGCTTTGGTGGTAAGAAAGAGCAAAAACAGAGTGCATCCACATCTCATGATACAAGAACTCAAGGGCAGGGGGAGCACAAGATTCAACAAGAGGAAAGACTTCTCAATCTTCCTAGAGTTGGTAAGGTTAAAGAAAAGAAGGTACACCATGTACACCCTGTTTTTGTTTGTCATCATTGTGGTATGTATGGTCGTATTCGCTCTTATTGTTATGAGTTGCATGGGAGAGTGTCTCATAGAGATGGAAAAAATTCCAATATCTCGTGGGATAGAAGACACTTCATTGGTCGTAATGAGGTTAAGGGTCATAATAGACCTTGCTATTTTGATTTGCTTGAGACCAAACATGGGGCGAGTTTGCATTTGCCTAGACCTAGAAATAGGAAGTTGGAAACCAAGTCGAGACGGGTTCCCAATGAAGATGAAGGGAACCACAACGTCAAGACACCACCCAAGAACCGCAATTCTCACAACTTTGTTCATACTAAAGTGGTTTGGGTGAGAAAACTTGACTTGTGTTAATTTGTTATTTTAGTTTTTGGGTTTCTATGTATTTTTTCTTTTGAGTCTTTTAATGAGTGCCTGTTCATTTTTTGCCTTGCTTTGTTTAAAAAAAATAAAAAATAAAAATGTGTGTGCCTGTTCATTTTCTGTCTTGCTTTGTTTTAAACAAAATTCAAAAAGATTTTCTTAGTATGGTTTTGCAAGCTTAAAATTTTTGAGAAGTCCTTGGTACATATTGGAATTGATGAGAATATCCATTATATGTTAATTTGTGTATGCTTTCTGTGGTCATTACTCATTCTGGAGTGTATATACTTTGATTAGTATGTCTCATTCTGTACACATTCTTGGATTAGCAAATACCGGAGTCTTTCGCCTCAGTGATCATTTTTTCTCTATGGACTTCTGGCATTGTATCTTTTGTTTTTCTAGAGGAATTAACCAATACTAGCATATCATAGGTGATGTTGAGTCTTTTAACTACCTTCCATCTTTTTGCATTTCCACGGCTTTCCCCTCAGTTCTTTGTAATTAAGGCATAAGGAAAAGGCTACTTCAGAGTCACCAACCAGGCTATCCTTATTGTATCCATGCTTCTTTGGTTCGGTTTCTATACTCTTGAGCGTGTCAGCCACCAATGAGTGTGCAAAAGAAAGAAAAAAAATGTGCACAAGAAAGAAAAGAAAAAAATGTGCAAAAGAAATAAAGAAAAAGAAAAAAATGTGCAAAAGAAATAAAGAAAAAGAAAAAAATGTGCAAAAGAAAGAAGAAGAAAAAAAAAAAAAGATTCATTGATTGAGGGGGAGTCTCCGCTTTTACTCACTAAATACCCCTTGATTCCAAGTGGTTTGACTTTCCTTAGTTGTGGTTAGATTCTCTTGCTGAAGGTCCAGCTATTAGATCACTACTAGGATTTGAATCTTGTGTTTGTCGAACTCCAAGAGCCACACACACACTTTTATCATGGGATCTATGCTTTTCACATAATGCATCACTTTCTTTCACGAGGAATCTTCTAGAGGCTATGCACATTGTGTTTTCATGTAATTATGTTTCTTGGATAATCTTGTGTGTTTTTAAGATAAAAATCTGAGTTTCCTTACTTGCTTCACCATATTTTGTTTTTGTCTTTTTCCTCTTCTTCACTATTTTCAGTGTTTGTGATTGCTTTTAGTGAGGGGGAGTTTGGTTCATCTTGGATTGGTTTGGTAAGGGAGTTTGGCATTAGTTGGTTTGTGGTTGCTATCCACTGCTTGTTTATTGCTTACTTCTCGCAGGTTATTAATTTTTCCATCATCTTGTCCCTACTTGTGTGGTTTTTGATCTTGTTTTCGTTGTTTGAGCTTCCTTTGTCAATTCGTGACAAAAAATTGAAGAAATGTTGTTAGGTACATGTGTCTTAGGATTTCATGTATTCATGCCATGTGTCGGGTGCATGTGTCTTAGTTTTCATGTTTTCATGCTACATATTCTTAAAATCTCCAATTTATATCTATTCATATTTCCATCTCATGCTTCAAGATAATCTAGTCATATGTCTATTGCTTTTTCATATACTCTTGTGGCACTAATAGTTGTTTTGGAGATTTTGGCACTAATAGATGTTTTGCAGATCGTGACCTTCAAAAGTTTGTTTTTGTTGGCTGTAATGGGTTAGGGTGATTAGGGTTTTATTTGTTAGGTATGTTTTGTCACGGCATTGCCAAAGGGGGAGATTGTTAGGTTTTTATTCTTGGCAAAACTCCTTTCAATTGTAATTATATTCAATCTTTTATTTTAGTGAGACTTTGAGTTTTAGATGCGAATCCAACCCGAATTGTGCCTTGCAGAGATGTTTCAGAAGTTAATTCTTCTTGTTTGCCACTTCGTTGACTATGTCGAGGATTGAGCTGCCAGGTTAGCTCGCGGGGGTCCAAGGGGCAGCGTGCCTTGGCGGGTCCAAAGCAGTGCCCAGGCAAGGTCAAGGGGTAGCGCCTCCAAAGAAAAATGCAAAAATGCATTCGAATTGCTTGTCCGCTCGAGCGGCCGATTATGCACTCAAGCAGAGAATATTTGGTTCCAGAAGTTTGAAATGTCTGCAAAAATACTGGAAGTTGAGATTTTACGCTCAAGCAAACTTTTCTGTGCTCGAGCGAGGTCCGTACGAGCGGCCATTCCTGCGCTCGAGCGGAGATCACGATTTAGTTTTTTATAAATATGTGTTTCAGTCAGATTTTAAGGTACGGCTTCCAGATCTTCTTTGAGGATTCTAGGGTTTTCTTCTAGGGCAATTTTGCTAGTTTTCTTTGATGTTTGATTGAGTATTCAACTCATGGTTTAAGAAGTATACATCAAAGGATTGTTTGTTTATTCTATACAAAAGAGAGTGTTCTTCTTCGGTGGATTCTGAGGAATTCAAGCTTGAAGCTTTGGTGGATTCCGGAGTGGCTCGTCGTCGTGATTCAACATCGGCGTTGTAGATTCAACGTTGGGCAAGACAGTTTCAAGGTGAAGACCGTGGTGGAAGAGGCATATAGGGGTCGGTTCAATTCGGGCATGGATTCGCTAGGTAATTGAAAATACACTTGTTTAATTCCTTTTGTTTTCTTAGTGGATTGTTTTGTGGCTTTGGCCCGTGGTTTTTTATCACAATTGGAGGCGCTCCAATTGTGGTTTTTCCACGTTAAAATCATTATGTCGATTTATCTTGATTGTTTGATTGGGATTGTTATTTACCGGTTAAAATTGATACATAATCACAAACCAATATCTAGGGGATTTCTAGATTTTTCAAGAGTATTAAAATCAATAATGTATTTGCACCAATTTAAATCGTCGCGAAATAATTGAAGTAATACGTAAATGCGACAAGTGAAACCGTCGCTAATAAAATCGAAAGAAATGATGATTACATTAACAACGGTTTATTATTGTTGCAAAAATTTTATTTTTCTAAAATATATATATTTTTTATTAATTCATTGTAGTTTTGCGATGGTTCTAGACGTTGCAAAAAATAAAAACATATATAATGTATTAAAATTATTTCCCTGTACAAATTATTAATATTTTCTAAAATAAAATACATCCACACACATCCACATTCACATTCAAAAAATCATATATACAAATAATAATATATATGTCCTATAACAATACATTGTCAACCAAACATTCATTACAAAAATACAAAACAACCCCTAACAATGCTAATAATTTTCGATAATTCAAGAACTCAAATTTGTATCCAGAACAAAACATAAGTATCGACAATACACAGACACACACATATATTATAGTTTGTTTTAGTATCAACAGTAAGCTCCAATGTTGATATGCGAAGATATCATCACGTACTCAAAAGGATAGCACCTGCAAAAAGAAACCAAAAAAAAAATTATTTACAATATAATTAATTTCAAGCTTACAAAAAATGTAAAACATTTGATATTTATTTCAATAAATAAATAAATAATATTGTAATATATACATGAATCGAGTGCCACACAATATATCTTTCAACAGTTTCTCCAACTATTCTTAGACCTCAGGATGGTGTTTCCAAACAAGCATTCGACTTTTTCGCTTTTAAGACAAAGACTTTGCAATATTTGGGCCCAATCTGAACTCCATCAATTTCACACAACAGATCATCATTAATAAGAAGTCCCTCTACCAATTGAACTATTGGTGTGAACTATCTAAAGAAATTTTAATTACATCCTACAATGATGATGATATAATTAAAATCAGGTATTGATTGAACACATTCCCCTATAATCTAACAATATTCGAATAAACACAAAATAAGAAATCTAGCCAAATAATTGTGCTTAAACACAGATACAACAGCCTCTAGTCATTTATGCTAGTAGACATGAAATAGATGTGAGATTTTTTTGGGTTGATAAACAGATGTGAGATTAACAACAATAAAAAAGCAATATAGGTGACACAAAATAAAGAACAAATAATCAATGTCAAGGGGCCGAGTCCCGTCTTTTCTGACAAGTCATTTGAGCCTAGTTAGTCGTGTTTGTCAAGTTTCGTTGACATCCGACTCCATTTGACCATTTTGGTCTGTCAACTAGCTCGAAAAAGAATTTTTAAAGAACAAGTTTTCAAAAACAAAAATTGGCTGTAAATTCAAAATCAGAACCGGTTTCAAGTCTTGTCTTTTCTTAAAAATCATTTGTGCCTAGTTAGTCGTGTGTGTTAAGTTTCGTTGACATCCGACGTTGTTTGACAATTTTAACCGGTTCGAAAAAAAGTTTTTAAAGGACAAGTTTTCACAAATGGAAATTAGGCTCTAGATTGAAAATCGGGAATTGATTTCAAGTCCCGTCTTCTCCTACAAATCATTTGTGCATAGTTAGTTATGTGTGTCAAGTTTCGTTGACATTCGACGCCGTTTGACTATTTTAATGTGTCAACTAGTTCGGAAAAAGAGTTTATAAAGGACAAATTTTCACACAGGGGAATTAGGCTCTAGATTCAAAACTGGGAATCCGTTTCGAGTCTCGTCTTTTTTTACAAGTCATTTGTACCTAGTTAGTTATGTGTGTAAAGTTTTGTTGACATCCGATGCCGTTTGACTATTTTAATGTGTCAACTGGTTTGGAAAAAGAGTTTCTAAAGGACAAATTTTCATAAACAGGAATTAGGCTCTAGATTTAAAATGAAATATCAATTTCAAGTCCCGTCTTTTCTTACAAGCCATTTGTGCCTAGTTACTCGTGTGTATCAAGTTTCGTTGACATCCAACGCCGTTTGATAATTTTAGTGTGTCAACCAGTTTGGAAAAGAGTTTCTAAATGACAAGTTTTCACAACCGGGAATTAGGCTCTAGATTCAAAATCCGGAATCGATTTTGAGTCCTGTCTTTTCCTACAAGTCATTTGTGCTTAGTTAGTCATGTGTGTCATGTTTCATTGATATCCGCCACTGTTTGACCATTTTAGTGTAACAACCGATTCAAAAAAAGAGTTTCTAAAAGACAAGTTTTCACAAACAGAAATTTGGCTCAAGATTCAAAACTAGAAACTAGTTCAAGCCCCATCTTTTCTTACAAATCATTTGTGCCTAGTTAGTCGTGTATGTCAAGTTTCGTCGACATCCGACGTCGTTTGACCATTTTAGTATGTCAACCGGTTCGAAAAAAAGTTTTTAAAGGACAAGTTTTCACAAACAGGAATTAGGCTCAAGATTGAAAATTGAGAATTGATTTCTACTTCCGTCTTTTCATACAAATCATTTGTGCATAGTTAGCTATGTGTGTCAAGTTTTGTTGACATCCGACGCCGTTTGACTATTTTAATATGTCAACTAGTGCGGAAAAAGAGTTTATAAAGGACAAAATTTCACACAAGGAATTAGGCTCTAGATTCAAAACCAAGAATCGGTATCGACTCCTGTCTTTTTCTACAAGTCATTTGTACCTAGTTAGCTGTGTGTGTAAAGTTTTGTTGACAGCCAACGTCGTTTGACCATTTAATGTGTCAACCGGTTTGGAAAAAGAGTTTCTAAAGGATAAGTTTTTCATAAATAAGAATTAGGCTCCGGATTTAAAATCAAGAATCAATTTCAAGTCTCATCTTTTCTTACAAGTCATTTGTGCCTAGTTACTCGTGTGTGTCAAGTTTCGTTGACATCTGACGCCACTTGATAATTTTAGTGTGACAATCAGTTCAGAAAAAAGTTTCTAAATAACAAGTTTTCACAAACGGGAATTAGGCTCTAGATTAAAAATCGGGAATTGATTCGAGCTCCATCTTTTCCTACAAATCATTTGTGCATAGTTAGTTACATGTGTCAAGTTTCGTTGACATCTGATGCTGTTGGCCATTTTAGTGTGTCAACCGGTTCGGAAAAAGAGTTTCTAAAGCACAAGTTTTCACAAACGGAATTATGCTCTAGATTCAAAATCAGGAATCGGTTTCAAGTCTCATCTTTTCTTGCAAGTCATTTATCCCTAGTTAGTTATGTGTGTCAAGTTTCACTAACATCCGACGCGGTTTGACTATTTTAGTGTGTCAACCAGTTCGGAAAAAGAGTTTCTAGATGACAAGTTTTCACAAACGGGAATTGGGCTCTAGATTCAAAATTGAGAATCGACTTTGAGTCCCTTCTTTTTCTATAATTCATTTGTGCCTAGTTAGTCATATGTGTTAAGTTTTGTTGACATAAGATGCCATTTGACCATTTTAGTGTGTCAACAGGTTCGAAAAATGGTTTTTAAATGACAAGTTTTCACAAACGGAAATTAGGCTCTAGATTCAAAATCGGAATCGATTTCGAGTCCGGTCTTTTCTGACAAGCCATTTGTGACTAGTTAGTCGTGTGTATTAAGTTTCGTTGACATTCGACGCCGTTTGACTATTGTAGTGTGTCAACTGGTTCGAAAAAGAGTTTTCTGAAGGATAAGTTTTTCACAAACGGAAATTAAGCTCTAGATTTAAAACCGGGAATCGATTTCTATTCCTATCTTTTCCTACAAGTCATTTGTGCCTACTTAGTTGTGTGTGTCAAGTTTCATTAACATTTGACGCCGTTTGACCCTTTTAGTGTGTCAACCAATTCGAAAAAATAGTTTTTAAATGATAAGTTTTCATAAACGACAAGTTTTGAAAGTGTTTGAAAGCTTTACATCATCATCTGGTGGTGGTGTATATGGGTTCTCATCGGCCTCAGAATCCCTAGGTTCACAATGGACACTCAATGCATCCAGTACCTATGATATTCATGTTAATGGGACAATTAGTTACTTAAGCTAATCAAACCATATAAAATAAAAGAGAATAGTGGAGAAAGATGGAGGAAAAGAGAGAGAGTTCAAGAATTCTTGAGAGGAAGAAGAAAAAAGGAGAGAAAATCAAAGAAAACTCAAAGGAGCTTCAATCTAAGCCTAGAAATTCAAGAAAAATCACCAAAAGGTAAGAAACTCAACCCTCTATCTAGTATTGTTGCTATAAACTAGTTAGGAATTTGTTTGAACTAAGATTTGTTAAGATTAAAATGAAGAAAAAATGAGAAAGTTAGAAAACTAGAAAGGGTTTGAAAGATTTGAATCAAAAACTATGTTTTGATTTGTTTTTACCTTGAATTCATTCCGTATAAATGTTTTTCTACAAAACACCTCATCTATTCATGATTTGAAGTCTCAAACATCATGCTTTGAAGGATTGAAATTAAAAAAAATGAGGGAATGCTTGAAAACAAGCAAAGTTTGAAAGTTCTTGGATTGAACCTTGATTTCGGTTGGTTTAAATCTTGAAGTCATGCATACAAATGAGTTTTCAAGGATCATACATCATTTATTTATGTTTTGGTACATCAAACATCAAGTTTTGAGGCTTTAGAATGAAGAAAAATGAGTTAGAACACCAAGAACACGCACTAAACTCGAATTCTTCGTGTTGGGCGCTCAAGCGGAGCCCGCAAATGCAATCTGTCCCACCTTGGCCAACTTCTTGAGCGGCCTAGACAACCGCTCGAGCAGCCAAGCCACCGCACGTGCGGCCAACCCTGTTTCAGTTTTTACCTTACAACTTCAAATTAGCATATCTCTCTTATCCGAACTCGGTTTTAGGTGATTCTTGGGTCTAACTTCAAGCCCTATAAGTCTAGTTTCCAATGGTGGTGGTCTCACATCAAAATTTTAAGTACACAAAAATATATATTTAAATTAGTGAAGGCCTCTCACTTTCTTCTTGATCGTTCCATGCTAATTCCTCTCCTAACTTATTTTCCTTCCGTTTCTTTTTATTTCCTTAAACCTCAAGCATCTAAATATGATAATTTCAATACAAAACATATGAAATTGTTGTAGGATACCTGAGGCTTTTCAATATGCTTATTTGGTACATGATTAACACTTGAATTTGAGCTTAGAAAGATTAGGAACATTAAAGTCATGAACATTTAGGGCCATTCAAAGTACGTCTTTGGCACACACTTTGTACTTGATTAACATTTAGAAAAGACTTGAATTAGAACTAGAGATCCTTTAGAAAATGCTAAGCTCACTAAAATACTTGAATTGATTTAAGAACTTGTAAGTGAAGATATTTTCAATGCCTTGTTTATACTTTGTGTAGGTTAAGCTTTGGAGAAAGGGAAAACCTCATTGTTCGCGATCCATCTGTGAGTAATATTGTTATAAAGTTACATCTGAAAATTAGTTTTGGAAACATTGTTAATATATCATGATTTTGTGAAATCCTTATTTTGCTTCTAAATGAATGAATGTCGTATATTTTATTGAATTAATCAATGGCATCCTTAGCCAATCCTAAGCTATAAGGGACGCATTAAGAACCATGGCCTTTGTGAGATCTCATCAACCACCTGAAGGTGTGGCGTTGTCTAACCGGTACCCGGAACAGTTATTCTATGAAAGAAGTTCTAATGGATGTACCATGCATCATGTTTTGCTTATGAGATGATCTTATAAAATGTATGAATGTTACAGGAATTGACTCTTTACTAGTGAGCTTGGAATTCATTCATTTATCACTTTACTTTAACATTATTCACTGGGCAATGGCTCACCCCTCACCTTATATATATGTAGGTTCAAGAGAAGCATTATGAAAAGGATAGCTTCAAAGAGTTTTTGTATATATGCTAGAGTTAAGGAAGTTATAATTAATCATGTATATGTTGTATCTTTTTTTAAAGAAATGTGTAATTAAGAATGATGTATGTTTCATTTCATATAGCTAAGCACTGCTCTAAATGGATGCCTTAATGAACTCACTGGACTCCACTAATGTAATTAATAGCTTCCGCAATTTAAAACAAGATTTGCCCCAATTATCATAAGAGTCCAGTTTGATTTGATTTTTATTCTGTTAGGTCTTTGGGAGTCAGGGACTACTGGCCAGTCACTACACCATTCTGTTTGGAGCAAGTTGGGGTCATGACAAAGGTACCTATGATATTCATGGTATAATTTGTTAATCGTATTTATATTCAATGATAGAATTGTGTTTAAATTTGATATTTATAAAACATAATTTATACCAAATTTGTTTGTTGTGATTTGTACTCCCTTCTTGGGATACAATAGCCAATATTTCTGCTTTCATTTGTTGCATCTGTGTCAAAAGCTCTACTCTCATCTCCTCATCAACTCCTCTCTAATCTCATCCCTTAGCTCTTCTTTCAACTCCATACGAACCTGCTTGGTGATCTCAGCAACAGTCCATGACTGAGATCCTAACTATGATGACCTAGATGCATCTCCATACACTATGCTCCAAGGCACATCCTTGCTGTAAGTACGACAATATCCATGCCCATCTTCACCGACCACCTTGTGGAAAACACTATCTCGAACATCTTTAGTAGTGTGGTAATCTTCAAGCAACATGGAGAGTTGGCTCAAATTCATCTTGTAAATTAAAATAACAAGTATGTATATATACATAATTAGATAGTTAAAACAAAATCAAATATAAATACAAATTTAACTAACATCAAGGTCAGTTTGATTGTGTGTATATTTTCAAACACTCATTTTATCAGTGGCCAACCCTTCAACAATCATCTAAAAATTTAAAAATTAATTATTATCCAAGTAATTTACATGCATATTGATATTTACCTAAACAATGTATACCTTCTGTGGAATCTAAGTGAATGAAGTACGTCCTGTCGTATGATTAATATAATGAAAGGAATGACTTCTAGCATTGTGGACTGCAATTTCCTATAAAGTTTCCATAAATGTAAGTTGCAAGTATACAAAGTTAGTATTTTTTCTAAAGTTACATGCTTCATAATTAACTTATATACCTCTACGTTCGTAGTCTTCCAATAATCAATAAGATCATACCACTATTCTAGAACAATTTGCAAAGGCACCATGTCTTTGATATTAGGATGAGATTTAAAAGCTTAAAATACTTTTGTGATCCTTCCACAAGTCATTGCACTTTTTCAAACAGCATGATTTGTACCCCTCTGGACAAATTTGTAAATTATCCTACAATACAATTTAAATCATTAGTTCAATTAATAATATAATTAAACAATTTACTAAATATGTTTTTACCTTAACGCCCCATATTGATTCAGGAATATCCTTAGGCACTTGGATTCAATCAACGTATGTAAGAGAAACAATGTTCCCATTACGTACCAACCCAAGTTGGCTAGTTTAACTTACACACATTATCTCCCATAGGATAGAAGTCAGCATCAAAATCAATGGCCAACTTCTAGCCTGTACCCCAATCTTTAATGCCTTTAACAGATCCTCGACCTCAAGTGGAAAATAAAGAAATTGTAAGGCATGTGAGGAACAATGGGAAAAAAAAACACAAATTATAAAAATTGATAATAAATAACTTATAGTTGAATTTATATAATTAAATACATAACCATTCGTTATACTTGAGATGGCTTGTGAATTAGTTACTAGATTTGGAACATATCATAAAAATAAACAAATTATATAAGAATATAATAAACAACATATAAATTAAATACATAACATATTCTTATACCTAAGGTGATATGTGAAGAAGTCATTAATCCTAGCATATGAAATTACCCAAATTATCTATAATGAAAATGAAATAATTTAATTAATATAATTTAAATACATAACAAATTTGTATAACTGTGGTAGGCTATGAAGGCGATGCTAGTCGAGACAACTGTGATGATGGTAGTGGATGTATCAGTGGCTGTGATGGTGTTGATTGTGTCTGCATAGACAAAACATCAGCCATAGTACAAGAGGGATGATTAAGCTTCCTCTTTCGTGCCATAACAATTTGTAAGAAATACAATTGAAAATATAGAGAATAGTTTGAAGTTAATAATTTAACAGGCCATTATATAAATGAATATAATACAAACATAATGAATAAATTGGAAACACATGAAATTGTTAAATAATGTAACATGCCTAATTATATAGTTCATTAAAGCATGACAATTTACTGTCGCGTTACAAAATCCCAAAAAAATTATTACAAAATATCTTAACTCAACATCAACAGTTTCTTGTTCTACGACTTCCTCAACCAGCCAATTAGAATACATATCAAATAAACCCCTTTGAGACATATTGACAACCACTTGTCAATCTGGTTCTATATAGTCTGCAACATACCAAACTTGCTCAGCTTAGGATGCCAAAATGAAAGGTTCATTGGTAATTCGATCATCTCGGTACAACAAATGGTTGAAATTGACCAACGTGAACTTGAAATTATCTTCTTTCTTCCCCCGAACATTGTCAATCCAATCACACTTAAACAATACATACTTCATTGCATTGTTGTACTAGATTTCAATGATATCTGTCACTTGTCCATAATAGTACACAGCCCCCACATGAGGATTTTTGTATTTCCAGCTAACATAACTAATAGTATCTGCTTTCAAAATTACACCAGAATTTTGACTGTCTAGACGGTCATCCATGGCCTTGACTCGAAAATAGAACCCATTAGTTATATAACCGATAAACCTTCTTGTCATGCTATGAGGACCATTTGCCAATCTATTAATCTCTTCAGAATATGTGGCATTATCAGTCCTTTGCAAAGTGTGAACCTATTTAAAATATGAAAGAAAATTCAAAATACCAATCAAACTAAGTTATAATATATAGCTAGATTTGTCCATACATACGTGTTCTTTAAACCATGTGTGAAAAGTTTCAAAATGTTGGGTCTTGATTGGGTTTTGATGAAAGTAGTGGTGGTGGGTGTAGAAACCCAGTGTGATTAAGGAGAGTTTTGTTGAATTGTTTATTTGAATAATTATTTATTGATTGTTGTTGATTTGTTTGTGAACTTGTAGCGAAAGAACTCATAAAACTTCCTTCAATTCATACTCTCACTGTTTGTTTTTTTGTTTTTATTTTATTTTATTTTATTTTATTTTTTTGTTACTGATGCCCTGTTTAAGAAGACAGTAAAGTGTTACTCTAGTAGTTAGTAACATTTTACTGTGAATCAGAATAACATTTTACTATTAAACAAAGTAAAATGTTACTTTTACGTCAATTTCGATGTTAAATTTTTTATTTTAAATCTAGATCTTGTTTGATAGATCTTGATGAAGGGATTTTAAAAATACTAATTTTATCAAAAATCGACATCTAAATCAAAAGTTATATCATTTTAAAGTTTAAAATATTAAATTAGTCACTAAGGATATTTTTGTAATAGTGGTATGTGCTGAACTGTTTAAGAAAAAAATTATGTACTTATTCTTAATGTATTAAAATTTTATTATGATGGGGCTTTGACCAAATTGCATTAACAAGGACTGCAAAAAAGTTGATACAAAATTAAATAGATTTTGGATTGTACAACAAGTGACAAATTATAAGCTGTCTTGTCCCTTGGGTTGTAAAACTTCCTAGTTAATGAGTTAAGAGGAAAACCTTTTCCTATTTGAAATTAAATAAACTATTTTGAATCAGTTTTAAACTTGAGTCAGTTTTAATGATGGAAAACCCTACTTAACATGAAAAATTGTCAAGAAAATTACCATGAATGGAGAACTGTGCTTGAGATTTAATTGGTGTATTGTGGGTCTATGTACATCATGAATATGAACCATACATTATTGTTTCTCGATAAAATTCTAAATACAAAATATTACAATTGAATGATATCTTTACCTAACACATATTGTTGAAGTAAAAGCTATAGCAGGATTATGACATGAAAATCATAGTAGAGGTTTGGATTAATATTGAAGTTGATGTCATGATTAATTTGCTGGTTAATGATGGAATAAGATTGTAAAGCAAATGATTATGGAGATGATATGAACTAATGACTCCTCTCTAGGTTGCTATTGTAATAGCATGAAAGCTTTACAGAATTGTTGGTTTTCCATTTTACATTTTATGATTATAATAAGGCTTACTATTAACATGTTGTGTGCTTTTCAAAGGGCCACTAGATATTTGTCCGGTCATTAATTTCGAAGTCTCGAGATTAGTTAAGTAGAACACAAGTTGACCCAAACATTCTGTTAGGAAAAAAAAAAAGAAATCATGCATACTCACATTCACATATGTTCCCATGTTATTTGTCACCGCATATTTGTTGTTTTTCATGTGATTCTTTACTAAAAGTCTAACAAAACAAAAAATTAACTGTCCAATGGTCCCAAGAGTAAAGGTTGTAAATCCTATCTTAATTACTAGAATAGTCATGTAAGGAAAATAATGTCAAATAAAAAAAATTTAATTTAAATATATAAAAAGTCCACTTTGAGATTTCACACAAAACCCCAAAAAAAAAGTGTTGAGTCACACCTTCGAATCTGTGGTGGGTGTAAAGAGCTACTTGTGAATATCTTGTTGTATAATTACGCTAGTACTGATGTGTTTATAGTGGTTGTGGGTTAGATTTATATATATATATATATATATTTGTAGAAATGGATACTAAGAGAAGAATTGAAAGTAGCTTATGCAACCACTGCCATCTTTTCTCAGTAGTTAGTAAAAAGGAAAGCATTCTAGTTTGGTAGATATGAATGAGAATTTCAAACTAATTTGCTTAATTAGTGAATATTTATTATATATTATATTGTCTAGATACTTGGACACCCTCACCTTGTAAACCGATTTTTAAGGAGTTAATACCTAAAATAGTGATATCAAAACCTTAATAGTCATGTGAATTCCCTACTCCTTTTTGAATAAATAAAAAAAATAAAAAATAAAAAACTTGGCCCAAGGTTAAATTATACAAATATTACAAATCGTTAGAACTTGTAGAGACCTTTAGTCACACCGCTCGAGCGGTGAAATTTATGCTCGAGCGGTCTGCGTGATCCTGTTTTCTATAAAGTGTGTTGTTCTCTGTTTTAGGATTTGAGCCGTCCAGATTTTTAGAGAGGAAGAAAAAATAAAGTGTTTTATATTTGAGACTATTTTATATGAGTTTCCCTGGTATATAGAAAGTGATCGATTGATCAACGGACTTCAGATTGTCGAACATTAAAAGTTGTTATTATTGTTTTATTCACAAAAGAGAAAGTTATTTTTTGGTGGATTCCAGCGAACTTGAGCCTGAAGCTTTGGTGGATTTCGACATGGCTCATCGTTGTGGATTCGACATCCACGTTGTGGATTCAATGTTGGACAAGACAATTCCGAGGTGAAAACAATGTTAGAAGATGCACATTGGGGTCGGTTCAATTTGGGCGTGGATTCGCTAAGTAATTGAAAGTACACTTGTATAATTCTTTTTTGTCTCCTTAGTGGATTGTTTTGTGACTTTGACCCGTGATTTTTTTATCACAATTGGAGTTACTCCAATTATGATTTTTCTACGTTAAATCATTGTGTCGATTTGTTTTTGATTATTTGATTGGAATTATCATTCGTTATTTAAAATTGAAACATAATCACAAATCAATATCTTGGGTATTTTAGATTTTTCATCTTTATCTAATCTATGATTCCACTTGTTATAAACTTTCTTATAATAATAAATAAATAAAAATAGAAGAGAAGAGATGACCTTTGAGGGGGAAAGATCTTAAGGCCTAGCTTAAAAAATCCAAAAAGTCACTATCCTATTTAAGTCACATCATCTTATTTAAGTCACATCACCTCTCTACCACATCACTTCAAATCTAACCCATACCCAACCCATATTTTATAAAAAAATCAAAAAGTGCACTTATTTAGATCATCCCAAACAATCCCTAAATTAATTTATTTCGAGGAGAACATGACCTCTTGCTCTTCACAATTGAAGAATTATATGATAATATCAATAATCCCTTTTTTCATATTTGCATTGTTTATATGCAAGGATGTTGGAAAATAGTTTTGTATTATTAAGATTTTTGATGAACTTTTAGTTAAAATTAAATTGGGACTCACACACCTTTTAAGGTGGGTTCAACTAGGGATGTGTTAACTCACCACCTCTGTATAGTAATTAAAATTGAACTCAAATTTATTTGTTTAATAAAATCATTAATAGATGAACGAAAAATTAATGTTAAAGTGCACCATTTGAGAAAGGTTAACAAAACTTGTCTCATATTGGTAATTAAAGTATGAATTTGTGACTTGCACATATTGGAGAATCCAAACGTGGGTTCACCACATGCGCACCGCTGCCCCAATTTGAATTGAGCCAGACCCAATTTCTTGTTAGAAGAGTCATGTTTTAGACCTTCCAAACAGTCCCCAATAATCCTAAACAGCTCTCCATTGAATTAATTTGGCGTTCATTTTTCGCAACTTTGCTTCCACATACTGAATCTTTTATGACAGAGTGCAAACACTGTGTTGGTTCGCTGGACATAGAGATTGAAGTGTAGTCTTTTGTGCGTTTTTATCTGTGGAGGCAAATGTCCATGTAACTAGTGAATACTGTAGCAAGGACCATATTTTGTTTTAAGGACATATGTCAAACATAAGTTTTAATCACATACTGTTTTAGGTTTTATTTTTATTTTTTAATTCCAATTGTACGTTTAATTTCATTTTTGATTTCCAATGTCAATTTGAGTTTTATTTTCTTGTTTCAATTTCAAGTTTACATTATAATTTTACGCACCGACACACTAAAAATTGTCAAGCGAAGAAAACTACAACCAATCAAACCCATGATCCTACCAGGTAGGATAACTACATATGAGCCCGACTCCGCTACGTAGCTCGAAAGCTACGTAGCTCGAATGGCTCGAATGGTTGTTTTTTTTTTTCTTTTTTTTTTTTTTTTCAGACGCAGAAATGGAGGGGGAGGAGGAAGGAGGGGAGAGGAGAGGAGAGGAGGGGAGGGGAGGGGAGGAGGGAGGAGGGGACTGGAGGGGCCCTAAAAAATGGAGGGGAGGGGAGGGGAGGGGAGGGGAGAGGAGAGGAGGAGGGGGCGGAGGCGGCGGAGGCGACGGAGGCAGCGACGGACGGACGAAGAAGAAGAAGAACGGGCAGCGCCGACGAGGGGCGGAGGGCTGCGACGGACGGACGGAGGGCTGCGACACGACGACGGCGGGCGGAGGGCTGCCTTCTCTCTCTCTCTCTCTCTCCCTCCCTCTCCCTCTCCCCCCTCTGGTTTCAGCCGAAAACGACGAAGAAGAAGAAAAAAAAAAAAAAAAAAAAAAAACAGCCCAAAACGACGTCGTTTTGGGCTGTCGAGCCGTTCGAGCCACGGCAAATTCGAGCACTGAAACATTTTCCATATGAGCCTTACCACTATTTGGGGATAACATATAAAATTAAAAAGTCAAAAAATTATTAAAAAAATCAAAAAGTCCATACTATTTGGGAAAATCTTGTAGGGGGAAGCTTAGAGGGAAAAATTATTATTTTGCTCTTTGAATTCAACTATTCAAAAGTCAAAAAGTTAAAAATCAAAAAGGATAGAATGGTAATTTTAATTTTACTACAATATTTTATTACACATCTTTTTGTAAAAAGTCAAAAAAGTTATTCCAAATATGCATATTTTTTTCTTTACTTTTTTAGCTAAAAAGTCAAAAAGTGCACTTATATAACACATCCCAAACAACTGTGTACTTTTTTATTTTCTGGTTAATAAAGTAGAGAAAATATATATATATATATATATGGGATAATTTTTTGACTTTTTACGAAAAGATGTGTAATAAAATATTATAGTAAAATCAAAATGACCATTCTACCTTTATTAACTTTTTGACTTTTGGATAGTTAAATTCAAAGAGCAAAATAATAATTTTGCCCTCTAGACTTCCCCCACAAGCTTTTTCCAAATAGTATGAATTTTTTGGCTTTTTTTATAACTTTTTGACTTTTTAACTTTTATAAGTTGTCTCAAATATCTAACAAACACTGAAAATAACATGCATAATATTTTTTGATAAAAAATGACATAGGTAACATTATAGTAAGGGTGAACAGCGGATATACCGATTCGCCAAAACTGACCGAACCGAATTGATCCGCCATATTTTGGACGGATGCGTGATGACGAGCGGACGGTTGCAGATTGATTTTCTCCAATCCGCCAATCTGGTGGACGGATGGCGGATTTGAGATTCCTTTTGCCGCAACCAAACCGCCAAACCGCGAGCACCCCTAGTAATTTATAAGATTTTGTGTTTTTAGTTTGTTTAAATATTCTGTTTGTGTTTTCAATTAAAAAAGAATTTAAATATTCTGTTGAAAAAAAGTTTTCAACTTAAATATTTTTTTTAAATTGAAAAAAATAAATGTATTATTTATCTATATTTTTTGGTTTTTAAATCTATCTCTAAAAATAATAAATAGAAAATATGATATATGCTGGTTGGTTTTTGTTTTCAAAAACAGATATAGATATAACAATACAGAGACATACAATCTCTACTACTGCTCTGTTCATGGTTTTGGTGGTTTGAATTGTTTTTATATTTTAAGAACCACAGATTATAATACTTTATGTGGATGAACCATGATATGAAT
Source organism: Camellia japonica (assembly GCA_030407325.1). Classification (NCBI taxonomy): domain Eukaryota; kingdom Viridiplantae; phylum Streptophyta; class Magnoliopsida; order Ericales; family Theaceae; genus Camellia; species Camellia japonica. The sequence goes on along the minus strand of JAPPVO010000036.1, from coordinate 129,542,558 downwards.
GTAGTATGGGGATGAGGCGTGCAGTGATTGTGATATTCTAAAGTTTCAAACTTTCTTACTTTGGATGAGGCATGCAATGATTGTAATATTTTTTTAAGTCATTGACTATAATACTTTTTTTTTTTTTTGAAGAAGTGCACAAGTTGAATTATGTTGAAAATTTATAAAATTTTAAACCGCCAAACCGATTCGCATCTATCCGCCAAACCGTCAATCCGCTCAATCCACATCCGTCGGATTAACGGACTGATGCGGATTAATTTTCTCCAATCCGCCAATCTGGCGGACGGATGGTGAATTGGAGGTTCTGTGGCCGCAACCGACCCACGCCACCCCTACATTATAGTCACTAATATCAAGATTATTTCCCATACAATTGTAAACAATACTAAAAAAAAAAATATTAAAAAATTATTGTTAGTGAATCATAAGGGTGTTGGAGTTGGGGTTGGGAAGGGGTTGGTTTGATGCGTAGAAAAGGAGATTAGTGTGCCTTAGGATTAACTTAAAGAGCTTAATTAGAATTATGAAAACCCAAAGGGGCTCCAGATTAAGACCATCCTTCACTTTCATAAGGTTGATAAAAGGTTGTTTTGCCTTTAGTAGTGATTGAGATGAGTGCTTTGCTAGTTTTATAATTTAATTGGGTCCTAACTTAGTCGTTGGTGACTTTGCGTTGTTGATTTTCTTTTTGGGTCTTGTTAACAAAAAATTTTAAAATATAACACGTTTCACTATTTTCAATATATTTTTATTGAAATCATTACACTTTTTAATGTTTTTACATATTTTTAAGAGATTTTTTACATATTTTTCAATATTAAACAATATTCATAGAAGACTTGTTAACATTTGTGTTTCTTTTTCTATTTGTTTATTCTCAAATGCACTTGTGATTAAGATTAATGATGTGTTCTTTCACTAAGTTTGATGTATGAACTTCAATCTTATCGATACAACTTTCTTTTGCTTTTATTTTCTTCCTACGTTCTTCCTACCGATCACGATGATCTATCCATTCAGTTACTTTCTAGCATGACCACTTGAAAGTTATTTACGCATGATCTGCTCTTGTACCCTTCTAGAAATGGGCTCCCTTCTATTTCTATATTTATAAAATAAAAATAACTATTTTTTTTTTTTTCTTTTCAATTAGTCATTGGGCATTTTACTCAACTTTGGTCCACCACTTGATGCTGGCTTTATTTGGAAAGAAGATTGGGTTAAAATAACTCATAAAAAGATAAAATAAGTTAAAATAGTTAATAAAATAAAATTGCACATCCAACCCATAATCATTTCACTTTTTCTCACATAACCATCAAATCAACTACCAAAAAAAAAAACCAACTAACTTTCTAAATACAACTTTTTTAGCCAATTTAAAATAGCCAAAAAATTAAATAATCAACTAAAATAGCCAACTTTCTAAACAAAGCCGCTATGTCATCAAAATAAAACCCAACGCTCGTCATTGTGCTTGTTATTATTTCTTCTCTGAAAAAAAGAAGTTTATTTTTCTACACTTCAAAAATAGATATTACTCTCATCGGAGTACAATAACAATATTTAGAAATTTAATTATTTGAAAATGCAATAAATTTTATGGAACTTCAAGTTTTTTAAAATTATTGAAAACAAAGAAAATCGAGAGAGAGAGGGCTTCATTGTCCTGAGTATTTTAGACCTTTGATCTCAAAGAGCTTAAGAGAATAGAAGGAGAACTTAAAAAGGGGTGCTACATTTTACCAACAAAAATAAAAATAAAAAATTCTTCACTTGATTTTAACAATACCTTTCCTTCTAAGCTGAAAATCTTTTTTGTTTTGGAGGGAAATCTTTTTTGGAAGAAAATATATTTTTTATGTCATTTGTAGAAAATGTTTTATTGCATTTGGTTGTGAATCTTGAAAATATTGTGCTTGTAATGTCAACGATTGTAACAACAGTGGTGGGATACTAATAACAATAATAGTGATCATTGGAGCAATAGCTATGGGTGTGGTAATTATGCTAGAGAGATAGTGATAGCAAGTGGCACCGACCATGGGTGGTAGCGGTGGTAAAAGTTGTAAGAGGTGGCAGTAGGGTAGTGGTGAACATTGTTGTCGAATCGGGATACAAATCGTATATCATTTTTTAATTTTTCTGAATCACGTATCATATCATATTGTGTATCGTAAGATAATTTAGAAATAGGTAGAAAATAAATATAGTCATAAAAAACAAATATCTTATGAGAATAAAATACTAAATAATGTATAATTCTATAAATTGCAAAAGCAAAGTTCCTAAAATTGAATATATACATGCAGCAATACATATTAACTTCACAAGGCATTAATTAATAACGCAAGATTCTTAATATCATACAATAGATATGTCAAAAAGGTTAAGAAATAAACTAAAAAGTACCATTCTCATTTCAAAAATAGCTTTTTTTAATAAGTTAATGAAAATTTTTGACAATATTAATTTACGTGCTATAATTTGAATATTTATTTTTTCAAATTTAAAGAAATTTAAGTATTTATAAAACATGCGTATCACATTATGTATTGCATATCGTATATTGTATCACGTACTGTATATGTATCGTAAGATATATTTAATTTAATATACGAATTGATGATAGTATCGATTTCCTTATAAAAGATATTGAATCGTAAAATACTGACAATACTGATTGATATGTGATAGTAGCAATAATGATGGTGATAGTGGTGGTAATAATAATATTGGTTAGCAAAACTTTAACAAAAAAATTATACATTATTTATGACACAACTTTTCTTAAAAATATATACAACAATTTCAAACTAGTTAATAAATGCATTTAGGGCACTCATATTTAAAATTCAAAGTAAAATTGTCTTATAACTTTCGACTATTCTTTTGTAATGCCTCTTTGCGTAAAGATTTCTCCTTTCATGGAGACTTTCTCTTCCTTACGTGAAGGTTGTTATCCTATCTTCTTGAAGGCTGTCTTTATTCTTTTTATTTTTTGTCATCCGCCTTGTAATTCGATATATTTTATTAAATGACTTATTGTTAAATATATAATATATTAAAGAGTAATAATAGAAATTTCAAATGAATTATCAAATATTTATATCAGTGTGGGACCCAAATGGGTCTTATGTTATTTAATAAAATATTTGATTATTTATTTGAGATTTCTAACATTTTTATATTTAAGGCTTCATTTGGCATGATTATTTGGACTAAAATAATCATATAAGACAAAATAGATTATTTTAGCCAAATAAGACAAAAGGTCACATCAAAATCATAATCATTTTATTTTTTCTCTCACAAAAGTCAAAAAAGCTAAAAAGTCTATCACAAACGAAACTTTTTAACCCCAGGCTAAAATAGTCAAAAAGCTAAAAAACTAACCCGCATCCCAAACGAGCTCTAAATCTCATACTTTTCGATAATAATAATAAAAAAAAAATTCATTATGTTTAGTTGAATTTTCAGAAATTACTTTCAAGTTTTTTGAAAAAAAAAAAATTTAAAACTAATCTAACAAAATTAAATATTTTTTTTTTGAATTTTTAAAAATTATTTTCATCCTAAACAAAAAAAAAAATAATTAACATTTTTTTTACCATACTAAGTTTTTAAAAAAAAAAATGTATACCAGAAAAAACACTAACAAACTTAAAAAACTAAACTAAGCAAATGTAGGAGACCTTTCATAAAGTCAAGCGAAGGCCTAAAGTCCAGCTGCAATGACTTTGCCTATAAGCCGGCTATAACATTATCACACTCCATATACTCCCTAGGAGTTGATTTCCTTCGTAATCATTTCTCAATATAAAACAACTAGCATAGGAATTAAAAAGTATAAAAAAATTATAAAAAAATAATTTAGAATGAATTAAATTTTAATCATTTTATTAAAATATATATATATATATATATATATATTATAGTTATTATGTCATTAATTGTATATTTTAAGTTTATAATAAGAAATAGATGTCATAATTTAATTGATAAAGATCATGAAATAAAATAAATTTTAAAAAATTATATTTATGATAAAATAAAAATAAATTTCATTTTATAAATTTTTTAGTTTTAGCTTATTATTCTATGTGAAAGTTTGTCATAAAACTTAAACATACCTTTTAGAAATAAAACAATATATATTGATAAAATCGGTCAAAGTACCAACCAATTTGCACAAAAATTAATTAACTAAAATTTTAAATTATATTTTCTTTTTAAAATTTAAATTGTCTTCAATTGAAACATTCACAATATTATAATATTAAATGGGAGCATAGGTTTACTTTATATAAGTGAAACAATTTTTTTTATTTCTTTTCTCGATGGGGATTGTGTAAAATAAAAATTAATAATTGTTCAGGCGAGAAGTTTATTTTGAATCAAACAATATCAGTCATTTAATCTTTAATTAGGTCAATCTTTAGTTTTTTTCGAATCAAAAATATAACTAATATATTTTGATAAAACCGTTAACATCGTGATTAGACCAGCGAATCAGTCAAACCGAAAACGGTTCAGCCTAATTGGGTAGGTCAAAAGACTAACCAACTTATATAAAAATTAATTAATTAAAATTTTTAAATGTTATTCTAATTTTAAAATTTAAACTGTCTTGAATTGAAGAATAAATAATACTATAATATTAAATGAGAGTATAATGTTCACTTTATATAAGTAAAACAACTTAATTTTTTCTTCTTTTCCTGATGTGGGATTATATAATAAAAGTTAACAATTGTTTGGGTAGGAAGTTTATTTCTAATCAAGCAATCTTAATTGTTCAATCTTTAATTAGATTAATTTTTAGTTTATTTCGAATCAAACAAATCTAACCAATATATATTTTGATAAAACTGCTAAAATCGCGGTTAAACCAACAAATCAATCAAACAAAAAATGATTCAACCTAATCGATTAGGTCAAAAGAACAACCAACTTACACAAAAATTAATTAATTAAAATTTTCAAATTTTATTTTAAAATTTAAACTGTCTTGAACTAAAACATGCACAATATTACAATACTAAATGAGAGTATAAAATTTACTTTATACAAGTGAAACAACTCATTTTTTCTTTTCCCAATATGGGATTATAAAATAAATCATAAATTAATTTGAGTTTTTATTTTAAAATTCAAACTGTCATGAACTGAACTATGCACAACACTATAATATTAGATGAGAGTATACGATTCACTTTATATAAATGAAACAATTCACTTTTTTCCTTCTTCTCCCAATGTGGGATTATAAAATAAATCTTGACTAATTATAGTTTTATTTTTATATAGTTAAATGGAAGCTAGTCAATGTAGATTTTTTTAATTGTTTAAAATTAAGAAAATCAGTATGAGAAATTGCAGTTAAACCGATGAATCAGTTAAACCGAAAACGGTTTAGCCTAATTATCAAAAGACCAACCAACTTATACAAAAATTAATTAATTATAAAACTTTTAAATGTTATTTTAATTTTAAAATTTAAACTGTCTTAAATTGAAATATGCATAATATTATAATATTAAATGGGAGTATAAGATTCACTTTATATAAGTGAAACAACTCACTTTTTCTTTCTTTTCCCGATGTGGGATTATAAAATAAAATTTAACAATTGTTTGGGCGAGAAATTTATTTCTAATCAAGCAATTTTAGGTGTTCAATCTTTAATCAGATCAATCTTTAATTTATTTCGAATCAAACAAATTTAACCAACATATTTTGATAAAACTGCTAAAATTGTGGTTAAACCAACAAATCAATCAAACCAAAAATGATGCACCCTAATTAGTTAAATCAAAAGACCAACCAACTTACACAAAAATTAATGTTAAATTAGACTACAAGATTCACTTTATATAAGTGAAACAACTCACTTTTTTCTTTTTTCTTTTTTTTCCTCCCGATGTGGGATTATCAAATAAATCGTAAACTAATTAGAGTTTTATTTTTATATGGTTAAATGGAAGTTAGCCAATAGAGATTTTTCTTAATTATTTAAAATTAAGAAAATTAGTATGAGATATTTAAATTTTCACACGGTTTCTCACTAAAAACTCTTTTTTGCTTATATAATATATAGATTTGAGAGGTCTGTGAAATTTATTATAGGCCTCATTTTGATGATCTGAATCATTCATTTTACATAACCTTCAATGTATATCATTTATAATTTTTAAAAAAAAATGATTAATTACTTACAAGTCCTGTATAAGGGCAGATCTACTCACCATTAAATCTCATAAGTGTTTGTATAGATCAAAAGGTCTCACAAATGTTAGTGATATTTTTCTGTGATGATTTTCTAAATATGTCGTTAAAAACTAGTAGTTAGTGACGTCTATGTGACGAATTTGTCAACTATTGCTAAAAACTAAAAATTAGATACACTTTTTTTTTTTTATGAAAACTCCGCTAAAAAAAAGAATTTTGTGGTAGCAATTAAAAGTGAACATGATTTTTTGATGCACCAGAAAGTCAAAAAGCCTTATCAAATGTACCCATCTTCCTAATAGGACTTTTAGCTCCTTGAAAGAAAAAAAAAAAATAGTTCGATCCAATAATTGTAATTTTTGTTTTTATAATTTTTCTTATTTCAATAAATTGACGACAAATACATTTTTAAAAATAGATCATCAATTTTTTAGAGACAGACATAATAAAATGAAAAAAGGTTATTATTATCAAATCAACATAATTTTTTCAAAGATGATATATATTGAAAATCTTACAAAATGAACGATTTGAATTATCAAAATAGGACTTGTAATGTGTCCTACAAGCCCCTTAAGTTTTTTGCATATTGAGATGTGAACATGAGAGAAACTCAAGCCTGGGGTTGGTTTGGCATAGATTATTTTAGTAACTTTTTAACTAAAATATGAGGTGAAAAAAATTAATATGTTTAAGATGATATTTAGTTTTTTTATGAAAAAAATGTGTAAAAATATAAAGAAAATAGAATCTTTGATTTTTTTTTTCTTTTTTAAGGGTACTCAGTCCATAAATCCAAAATTAAATTTTCTTTGCTCAAAGATTCACACTTTGAAATATTATGTCCATAAGGACAAACTACCGCAAAATCACCGATCGCTGAAGGCTCTAGCGGCATTGTTCTTAGGATTCGCAATTGATCTCAATCTTTCTTTGCGATCTTCAAAATCAGATCTAACAGCGTTATAGACGCTCTTTCTTCTTTTTCATTTCAGATCTGTGTACACACAAATATATTCACACATCGTTCTGTCTCTGTCTCTCTCTCTCTCTCTCTCTGTCTCTCTCTCTCTCTCTCTATCTATATATACATATATATTTTTGTATAGATAGAGTTGATGATGACAGTTCCTGTGGTTCAACTCCCGATCTTTCTTCTGGTGAGAATCATCGGAGTCATAGTGGTAGCTATATATATATATTTGTATAGATAGAGTTGCTGACGACAGTTCCTGTGGTTCAACTCCTGATCTTTCTTCTGGTAAGGATCATCGGAGTCGTAGTGGCAGCTCTCATTTTTACATGGATTCTGCATTGTAGAGGAAGATTAGCTTTCAACTCCGATAACAAAGATCTTATCTATTAAATTTATTTTTTGGGTTTCATTTTTCAATCTCAATTTTTCGTTTATGCACTTTGATTTGGCTTCTTGTTGATGATCTGATTATCTACTAGTTTCTTTGTTGTTGTTATTGTTGATTGCAATAGATAGTGACTTGGTATATTTTAACAGGTTATTCTCTCCTCTCTATATGATAATTTGATTTGAACAGATAAAAAAATTGAACAAATCAGTCCCTTTCTATGTATGTATATCACAATTTAAACAAATAAAAAAATAGATAAAAAAAAGTAGCCTTGTGAAATTCAACAGATAGAAGAAAATAAGTTTGAATTTCAACAGATAGGGGAAAAATAATCGAATAGATAGTTCCAAAAAAATTGAACAAATAAATACAAATTTAAAAAGATAGGTTCAAAAAAAATTGAACAGATAAAAAAATTCAAAAGATAAGTTAAAGGAAAAAAAATTGAATAAATAATAAAATTTGGACAGATATTTAAACAGATAAGGAAAAAAAATGAAATAGATAGTTAAACAATTAAACAGATAAAAAAATATTTACACAGATAGTCATAAAATTAAACATATAGTGAAAAAAAATTCAACAAATAAATTAGGGAAAAAATTGAAAATAAAATGTCTTCCAAAACAATAAAAGGATTTCTCACCAAACTATTTCACAAAAGACGGACTTGGCACCAATAAAAAATAGGGGTTTTTTTTTTAAGGTCCTTGATGTTATGATTTTATAGCATAAAGGACATCAAATATTTTTATGATGTCTAAGGTCCATCAACAATATTTTCATAATGTCTAAGGTCCCTCAACCTTGATCCAAAGAAAATTTAGTCCAGAGAAAATTGGTCCAGAGAAAATTAGTGCAGAGAAATTTCAGTCCAGAGAAAATTGGTCCAGAGAAATTTCAGACCAAATTTCTCTGGAAAAAAAAAATAATCCAGAGAAATTCTCTGGTCCAAACCAGAGAAATTCAATTCTGTCTAAAATCCAGAGAAATTTTTTGCTGACTTCAAAGTGTTTTGATAGCTATGTTTCCAATTCACTCCATAAATATAATATCCTTCCTAAGGACTACCTTCCTCATTTTCTTAGACAATAGAGCCACAGCCACAACAATAGAAAATTCAAATTTCTCTGGGAATTCTGAATATATATATATATATATATAACTATGACTGGCAATTACGTGGAAGGGAAGAAAAGGGAAGGAAAGGGAGAAGGTATGGAGGAAGCTGCTGTGAGGAGGAGAGAGAAAGAAAATGGAAGGAAAGGGAGAATGTATGGAGGAAGCTGCTGTGAAAATTGAAAAGGAAAGGGAGAAGGTTGGTCCAGAGAAAATGAATGAAGAATTTCTCTGGATCATTCTAAACCAGAGAAATTGTCTCAAAATCAATGAAATTCCTAAAAAAAACATTTCCAGATAAATTCTCTTTAACCCAGAGAAATTTTCTCTGAATTTCTCTGAATTCTCTGTCTGTGTTTTATCCAAATTTTTCTGGATTTCGGAATTTCTCTCCAGAAAAATTTTGAATTTCTCTGGATTCTCTGTGTTTTGAACAATTTTCTCTACACTTCGAAATTTCTCTCCATCCTGAATAAAAAAATGTTATTTTGCTCATCAATTGAACACTAAGTTGTGTTTTGGACCATATTAGTAACCTGTCCATGGTTGGAAATGAGTTTTCTAAAAAATTTGATTGGAATTATTTAGGAAATGTTACAAACAGGCATGGGAATTGCTGCTTGAATTATTATAGAAACATTAGTGAAACAATCCAGAGAAATTTGAATTTTCTCTGGGTTGGATGTGTATATAAGTCAGAGAAATTTTCAAAAAATCATAACAACCCAGAGAAATTTCCCTTGCATGATTTCCTCAAAAACTCACTTCAGATTGATGTCCATCCATGGGATTTGAATGATGGACCCTGTCCTACCTGATTCCCACTTTTAAAAATCTCATGTCACTGAAAATGGAGGAAGAGAAATCCAATGGAGAATAAAACAGAAATTTTTTTATAAAAAAAAATATTTATATAACTCAAGACCTCTTTCCAGTAAAACATTTTGTTGAATCTTGAGTGAATTCTTACATTCACTCCCATCCTCCCCCCACTCCAAAGAAGAAAAAAAGTAAAATTGGGAAATAAAAAGGTGGGAATAAATTACCCATTGCCAAGAATGTTATGCTGATGAAGAAAGCAATCTTTCAGATCCCATTCAGAGTGCCGCAAAAACCCAAATCTTCAGCAACCCATCACTGCACAATTATAAACAAAGCTCACAGACTGCTTTCGGTCAAGCAGGTTCCACACTGGAGGGCCTTCACTTGGCACCCATGAATTGACACCCAAACCCTTCTCTTCTCTCTCCTCTTCCCTAAACCCCTTTGACCCCGAACCCACCTCTCTCTCAGCTCGCAATCTTCTTTGACATTAGATGCCCAATTTCAAAACCCTTCCTCATCAGCTCTCAACTTCACCACCAGAGCGTAGCACCACCAGATCTGACGTCGGAGTCTGATTGTGAAGAGACGAGGAGGAGGACGACGGAGGACAAGGCGGTCCATGGCGGAATTGAGCATGGCCGATCTGGTTGCGAGGCCGTAGACACGTCGTCGGCCTATACAACGGCCCTCCTGTGCCCTACCAGGTCCCCAAGCTTGAAGGAAGCTAGCCAACCCAGTCTCGAGTCCGTCGAAGGCTTTCTTCAGGTAAAGAATATGGTCGGAAGGGACGTCCATGGTGGCCTCTACGTTTTCACGAAGGTGGTCATCGACGCGGGTCAGATGAAAGGACTGAAATTTCGCTGATATATGTGTAGGGACCTGTAGACACCCCATTTTTGACCGACCTTAAGACTCAGACGTCACCGATTGAGCGCTCGGTGATGTTGCATATTGTGCTCGTTCAGAAGTCTCAGAGTCGCGGCCGTGCGCCCTGCCTCCGGACTTCCGAACTCTCTTCTGTGCCTTGCCTCGGTTTGCGAACCAGACTCGGTTTTCTTTATTTTCTTTCCTGAGGGGAGGGAGAGGTCCCGTAGACCATCTCTCAGTGGCCGTGGGCTACATTTCGTGGCCGTAGGCCATTTTGCCCATTTCGGAGCCCGGTTCCTGGTTTTTGGAGCCGTCAGGCCGTGTGCCTCGGTTCGGGACCACCCAACCATCTCCGATTCCTCCGGTTTTTGGCATGCATCTCATTTACTCCCTTTCGAGGGACACTGGGGTCTTACATACCCACTTCGTGGCCAAACACCACTTTCGGTGCTTAACGGCCGATTTTCGGGACCCCGAACTGCGTGTTTTGGTCCCCGAGCATTCGTTTTGCATCGGTTTTCGTTCATTTTTGGCAGGTACCTCTGTTTCATCATAAGGAAGGTCACTGGAGGGTGGGAGGCTAGTAATTTTCCAAACAACCTGTTATGCTGTTCCGGTGCCCCCCGGCGCCCGTTTTTCTCACTTCCGGGCTAATGTTGACCACCCTAGGGCCATTTTCTTCGAGCCAAAACCACATATTTGTGTTGTACACAGATGGGAGGACACTAAAAACCTATGGCCGGCCAGTAACTCTCATTGAACCTTTTGAACCCCTCTTTGAATTGGCCTATTCTCTCTCCTGTTTTAGAGTTGTCAAAATTGAACCACAGGGTCTTGTTCAGCACACATGGGAGGCCACCAATGTGTGGTGGCCGGCCAGCAAATCTTCACTTCATTTTTACCCCTTGGCCGGCCGGCCATAGGGGGTGGCCGGCCAGCCACCTGCAGCAAAAGTGCCAGGCCGGCCATGCTCCTTGGGAAGTGTGTTTCACAGCTGTATAGCTGTATCCCCCAAAAGATCTGATTTCGGGGGATATTTATTGGTGCAAGGGAACTTAATCCCTTAAGGCTACACTTTTGCCTTGACTTTGATACACAACCCTTGCATGCATACATCTCTCTCCCTCTCCCTCAAGAGTAAAAAACCCTTGCCTCAAGCTCAAGAACAAAAACACACCCCCATCTCTTTGATTTTCTTAAGTTTGGTTCCATTTTCTTCATCATCATCACACATCACCATCACCACTCCATTTCAAGAAACAAGAAGAGGTTCTTGGAGGCTTAGAAGCAACATTTCTCAAGTCAAGAAGCAAAGAAAGAAAGGTCTTCAAGGGTAAGTCTCAATCCCTCTCTTTTACACCATTTTCTTGCCTCTTTTCTTAACCCTACTTGCTCACTGTTTTGAGCTCCGACCAATACTGAAAGTGGTCCTCTTTTGAGCTATTCTTGATGTTTGTTTAAGGGCTCAACTCTGTTTGAGCCCTCCATCTTGCACTTGTTTCAATATCCTCTTGTATGCCTTTATTTTGCATTGAATATTTGGCCTATGTGTGATCTGAATTGGAGCATCTCATGAACTGATATTGTGCTTATTTTGAGTCCCTCTTCAACATTGAAGAAGGGCTCAACCTTGTTTTCATGCTCCACATGCCACTTGCTTTGAATCCATGTTTTACCCTTGTTTTTGCATGCTTTTTCTAGCCTATGAGTGATCTGTTTTCGAGCATAAGGTAAACTGTGAGTGGGCCTATTTTGAGCCCCTCTTCAACATTGAAGAAGGGCTCAACCCTGTTTGGCCTCTCTATCATGCACTTGCTTCATAATTTCCCATATTTACCGTAAATTTGCATGATTTGTTTGACCTACATGCAGTCTGTTTTGGAACATGTCATGAACTGTGAGTGAGCTTATTTTGTGTCCCTATACAACATTGTAGAAGGGATAAACCTTGTTGGGGGTCTCCATGTTATACTTGTCATTATATCCCTCTTGGATCCCCATTTTTGCATGCTTGTTTAAGCTCATCTAGCTTCTGTTTTCGGCCATCATCAGTACTGGAAAGAGTCATATTTTGATCTTCTTGACATATTTCATTAAGGGTCTTTGCTGGTTTGATGAATGTTTGGGGTACCTCATGTTATAGCCCTATGTATCCTCAATCTTGCATGGCATTTTTAGCATGTTTGCATACTGAGTTGGGGGATGTCATCTACTGAAAATATTCATATTTTTTAGTCCCTCATCAGTGTTGTAGAAGGGTACTTTTCAGTTTGAGCACCGCATGCATCACTTGTTTCAATACCCCTCTCTTGGTCCGTATTTTTGCAAGCTATTGTTGCCCTATCTATGCTTGCACTTTGGCCTTGTTCTAGACTGAAAAATGCTATTTTTGGGGCTGCCTTGCTACTGTTTTGCATATCATGTACCAATTGCGCATGTTTAGTGTGGCTGTAGGCCATTTCGGATGCTTAATATCGCATTTCGGGACCATCCCGTGCATTTGGTGTCATTTCCCCACCTTTCGGGACTGTCTTGCATCATTTGTGAGTGCTGAAATTCCATTTGCATGTTTGCATATCATTCCCATGTCATTTCATGTCTTACAGCCATTGCCTCAATTAGCGCGCCCGTGGGCACGCATTTCGAGGCGCTTCATTTTCATTCATCGGCCTCTTATGTGAGTGTAGCTGAGGCTCTCTCATGTTAGTGTAAGTCCATTCTGCATTCTGTATGCCATTTTAGTCTCATCGCATTGCGTATGTCATTGCCTCGGTTTGCGTGTCCGTATGCACGCATTTCGAGGTACTTCATTTTCATCCGATGGCCTCCTGTGTGAGTGTGGCTGAGGCTCTCTCATGTTGGTATAAGCCCATATTGCATCGCGTATCTCATTTTAATTTCGTTGCATTCCGTATGCCATATCCTCGATTTACGCGCCCGTGGGCACGCATTTCGAGACATCCCATTTTAGTCGCATTGCATATCATTTCCATGTCATTTCATGCCTTACGGCCATTGCCTCGGTTTGCGCGCCCGTGTGCACGCATTTCGAGGCACCTCTTTTTTATCCAACGGCCTCTTATGTGAGTGTGGCTGAGGCTCACTCATATTAGTGTAAGTCCAATTTGCATTGCGTATGTCATTTTATGCCTTAGGGTCATTTCCTCGGTTTGCATGCCCGTCTGGCACGCATTTCGAGACATCTCATTTCATAGCATTGTACATGCTAGGATTGTATTTTAGCTGCATTTCATGCATATCATGCATATTGCATCATGTTCGGGATAGGAGTTAGCCCGGGCACGGGAAACGAGGCACGTTCCGTACTCCGAGTGACGGAACGGGTCTCAATTCCCAAGTCACCGACACTCCGGATTACCCATGACGGAGTTAGGTTTTGCATTCATCTGCATTCATCCTATATTGAGTTGTGCAATCCGATTCCTCGGCCATCATGCATCGAGATGCGTGATTGGTGGCACGAGAATCGAGGCATGCATATATCTGTGAAATACATTGCTATGCCCTTTTCCTGCTCTCTGTTGCAGCAAAATGAGGAATCAGCAACTTTTCGGAGTCGGGCACGCATTTCGAGAAACATTGCAAACAGAGGCTAATCGGGGCATCCCAGTGGATTTCCGCGCAAGGCAGCCCAGCATACATCATTTCATTATCCGGAACGAAGCGACGAAGCCCCTGGCTTGCATGCCAGTTTACCGCTTTCTTCTTTAATCTGTTAATTAATTAGAAATATGTAATATTCGGACTGTATTATTCTTATATTCGGACTGTATTATTTATTCGGACCCTTTGCGCGAGGGCATAATTGTAATAAGTGTGGGTGAGTATGATGTATGTCTTCCAACCCTACGTCTTTCTTCCCTTTTATTTACCCGCTTATGATGGTTAGATATAGGGCATATTTCGATTAGCATACAGTATGACAGCATGTTTGCATCATTCATCTGTTTTGCACGCACCGGGCTCGGCGCATCATACAAACTGCATTTGTATTTCAATTCCAAGTTGAGTATTTGATAGCTGTTGCATTTCATATGTCATGTTTAGAATAGCCGAGCCTGCTACAGTTTGCATTCTTGCATGTGCTGCATTAGGAATTTCTGTGCATCTAGGATCATGCATGATTTCTAATCAGTTTTCTGTTTTGACTTGGAGTACTCGGTGAGTTTTATGCTTTAGCATCCTTGCATGCGTGTGAGTGTTGCCATGAATAGCATGCTTACCATGAGGCTAACTGCTTATGTGATATAACTGCCTTGAATGCCTGTGGGTGGAGGTTGAGTTACTTGGATTGGACAATTTATCAAATGTTTGTTTTAAGCTCACTAGATAGTGGCAAAATCATGTTTTTCTAAGCCCACCTGAGGGTGGCAAATCCACGTCTTAGCCTACCTGCGGGTAGCACCATCAAACCATTTTCAAACAAACAAACATGAAATGTTTTGTTCCAGTTCAGGCGACCCAGTCTATACTTGTTTGTTGCGAGCATCACATAGTAACCTAGGCTAATAACCGAAATAAGAACTCACAATGTTTTCAAAATAAGATATCATGGTTAGTAGAGGCCGGTCTTTGACCGGGCGAGCGGGGGTGCTCACGAAGTGACCTTCCCCAATCGTACCCAAGTTCCCGAGCCAAGGCAACTTTGGTGATGACGGACACGTGGCCTTTGGCACCGAGTCAGGGTTTCCTAAATTTCTCAAAAATAAAATATTTAGGTGGCGACTCTATATCTGGCAAAGCAGTCCATGTTTGGCACTTCTTTCAAAAAAATCTGTTTTCCAAAACGATTTGCCGGATTTGGACTCTTTGGTTCAAGATTAAGAACCGTGACACAAATCGAGTCCGAGCTGTAGCGAGGTCCCCCGCGGGCTTGTTACAGTTTCTGGCGACTCTGCTGGGGATTTAGAGAACTTGACTCGAACTCATGATATCTGCTTTTGACTACACTTGTGTGTTTCTTTGCATTGCATTTGCATTGGTGCGCCTAGGACACCGTGTTTGCCATCTGCTATTCCTGAGCGGTTTGCCAGAGGCTTGTCTTGTCAAGGCATGTCCATAAGGCTGACCGGTTACGGGCTCTGCCAGTATGGGAACACAAACCCCGATTTTACCGGGGCACCCTTTCTGACCATTCGACCTAGTGCATATTCGGATCCATAGTGACCATTCCAAACTAGGACAGGTTGCTTACCCGTTTATAGGTTGTTTGAAACCGCTGCGTGCGTAGTGAAACCCTAGTTCCTGACAAAATAGGACAGGGAAACCCTACCCCAACATAGGGGTGTTTTGGCTCTCACTTATCTGTTATGTGCTTGTTAGAGTGCGTCTCTACAGGGAATGCATGTATCAGTTCATGAGTTTGGGCATCAGGCCTGCGGGCACCAGTTCAGTATTTGAGAATCAGTTTTACCCGAGGGTATCAGATTTGAGGCAAAGATTTGGGGGCAGAATTCAGTAGAGGGCACAGTCATCCTATTATGCTCATATCCGTTTTGGTGAAATCAGGCTGAGATGCTGCATGTTTTCTCTTTTGCTAGGTAGTCCTGGAACCATAGCTTCAGAAGGCTTCGATATCCCCCGGGTACATTGGACTAGTGCTGATAGACTCTGTTAGGTCAGAAATTCAATTCAAGGGCAACCAGTGTTCTGTCGTTGAGGCAAGGCAAAGAAAGGCCAGTCAGGGCTCACCGGTTCATCTGATCCGTCAGTCACCAGTCACATCACCTTTGTTCGGACTCAGCAGACCGTGATGTCACAGGGTTCGGAAGAATTTGTGGCCGTGGTAGCAGCGTTAAATCAGGGAACTGCCACGCAGGCTGAGACCAGTATTGAAACGCAGCGCCCATCTGGGGCATCTGCCTCGCATCCAGCTTTGGGACCCCAGCCGAACTTTGACCCACTTCCGCCAGTTGAAGATTTGCAGTATCCAGATCCTCGAGAAGGGCTGGCTCAAGCCCAAGTTTTCAGACCCCTGGTGCAGCCTAATGAGAGGCGTTATCCCCTTGATGCTAATGACCTCGATCTGACCGCAGTGAAAATTGCGAATCTTGAGAAGCAATTCAAAAAGGCACAGGGCCTTAGCTCCATTCCCGACATTGAGGATGGGCACACCGAGTCTGCTGTACGGCTCCCAGACAGCTTCAAAATGCCATATATTGACCGTTTCGACGGGTCTGGAGATCCAATGGTACATATCCGACTTTTCTTGGATGTCCTAAAGCCGATGGGTCTGACTAAGCCACAGAAACTCTCTCTATATGGAAGAACCTTGTCCGGTGTAGCAGCCACTTGGTACGCTAAGTTGGAGGACAAAGTGAAGCAAAACTGGGAAGAATTGGCTGAGGCCTTTGTCGATCAGTATTCCTACAATACCCAAGTTGAAATGACCATCCAAGAGCTTGAAGCAACCCGCCAAAACCCAAAAGAGCCTTTTGTGAAATTTGTTGCGAGATGGAGAGCAAAGGCAGCACAGATGACAGATCGCCGCCCTTCTGAGAGGGATCAAGTGCAGATGATGGTGCGGAACCTCGAGCATGATATGTTGCAGAAATTGATAGTGGCTCCGCTATTTACTTTCAAAAGTTTGCATGAACTGGGGGTCCAGGTCGAGAATGCGTTCAACAGCGGGATCATTCCTAGAACAAGTGAACCGACAAGGAGGGCGATTGTAGGGAGTACCAATGCCGGAAGTAGCACTATTCCCGAACCCACTGAAATCAATACAGTCGCCACAGCCAACCCTTTTGCCAATCCAAGCCTACAAACAGCCGACCCAGCCCGAGGTCAGGGCAGAACTTTCACCCCTCTCTATATGAGCCTGACTAGCGCACTAAAACTCCTGATGGAAAGAGGGCATCTCAAACCCCTCGATCCTCAACCTCTTCCCAACCCACTCCCGGCCAGACATAACCCCGCCAAGTACTGTATGTACCATCAGCAGCGCAGTCATGGCACCGACCGTTGCTACCACCTTCGTCATGAGGTCCAAAATCTCATCGATAACCGGACGATAGCTCCACCTTTAGACCCCAATGACCAAACATTTCCCACCTACCTCAATCTCATCCATATACTGCCATCCACCTATGACCCCAGCATATACATCACCCCGGCCCACCTACCCAAGCCTGAGGTGTTTATCCCAGAAAGCATGGACTTATGCATGATGGATGCACCTGGACCACAATCATCTCAAACCCGAGAACCCACTACTTCTGAGTTGATGGGAATGATAAAAGATCTTCAAAGAACTGTGATTGATCTGGCCTCCGGGACATTGGCTCCATCATCGACCACACCACATACTGGGAATTTCATGTCAAAAGGCTCCCCAGTCTTGGGGCGGGCTACATCTGAGGAAGGCCAATCCCGTGGCAAAGTGGAAGCGAGTGGAAAGAACAAGATAGGGGCGGACATGGATCCCCATGAGCATCTCCTGTTGGCTGTTGAGGCCTTGAAAGCCGAGGGACTGAACAAAGAGCAAGTGCTCGCAGTTGTTGCAAAAACTGTGGACGGCATTTTCGCCACTCAAGTTGGAGGCAGTTTGAATTGAGAGGCAAGCCGGGAGAAGGGCCGTTGTACCAAGAATGTTCCCTTCAGCTATAATCCTCCACTCGGAAGAGATTAGCAAACCAGGCTAGCACCTGCCAATCCCTTTGCTGGTGCGTCCAGCAAAAATCCACAAACCCAGAAGTACCAGCCCCGAGGTCAGAGGGTCTTCCATGCCCTCCACATGCCTTTATCCAAAGCTTTCCAAATCCTTGTTGGACAAGGCCATCTCAAACCCCTTGAGCCTCGGCCTCTCCCGAACCCTCTTCCGGCTACGCATGATGCTACCCAGTACTGCGCATACCATCAGTAAACTGGCCATACTACCAACAACTGCTTCCGTCTTCGCCATGAAGTACAGGATCTATTTGACAACGGGGTCATCCTCCTGCCGAGCTCAGCAAAGTCTATCGGCACTGGGTCAGTGAACTTGGGGGATAATGTGATTATGTGATCGAGGGATGAACCACCTGCGGATGGCGCTCAGATTACTCCAGCTGTGGTGGATGGCATGCACTGTTTTGAGCAATGTACAAGTGCTGTTAATTTTGCATTCTGACTTGGGTATTGGGTCAGTCTTGTTGTTTTGTTTTGAGTCTGTCCTTTTGTTTTGAGTCAGTCCTTTTGTTTTGGGTCTGTCTTGTTGTATCGAGTCAGTCCTATTGTATGGGAGTCGGGTGATTCCGGGAATGTTACCTCGGGTATCACTATTTTGTTTTGTGTTTGTCTTTTCACTTTCTTTTGAGTCTGTTTCTGTCGAGGAGCCAGTTGTGCCAACAGATCTCAATGAAACAGCAGTGATTTTCACGCTCTCGCATTCGCTTCTACCGTGTGCTAGTTGTGCCGGGATTTGAATGAAATGGCAGTGCATCCCACCTGCTCTCTTGTGCCTTGAAGTCATTATAATGACCTGAGTTTTTCAAAACCTTTTGAACACTGCGGTGAAAACGAAGAGGAAGGAATTCCTCGGGTTTTGCAAAACTTTGACCAAATGAGAGAAAGAGAGGCACACTAAGCCCTTAATGAATGAAATCATGCTTGCTAGTGTGAGTACTGAGAAGGACCCTGGCTTTGATCCAGATTGATCCTACACTATCTTCAGCGCGAGCGATTTGTCGCTTTCTTAAAAACTTTCAAAAAAATGTTTTGCGCGGTCCTGCGAAGACATGTGTGGAATCGCTCTTGAGATTGTGCAGCTTAGGATCGCTCTTAGCCTCGAGACTCGCCCCCCCTTTTGCTTTCAAACCTTGAACGTGCATTTAGAATGTTCAACGGTCGACCACAATGCAAGGCCTGTGGGGCCAGATTTGAAGCAGCCCTCGAACAAGAGGCACCAAAGTCAGATCAAGAGGATCAGATGTCGTCAAAAGAAGCTTGCAAAGCTAGATCAAAAGCACCCCTCGAACTAGGGGCAAAAAAATATCCGATGTGCTCGAAGAGTCGAAGATGAGTCCTCTTGCAAATCAACAGCCACTCTCTTGGATACGGATGGCTTCAAAACCTTACAACCATTTGGCATGGATCAAGCTATACTTTTACCCTTTGAGAGGCTCGCTGGGCCGAAAACCCGGAAGGGCGACCCAGGCAAAAGTTAGAGCAAGAAAAATATATACGAAAAGCAAAAAAAAAAAGAAAAAAAAGAAGAAAGAAGAAAAATGCAAAAAAAGGGAAAGAAAAGAAAAGAAAAAAAAAAGAAGAAAAAATGAAAAGAAAAGAATGAAAAGAAAAGAAAAACAAAGCTCGCAAGGTTGACAACCTGCAACAGGCCTCTTGGCAAAAGTTAGAGCATAAAAAGGAGAGGTTAAATACCCGAGTGTACCTTAACCCCGAACTACGTGAGGCTTGATTCTCATCTTTGGGATACGTAGGCAACTTCATTCTGAAGTCCAGCCGTAAAACACTTCAATTTGATTGTGTCCATGCGATGGTTCTGGTCATCTTTGTCTTCTCTGTATCTGAGGATTTGGTTGTGTTTGTCACTCTGAGGACTGACTACAATGCGTCGCGGTGCTATCCAAACAAGGGGCAACTTTCCGTTGCCATTTAGTGTACTGCGGCGCCATTCAAACAAGGGGCAACTTTCCGTTGCCATTCAATGCGCCGCGGTGCCGTTCAAACAAGGGGCAACTTTCCGTTGCCATGCAGCTCTCTTCAAGCACGGGGCAGTTTTCTCTTGGATCCGAGGTTATGCATCTCAGGAGTAGGTTTCACGCTCGTTGAGCAGTGGCCGTTTGCAAAAATAGTTTTTGAGAATTTTTACTGAGGTTGACTAATGTCCTCGAAAATTGTTTCATCTTTTCCAAAAACTGGACCATTTCTTGGACCCAAAAAAGGGGAAATTTTCAGTGCTCATAGCTTGACTTGCATGATTTTAAATCAAAAATTGAACAAGCATGTTAATCTAACTCTCATGTGGGTCAAAATTGTTTTAGTAGAAAGCAAAAAAAAAAAAACAAAAAATGGTCAAAATGATGAACTAGGGGCGCAGTTGAGTCAGGAGTTCTGTCTTTTCCCCTTTGTCAAAATACTTGCCAAGAGGGGCACTCTACCTGCCAGAAGAGGGCACAACTGAAGCTAGAAAGGGTAGAAAGCTCTCATCCTCCAAGCAAAACACTGTCGAGCCAAGTGCGAAGCACGAACTGGAATGAGGCAAGATATTCCACTCCATCATCTGGACAGATCTTATCACGTCCAAATTCCCTAACAAAGCATCATCAACCGATGCTAGCTGCAGATTTGCTACACACCCAGTTGTAGCGCAACCCCTCTGTGGGAGGAATTCACTAGCTGCGTGCAGAAGAAGAAGAATCTAGCAGAATGCTAGCGGCACGAGCCCACAACTTGCTGTTTATCCATCAACCACCCAGGGGAGGGATGAAAAATGAGAGATTGAAGAATAGAGAGATGTGCGATGTGAGAAAAAGTGAGCAAAAGGGTTTTGAGAGAAAAATCGAGATTGAGTGCCCGAGCGATATGAGAGACACAAATGAGAAATGGTGGGAAACACTACCCGGTGAAACAGGCTCCCTGTGTACGTCTGAGTGTCGTGTCTTTTTGTTTTATCTCGATTTTGTTTTGGGTCGTTTCGAGTGTTACTCGATGTGTCTAGGTTGTGTGCCTTTTATTTCCTTGTTGAGTCATTTTGCTGTGTTCAGTTGTAGACTCAATACCTGGTCGGAAACTCATCTCTCAATTTCAAAAATAAAATCGTTTTGTGCTCAAAGTGCTGTGCCATTCTTCACGTTTGTGCAAAACAAGATTCGTTCTTTCATAAAACCACACGGTTCAACCCAGGTTATGTGAGAACAGTAAAACCAGGACCTATCTGAAGCTATTTAGGTTCCGGACTGCAAAGCAAAAGAAAATAAGGAAAATTTGGAGCATCTTACCATGTTTCAACTTTAGCAAATTCCGAGACTGCATTCCAGGTGCACCTTCTCAGGCCTCGCCATTTCTCTGGAGTATGAGTGTGTCTCGACCCCAAGTGGAAGCCTGCTTCAAGTCAGAATGACAGTCCAAGCAACACCCGAGGGCTTTACACGCAGATGTCATCTCTCGCCAATTTGAACAGGGTGTGCCCCTTTTGAGCTGAGTGTGTTGCAAAGTCCTCTAAGAGGTAAATCAGAGGCACCAGAGTACATATTTGATGCTCCTCTATTGCATAGAATGTGAACCTTCATATACACTGTTGTTGTATGCGTGCCGCACATCGTTATGATTCATGCATAGAATATGCTTGCTTTCGATTCCGCATAGAATATGCTTTGCTTGTTTCATGCATAGAATATGCTTGCTTTCAATATTGCATAGAATGTGCTTCCATACTTGCATAGAAAATGCTCGTGTCTCTTGCATGGAAAATGCCCCCATACTTGCATAGAAGATGCATTTTATCGCACTTTCTTGTGCATTTTATCTCGCTCGCACTGTCTTGTGCACTTACACTTTGTATCTCACTTGCACTGTCTTGTGCATCTTGTGGTTGTATCTCACTCGCACTATCTTGTGCATTTCAAATCACTCACGCTGTTTAGCGTATCGCACTATCTTGTGCATTTCAAATCAATCGCGCTGTTTAGCGTATCGCACTATCTTGTGCATTTCAAATCACTCGCGCTGTTTAGCGTATCGCACTATCTTGTGCATTTCAAATCATTCGCGCTATTTTGCGCATCGCACTGTTTTGTGCAGTTTACAATCGCGCTATTTTGCGCACCTCAATCGCACTGTTTTGTGCAGTTTACATTTGCGCTATTTTGCGCATCGCACTGTTCTGTGCAGTTTATCATTCGCGCTATTTTGCGCATCGCACTGTTCTGTGCAGTTTACATTCGCGCTATTTTGCGCACCTCAATCGCACTGTTTTGTGCAGATTATCATTCGCGCTATTTTGCGCACCTCAATCGCACTGTCCTGTGCTTTGCATGTCACATCGCACTTTTTTTTGCATTTCAAATCAATCGCGCTGTTTAGCGTATCGCACTATTTTGTGCATTGTATCATTTGCGCTATCTTGCGCGTCTCACCTGCACTTGTTAGTGCATTACATTTCACTCGCGCTATTTTGCGCATCGCACTATTTTGTGCACATTACTTGCATTGTGCATTGTAGCATTCGCGCTATCTTGCACGTCCCACCTGCACCTGTTAGTGCATTACATTTCACTCGCGCTATTTTGCGCATCATACTATTTTGTGCACATTACTTGCATTGTGCATGCATTTTATCGTGCTATCTTGCGCATCTCACCTGCACTTGTTAGTGTGTTGCATCGCGCTATCTTGCCCACTTTACCTGTATCACACTGCCTTATGCATTTACCCTACTCACACTGTCTTGTGCACTTTCCGGTCTAGGAGACCTTAAATCCTCTAAAGGTGCAATTCCTTTGGTGTTTGTCGTGCCCGAACGACTTTCGGTGGTCTGGTGTAGCCACCTGCCTGTGTTTGCGGTGAGTTCCTAGGAGACCAACTGAGACGGTGGAAACTAGAGTTCGAATGGCTCGTGCCTAGAACGCAAAGGTTCAGAATTTCCGGGACTAAAGTCTGGTTTAAATACCCAAGGGTATATCCTCGGCTTGAAATCTGTATGGCAGCCCCATAGATTGAGATAGCATCTGTATGCACCTCAATTCTGGATACTGATCCAACCTAGTCTGTCACCCTGTTGGAGAATAGGGAAAGCTGCGACCATAGTCAGGGAGAAAAGTAGTACCTGCGGTTCAATCAAGAAGAAGCGAGAGATCCCCAGCAGCATGAGGTAAGTCATTGCCAATTACCCCTGTAAGGTACCTTTACCTCTTAGCTATTACATTGCATTTTAGCCACCACATTACAGTGTATTGCATGAATCCTCAATTCTCAAACCGGCTTCGCGTAGCGTGTAAGTCCAATCTTCAAACCGGCTTCGCGTAGCGTGTAAGTCCAATTTTCAAACCGGCTTTGCGTAGCGTGTAAGTCCAATCTTCAAACCGGCTTCGCGTAGCGTATAAGTCCAATTTTCAAACCGGCTTCGCGTAGCGTGTAAGTCCAATTATCAAAATCTTCCCGCATATCATTTGCATTTTGCCCCCTTTGCCTGCGGGCACGCCTGCGGGCATATCTCTGTTCATCTTGTATGTTTGTCTAAGTCTTCGGCCTTGTCAAAAATGGGTCGTCTCTGGACTTTGACATTCACTCCCGTCACTTCTTGACTTCCGAGTTCTGTCAAAGAGGGGCAACTGTAGACACCCCATTTTTGACCGACCTTAAGACTCAGACGTCACCGATTGAGCGCTCGGTGATGTTGCATATTGTGCTCGTTCAGAAGTCTCAGAGTCGCAGCCGTGCCCAATTTCAAAACCCTTCCTCATCAGCTCTCAACTTCACCACCAGAGTGTAGCACCACCAGATCTGACGTCGGAGTCTGATTGTGAAGAGACGAGGAGGAGGACGACGGAGGACAAGGCGGTCCATGGCGGAATTGAGCATGGCCGATCTGGTTGCGAGGCCGTAGACACGTCGTCGGCCTATACAACGGCCCTCCTGTGCCCTACCAGGTCCCCAAGCTTGAAGGAAGCTAGCCAACCCAGTCTCGAGTCCGTCGAAGGCTTTCTTCAGGTAAAGAATATGGTTGGAAGGGACGTCCATGGTGGCCTCTACGTTTTCACGAAGGTGGTCATCGACGCGGGTCAGATGAAAGGACTGAAATTTCGCTGATATATGTGTAGGGACCTGTAGACACCCCATTTTTGACCGACCTTAAGACTCAGACGTCACCGATTGAGCGCTCGGTGATGTTGCATATTGTGCTCGTTCAGAAGTCTCAGAGTCGCGGCCGTGCGCCCTGCCTCCGGACTTCCGAACTCTCTTCTGTGCCTTGCCTCGGTTTGCGAACCAGACTCGGTTTTCTCTATTTTCTTTCCTGAGGGGAGGGAGAGGTCCCGTAGACCATCTCTCAGTGGCCGTGGGCTACATTTCGTGGCCGTAGGCCATTTTGCCCATTTCGGAGCCCGGTTCCTGGTTTTTGGAGCCGTCAGGCCGTGTGCCTCGGTTCGGGACCACCCAACCATCTCCGATTCCTCCAGTTTTTGGCATGCATCTCATTTACTCCCTTTCGAGGGACACTGGGGTCTTACATACCCACTTCGTGGCCAAACACCACTTTCGGTGCTTAACGGTCGGTTTTCGGGACCCCGAACTGCGTGTTTTAGTCCCCGAGCATTCGTTTTGCATCGGTTTTCGTTCATTTTTGGCAGGTACCTCTGTTTCATCATAAGGAAGGTCACTGGAGGGTGGGAGGCTAGTAATTGTCCAAACAACCTGTTATGCTCTTCCGGCGCCCCCCGGCGCCCGTTTTTCTCACTTCCGGGCTAATGTTGACCACCCTAGGGCCATTTTCTTCGAGCCAAAACCACATATTTGTGTTGTACACACGTGGGAGGACACTAAAAACCTATGGCCGGCCAGTAACTCTCATTGAACCTTTTGAACCCCTCTTTGAATTGGCCTATTCTCTCTCCTGTTTTAGAGTTGTCAAAATTGAACCACAGGGTCTTGTTCAGCACACATGGGAGGCCACCAATGTGTGGTGGCCGGCCAGCAAATCTTCACTTCATTTTTACCCCTTGGCCGGCCGGCCATAGGGGGTGGCCGGCCGACCACCTGCAGCAAAAGTGCCAGGCCGGCCATGCTCCTTGGGAAGTGTGTTTCACAGCTGTATAGCTGTATCCCCCAAAAGATCTGATTTCGGGGGATATTTTTTGGTGCAAGGGAACTTAATCCCTTAAGGCTACACTTTTGCCTTGACTTTGATACACAACCCTTGCATGCATACATCTCTCTCCCTCTCCCTCAAGAGTAAAAAACCCTTGCCTCAAGCTCAAGAACAAAAACACACCCCCATCTCTTTGATTTTCTTAAGTTTGGTTCCATTTTCTTATTCATCATCACACATCACCATCACCACTCCATTTCAAGCAACAAGAAGAGGTTCTTGGAGGCTTAGAAGCAACATTTCTCAAGTCAAGAAGCAAAGAAAGAAAGGTCTTCAAGGGTAAGTCTCAATCCCTCTCTTTTACACCATTTTCTTGCCTCTTTTCTTAACCCTACTTGCTCACTGTTTTGAGCTCCGACCAATACTGAAAGTGGTCCTCTTTTGAGCTATTCTTGATGTTTGTTTAAGGGCTCAACTCTGTTTGAGCCCTCCATCTTGCACTTGTTTCAATATCCTCTTGTATGCCTTTATTTTGCATTGAATATTTGGCCTATGTGTGATCTGAATTGGAGCATCTCATGAACTGATATTGTGCTTATTTTGAGTCCCTCTTCAACATTGAAGAAGGGCTCAACCTTGTTTTCATGCTCCACATGCCACTTGCTTTGAATCCATGTTTTACCCTTGTTTTTGCATGCTTTTTCTAGCCTATGAGTGATCTGTTTTCGAGCATAAGGTAAACTGTGAGTGGGCCTATTTTGAGCCCCTCTTCAACATTTAAGAAGGGCTCAACCCTGTTTGGCCTCTCTATCATGCACTTGCTTCATAATTTTCCATATTTACCGTAAATTTGCATGATTTGTTTGACCTACATGCAGTCTGTTTTGGAACATGTCATGAACTGTGAGTGAGCTTATTTTGTGTCCCTATACAACATTGTAGAAGGGATAAACCTTGTTGGGGGTCTCCATGTTATACTTGTCATTATATCCCTCTTGGACCCCCATTTTTGCATGCTTGTTTAAGCTCATCTAGCTTCTGTTTTCGGCCATCATCAGTACTGGAAAGAGTCATATTTTGATCTTCTTGACATATTTCATTAAGGGTCTTTGCTGGTTTGATGAATGTTTGGGGTACCTCATGTTATAGCCCTATGTATCCTCAATCTTGCATGGCATTTTTAGCATGTTTGCATACTGAGTTGGGGGATGTCATCTACTGAAAATATTCATATTTTTTAGTCCCTCATCAGTGTTGTAGAAGGGTACTTTTCAGTTTGAGCACCGCATGCATCACTTGTTTCAATACCCCTCTCTTGGTCCGTATTTTTGCAAGCTATTGTTGCCCTATCTATGCTTGCACTTTGGCCTTGTTCTAGACTGAAAAATGCTATTTTTGGGGCTGCCTTGCTACTGTTTTGCATATCATGTACCAATTGCGCATGTTTAGTGTGGCTGTAGGCCATTTCGGATGCTTAATATCGCATTTCGGGACCATCCCGTGCATTTGGTGTCATTTCCCCACCTTTCGGGACTGTCTTGCATCATTTGTGAGTGCTGAAATTCCATTTGCATGTTTGCATATCATTCCCATGTCATTTCATGTCTTACAGCCATTGCCTCAATTAGCGCGCCCGTGGGCACGCATTTCGAGGCGCTTCATTTTCATCCATCGGCCTCTTATGTGAGTGTAGCTGAGGCTCTCTCATGTTAGTGTAAGTCCATTCTGCATTCTGTATGCCATTTTAGTCTCATCGCATTGCGTATGTCATTGCCTCGGTTTGCGTGTCCGTATGCACGCATTTCGAGGTACTTCATTTTCATCCGATGGCCTCCTGTGTGAGTGTGGCTGAGGCTCTCTCATGTTGGTATAAGCCCATATTGCATCGCGTATCTCATTTTAATTCCGTTGCATTCCGTATGCCATATCCTCGATTTGCGCGCCCGTGGGCACGCATTTCGAGACATCCCATTTTAGTCGCATTGCATATCATTTCCATGTCATTTCATGCCTTACGGCCATTGCCTCGGTTTGCGCGCCCGTGTGCACGCATTTCGAGGCACCTCTTTTTTATCCGACGGCCTCTTATGTGAGTGTGGCTGAGGCTCACTCATATTAGTGTAAGTCCAATTTGCATTGCGTATGTCATTTTATGCCTTAGGGTCATTTCCTCGGTTTGCGTGCCCGTCTGGCACGCATTCCGAGACATCTCATTTCATAGCATTGTACATGCTAGGATTGTATTTTAGCTGCATTTCATGCATATCATGCATATTGCATCATGTTCGGGATAGGAGTTAGCCCGGGCACGGGAAACGAGGCACGTTCCGTACTCCGAGTGACGGAACGGGTCTCAATTCCCAAGTCACCGACACTCCGGATTACCCATGACGGAGTTAGGTTTTGCATTCATCTGCATTCATCCTATATTGAGTTGTGCAATCCGATTCCTCGGCCATCATGCATCGAGATGCGTGATTGGTGACACGAGAATCGAGGCATGCATATATCTGTGAAATACATTGCTATGCCTTTTTCCTGCTCTCTGTTGCAGCAAAATGAGGAATCAGCAACTTTTCGGAGTCGGGCACGCATTTCGAGAAACATTGCAAACAGAGGCTAATCGGGGCATCCCAGTGGATTTCCGCGCAAGGCAGCCCAGTATACATCATTTCATTATCCGGAACGAAGTGAGGAAGCCTCTGGCTTGCATGCCAGTTTACCGCTTTCTTCTTTAATCTGTTAATTAATTAGAAATATGTAATATTCGGACTGTATTATTCTTATATTCGGACTGTATTATTTATTCGGACCCTTTGCGCGAGGGCATAATTGTAATAAGTGTGGGTGAGTATGATGTATGTCTTCCAACCCTACGTCTTTCTTCCCTTTTATTTACCCGCTTATGATGGTTAGATATAGGGCATATTTCGATTAGCATACAGTATGACAGCATGTTTGCATCATTCATCTGTTTTGCACGCACCGGGCTCGGCGCATCATACAAACTGCATTTGTATTTCAATTCCAAGTTGAGTATTTTATAGCTGTTGCATTTCATATGTCATGTTTAGAATAGCCGAGCCTGCTACAGTTTGCATTCTTGCATGTGCTGCATTAGGAATTTCTGTGCATCTAGGATCATGCATGATTTCTAATCAGTTTTCTGTTTTGACTTGGAGTACTCGGTGAGTTTTATGCTTTAGCATCCTTGCATGCGTGTGAGTGTTGCCATGAATAGCATGCTTACCATGAGGCTAACTGCTTATGTGATATAACTGCCTTGAATGCCTGTGGGTGGAGGTTGAGTTACTTGGATTGGACAATTTATCAAATGTTTGTTTTAAGCTCACTAGATAGTGGCAAAATCATGTTTTTCTAAGCCCACCTGAGGGTGGCAAATCCACGTCTTAGCCTACCTGCGGGTAGCACCATCAAACCATTTTCAAACAAACAAACATGAAATGTTTTGTTCCAGTTCAGGCAACCCAGTCTATACTTGTTTGTTGCGAGCATCACATAGTAACCTAGGCTAATAACCGAAATAAGAACTCACAATGTTTTCAAAATAAGATATCATGGTTAGTAGAGGCCGGTCTTTGACCGGGCGAGCAGGGGTGCTCACGAAGTGACCTTCCCCAATCGTACCCAAGTTCCCGAGCCGAGGCAACTTTGGTGATGATGGACACGTGGCCTTTGGCACCGAGTCAGGATTTCCTAAATTTCCCAAAAATAAAATATTTAGGTGGCGACTCTGTATCTGGCAAAGCAGTCCATGTTTGGCACTTCTTTCAAAAAAATCTGTTTTCCAAAACGATTTGCCGAATTTGGACTCTTTGGTTCAAGATTAAGAACCGTGACACAAATCGAGTCCGAGCTGTAGCGAGGTCCCCCGCGGCTTGTTACATGACCTTAGCCATCAAAAAATAATTTTGTGGATCTCTCACATTACGAAAAGTGAGAGAGGGATCCTAGACCGATTTTTTCTAAAAAATATTCATTAAATCTAATGCCTTATGCTAAATTAAACTTTTCAATATTTTCTTTTATTTTTTAGTGATTTTTTAATTATTATTATCATTATTATTATTTCCCACACTTGCCTATCTTGGGATATCATTATTCTTGGAAGATACGAAGCATTATGAATACAAAAATTAGAATTCTACTGCTTTCTTTAGGTTATTGATTTGTAAAATAAAATTAAAAAATAAATGTCGTTAACGTAACGTCCGTCCGAAGAAGGTTCACACAAAAAACCTGAAACGTTTCCTTTGACTTCGTCTTACAATTACCTTTTCATGGGA
This sequence comes from Camellia japonica, assembly GCA_030407325.1. Classification (NCBI taxonomy): domain Eukaryota; kingdom Viridiplantae; phylum Streptophyta; class Magnoliopsida; order Ericales; family Theaceae; genus Camellia; species Camellia japonica. Next base: position 129,513,072 of record JAPPVO010000036.1, on the reverse strand, counting down.
GGAGGAGAGGCATTGGTGGCCCACATACTCCCTTCCACCTGTTCCCTTCATACGCATTCCCACCCACCCCTTAGCGACAAGTTAATTGGTGTCCTAGGGATTGTCAAAGAGTATTGTGATGAACGGATTGAAAAATGTTTTAGTCGTTGGAATTTGTGTCGTCTTAATAGTTTGAATTGGTTAAAATGACGTTATTTTGCACTTAAAATGATATTATTTTAGATGTTTCGAGTTATTTAAGTCATAAATTTTTAGATCATCTAACATTGTTAGAAATTTATATCTTTTTGAATTTGGAATATAAAAGATGAGAATTTTTTTTTTTATATTAATAAAATATTATGTGATATTATTTATGTGATATTATTTTTTGTCAATTATAAATGTATATGCTTCCTATCGTCTTTCAAACAAGTAGGACTCCCTTTTTATTTATAACAATTGACTTATAAGTGAGGATAATTTTGGAATGTTTGGTGCATTTATATAAGCTATTTATGGAGTTTGGGAAGTTAGTATTTTAATAGATTATTTTAGTTTTTTGCTATTTTAGGAGGTTAAAATTTTTATATTTGGAAAGATAGTTGGATCTTTTTGTAATTGGATGCGATGTTTGTTAGAGAAAAAGTGAAATGATTATTGTGGGGAAGTGGTTTGGAAATACTCTTCCAATCCTGGAAGACGCCAATGATCCTCAGCTAGTCACCTGCAAAGATACAAATACTCCGGTCGGGGGTGCCGGAATTAGCACTCCGACGAACAAGTCAGTTCTTCTATTCAAGAAAGTTTGTTCACTAAGTTTTTAGAAGTGATTCTTACATACCTTCACAGATCTGAAGCTCTTGTATTTATATCCATTTTCCGGGCCTCGAGGCCAGAGTCTACTTTTTATTTAATATTCTTTCTTTTGTCCTGATATGCCTTCTCAAGTCTATTCGGCCTTAAGTACGTAGTCGGCGTCCCAGTTGAGCCGAATGGAGCCGTTCAGTTCCCGGCTCCTCGGGTATACCAGATTTCGTTCTTCTATCAATTCGGCTCCCACAATTGCCCCCCAAGCGTTCTGCCAATGACAGTTGGGTGAAATGCTTGGTTCCAATTTTTAAATACTCTGAACCGAAGTTCGGGGATCAGACTTATCACGCGGACGTTTAATTACTTCCCCTTTAATCATTGCCTCAACTCCCCGACCCTTCGTACACGCCTATTTATTATGATTTTAAAATCTGATGTCCTTTCGAATCCGTGTTCTATGACGCTGATTGCTGGGTTGCTCTTCGAATCGTTCTTGCAATTCTTCCGTATGTGATACTCTCTTCATTTTTGTAAGTTTTCTTCTCCCTCGCTCTGAAGCTTTTCCTAGTTTGTTTATTCCGTCGCGTGTTCTCATAGACAGTAGGTTATGGCGAAGCATTTGAAAGACCTCCTTTCGTCAGATCGAATTGTTGGCTTTAGACGCCATTTTTCTGTTCCTGACGATGTCCACCTGTCGTTTGTGGCGGACGGCACTCTTGACATGGAGATGGAGGACGAAACCACGATCGTCTTTCCCCTCTTGTCAATCGCAGAGGGTGGAGTCCGCTTTCCTCTTCACCCGTTTCTGAGGGCTGTTCTTCGCCATTGGGATTTGATCCCTTCCCAACCCAATGTGAATTTCTTTAGAATTATAATGGGGGTCGTAGCGCTGAACCGCTGCCTTGGAATTAACCTTGGCATCCCTGCCATTCGGCATTGTTATGCTCTGGCCAAGTCCTCTGGTCGGCACGGGCGTTACTTCCTCAGAGCCAAGGATACAGACCATCAGTTAATCACTATGCTTTCCAGTTCTGGGAAACGAGTTGATGATGTTATGGTCGTTGTCCGCGGCAACTGGGAGTTCAGCGAAGGGGAGGACCGTGTTGATCCTATTCCTAGACGTAGGGGCGAACCAGGTCGCCGAATGCTTTCTTGCTTGTGTCGTATGCTCATATCTGCCATACCGTTTCCTTGAGTCTTACGGCTTGTCTTTTGCAGGGAGCGATTTAAAAAAGGTCCGAGCTTCAACTGACGACGCCGTTCTTTCGGATATTAGGATTGCTCTTAGTTATTTCGACCGTCGCAGTCTTCACAAGCAGGGAAGAGTGGCTCATGTTCTGCTTTGCTACGAGCCTACATATACGACCTTTTCGGCTGCGGAAAACATACCGATTCCGGAGGGGGAAGATTTTCTTGTTGCTCGTATTTTTTTCGACTTCAAAAACTTGAGACGAGTAGGTTTTGAAGGGTCCGATTCAGACAATACTGAAGTATCCCATACTGCCGAATCAGATCAATCCGAGGCCGAATCTGAAGAGGTATTGGATTCTGCCGATCCTCCCTCTACATCGGGGCGGGGGAACCTTTCTGTTGACGACGTTCCTCAACGTACAGACAACCTTCTCCTCTCGGGATCTACTAACATGGCTGGGTTAAGCCTGACAAAGCTCGCTAAGAAGGCGAATGCGGAGAGGTTAGCTGCACGGCGAAGAGCGGAGGGCCTTTCGTCCGAAACGCCCACCAGTACATCTCAACATTCCCTCCCAGTTACCAAATCAACGTCCTTAGGAGTTGTTGAGGAGGCGGCAATAGATAAGAATGCCGAATCCGCATTGGTTGGGAAAGCCGTTCAGGATGTTGAAGGAAAGACGGAGAAACGCGTTAGGGATCGTGAGGTCGGCTTAGAAGATCACGGCGGCAAACGTCCTCGAATGGGGGGATCGAACGAGGTTGTGCCCTTTGTGATTCGACCAATGGTAAGAAACATGCCGGTTCCTTCGGATGCCTCTGCGCGTAAAGACCCAGAGGTCGCGTTCGGCGTGGCAACGTCTTTGTCGTTGCCGTCTGATATGGAGGCTTTCCAATTGGAACCGGATTTGAATGCGACAATGTTAGCCGCACAGTCGGCCCTTTTGGTGCGTATTCTGACTTTTCCTTCATCCAAAAATTGTGCGCGTTATGTTTTCTGAATTTTTCTTTTGCAGACCGTTGGTAGGATAGCCGATGTAGGCCGCCGTCATCTCGACGCCGTCAAGCAGATTAGTCATTTACGAAAGCAAGTTGAGGACCAGAGGAAAAGGGCCGAGGACGAATTTTTAAGAGCGAAACAGGAAGCTTCTCGGGCAGAGGACGAGGTAGAGAGAGCTCGTCATGCGGATAAGTTGAGAGCGGAGTCCGAGAAGAAGGCCGACGATATGGAAGCTGCACTTGGCTTGTCCCAAAAGGCAGTTGCCAGCCTGGAGGCTGAGTTGGCTGAAATGAAGGCGGCAAAGGAGATTGCCGATTCAAAAGGTTTCGAAGCCGGGAAAGAGGCTGGACACGCCGAGTATGTGGACCAGGTCTCTCGGTTTGAGAATCGGGGCTTCAAACATGGTTGGGACAAGGCCCTTGCTGCAGCTGGAGTTTTGCTGAATATGCCAATACCGTATGAGCAAGTGGACATCGATCCGTTGGAGACTGATTCCGAGGGTTGATCTTTACGATGCACAATTGTTATGATTTTGAGAAAGTAGTTTTTCTGTTTGTTTTTGTTATTTTGTATTTGTTTATCGGACATTTTCCATGCATGTTTTTCATGCGGGTTGATATTATAAAAGTTATGATACAGAAATGGACGTCGATACTTTTTTGCAGTTATAAGATGTTATGAATGCTGCTCGATGTGCTGATGTTTCCGTAATTTTATGGTGATATTATTTTAATAGATCTAAAATCTGCCCTTACCTTGGCCAGGGCGCGAGCGTGAAGAGCCTAATTCGTTCATACTCGTGGGCTGGCCGAGGCATTCTTTGAAAAGGTGGCCGAATAAAACGGGGCCGACTAGATTAATAAATCTGCCCTTGCCTTGGCCAGGGCGCGAGCGTGAAGAGCCTAATTCGTTTATACTCGTGGGCTGGCCGAGGCATTCTTTGAAAAGGTGGCTGAGTAAAACGGGGCCGACTAGATTAATAAATCTGCCCTTGCCTTGGCCAGGGCCAATCGTGACATAAAGGGCGCTTCGAATCCGGAGACTTATTCGGCCCTAAGGGGTCATGCCCCAAAGGGCGCTCCGAATCCGAAGACTTATTTGGCCCTAAGGGGTCCTGCCCCAGAGGGCGCTCCGAATTCGGAGACTTATTTTGGCCAATCGTGACTTCCACGAAGGGCGCTCCGAATCTGGAGACTTATTCGGCCCTAAGGTGTCGTGCACCAAAGGGCGCTCCGAATCCGGAGACTTATTTTGGCCAATCGTGACATAAAGGGCGCTCCGAATCCGGAGACTTATTCGGCCCTAAGGGGTCATGCCCTAGAGGGCGCTCCGAATCCGGAGACTTATTTGGCCCTAAGGGGTCCTGCCCCAGAGGGCGCTCCGAATCCGGAGACTTATTTTGGCCAATCGTGACTTCCACGAAGGGCGCTCCGAATTCGGAGACTTATTCGGCCCTAAGGTGTCGTGCACCAAAGGGCGCTCCGAATCCGGAGACTTATTTTGGCCAATCGTGACATCCACGAAGGGCGCTCCGAATTCGGAGACTTATTCGGCCCTAAGGTGTCGTCCACCAAAGGGGGCTCTGAATCCGGAGACTTGTTTGGGCCAATCGTGACATCCACGAAGGGCGCTCCGAATCCGGAGACTTTATTCGGCCCTAAGGTGTCATGCACCAAAGGGGGCTCCGAATCCGGAGACTTATTTTGGCCAATCGTGACATCTACGAAGGGCGCTCCGAATCCGGAGACTTTATTCGGCCCTAAGGTGTCGTACACCAAAGGGCGCTCCGAATCCGGAGACTTATTTTGGCCAATCGTGACATCCACGAAGGGCGCTCCGAATCCGGAGACTTTATTCGGCCCTAAGGTGTCGTCCACCAAAGGGGGCTCCGAATCCGGAGACTTGTTTGGGCCAATCGTGACATCCTCGAAGGGCGCTCCGAATCCGGAGACTTTATTCGGCCCTAAGGTGTCATGCACCAAAGGGGGCTCCGAATCCGGAGACTTATTTTGGCCAATCGTGACATCCACGAAGGGCGCTCCGAATCCGGAGACTTTATTCGGCCCTAAGGTGTCGTGCACCAAAGGGCGCTCCGAATCCGGAGACTTATTTGGGCCAATCGTGACATCCACGAAGGGCGCTCCGAATCCGGAGACTTTATTCGGCCCTAAGGTGTCATGCACCAAAGGGGGCTCCGAATCCGGAGACTTATTTTGGCCAATCGTGACATCCACGAAGGGCGCTCCGAATCCGGAGACTTTATTCGGCATTGAATGTTGAGCGCAAACATGTAAAAACATGAAACCTTGCATTACAACGGCATGTGTACAAGTATCAAGCCCACAGGTCGGGTCATTGATAAAATTTACGTAGATGTGTTGAATTCCACGGTCGTGGCAGGCTTCTTCCTGACATGTCGGAGAGCCGATATGCCCCTACGCCTGCGACGGAATCTATCTTATAGGGGCCGTCCCAGTTCGGACCAAGCTTTCCATCGGCTGGCCTCCGGTCGGCTGGCAGTACCTTCTTTAGGACCAGTTCTCCTGGATTGTAGCGGCGCAACTGAACTCGAAGATTGTATGACTTGGCGAGCTGCTGCTGATATCGTGCCATGGACGCTAAGGCGCGGTCTCTCCGTTCTTCGATCAGAACCAGGTCCAGAGCGAGCATCATGTCATTTCGGCCTGTGTCGAAGGCTTGCGATCTCAAAGTTGGCAAGTCGATCCCTAGGGGTAAGATTGCCTGGGTTCTGAAGCATAAGGCAAACGGCGTTTCTCCGGTAGATCGTCTTGGCGTTGTTCGATGGGCCCACAGTACACTCGGCAACTCTTCAACCCATCTGCCTTTGGCATTTTCCAGCCTCTTTTTGATGCCGTTCAAGATGGATTTGTTTGAAGCTTCCGCTTGACCGTTACTTTGGGGGTAGGCTGGCGTAGAGAAGTAAGGCTCAATACCATATTTGCTGCACAATTCTCGGTATACGCCACAATCGAACTGAGTACCATTATCCGAGATCAATGCTCGTGGTATGCCGAATCGTGTAATGATGTTCCTCCACACGAAGCGCTTAATGTCGGAATCCCGTATATGGGTTAGAGCCTCCGCCTCGACCCACTTTGTGAAGTAATCGGTTGCTACGATTAGAAATCGCTTGTTCCCTGGGGCCCTTGGCAATGGTCCCACGATATCGAGTCCCCACTGAGCAAACGGCCAGGGGCTTGTGATAGAATTCAAAGCTTCTGCCGGCTGATGGGTTAGTGGGGAGAACTTTTGGCATTGTTCGCATTTCTTGACATAATTTTCTGCGTCGGCTCTCATCGTCGGCCAATAATATCCCTGTGTTACCGCCCGATGGGCCAGGGAGCGTCCCCCCGAATGGGCACCACAGCTGCCATCATGTATCTCAGTGAGCAGCTCCTCTACTCTGTCCGGGTGCACGCATTCCAAGTATGGTCTAGAGAGGGACTTTTTGTAAAGCCCTCCTTGTGGATCTAAGTAGTACCGCAGGGCCTTGTTTCGCAGTTTATGTGCTTCTTTTTTGTCCTCTGGGAGTTGCTCAGAAGAAAGGAATGCAGCAATGGGGTCCTTCCAACTTGGAGCGGATTCTATAATGTTGATGTGGGTTTCCTCCGGAGAGCCGATACTTGGTTCCGGGACAAAACCTACTTCGATGGTACGCTTGAGCTCGGAGTTGATGGCGGAGGCTAAGCAGGCTAGGGCATCCGCGTGTGTATTTTGATCGCGTGTTATTTGGTTTAGTTCATGATGGTCGAATTTTGTCAGCAAGGAGTTAGCCGTTTTCATATAGGCCGCCATACACTCGTCTCTTGCCGCGTACTCCCCCTTTAGCTGGTTGATTACCAATTTTGAGTCGCAAAACACCAACAGCCGCCGCGCGCCGAGCAGATGCGCGTTCCGCAGTCCGGCTAAAAGGGCTTCGTATTCGGCTTCGTTATTTGATGCTTCGAAGCCGAGCTTGACGGCCTGCTCAATTACTGCGCCGTCTGGAGACATAATTACTACGCCGGCGCCGCTGCCCCATTGGTTAGATGATCCATCACAGTATAATTGCCAAATGTCCCCAACATAAATTCTCCAATCTGGCTTTGACCGATCTTCGGCCTTTGGCTGGACGTCATCAGGCTTGAGGTCGGCAAGCCCTCCTGTGAATTCGGCAACAAAGTCGGCAAGCACCTGCCCCTTGATTGCAGTTTTGGGTAAAAACTGAATGTCGTATTGGCCGAGTTCGAGAGCCCACTTCGAAACACGCCCTGATGCTTCTGCATTCTGTAGTACTGATCGAAGGGGATAGTCTGTTAGCACCCTAATGCTGTGTGCTTGGAAGTAATGCATCAGTTTTCTTGCTGCCATGACTAAGGCTAGGACGAGTTTTTCCAGCGGTAGGTAGCGTGTTTCGGCGTCCACCATTGCCTTGCTCACATAATACACTGGCTGTTGCTGCCCTTCCTCCTCTTTTAATAATACGGCGCTGACAGCCCTGTCAGAGACTGCCAGATATAGGATGAGGGGGTCACCGGTGGCGGGCGTTGTTAGAAGAGGTACTGTCCGGAGGTAGGTCTTCAACCCGTTAAAAGCTGCTTCGGATTCGGCGGACCATTCGAAAGCTCTGCCCAGATGTAGTGTTTGAAAGAATTGTCTGCAGCGGTCTGTAGATCGGCTGATGAACCTGTTGAGTGCAGCAGCCATTCCCATCAACTTTTGGACTTCTTTCATAGAACGGGGGGAACTCAGTTCCAAAATTGCTGTGACTTGCCTCGGGTTGGCTTCGATTCCTCGGTGGTTGACGATATAACCCAGGAATTTGCCGGAGCCGATTCCGAATGCGCATTTGGAAGCGTTTAGCTTCATTCTGTATTTGCGTAGGGTATTGAATGTCTTTTCCAGATCGGCTATATGGTTTTGCTCTTATTTGGATTTGACCACTATGTCATCGATGTATACTTCCATAGTGTGTCCGAGCTGTTCTTTGAACATCGTGGTGACCAGTCTTTGGTAAGTTGCCCCTGCATTCTTCAGTCCAAAAGGCATAACCCTGTAGCAGTAGGTACCTCTTGGAGTGAGAAATGCAGTTTTGTCCTGATCATCCGGATTCATGGCGATCTGATGGTAGCCCCTGTAGGCATCGAGGAAACTCATGCGACGGTGGCGTGCCGTCGCATCGACGAGTTGGTCAATTCTTGGTAAGGGGAAGCAGTCTTTGGGGCAAGCTTTGTTCAAATTCGCCGGCCTTTCTGAATGATCGGCTTGCACCGGGGGTCGACATTTAGATGGTGTTGTGAGACTGACGGGTCTATTCCCGGCATCTCGTATGGAGTCCACGCAAAGACGTCGAGGTTGCCGAGTAAGAAAGTGATCAGCTGCTGTCTGTCGACCTGGCTCAGAGAGGCGCCGATCATAAAAAACTTTTCCGGGCTTCCATCAATGTCAACCCGGTCTAAACCTTCCGTGGCCTTTTCGTTTGGTTGACGCCCGACGTCATCCAGAACCTCTCGACTGGGCACTTCGATGGAATTTACTTGCAGTTCCTTCGGCGTCTTGGCGGCGAGAAGATAACATGTTTTCGCTGACTGTTGAGAGCCACGGATCTGCTCAACGCCGTATTCCGTTGGGAAACGTAGTAGCTGGTGGTAGGTGCTTGGGACGACCTGCAGGGTATGGAACCATGATCGCCCCATGATGAGATTGTACGGGGACGGTAACCTGACGACCAAGAATTCCACGTCCACCGTTCTGGAGCCAGCTCGAACGGGTAGACTGATCTTTCCCAATGGGTACTCCGGGTTAGCGTTGAAGCCGAATAGTGGATAAGGAGCGGGAGTCAGATCCGAATCGTTGAACCCGAGTTTGACGAAGGTTTTATAGTACATAACCTCCGAAGTGCTTCCCTGGTCGATAAGGACGCGTTCGACGGTGAATCTGTTTACGCGCAGCGCGACAACCAGAGGATCTACGTAGGGGAGTGTTACGCCGCTCAAATCAGAGTCGTCGAAGGTGATGCTTGGCGCTTCTCGGAGCCGGGGTCGCTTTGTTGGTGTGAGCTGATGCTGGGGGCCCGGAAGTGACTGGATTGCATGTACAGTCGGGGCTATCGGCAGGCTGTATATCATATGTACGGTGTCAAGCGGGACGTCTTTTGGGCAACGTGAGTCCTCTGTCACCGTGTCAAGGTAATCGGCTAAGGCGCGATGACCTCGAGGTCGTTGAGGACCTGCCCTTGGGGATCGCTCAGGAACTTTGAGCCCTGCCCGCTCGGACTTTGCTTTTTCTAAGGCCAAATCGCGGCGAAGGCGTTCGTTCTCAGCGATGATGTTGTCCAAACTCTGTTGGATCTGTCTGGCTTGTTCTACGGTCGCTTGCATCATTTCCTTCGTTGAAGTCGTTGGTGAGTTAGAGTTCGAGGCGCGTCGCTGCGCGACAGTTTCCTTTCCGAGCGTATTTGCCGGAGTGAAGTCGTCTCTCTGTGCGGTCTCGTCGGTGGCTATCGGAGGATCTTCGGTCACGCCTTCCATGGATGTATTCGAGTATTCCCACAGACGGCGCCAATTGTGGGGAAGTGGTTTGGAAATACTCTTCCAATCCTGGAAGACGCCAATGATCCTCAGCTAGTCACCTGCAAAGATACAAATACTCCGGTCGGGGGTGCCAGAATTAGCACTCCGACGAACAAGTCAGTTCTTCTATTCAAGAAAGCTTGTTCACTAAGTTTTTAGAAGTGATTCTTACATACCTTCACAGATCTGAAGCTCTTGTATTTATATCCATTTTCCGGGCCTCGGGGCCAGAGTCTACTTTTTATTTAATATTCTTTCTTTTGTCCTGATATGCCTTCTCAAGTCTATTCGGCCTTAAGTACGTAGTCGGCGTCCCAGTTGAGCCGAATGGAGCCGTTCAGTTCCCGGCTCCTCAGGTATACCAGATTTCGTTCCTCTATCAATTCGGCTCCCACAATTATGGATTTAATATGACATTTTGTCTTATTGACTATTTTAACCTATTTTATCTTTTAGTGCTATTTTAGCAAAAAAAAAAAACTAAAAAAAACTCTTCCTCAGCCAACGGTTTAATTTTAAAATTTTTGTAGCAATAATTTTCAAATTTATTTTTTAGTTTAGACAAAAATAATTTGAAAAATTATATTACCATTATCTATTTATCTTGTCTACTTTTCTATCCACAACCGATGTTGATTGGCATCGTCATTGCCATTGCCGTCGGGAAATTTCTCAATTTTTGATAGTAATGTTTGGGAATAAAGAGACATTACAAATAGAGAAAATATAAAAGTAAAATTACACAAACAAAAATTATACATAATTTTTATATATAATGATATGATTTAGGCCATTCTATTTAAAACAACACACCGACAAAATGACATTTATTGACCAAAATTGCATTGTCACATCATTTTTGTGAATTTTTTTTTTATATATAAATTTTATGTATAAATAGCATTTTCCTTGTGCTTTTAGCTCCAAAAAATTTGACAATGTTTTTAATGCCTCCATGTGGCCTCCTCTTTCAATTTATCACCATTTTTTTTTCTTTTTTGTTTTTTAATTTTAGGAGTTTAGACAATTGTTTAATTCAACTTTTACTAAAAGTTTATCAGGTTGAAATAATTTAAGAAATCAAAAAATTATTTATTTAAAAAATATGTACTTTTGACTTTTATTGTTTGGAAAATTTTAAAAGCTATTATTATTAGATGGTTGTTAGTGTGGAAAAAAAAAGTATAAAAAATATTTTGGGATACGTGAATGTATATTGAGAATTTAATATTTCAAATATGTTGATAATTATTTTTTATTAACCACCCTTATAACTAATTTTTAACTTATAAGACACTGCACACCAAATAGATTGAAAATGTATGGGGTTATTGGGAGGGAAAAATTATTAAATGATCAGGAGTACAATAATTTCTTTATGTAAATAAGATATATGTCATGTGATACCTTTTATTATTGTAATTAGCTTTGATAATGACGTTTACTATACTTATGTTGGGTGTTTGGGAACAATATAGGCATATACATTGGTAATTGTTGGAAGGTAATGCTACATGATACCTTATTGGTATACAAAAATTTCTTAGTGCGAGTAAATCGTGCAAGTACAAAATATAATTTTAGGGAAAGACTCTGGTACATAACCCTCAAAACGTGTGTACCATATATACCTTATAATTATAGAAGAAAATGACATAACTTTATATTTTTTGAGTCATAACTAAAATAAAATAAAAAAATCATAACCAAATATCTCAAAATAATGTCATAATTAAAGAAGAAAATTGGTCATTGTAACTCGACTTTTCGTGCCCCCTTTCAGAAGACGAATAAGCCTTACAGTATCGGACTCCTACAGTTCTGAATCTAATCTCACAAGTGTAATGTGAAATAGATAAACACCAAAGAGTCCAAATCCGGCAAATCTTTTGAAAAATCGATTTTGAATCAAATTGTCAAAAATGGACTACTTTGCCAGATACAAAGTCGCCACGTAAATTTTTTTTGGAAAAATTTAGGAAATCCATGACTCGTGCCAAAGGCCACGTGTCCGTCATCATCAAGATTGTCTCGGCTCGGGAACTTAGGTATGAGAAGGAAAGGTCATGAATTGAGCACTCCCGCTCGCCCGATCAAAGATCGGCCTCTATTAATTATGATGTGATTCTTATCTACATTATATACTCTTGTTCTGGTTATTAGACTAGCTTTACTATGTGATGCGCACACACACAAGTATAGACTAATTTGCAAGAATTGGAACGCTTGATTCATGTTTGTTTTGAAAATTGTTTCGAATATGTACCATTTGAAAAAGTGATCACATATAAAGATTACTCAAATTATTCCAATTCAAGCAATTAGCCTTCATTCACGGGCATTCAAGCAATTTATCAATTAAGCACTTAGCCTCATAGTATCATGCTAGACATGGCAACAATCACATTCATGCAATTATGTTAAAGTGAGTAAAGGCTCACCTAGTACTCTAAGCCAAAAAAGATGAAAAAGTTAGAACAATACATGATCCTAACTTATGTAATATGACTAATACAGCGCATGCGACATGCAATCTAAATAGACACGGCTACTTAACATGTCATATGAATCAATTTGATAGCATGCGGTTTAAGCACGTATTCAAAGAAGTATTAAACTAACAATGCTATTAGAATGATGAACCGAGCCTCGGTGCATGTAATACAAGTAGATGCAAACATAAAGTATGCTAAATAAAACACGATGCCATAAAGTATGCAATACACATTATTATATTGTGCTCTCACGAATGAGAGTCCGAATAAACTAACTAGCTGACTAATTAAAACTAAGCTAAATAACTAACTATTACAAACCCAAATGAAACTAATTAAGCTAAACTATTTAACTAATTATTACAACAAATTAATCAACTATTCTGGCTAATTAATTATTATAACAAATTAACTAATTATTTACATGAATACAACATGAAAATAGTGCTAAGCTGGCTATTCTAATTACTCTGCATTGGGAAATGAGGAATACTCATGTATGCACGGACTTTCCACCCGAAAAAGCCACTGTTTCTGCTGCCAAATGCCTCTATTACACAATAGGACATTTGCACTGATTTCCACTTCAGAACCAACTCTGTTCTTCTTCAAAAGTACACTGCTGGATTTTGCACTGGTGGCTGGCAGATGGCCTGCCGGCCACTGATGACATAACTTTCCTGCTGTAACAGAGAGCAAACAGAGCAGGAATAGGGTATTCTCAAGGGTTTGTTTGCACAACTCGTCCCTCCTTATCATCAAACAGCTCAAAGGAGTAGTAAGTTTGATTCACAAACCACCAATGGATGCAATTTCATTGCATGATAACTTATGAACCAAGTGTGCAAGTTCAATGAATGCAACAAAACATGACTCTCAAAATTGCCTCCCTATCATAAATGATCAAGAGAAGTAGTTGACAATGAATCTTGAACTGTTCCCATCACTAATAAGTATGAAACGACTCAAGACTCAAGGGTTCAATTAACGTCCAATTAAACCCTAACCAAATTATTATCTTGCACCTTTTTTATTCACCAATTTTATTACTCCATTTTAGTTACCTCTCAATTTTTTAATCAATTAAGTCCACAAGTGAATTTTAAGTCCTCTAATGGAAAGATGGCTCAAACCAAGTATTGCTTTGGGTATGAAAGAGACATCATACCGTTGGTAATGAACCCCCAAAGGGATTAAACCATTAAGCATGACACCTTAATCTCATGTTTAAACAAACAAATAATCTGAAACCACTTTCAAAGCAAAGAAAAAGCCAAGAAAGGAGAGAGGTTGCAGAGGTGATTAAAAGTGAGAACAAGTAAGAAAAACACTAAATAAATGCAATCAACTCAAATAAGGTGGTGTCTAAGGCCTAAAACACGAAACTTATAAGGACAATTACACTACAAATACACAATATAAGGCTCAAATGCAATGAACACTTAAAAACAGTCCTAAAAAAGTGCTAAATAAGTCCTAAAACATGCTGGAATTAAGACAAAAATAGTTAGAACAATAAGTTAAAACATAGATCATGCTAGGCTAGTAAGCAAAACACAAGGAGGGGAGGCTAACCCCTCCAATTTTGGACTTCAAACCATGATTTTAGTCACTGAAATAACTCTAAAAATCAGTGTTTAAAAGCTCAAAAAAAGATAGTGTAAAGGTGGGAAACATAAGGGTAAAGACTTTGAGAGCAAGGGGTAAAGACTTTGAGAGCAAGGTGTAAAGAAGGGTGAACCACCCCTCAGCCTTTATTGGTCTTAAAACCCAAGTTTCAACTAAAAAATACAGAGTTTATACAGCCTAAAAACAGCAGGAAAAAAAAGTAAATAAAGCATGAAGAGAGGCAAAGTTTTATACCTCTTGAAGAGAGGAACCAATTCTAGGCAAAAAATAAAGACAAACACACCCTCAAGAGCTCAAACAAGGCTTAAAGGTACCTCAGCTCAAAGATGGAGAGGTTTGGTTAAGAGTGTAAAGGAAAAAGCTTGCAAAAAGCTAAGAAATTTCAAGAGAGAGAGAAAATTGTAGAGAGAGAGAGAGAAAGAGAGAATTTTTGTTCTAAAAATTCCAACCTTAAAAATTGAAAGGGAGGCCTCCTATATATAGAAAACCAAAATCAGTGTCCAACAGCCAATAAAAGGGGCCGGCAAGCTACAAGGGGTTGCAAGCTTGAAAAACTCTAGTTTTGGTCCAAAAATAAGGCAACAGGTGTGTAGGGTTTGAAAGACTCAAAGCTGTGGCATTCCGCTGAGGACCCTGAGCACTTACCAAGCAAATACACATTCATCATTGGGTGTGCAAGCGGTGACGTCCAAGTTGTAAGGGCGGTCAAAAATGGAATATCTACAGTCATAATTGTAATGTTCCAAAATAATAACAACAAACCATCTCATGATATTCAATAAAAAGCATATATATACGAAATATTAACCTTTCATTTTATATTCATTTACCGTACAAAAGATGACATGCGAGTATACATTTATAAATTCTAAATCTTGAATCTATAGCATATGCCACACATGAATGAACTGAAATGAAAGATAATACAAATAAGTTTATGCCCTAATGGCTACATCTTTCTAGACATTTCTTGGTTACAACAATATGGATCAAGTCCAAAGCAATTAAAAGTCCGAGACTGTACAAAAGATAATTACAACGAAAGAAACAAAAATGAGCCTTCAGCTCCACGGTCCTCCCAAGCTAAGTCCTTGGTGAAAACATATCATCAACACTTGAAAGTTGTTTTCTACATAGGGTGAGCTAAAGCCTAGTAGAGATACTTTAATACTAAGCATGAAACTTAACGAAGTCATAAGATGAATGCATATATATGCCATTTGCCAAAGCCAAAACACTAAGAATTTCTAAGCACATGTTTGCCACTAGTTTATACAAGCACTACTAAATCCATTTTATCGGTACCAACCAGAAGGATCGGAACCTAACCGAGTAGGTTTCTGGACTTTTACTAAGGACACACAAGCCAACAATATCAACCACAACCACACTCCCTAATCAGATTCACCAAGGTATACACATTTTTTCTCTCAAAATCAATACATTTTCAATGTTCAATATGAAACGATACTCGATGCAAGATGTATGAGGAATTAGTTTCAATTTGACCTAATCCTCATGTAATTTCTACAACAAACAAAGCTATCCTCCACCGATAGCCCGAAATATATATTTCTACTCGACAGATAATTTTCCAACAACAGATAAAAATCTCATAAATTTCAAAATGGGAGCGATAATAAATATTCGATTCCACTCTCATCATCAATAGATACATTCTCCATATCTTTTCAAAATCCAACATCTTTTCCTTTACTTCCATAAACCAAACATCAATGATTTTCAAATAAAATCTCATTTGTTCTTTAAAATCTCATTTAAGGAAGAAGTTTTCAAAATTTCAACCCAACCTAACAATATATACGCACCCACAACCTTTCTCAAGAATTTATTTAAAAAACCCCTATTTTCTTTTTAAAATCAAACCTTAGGTTTAACCAAAAACCCCCAAATCACTAAACCTTTTCAAAGAGTAAATTGCAAAGTTAAGAATTATACATCTCTACCTTAAGAGAAGAAGAGAAAGAGAGCAAGGGTAAAACTTTGATGGAGCCGAAAACGAGATTATCTTCGATTAAAATGAAGCTTTCGACGAGCTCTACCTTTTTCTCTAAGGAGTTATGGTGGAGAAATCAATGGATGAGGAAGTATTTGAGGCTTTAAGACAAGAACTAGAGAGAGAAAGTGAAGAAACTAGGGTTAGAGGTGTTTTAGAGAGAGAGAGGGATTAAAAAGCGATTTAAAAAAACCCCCTTTTCCTGAACTGATATACACATAGACCGCTCGAGTGACCAAATCATCGCTTGAGCGTCAGACACAATAAGTGACACCGCTCGAGCTAGCAAAACACCGCTTAAGCGCACAATGATCCCTTCCTAAAAGTTTTACAAACCGAAGAAGACCGCTTGAGTGCAAGAAAGACCACTCGAGTGAATATACCTTACTCCTAGAAGTTTTATAGACCTACAAAAATATTCAGAGATCTCAAAGATTGCTTGAGCGACCAAAACATCGCTCGAGCAAACAAAAAGAAATCTGGATAGCAAGTCTTTTAAAAAACTAACTCCCAACCTATTTTAAACACAACCAACAACCCAACTCAACTACCAACAAGATGAATACATATGGTATGGGGTGTGTATAATAAATTGCAAGATGAATAACAATTAAAGAAAAACCCCGAATGTAAGAGCATGAAATGGATCGAGTCTAAATCGGAACCGTTATAATAATTAAAAAAGAAATGACATAACTAAAAATACATATGGTATGGGGTGTGTATAATAAATTCTCTATCATTTTAAGATAAGAAAACAATTACAAATCAGTGATATTTTCATAAAATATTTATAAATACATAAAAAAAATTATAATGTTATTTATTAAAGTTGATAAAATTTAAGAGAAATTACGAGACAGTAGTGGTTTCACAAAAATATTATAAATTCATGACAAAGCTTAAGAATTTAATTATTAATATTTATAAATTTTGTCATTGATTTGTAATTAATTTTCAAAATCTCCACTGAATTTTTATTTCTCATAAAATTTAGGAAAAATTACAAAAAAGTGGATGGAACAAAGAATTATTGCAAATCAGTGGAAGTATTTTTCAAAATGGCAATACAAATGAACGAAAAAATATAAAATTGCCAAAACATCTGTAACTCTGGTGTTGATCACTCACCGTTGGCCATCCCTTCCTCTCCCGACACTACAGACCCCTCCCACAACCCTTTATACCATCATATCTCCTCCATTTACCATCACCATCACCATCCCCCACCACCACAACCCCCTCTCTCAGCCTCTCTTACTACTGCAACCCTCCTCCATTTTCTTTCTACGCCATCACCCCTCCTTTACTCTAACCAACCACTCTCCACCCCTCTATCGACCTCTAAATTTTTTAGCAATTGCGACCACCTCCATACCTCAACCTCTTCCCCAACTCAGGCCCTCCAATCAACCACCACCTGAAATCTCTCCCCCGTCCTGTACCATCTAAAAACCCCCAAAATAAGACATATATATATATATACACCTGGTATGGATTGCAATCTAATCACCAAGGCCTGATCTATTAGCGAGGTCGGGGTTGCAGTGGTCGGAAGAGAGTGAGAGAAAGTGTCACGCCCAAAAAATAATACAATTAACCCATCCATAAGAGAAGAGTGCATAATAGAATTGATATCCATTCATTCATCAGAGTTCGTAATACAAAAGATATTACATGCATTATACATTCACAAATGTTCATCCTGAATCTATAGCATGTAACATTGGTTAATAACTACAAAATAAATGCCTTATGGGCTTACATCTTTTCAAGATATCACTTGGTTACAACAAAAGAGAGTCCTAAGCTCTATACATGTAAAGCCATTGGCTTGAATAAACGTTTAAACATAAAACAACAAAATAGAGCCTCAAGCTCCTAAGTCCTCCCAAGCTATGTCCTTAGAGGAAGCATGTCACCGGTACCTGAAAATGGTTTCCCAAATAGGGTGAGCCAAAGCCCAGTAGAAATAGTCTAATACAATGTATGAAGTTAACTAAGATATAAGTGTTAGATAAATGTTCAATATTCATGATCAACTTACATTCTTTCCATAACCATTCATTACTGATTTTCATACCTCAATCCATTCTCATTCATTCATTTCGAGTTAATTCATTTCATTCCAAGTCGTATGGAAAATATACATAATTTTCCAAATGATCCAACTAAGACTACAACTCAGTGGTTCCCTATCTACATAACCATGATACAAACACTTCAACCTTGCCATTTTACGAAAATTTTGTCCGTGGGATTGGTGTCACGACCGAAACCCACCCCTATGGGTTTAGCACCGTAACCAGCCAGTAATCCATGATTACCGAAGGCCTGCTTAACAGTAGAACAGTAAAACAGAATACAGGGGCATGGCGGAAGCCAATACAGTAAATGAACAATGTCCAATGAGCTGTGACAGTCTGTATGCAAAAAGACTTTCCATACATATATACAGTCGGTGACCAAACAGTATGCACATCATAACAGGACAGTCTATACAGTAAATAAAACAGTTACGAGACAGACGGGGAATATTAAAACACCCCTAAGCCAAAGCTTGAACGGGCTTGGAACCTCACGGTGAGGCACAGTGGTTGACTGACAAAACAAAAGCTTGCCTGACGCTCCTAGCAGCGGCCCGGTGCCTGAACACCTACATATATATATGAGCAGTGAGCTAAAGCCCAGTGAATAACATAATGCGTAAAGAGGTTAGCAAAGAATGTCCTTTTAGTATTTTAACCAGTCGTTTGCCTTGGTAAATCAGTTATACAATCGGTGGCTTACATTTCATGCCATATCAGTCATTTAGAAATCCTAGTAATCGTACGTGGCACAGCCGTTAGCAGAGCAGTACAGTAGTAGTAGCAATGTCAGTACAATGACAGTATAGTGGCAGTAACGGTACAATGCAGTAACAGCACGGTAACAGTACAGTAGCAGTAACAGTAACAGTAACAGTAACATTTCAGAAAACAGTACAGTTCTTATGGACTCAAGAGGTGTCTCGCACGGGTTCTAGAGGTGGCTCACACTGTAGCACTTAGTTCCGTACAGCACTTTGTTCCAGGTTTCACAGATTGGCTTTAAGCCCAGATTTTACATATGTATGGACTCAAGAGGTGTCTCGCACAGATTCTAGAGGTGGCTCACACTGTAGCACTTAGTTCCATATCAGAAATACAGAATGGCCTCTGGCCTAACAGATCAAACAGTGAATGATGGCCATCATAACAGTAAACAGAAGTTCCAAGATAAGAACTGACAGAGATATCTATGACAGTAGCAATACAGTACAGTAGCAGTAAGTTGCTATGGATACCACGAATACAGTCCATAATTAAGACATTCAGTTCATTCAGTAGACAGTATTTCCTTCAGAAACAGTTCAGTTGGTCGTTCATAAAATAATCATAATTGAACACATCTTTACAAGATTGTTACTCACAGAGTTCTGGGCTACAGATGAGCTAAAGCGTCTCCTCGGAATGCCAACCCTATACAGTTAACAGATTGAACACACACTAAGTTACACAGTGGGAAAGTAATAACTTAACTCCTAAATTGCCTCGGTGTGGTTCTACATCTACATCCTCATTAAGATGCCTTAAACTAGGCCTAAGAATGCCTAGGATGGGATGAGGATGCAAGGATGCACTTAGAAAACATTTTCAGAATTTTTCAGAAAATAAGGGTCTCGCTCGAGCGTGGCTTTCTTCGCTCGAGCGAGCTTGTCAAAACAGTATGGTCGCTCGAGCGTGGACTTCCTCGCTCGAGCAGTCTGCAAAAATGCAAAAAGTGCTGGATGTTGGAAAACTCCGCTCGATGCTCGCTCGACGCTCGCTCGAGCGTAAGACACAGTCCCCGCTCGAGCGTAGGTTCTCTAGCTCGAGCGTGCGTCTGCGTGCACCAAGATTCTGAGAGCTTGAAATTTACGCTCGAGCCACCATTCCTTCGCTCGAGCGGCGCTCAGAGTAAACGATGGTCGCTCGAGCGTAGAATCCTTCGCTCGAGCGTAGAAGCCAAATTCTGGAATTTCCAGATTTGCCTCCCAAGGTCAAACCAAGCATTCCTTAGCTCAAAACTCGACCTCTTGGGCCCAATTTCTGGAAAACACATTTAAACTCAATATACAACAAGTTTCAAAGCTCAATTTGTGAAATCAAAGCCCAAGGGTGAGTCAATTAAATCCAACTTTCAAACCCATCATCAAAAACATGAAGAACATGCAAACATGCATAAATTCAAATCGTTTCAAAGCTTCAAACACTTGCTCAAATGAGCCAATTCTCCTTAAAACATGATAAAACCATGGACTTAAACATAAACATGCACATGCATGCCAGATTTCTATGAAATCAAACCTCCAAACTCAACAATGTATACATGCATGCGTGCTAGAAAAAACAATTCAACATTTAAACCATGTCTTGGCTCTAAACTCCATCCATCTAGCATGAACATACAAGAACTATCTTAAAGGCACAATTAAGAAGTTGAATTCCTTACCTAAGTCATGAATTAGAGGAATGAAGGCTCAATTTGCAATTATCACAACAATTCTCTCAATTTCCAAGCAAAACAACAAGTTGAATTCACTCCTCTCACTTCCTCTCTCTCTTGGTCGGTTATGAGCTCAAGAATGGGCTGATGAAACTGTTTTGTTTGGACGAAAAAGGCTCAATATGTTTTATATGAAAAGGGCCACTAGGTAGTAAAACGGTAAATAATGCCAACTCTTTGATTTAACTTATTTTATCTAGTTTAATCATACCAAATCAATTTTCAATTAAATATACTATTAATTCACATAAATTCCAATGATCATAAAACATTGATCCATTTCCGATTCGACCGCCGATAAGGCCTTCAATTTGTAGTTTAAATTACAGGACATGAACAGATCGATTAACAATCAACAGATAGAAAATGCGTTTAGACAGTTACAGTCAATCAATCAGTCTCGGATCTCAGTCAGTCAGTTCAGTATTTCAATCAATTCAATTATCAATCATAATCAGTCTCAGTTTAGCAGTAATCAGTGCTAAATCAGTAATCAGTGGTGAGGGTTATTACAATTGGCACCCATGTATTCACAGGATTTCGGGACTTTTACCCTGGACACTCTGGCCAACTTAATTCTTAATGGAGTCCATCCCCTATCTCCTCTCAAATAATGGAGTACATCCCCTTTCTTCTCCCAAAACATTATACATATACAATGTATTTCAATTCATCGTCATATACAATGATTATCCATAACACATATTCAATGCCTTAATTATACCATCATATTCAATGACAAACTTAAATGATTAGTTTTAATTCACCTAATCATCATGCAATTTCTACAACAATCATAGCTATCCTCCATTGATAGCCCAATACAGATATTTCTAAACAGATATACAATCTTTATAACAGATAATTTATCAAATTTTCCATGAATGAGTGATTAAACAAATCCAACTACACCATTCATTTACACCTTTTTCCAATTTCACATTTCTCACATCAATTTCATTATTTATACCAAAATAATATTCAAGACACATTCAGGGTAAATCTCTCTCCTCATTCAAATATTAACCTAAAGACCAACATTAACTATTTTAACACAAGATATCCTCATATTCAAAACCCCATAATCATCTATTGGACACAATATAGAAAGCCCCCATTCAATTTGAGAACAAACCCTAAGTTTACCCAAAAACTCCCAAAATTTTCACCATTTATACATAACCACAAATAACTAGGTTAAAAATCATATTAAAGTATAGAATATCCCTACCTCAAAGAGAGAAGATGACCCAAGCAAGAGAGAAACCCCAAAAGTGCTGAAATCCAACTCTAATCAGTTCAAAGAGAAGATCTTGAGAAGCTCCACCTTTTTATCAAAGGGAGTAGGGTGGAGAGATCAAAGGATCTAGGCCAAAATGTAGAGAGAGGGAGTATTTTAGAGAGAGAGGCTCTCAATTTTAGGGTTTTGGCTGAAAAGCTCAATTTGTGAAATCAAAGCCCAAGGGTAGTTTAATTAAATCCATTTTCAAACCCAATTTTCATGAACATGCTACAAACATGACATGCATGAGTTCAAATCATTTTAAAGCTTTAAAACATGCTCTAGTGAGCCAATTCTTTGCAAAACAAGATAACATCATGGTCTACTCTCAAAATGTGGACATGCATGTGAGGAATCATGAACTATAATCTCAAAACTTCAATATATGTACATGCATGCAACAATTAAGCTTCAATTCAACATGCTAGAACTAAATCATGCCTTAGCTCTACAATTTGACATGAATCATGCAAGAATCAACTTAAACACAAGAATGAGAAGATGAAATTCTACCTTAAGCCTTGTAGTTCAAGAGTAGGAGCTCAATTATGCAAATTAATACTTCAATCCCTTCAATTTCCAAGCAAATCTACAAGTGAACTCAATTCTCTCTCTCTCTCTCCTCTCTCTCTCTCTCTCTCTCTCTCTATGGTCGGTTGCTCTCAAGAAATAGGCTGAGGAAATGTTTGTGTCTAAGTGTATAACAAGGCTCAAGCATGATGGCTAAGTGGCCCACTCACATGGCAATATGGTAATTAAGGCTAACTCTTGAAATTAGCTTATTTTAATCTATTTTAATCATACCAAATTAGTTTTCAGATAATTACACCATAAAATCACATAAATTATGATGATCATAAAACATTAGTCGATTTCCGGTTCGGCCGTCGATAAGGCCGTCGATTTGCAATTTAAACATAAAAATATGAACAGATAGTTAAACAGTCAAACAGATAGAAATGCATTTAAACAGATACGGTCAGTCAATCAGTTTCAGATTTCAGTCGGTTAGTTCAGTATTTCGGTCAATTCAATTACTTATCATAATCAGTTCCAGTTTAACGGTGATCAGCAATCAATCGGTAAACGGTGGTGAGGGTCGTTACAGTTTCCCCTCCTTATAAAGAGTTTAGTCCTCTACACTCGAGTTACCTTCATTCTGGAAGAAGACAGGATTCAGTGGGAACAGTTCAGGATATCTTTTAGCCATGTCATCTTCCTTTTCCCAAGTGGCATACACGCCACCATGGTTTTGCCAATCGACTTTTACCAACGGGATTTTTTTGTTCCTCAACTTCTTGATCCATCTGTTTACAATCTGTATGGGCCGTTCCTCGTAAGTGTAGTCATCACTCAGCACTACACGAGTAGGCTCTATCACATGGAAAGGATCCTGGAGGTAGTCCCTCAACATAGAAACGTGTAAGACGTTATGCATATGCTGCATTTCAGGAGAAAGCACAAATTGATACGCCACCGGATTGATTTTCTCAATAATCTCATACGGTCCGACATATCTTGGCGCTAACTTGCCTTTGACTCCAAAACGAGTCTGGCCTTTCATCGGTGTCACTTTCACAAAAACGTGATCACCTACTTCATATTCTCTGTCTCGTCTTCTGACATCTGCATAACTTTTCTGTCGGCTTTGTGCAGTTTTCAGTCTCTATTGTATCAGTTTCACTTTCTCAGTCGTTTCATAAACAATCTCGGGCCCAAGCAAAGGCCCATCTTCAACTTCTGCCTAGCAAATTGGAGATCTACATTTTCTGCCATACAATGCCTCAAAAGGCGCCATACCAATACTTGAATGATAGCTGTTGTTGTAGGCGAATTCAGCTAAGGGCAAATGGCTTTCCCAGTTTCCCTGAAAATCAAGGACACACATTCTCAATAAATCTTCCAGAGTCTGGATGGTCCTTTCTGACTGGCCATCTGTCTGAGGATGATAGGCACTACTCAGTCTCAATTCAGTACCCAATGTAGTCTGTAGGCTTTGCCAGAATCTCGATGTAAACTTCGAATCCCTGTCAGAAACAATGGACACAGGCACTCCATGCAATCTAACAATTTCATCAATATAGAGTATAGCCAATTTGTCCGCATTATAAATTGTCTTAACAGGTAAGAAGTGAGCAGATTTAGTCAGTCTATCAACAATAACCCAAATCGAGTCCATACCTTTACTAGAGCGAGGCAGTCCCACAATAAAATCCATAGTAATATGTTCCCATTTCCACTCCGGTATCAGTAAGGGCTGCAATAAGCCTGCGGGTCGTTGATGTTCAGCTTTAACTTGTTGGCAATGAAGACATTTCGATACAAACTCGGCAATTTCTTTCTTTATTCCCGGCCACCAGAAATTCAGTTTCAGGTCTTAGTACATTTTCGTATTCCTCGGATGAATAGAAAATTTTGAGTTATGGCCCTCTTGCAGAACTCTTCTTTTCAGGTCAGTATCATTCGGCACACACAGTCTTTCTTGAAATTTCAGTACATCATTTTCAAATTTGAAACCCGGTTTCGGTTTAGATTCTCGTTCATCGATGATCTTCTTCAAGAAGTCATCATGTTGCTGTTTCTCTTTAATTTCTTCAATCAATGTTGGTTGAGCAGAAATAGCAGCTATTGTTCCACCTTTGTAACAACCCTCGTCCTGATTACCGATAAACTACTGAATTAGCTACTGGTTACTGCTAAACTGAACTGATAATGACTGATAATTGGATTAACTGAAGTACTGAATGGACTGATTGAAACCGAAACTGAAATTGAATAAGTTTATCTATTGAATTGCATATTGCATCTGTTTGATTGATTGATTATCTGTTTGAATTAATGTGTTTAAACTGCTAATCGAAGGCCTTATCGGCGGCCGAATTAGGAACGTTTAGAGTTTTGGGATCAGTAGAATATTTGTGATTTTATGGTATATTTGTCTAAAATTTATTAGGAATGATTAAATTAGATTAAATAAAGCCAATTTAAGAGTTTGCCTAAATTACAACATTGCCACTTATAGTGGACCTTTGTTTATTATTATTAGAGAGCCTTCTTACACCCAAACAAACAATTGATCAGCCATTTTGTTGCATCTAGCCGACCATAGTTAGAGAGAGAGAGAGAGAGAGATTTGAGCTCATCTTGTGAATTGCTAGAAGAACTTGAAGATTTGTAACATAGATTGCTAATTTGAGCTTGCAAGACTTGTAATTGAGGCTTAGGTAAGTGAATCCATCTTCTTCTTGTTGTCTTTAAGCTTCATCTTGCATGACTCATGCTTCATTGTAGAGCTAAGACATGTTTTGGTCCAAAAGTGTTGAATTGAAGCTCAATCTTTGCATGCATGTTGGTATTGTTGGGTTCTAAGTTGATTTCCTAGTCAAATGACACATGCATGTTCATAATCATGTACAAATCCATGTTTTCATCTTATTTTTGAAGTATTGAGCTCATTAGAGCATCACATTGGAGCCTTGAATTGGTTTGAATGCATGCATGTCATGTTGAATGTGGTTCATGCATGATTCTTGAAAATTGATTTGGAAATGAGCTTGATTAAACTTCCCTTGGGCTTTGATTTTACAAATTGAACTTGGAATCAAGTAACATTATGTGTTTTAAAGAGTTTTCCAGAAAATGGGCCCAAGAGGATCGATTTTGGTGTTTGAAAACTTGGTTTTGAGCTTGGAGGTCGAATCTGGGTTTTCCAGATTTCTACCTTCCGCTCGAGCGGAGGAAGTGCCGCTCGAGCGGGGAAATCAAGCTCCCAGTATTTTTGACCTGTGTTGCAGTCCGCTCGAGCGGAGTAATGCGCGCTCGAGCGGATAAATCGAGCATCCAGCATCTTGCACTGTTCATCAGTCCGCTCGAGCGGAGGATTGTGTGTCACGCTCGAGCGGGGAAGTTGACGCTCGAGCGGGGACCTTGTTTTGCTTGTCCGCTCGAGCGGGGAAACCTGCGCTCGAGCGGAGGCCCTATTTCACTGAAAATTCTGGAATTGTTTTCTAAGTGTATTTCCGCATCCTCTTTCCATCCTAGGCATTCTTAGGCCTAGTTTAAGACATCTTAATGAGGCTATAGATGTAGAACACACCGAGGCCTAATAGGAAGTTAATTATTAGACTTCCCAACTGTTAAACTTAGAGTGTGTTCAATCTGTTGGCTGTATAGGGTTGGCATTCCGAGGAGACGCGCTAGCTACTGATAGCCCAGAACACTGTGAGTAACAATTGTATAAAGATATGTTCAAAAATGGTTATCTGATTATCTTCTGAACTGTCTACTGAATGGAACTGCAACTGAACTGTTTACTGAAATGTAATTATTTACTGAATGAATGTATGTCCTTTATTTCTGAACTGTACTGTGGCATCCTTAGCACCCACTGTTACTGTTACTGTTACTGTTACAGAGATCTCTGTCGGTTCCCTTGTGGAACCATACTGTTTACTGAATGACTGGCCATCATTACTGTTCGGTCGTTAAGACCTACTGTTTACTGTTATGCTAATGGATGTACCACATATGACCGAATAACTGTTCTGACTGAAAGACTGAAATACTGTTTAATGAACTGTTTTCATTACTGTAAGGACATTACATTCTTAACCTCTTTATACATTATGTTATTCACTGGGCTTTAGCTCACTGCTCATATATATATGTAGGTGTACAGGCACCGGATCAAAGCTAGAGGCGTCGGGGTAGAGTCCCAGTTTTGTCAAGCCAGCCCATGTGCCTCACTGCGAGGTTCCGAGTTGCCATGCTATGGCTCGGGGTGTTTTTTGTGTTCCCCATCGGTCTCCTTACTGTTTTGTACTACTGTATACTGTTACTGTTTACTGTTTTACTGTACTGTTATCGAGGGATTAGGTCCCCGTACTGAATGTTTGTATATGATTGTATAGACTTTACTGTTTGAACCGTATGAATGCATGAAAAATGTTTTTGGCATACAGGTTTTCACAGCTCAATGGACACTATTTACTTACTGTATTGGCTTCCGCCAGGCCCTGTACTCTGTTTAACTGTGTTACTGTTCAGCAGGCCTTCGGTAATCTCGGATTACTGGCCAATTACGGTGCTAAACCCATAGGGCCGGTTTGGGTCGTGACAGAGTGGTATCAGAGCGATACTTATCACGAGTTATACCGCACACACGTGTCCAAATGAGCTATAGGGTGTCCTAGAAAAGCAATTAGGGCATCTCATGAACTTGAAAAGTGTGTGCTTATGACTGACTGATTATATGTTAAAATGTTAAACTGTTTAATTATACAACCGTTTATAATGATAACTGTTATAACTGCTTATAGTGAAATGGATAACGCAAACACTGCAAATGAAACTGAATCATCATCCTCTGAGGCCAGAATGGCCAGACTTGAACAAATGATGGGACTGATAATTGAAAGACTAGATCAACAACCGAACCAACAGCCCCCACCTCCTCCTCCTCCGGTGCAACCGGAACAGAATGCACAGAATGTGAATGCTAATGAGGTGGACATTATTGCTCTGACCCATAAGTTCAGCAAGATGAAACCGCCATCCTTTCAGGGAGGCCTTGAACCGTTGAAAGCTGAAGCTTGGGTTTTAGAGACAGAAAAGTTGTTTGAGGTATTTCCGTGTTCTGAGGCGCACAAAGTACTGTTAGCCACCTTTACATTGCAAGAAGAAGCTAGAAGGTGGTGGATGTTGATCCGTGATACAAATACTGTTATGACTTGGGCTCAGTTCAAGGAGTCCTTCTTTGAGAAATATTTTCCTCAATGTGTCAGGGACAGAAAGGTAACTGAATTTGAACAACTGAGACAGGGCACAATGTCTGTTGCCGAATATGAAACAAAGTTCACCGGGCTTGCCAAATATGCACCACATATGGTGGATACTGAATACAAGAAGGCCAGAAGATTTGAAGGCGGCCTGAATGTTGCTATCCTTGACCGAGTCAACATGTTGAAATTGCCAACTTATGTGGGTGTTCTTGACAGGGCCTTGATGGCTGAATCAAATATTGAAGCACTGAAACAAACTGAACCACCAACAACTGAATGGCGTGGTAAAAGACAGGATTTCAAATTCAAGAAAGGCAAGCACAACCCTTCCAACAAGAAACAGAATACGGGGTCAACAACTAGCCCCAGCCAAGGGAGTGGATTCATTCCACCCTGCTCTACATGTGGCAACAAGCACAAAGGAGTTTGTCACAACATAACGGGAGCCTGTTTCAGATGTGGCAAGGTGGGCCACAGAATTAAAGACTGCCCTTCTGCTCCACCAGTTAGTAGTAAAGCTACACCGAGCGCAGCAGCATCAAATGTAGCACCAAAGCCTAACCCCAAAGCTACCGGGAAAGAGCCTATGAGGCAGGGCCGAGTATTTGCCCTAGTACCGGGAGACGTGCAAAATACGGAGACCGTTGTGTCAGGTATCCTCTCTATTTGTGCTCAAAATGCATATGTATTGATTGATTCGGGGTCTACACATTCTTATGTGTCGCATGCCTTCTCACGAAAATTGAATAGACCCTTAGAACCTATGAATTACTTGTTAGCGGTATCATCACCTATTGGGGGATCCATGACATGTGCATATATGTATCCTGCTTGTGAGATTATTGTTGGGGATATGCATCTGTTTATTGATTTACTACCGTTGAACATTGATCATTTTGATGCAATATTGGGGATGGATTGGTTACAAAAATATCATGCTACTATCGATTGTGTGACCAAACAAGTTGTTTTCCGTCCACCTGGCTTACCTGAATTTGTGTTTAATGGGATTGGAGTAGTACCTCCTCCGTATTTGATTTCTTCTGTGAAAGCTGTTAAATTGATTAGAAAGGGGTGTAAGGGATATCTGTGTTCTGTATTGACTGTATCTACTGATGATAATACTAATGTGAACTGTACTCCTATAGTCAGAGAATTCCCAGATGTTTTTCCAGATAACCTGCCAGGGGATTTGATTGACCGGGAAATTGAATTCACTGTGGATGTAATTCCGGGGACACAGCCAATATCTAAAGCCCCCTACCGAATGGCTCCGACTGAATTAAAAGAACTGAAAGTACAATTGCAGGAACTGTTAGACAAGAAGTTTATCAGACCCAGTACTTCACCGTGGGGTGCACCTGTTTTGTTTGTGAAGAAGAAAGATGGCTCACTGAGACTGTGCATTGATTATCGTGAATTGAACAAGGTAACTGTGAAAAATAAATACCCATTGCCACGTATTGATGATTTATTTGATCAGTTACAGGGTGCACAAGTGTTTTCCAAGATTGATCTCAGATCAGGATATCATCAACTGAAGGTTAGACCGGAAGACATTGATAAAACTGCTTTTAGAACGAGGTATGGCCATTATGAATTTTTAGTTATGCCGTTCGGAGTCACGAATGCCCCTGCTGCATTTATGGACCTCATGAACAGAATTTTTAAACCGTACCTTGATGATTTCATTGTGGTATTTATTGATGACATACTGATTTATTCTAAGACTGTTGAAGAACATGAACACCATCTAAGACTTGCCCTGCAGACCTTAAGAGAACAGAAACTGTATGCTAAACTGTCTAAATGTGAATTTTGGCTTGATCATGTGATGTTTTTGGGGCATGTTGTTAGCAAAGATGGAATTTCTGTTGATCCGCAGAAAATTGAAGCCGTAGTGAACTGGCCCAGACCCACAAATGTGACTGAAGTCCGAAGCTTTTTAGGATTGGCTGGATATTACAGAAGATTTGTCAAAGATTTCTCTAAAATTGCCCTACCGTTGACTCAACTGACACAGAAGGGGACATCATTTGACTGGACTGACCAGAGGGAATCAGCATTTCAGGAGTTGAAAACTCGACTTGTGACTGCACCTGTTCTTACTTTACCCTCAGGTACGGATGGTTACACTGTATTTAGTGATGCTTCTCATAAGGGTTTGGGATGTGTTTTAATGCAGAATGGGAGAGTTATTGCCTATGCTTCCCGACAGTTGAGACCGCATGAAAAGAATTACCCAACCCATGATCTGGAACTTGCTGCAGTGGTTTTTGCATTGAAAATTTGGCGTCACTATTTGTATGGGGCAACATGTGAAGTATATACCGACCACAAGAGTTTGAAATACTTCTTCACACAGAAAGAACTGAATATGAGACAGCGGAGATGGCTTGAACTGATCAAAGATTATGACCTGCAGATTCTGTATCACCCGGGAAAAGCCAATACCGTTGCCGATGCACTGAGCCGGAAATCGATTGCAAACTTGGCTTGTTTGCTCACTGGACAAAAAGAGTTGCTTTGTGACCTTGAAAAGTCCGAGATTGAAATTGTTTTGAAGGAACAAGGTGGAACCTTAGCTGCCATTACTGCCCAACCAGCATTGATTGAAGAGATTAAAGAGAAACAACAACTGGATGATTACTTGAAGAAAATCATCGAAGAGAGAGAATCTAAACCGAGACCGGGGTTCAAATTTGACAACAATGTACTGAAATTTCAAGATAGACTGTGTGTACCAAACGACACTGAATTGAAAAGAAGAGTTCTGCAAGAAGGCCACAGTTCGAAGTTTTCGATCCATCCAGGGAATACGAAAATGTATCAAGATCTGAAACAGAATTTCTGGTGGCCGGGAATGAAGAAAGAAATTGCCGACTTTGTGTCCAAGTGTCTTCATTGCCAACAAGTCAAAGCTGAACATCAACGACCTGCCGGATTACTGCAACCCTTACCCATACCAGAGTGGAAATGGGAGCATATCACGATGGATTTTATCGTTGGATTACCTCGCTCCAGGAAAGGTATGGATTCTATTTGGGTTATTGTTGATAGACTGACCAAATCTGCTCACTTCTTACCTGTCAAGACAATTTATAATGCGGACAAACTGGCTGTTATCTATATTGATGAAATTGTTAGACTGCACGGAGTGCCTGTGTCTATTGTTTCTGACAGGGATTCGAAGTTTACATCGAGGTTCTGGCAAAGCCTACAGACTGCATTGGGTACTGAATTGAGGCTGAGTAGTGCCTATCATCCTCAGACAGATGGACAGTCAGAAAGGACCATCCAAACTTTAGAGGATCTACTGAGAATGTGTGTCCTTGATTTTCAGGGAAACTGGGAAAGTCATTTGCCGTTGGCGAATTCGCCTACAACAACAGCTACCATTCGAGTATTGGTATGGCGCCTTTCGAGGCATTGTATGGCAGAAAGTGTAGATCTCCAATTTGCTGGGCAGAAGTTGGAGATGGGCCTTTGCTTGGGCCCGAGATTGTATATGAGACGACTGAAAAGATCAAACTAATACAGCAGAGACTGAAAACCGCACAGAGTAGACAGAAAAGTTATGCGGACGTCAGAAGACGGGACAGAGAGTATGAAGTGGGTGATCACGTGTTTGTGAAAGTGACACCAATGAAAGGCCAGACTCGTTTTGGAGTCAAAGGCAAGTTAGCGCCGAGATATGTCGGGCCGTATGAGGTGATTGAGAAAATCAATCCGGTGGCGTATCAAGTTGCGCTTCCTCCTGAAATGGAGCATATGCATAACGTCTTCCACATTTCGATGTTGAGAGACTATCTTCGAGATCCGTTTCATGTGATTGAGCCTACTCGAGTAGTATTGAGTGATGACTACACTTACGAGGAACGGCCTATACAGATTGTAAACCGACGGATCAAGAAACTGAGAAACAAGAGATCCCGTTAGTGAAAGTTGACTGGCAGAACCATGGTGGTGTGTATGCCACTTGGGAAAGGGAAGATGACATGGCTAGGCATCTAACTGTTCCCGCTGAATCCTGTTTTCTTCCAGAATGAAGGTAACTCGAGTTTAGAGGACTAAACTCCTTATAAGGAGGGGAGACTGTAACAACCCTCGTCCTGATTACCGATAAACTACTGAATTAGCTACTGGTTACTGCTAAACTGAACTGATAATGACTGATAATTGGATTAACTGAAGTACTGAATGGACTGATTGAAACCGAAACTGAAATTGAATAAGTTTATCTATTGAATTGCATATTGCATCTGTTTGATTGATTGATTATCTGTTTGAATTAATGTGTTTAAACTGCTAATTGAAGGCCTTATCGGCGGCCGAATTAGGAACCGTTAGAGTTTCATGATCAGTAGAATATTTGTGATTTTATGGTATATTTATCTAAAATTTATTAGGAATGATTAAATTAGATTAAATAAGCCAATTTAAAGTTTGCCTAAATTACAAATTGCCACTTATAGTGGACCTTTGTTTATTATTTAGAGAGCCTTCTTACACCCAAACAAACATTGATCAGCCATTTTGTGCATCTAGCCGACCATAGTTAGAGAGAGAGAGAGAGAGATTTGAGCTCATCTTGTGAATTGCTAGAAGAACTTGAAGATTTGTAACATAGATTGCTAATTTGAGCTTGCAAGACTTGTAATTGAGGCTTAGGTAAGTGAATCCATCTTCTTCTTGTTGTCTTTAAGCTTCATCTTGCATGACTCATGCTTCATTGTAGAGCTAAGACATTTTGGTCCAAAAGTGTTGAATTGAAGCTCAATCTTTGCATGCATGTTGGTATTGTTGGGTTCTAAGTTGATTTCCTAGTCAAATGACACATGCATGTTCATAATCATGTACAAATCCATGTTTTCATCTTATTTTTGAAGTATTGAGCTCATTAGAGCATCACATTGGAGCCTTGAATTGGTTTGAATGCATGCATGTCATGTTGAATGTGGTTCATGCATGATTCTTGAAAATTGATTTGGAAATGAGCTTGATTAAACTCCCTTGGGCTTTGATTTTACAAATTGAACTTGGAATCAAGTAACATTATGTGTTTTAAAGAGTTTTCCAGAAAATGGGCCCAAGAGGATCGATTTTGGTGTTTGAAAACTTGGTTTTGAGCTTGGAGGTCGAATCTGGGTTTTCCAGATTTCTACCCTCCGCTCGAGCGGAGGAAGTGCCGCTCGAGCGGGGAAATCAAGCTCCCAGTATTTTTGACCTGTGTTGCAGTCCGCTCGAGCGGAGTAATGCGCGCTCGAGCGGATAAATCGAGCATCCAGCATCTTGCACTGTTCATCAGTCCGCTCGAGCGGATGAATGTACGCTCGAGCGGAGGATTGTGTGTCACGCTCGAGCGGGGAAGTTGACGCTCGAGCGGGGACCTTGTTTTGCTTGTCCGCTCGAGCGGGGAAACCTGCGCTCGAGCGGAGGCCCTATTTCACTGAAAATTCTGGAATTGTTTTCTAAGTGTATTTCCGCATCCTCATTCCATCCTAGGCATTCTTAGGCCTAGTTTAAGACATCTTAATGAGGCTATAGATGTAGAACACACCGAGGCCTAATAGGAAGTTAATTATTAGACTTCCCAACTGTTAAACTTAGAGTGTGTTCAATCTGTTGGCTGTATAGGGTTGGCATTCCGAGGAGACGCGCTAGCTACTGATAGCCCGAACACTGTGAGTAACAATTGTATAAAGATATGTTCAAAAATGGTTATCTGATTATCTTCTGAACTGTCTACTGAATGGAACTGCAACTGAACTGTTTACTGAAATGTAATTATTTACTGAATGAATGTATGTCCTTTATTTCTGAACTGTACTGTGGCATCCTTAGCACCCACTGTTACTGTTACTGTTACAGAGATCTCTGTCGGTTCCCTTGTGGAACCATACTGTTTACTGAATGACTGGCCATCATTACTGTTCGGTCGTTAAGACCTACTGTTTACTGTTATGCTAATGGATGTACCACATATGACGAATAACTGTTCTGACTGAAAGACTGAAATACTGTTTAATGAACTGTTTTCATTACTGTAAGGACATTACATTCTTAACCTCTTTATACATTATGTTATTCACTGGGCTTTAGCTCACTGCTCATATATATATGTAGGTGTACAGGCACCGGATCAAAGCTAGAGGCGTCGGGGTAGAGTCCCAGTTTTGTCAAGCCAGCCCATGTGCCTCACTGCGAGGTTCCGAGTTGCCATGCTATGGCTCGGGGTGTTTTTGTGTTCCCCATCGGTCTCCTTACTGTTTTGTACTACTGTATAGACTGTTTACTGTTTTACTGTTTTACTGTACTGTTATCGAGGGATTAGGTCCCCGTACTGAATGTTTGTATATGATTGTATAGACTTTACTATTCGGAACCGTATGAATGCATGAAAAAAATGTTTTTGGCATACAGGTTTTCACAGCTCAATGGACACTAATTACTTACTGTATTGGCTTCCGCCAGGCCCTGTACTCTGTTTAACTGTGTTACTGTTCAGCAGGCCTTCGGTAATCTCGGATTACTGGCCAGTTACGGTGCTAAACCCATAGGGCCGGGTTTGGGTCGTGACAACCTTGTTCTCTCAAAACATTTCATTTCAGATTTTTCATTTCAAAGGTCACAAGCAACTGTTTTCTGTCCGGTGAGCAACAAGCTAAGTTTTTCCAATCGATTTCCGACTCAAGCTCGCAACGGTGTTGGCTTTTCCCGGATGGTACAGAATCTGTAGGTCATATCTTTAATCAGTTCTAGCCATCTCCGCTGTCTCATGTTCAGTTCTTTCTGTGTGAAGAATATTTCAGACTCTTGTGGTCTTTATACTTCATCACATGTTGCCCCATACAGATAGTGACGCCAGATTTTCAATGCAAATACTACTGCTGCACAGTTCCAGGTCATGGGTCGGGTAGTTCTTTTTATGCGGTCTCAGTTGTCGGGAAGCATAGGCAATTACTCTCCCATTCGGCATTAAAACACACCCCAAACCTTATGAGAAGCATCACTAAATACAGTATAACCATCCGTACCTGAAGGTAAGGTAAGAACTGGTGCAGTCACGAGTCGAGTTTTCAACTCTTGGAATGCTGATTCCCTTTGGTCAGTCCAGTCAAATGATATCCCTTTCTGAGTTAATTGAGTCAACGGTAAGGCAATTTTGGAGAAATCTTTGACAAATCTGCTGTAATATCCAGCCAAACCCAAAAAGCTTCGACTTCTGTCACATTTGTCGTCTAGGCCAGTTTACTACAGCTTCAATTTTCTGCGGATCAACAGAAATTCCATCTTTGCTAACAACATGCCCCAAACATAACATGATCAAGCCAGAATTCACATTTAGACAGTTTAGCATAAAGTTTCTGTTCTCTTAAGGTTTGTAGGGCAAGTCTCAGATAATGTTCATGTTCTTCTACACTTTTGGAATAAATCAGAATGTCATCTATGAATACAACAATAAAGTCATCAAGGTATGGTTTAAAGATTCTGTTCATGAGGTCCATAAATGCAGCAGGTGCATTGGTAACTCCGAAAGGCATAACTAAAAATTCGTAATGTCCATACCTCGTTCGAAAAGCAGTTTTATCAATGTCCTTTGGCTTAACTTTCAGTTGATGATATCCGGATCTGAGATCAATCTTAGAAAACACTTGAGCACCCTGTAACTGATCAAATAGGTTATCAATTCGAGGCAATGGGTATTTATTTTTCACAGTTACCTTGTTCAGTTCGTGATAATCAATACACAGTCTCAGTGAGCCGTCTTTCTTTTTCACAAATAAGACAGGTGCGCCCCATAGTGAAGTACTGGGCCTGATAAACTTCTTGTCTAACAATTCTTGCAGTTGCACTTTCAATTCCTTCAGTTCAGTCGGAGCCATTCTGTAAGAAGCTTTAGATACTGGCTGTGTTCCCGGGATCACATCAACGGTAAATTCAATCTCCCTGTCAATTAAATCCCCTGGCAGATTATCTGGAAAAACATCTGGAAATTCTCTAACTATGGGAATACTGTTCACATTAGCATTATCATCAGTAGATACAGTCAATACAGAACATAGATACCCTTTACACCCCTTTCTAATCAATTTAACAGCTTTCACAGATGAAATCAAATACGGGGGAGGTACCACTCCACTTCCACTAAACACAAATTCAGGTAAACCAGGTGGACGGAAAACTACTTGTTTTGTTACACAGTCTATGGTGGCATGATATTTCGTTAACCAGTCCATCCCCAATATTACGTCAAAATGATCAATATTCAGTGGCAGTAAGTCAATAAACAAATGTGCATCTCCAACAATAATTTCACAAGTAGGGACATGTATGCACAAGTCATGGATCCCCCAACGGGTGATGATACAGCTAACAGATAGTTCATAGGTTCTAAGGGTCTATTCAATTTTCGCGAGAAAGCATGCGATACATAAGAATGTGTAGACCCCGAATCAATCAGTACATATGCATTTTGAGTACAAATAGAGAGGATACCTGACACAACGGTCTCAGTATTTCGTACATCTCCCGGTACTAGGGCGAATACTCGGCCCTGCCTCATAGGCTCTTTTCCGGTAGCTTTGGGGTTCGGTTTTGGTGCAACAGTTGATGCTGTGGCGCTGCCTGCAGCTTTACTATCGCCCCGAGCAGTGGAAGGGCAATCTTTCACCATGTGGCCCACCTTGCCACACCTGTAACAAGCACCAGATAGTTTATAGCAAACTCCCTTATGATTCTTACCACATTCGGAACAGGGCGGTATGGAACCACTCTCTTGGCTAGGGCTAGTTGTTGACCCCGTATTCTGTTTCTTGTTCAATGGGTTATGCTTGCCTTTCTTGAATTTAAAATTCTGCCTTTTACCACGCCATTCAGACGCTGGTGTTTCAGTTTTCAGTGCCTCGATGTTCGCTTCAGCCATCAAGGCTCGGTCAAGAACATTCACATAAGTCGGTAATTTCAGAACATTTATTCTATCCAGTATTGCAACATTCAGGCCGCCTTCAAACCTCCTGGCCTTCTTGTAATCAGTGTCCACCATGTGTGGTGCATATCTAGCAAGCCCGGTGAACTTTGTTTCATATTCAGCAACAGACATTGTACCCTGTCTCAGCTGTTCAAATTCAGTCACCTTTCTGTCCCTGACACATTGAGGGAAGTACTTTTCAAAGAAGGCTACTTTGAATTGAGCCCAAGTCATAACAGTGTTATCATCACGGGTAAGCATCCACCACCTTCTAGCCTCTTCCTGCAAAGTAAAGGTGGCCAACAGTACCTTATATGCCTCCGAGCATGGAAACACTTCAAACAGTTTTTCAGTCTCCAAAACCCATGCTTCAGCTTTTAACGGTTCAAGGCCTCCCTAAAAGGATGGCGGTTTCAGTTTGCTGAACTTCTGGGTAAGAGCAATTATGTCCTCATCATTAACATTCACATTCCGTTCCGGCTGTACCGGAGGAGGAGGTGGGGGCTGTTGGTTCTGTTGTTGATCTAGTCTTTCAGTTATTAGTTCCATCATTCTTTCCAGTCTTGCCATTCTTGCCTCAGAGGATGAGGATTCAGATTCATTTGCAGTTCTTGTATTATCCATTTCACTATAAGCAGTTATAACAGTTATCAACATAGGCAGTCATTTGTTTAAACAGGTTAACACCTTAGCATATATTCAGTCATGTCATAACCACACACTTATCATGCTCATGCGATGCCCTAATTGCTTCTCTAGGACATCCTATAGCTCATTTGGACACGTGTGTGCGGTATAACTCGTGGTTAAGTATCGTTCTGATACCACTCTGTCACGACCTAAACCCGCCCCTATGGGTTTAGCACCGTAACCGGCCAGTAATTCGAGATTACCAAAGGCCTACTTAACAGTAATACAGTAAAACAGAGTACAGGGACATGGCGGAAGCCATTACAGTAATAAAACAATGTCCAATAAGCTGTGACAGTCTGTATGCAAAAAGATTTTTCATTCAAATTGTAGACACCCCATTTTTGACCGACCTTAAGACTCAGACGTCACCGATTGAGCGCTCGGTGATGTTGCATACTGTGCTCGTTCAGAAGTCTCAGAGTCGCGGCCGTGCGCCCTGCCTCCGGACTTCCGAACTCTCTTCTGTGCCTTGTCTCGGTTTGCGAACCAGACTCGGTTTTCTCTGTTTTCTTTCCTGAGGGGAGGGAGTGGTCCCGTAGACTGTCTCTCGGTGGCCGTGCGCTACATTTCGTGGCCGTAGACCATTTTTCCCATTTCGGAGCCCGGTTCCCGGTTTTCGGAGCCGTCAGGCCGTGTGCCTTGGTTCGGGACCGCCCAACCATCTCCGTTTCCTCCGGTTTTCGGCGAGTACCTCTGTTTTATCATACCGAGGGACACTGAGGCCTCAGATACCCACTTCGTGGCCAAACACCACTTTCGGTGCCTGCAGCCCATTTTCGGGACCCCGAACTGCGTGATTTGGGCCCCGAGCATTCATTTTGCATCGGTTTTTGTTCAGTCTTGGCAAGTGCCTCTGTTTTATCATACCGAGGAACACTGGGGTCTCAGATACCCACTTCGTGGCCAAACACCACTTTCGGTGCTTAACGGCCGGTTTTCGGGCCCTGAACCTCGCGGTTTGGCCCCCGAGCATCCGTTTCGCTTCGATTTTCGTTCATTCTTGGCAAGTGCCTCTGTTTTATCATAACGAGGCACACTGGGGCCTCAGATGCCCACTTCGTGGCTGAACGCCACTTTCGGTGCCTACAGCCGGTTTTCGGGCCCCGAACCTCGCGGTTTGGCCCCCGAGCATTCATTTTGCATTAGTTTTTGTTCAATTTTGGCAGGTACCTCTGTTTTAGCACCAGGAAGGTCACTGGAGGGTGGGAGGCCACCAATTATCCCAGATAACCAGTTTCGCTCCTCCGGCGCCCGTTTTGCTCACTTCGGGCTAATGTTGAATACCCTAGGCCCATTTTCTTCCAACCACAACCACATATTTGTGATGAGGGCACCTGGGAGGACACCAAAAAGTGGTGGTCGGCCAGTAATTGTTTTTTTCATTTTTGAGCCTCTCTTTCAAGTTCAATGTTGTGACTCCTGTTTCAGAGTTGCCAAATTCCAACCTTGGAACCTTGTTCTACACACCTGGGAGGACACCAATGTATGGTGGTCGGCCAGCAATTTTTGACTTCATTTTTGGGCATGGCCGGCCGGCCAGGGAGAGTGGCTGGCCGACCAGTTGGGGTGGCCGGCCGGCCACCTTCAAGAAAGGTACCTGGCCGGCCTGCTTTCTCCTTTTGGACCCTTTACAGCTGTCCAGCTGTTTTTCAAAATATCCCTGTCCTCCGGGGGATATTTTGGGAGGGAAAGCTTGGATGCATTTCCCTCCCCTTTTACACCCTTTCTTGCCCATTTAAGGGGCTGAGCTTCTCCTTTGCTAGGGTTACAAAATTTCTCCTCAAGAGCTTCTCTTCCATTGCCTCCATTTTCACCTCCAAAAACCCTAAAAAGCTTCAAGTCCCTAGCTCTTTTCTTCATCAACCCTAAGCCTCACCATCACCACCTCCATTTCAGCAGCAAAGGAGTGTTTTCCAGAGGCTAAGAAGCAACAAATTGAAGCCAAGAAGCAACCAAAGTTAGATCTTCAAGGGTAAGTCTCTAATTCCCTTTTTCTTGCATAATTTTGCTTCAATTTTCTACCCTATTTGCTCACTGTTTTGGGCTCTGACCCCTACTGATTTTGTGCTTATTTTGAGCCCCTCTACAACATTGTAGAAGGGCTCAACCTTGTTTGGTATCTCTATCATGCTCTTCCTTCAATACCTCTCTTTATGCCAATATTTTGCATGCTTTGTTTGGCTTTTGAGTGATCTGTTTTCGAGCATGCAATATACTGTGAGTGGGCCTATTTTGAGCCCCTCTTCAATATTGAAGAAGGGCTCAACCATGTTTGGTGGTTCTATCATGCACTTGCTTTGTAATCCTTCCAATTTACCGTAAAATTGCATGGTTTCTTTAGCCTATTTGAAGTCTGATTTTGAGCATGTCATTAACTGAGATTGAGCTTATTTTGTGTCCCTATACATTATTGTAGAAGGGATCAACTTGGTTTGGGGTCTCCATGTTACACTTGCCTTTATATCTCTCTTTGACCCCACTTTGCATGCATTTTTAAGCTTATCTAGATTCTGATTTGAGCCTTCATCAGGCTAGGAAAGAGCCTTGTTTTGGCCTTCTCATGATTTTTTGTTAAGGGTCTTAGGCCATTTGGTGCATGCTTTTGGTACTTCATGTAATATCCTCTTTGATTCCGTAAAATTGCATGCTTTGTTAGGCTTTCTTGGCTTCTGATTTGAGCCTTCATCAGGCTTAGAAAGTGTCTTAAAATGACCCATTCTTCATGTTTTGTTAAGGGTCTTAGGCCATTTAGTGCATTCTTTTGGTACCTCATGTTATAGCCTTTGTTGGTTCATTATTTTGCATGCTATGTTTAGCCTATCTACATACTGAATTGGGAGATGTCATCTACTGTAAATGTGCATATTTTTGGTCCCTCTTTAATGTTGTAGAACTGTGTTTTTCATTTTGAGCATTGTATATACCACTTGCTTTGTAATTCTCCTTTTTCCCCCATTTTTGCATGCCATTTTTGCCATACTTGTGATCATTGTTTGGCTATACTTTGTACTGAAAAAATGCTAGTTTAGGGGCTTCCTTGCTACTGTTTTACATGTCATGTCCATATTGTGCATGTTTGGCATAGCTGTAGGCCTTTTCGGGTGCATAACATCGCATTTCGGGCATCGGGTGTAATTTTGTCATAATTCGGGGGCTATTTGTGCATCATTTTAGCTGCTGAAATTGGCATTTTCCATATGCCATATGTCACATCTCATTCGCATGTCATTTCTGTGCCTTAGGGCCATGCTTCGGTTTGCGTGCCCGTGTGCACGCATTTCGAGGCACTTCATTTTTTGTCTCTCGGCAGCTTATGTGAGTGTGGCTGAGGCCCTCTCATGTTAGTGTAAGCCCAATTTTCATTCCGTATGTCATTTGCATTGCGTATGTCACCGCCTCGGTTTGCGTGCCCGTGTGCACGCATTTTGAGGCACCCTTTTTTCATCTTACGGCCTCCCGTGTGAGTGTGGCTGAGGCCCTCTCATGTTGGTATAAGCCCAATTTGCATCGTGTATGTCATTTCGTGCTTTAATGCATCGCCTCGGTTTGCGCGCCCGTGTGCACGCATTTCGAGGCATCTCATTTTTATCCGACGGCCTCTTATGTGAGTGTGGCTGAGGTCCACTCGTGTTAGTGTAAGTCCAATTGCATTGTGTATGCCATTTCATGCCTTAGGGCCATCGCCTCGGTTTGCGTGCCCGGGTGCACGCATTTCGAGGCACCTCATTCTCATAGCATTGTGCATGCTAGAATTGCTGCATTTCATACATATCATGCATATCGCATCGTGTTCGGGATAGGAGTTAGCCCGGACACGGGAAACGAGGCACGTTTCGTACTCCGAGTGACGGAACGGGTCTCAATTCCCAAGTCACCGACACTCCGGATTACCCATGATGGAGTTAGGTTTTGTTGTAGCATTCATCTGCATTCATCCTATATTGAGTTGTGCAATCCGATTCCTCGGCCATCATGCATCGGTATGCGTGATTGGTGGCACGAGGATCGAGGCATGCATATATTTGTGAAATACATTGCTATGCCCTTTTCCTGCTCTCTGTTGCAGCAGAATAAGGAATCAGTAACTTTTCGGAGTTTGGCGCGCATTTCGAGAAACATTGCAAACAGAGGCTAAATTGGGCATCCCAGTGGATTTCCGCGCAAGGCAGCCCAGCATACATCATTTCATTATCCGGAACGAAGCAAGGCAGCCCCTGGCTTGCAAGCCAATTTTAAAGCTTTCTTAGTTTAATCTGTTAATTTAATTGGGAATCTGTATTATTCTTTTATTTCGGACTGTATATTTATTCGGACCCTCTGCGCGAGGGCATAATTGTAATAAGTGTGGGTGAGTGTGATGTATGTTTTCCAACCCCGCGTCTTTCTTCCCTTTTATTTATCCGCTTATGATGATTAGATATAGGGCATATTTCAATTAGCATACAGTATGACAGCATGTTTGCATCATTCATCCGTTTTGCACGCACCGGGCTCGGCGCATCATACAAACTGCATTTGTATTTCAATTCCAAATTGAATACGTGTTAGTTGTAGCATTCCACATGCCATCTTAGAATAGCCGAGCCTGCTATAGTTGCATTATTGCATGTGTTGCATTAGGCATTTCTGTATAATTAGGATCATGCATGATTTCTAATAAATTTTCTGTTTTTGGCTTGGAGTACTCGGTAAGTACTTATGCTTTAGCATCCTTGCATGCGTGTGAGTGTTGCCATGATAGCATGCTTACCATGAGGCTATGTGCTTATGTGATATACCTGCCTGAATGCCTGTGGGTGGAGGTTGAGTTACTTGGATTGGACAATTCATCAAATGTTTGTTTTAAGCCCACTAGATAGTGGCAAAATCATGTTTTCTAAGCCCACCTGAGGGTGGCAAATCCGCGTCTTAGCCTACCTGCGGTAGCACCATCAAACCATTTTCAAACAAAAAAACATGAAATGTTTTGTTCCAATTCAGGCGACTCAGTCTATACTTGTTTGCTGCGAGCATCACATAGTAACCTAGGCTAATAATCGGAATAAGAGCATACAATGTTTTCAAAATAAGATATCATTGTTAGTAAAGGCCGGTCTTTGACCGGGCGAGCGGGGGTGCTCACGAAGTGACCTTCCCCAATCGTACCCAAGTTCCCGAGCCGAGGCAACTTTGGTGATGACGGACACGTGGCCTTTGGCACCGAGTCAGGGTTTCCTAAATTTCCCATTAAAAAACATTTAGGTGGCGACTCTGTATCTG
This sequence comes from Camellia japonica, assembly GCA_030407325.1. Classification (NCBI taxonomy): domain Eukaryota; kingdom Viridiplantae; phylum Streptophyta; class Magnoliopsida; order Ericales; family Theaceae; genus Camellia; species Camellia japonica. Next base: position 129,470,828 of record JAPPVO010000036.1, on the reverse strand, counting down.
GCAAAGCAGTCCATGTTTGGCACTTCTTTCAAAAAAATCTGTTTTCAAAACGATTTGCCGGATTTGGACTCTTTGGTTCAAGATTAAGAACCGTGACATTTGAGTCCTTGAACTGTAATGACCCCAATATGAACAGAACGGGACTTAACCCTCCCGGATGCGTTCGGGGACGTCTACACAAATGCACATTCATAACAAAGCAGTCTATACATATATGTACAATCACTCAGTACAGGGACATAACCCCTACTATAACAGTACAGTACAAAGACAGATACAGAGACAGACAGGGGAAACAAAAACACCCCTAAGCCATAGCTTGGCAGGCTCGGAACCTCGCAGTGAGGCACAGTAGTTGGCTTGACAAAACTGGAGTTAACCCCGACGCTCCTAGCCGTGGTTTGGTGCCTGTACACCTACATATATATATGAGCAGTGAGCTAAAACCCAGTGAATAACATAAAGCGTAAAGGGGTTTAGAATGAATGTCCTTACGGTAATGAAAACAATTCATTTCAATCAGTATATCAGTTGTTCAGTACAGTAAACAGTCATATGTGGTACATCCATTAGCATAACAGTAAACAGTAGGTTTTAAAAGACCGACCAGTCAATGATGGCCATCAATCAGTAAACAGTAGTGGTTCCAACAAGGGAACCGACAGAGATCTCTGTAACAGTAACAGTCAGTAACAGTAGTTGCTAAGGATGCCACAATACAGTTCAGAATATAGGACATACATTTATTCAGTTAACAGTATCAGTTCAGAAAACAGATCAGTTCAATTGTTCAGAAGGTAATCATTTTTGAACATATCTTTACACAATTGTTACTCACAGAGTTCTGGGCTACAATAAGCTAGAGCGTCTCCTCGGAAGCCAACCCTACGCAGTTAACAGATTGAACACACACTAAGCTACACAATTGGAAAGATAATAACTTAATCCCTAATTGCCTCGGTGTTTCTACATCTATATCCTCATTAAGATGTCTTAAACTAGGCCTAAGAATGCCTAGGATGGGATGAGGATGCAAAGATGTATTCAGAAAACATTTTTAGAATTTTCAGAAAAATAGAGTCCCGCTCGAGCGCAGGTTTCCCCGCTCGAGCGGACATGCAACAAAGGTCTCCGCTCGAACGTCAACTCCCCCGCTCGAGCAGACCAAAAAGTACTGGATGGGTGAAATCTCTGCTTGACGGACGCTCGACGCCCGCTCGAGCGTGAGACACATGATCCCGCTCGAGTGCACAATACTCCGCTCGAGCGGACTGTAAAACAGTGCAAAGTACTGGATGCTCGAATTCCCCGCTCGAGCGCCAATTTCCTCGCTCGAGTGGGAGTGCAAAATCTGGAAAATCCAGATTGCACCTCCAAGCCAAAAAAACCAAGTTTAAATGTACTAAATTCGATCCTCTTGGGCCAAATTTCTGGAAAACATTTGTAAACACATAGAATAGCATGATTCAAAGCTCAATTTGTGAAATCAAAGCCCAAGGGTAGTTTAATTAAATCCATTTTCAAACCCAATTTTCATGAACATGCTACAAACATGACATGCATGAGTTCAAATCATTTTAAAGCTTCAAAACATGCTCTAGTGAGCCAATTCTTTGCAAAACAAGATGAAATCATGGTCTACTCTCAAAATGTGGACATGCATGTGAGGAATCATGAACTATAACCTCAAAACTTCAATATATGTACATGCATGCAACAATTAAGCTTCAATTCAACATGCTAGAACTAAATCATGCCTTAGCTCTACAATTTGACATGAATCATGCAAGAATCAACTTAAACACAAGAATGAGAAGATGAAATTCTACCTTAAGCTTTGTAGTTCAAGAGTAGGAGCTCAATTATGCAAATTAATACTTCAATCTCTTCAATTTCCAAGCAAATCTACAAGTGAACTCAATTCTCTCTCTCTCTCTCTCTCTCTCTCTCTCTCTGGTCGGTTGCTCTCAAGAAATAGGCTGAGGAAATGTTTGTGTCTAAGTGTATAACAAGGCTCAAGTATGATGGCTAAGTGGCCCACTCACATGGCAATATGGTAATTAAGGCCAACTCTTGAAATTAGCTTATTTTAATCTATTTTAATCATACCAAATCAGTTTTCAGATAATTACACCATAAAATCACATAAATTATGATGATCATAAAACATTAGTCGATTTCCGGTTCGGCCGTCGATAAGGCTTTCAATTTGCAATTTAAACATAAAAATATGAACAGATAGTCAAACAGTCAAACAGATAGAAATACATTTAAACAGATACGGTCAGTCAATCAGTTTTAGATTTCAGTCGGTTAGTTCAGTATTTCGGTCAATTCAATTACTTATTATAATCAGTTCCAGTTTAATAGTAATCAGTAATCAATCGGTAAACGGTGGTGAGGGTCGTTACAATAGACAACAATATGAAAGCATTAAACCCGAGCTCGGAACATCACAAGAGTCAGGTAAAAACCAGGATCACTGTAGAAAGTCTGTGGTGGTCGAATAGTAGTTATAACGATGGCGACAAAGAGAGAGAAAGATTGCGATGTGGTTGGGTGCGATGATCGCGGTGAAAGATAGGACAATGGTGTGATCTAGTAGGTAGGGAAAGGTTTTGGGGGTTACAGGGGTGGCGACGGGAAGGTGATGGACGGGAAGTGGGTAGAGAAGAGTACAATGAGACTAGGGGAATGTGTGTTGTTGCCACCGTCGTTACTAGAAAAATGTACATGAGATGATTAGGGTTTCAGAGATGGGGAAGAAAGGAAAGACATGTAGAAAGGAAGAAACGTAGGTTACCTCTAAGGGTTGAATGAGTTGGTAAGGTAATGGTGTACGTAACCATAGGTCCTGTGTTTGAAACCTCTACCGATAGCCCTTTATTGTTGTTAGGGGGGAGGGGGGGAAATGAGGAGTGGGATCCTCAACATCTTTCTCGGGTTGACTTATAGGGTCGGGTGCAAAAGAGCAAGGCCTTGGAGATTCCAGAGTCAAAAAAAAAAAAAAAAGCAAAAAGAAAATAAGTTTGTAATTCAACAAAGATTCCCAATTATTTGCCATGATTTTACATGTTTTCATCATTCTTTCTTTTTTTTTTTTTCAAGGTTTTATTCATTAAAAACTATACAGTATTGCTATACAAATACAAATTTCATACATAATGATCTGACATATTGTGGATTTTTCATTTCAAAATAAAATATTATTAGGTCAAGTTTGTTTTACTCTATGAGTGAGGGGATTGGACTAATAGTGAGGAAGGGCCATATAAAGAGTGTTTGGTTGTGATGGGATTAATACTCCAAAGTAGGGATGGCAACGGGTCGAGGCAGGGTCGGGGATCACACTCCCCGTCCCTGATCCCCAACGGGGAACCTATCACTGTTCCCATCCCCACCTCCTAACGGGGCTCGGGTTTCCCCGACCTCGAAAATTCCCCGACCCAAAAAAAAAAAAAATATCAGCTCCAGTTGCAGATCTAACAACACAATCACAACCAACTCAAATATATAGATATATATACACACATGTAGAATCAGAATCAGAAGTTGAAGTTGTAAAACACACAAATATATAGATATATATACACTCATGGACACACACACAAAAGTAGAATCAAAATCAAAAGCTGAAGCTGTAAAACACACAAATATATAAAGTGTCTGGAATACACTAAAAATAAAAATCTATTTTTTCACTCAATCTGATGGAAACATAGACTTTATATCCCCAAATCTACTCACATGTTCAATCTCACTCAAAGATTAGGAGAAGAAATTCAACATAGATCACTATATTCCATGGGGGCAGCTTTCTCTCTCTAGAATCTAGAGAGAGAGGCTCTACTTTATTCTCCAAAGACACACACACACAAAGAGAGAGAGAGAGAGAGAGAGAGAGAGAGAGAGAGACTAGATTTGGATTTGAAATGGTGGAGTTCATGGAGGGACAGTGAGTAAATCTGTAGGGGGCGAAGATCTAGAGAGAGACGGCGACGAGAAGTAGCACGGTAGTAGTGGCGTCGGATGCGAAAGAGAGATAGTAGAGGGAAAATAGAGAGAGAGAGAGATGGGTTTTTATAGAAGAGTGAACTAGATATAATATATATATATATATATACAGGGTTGTTCGGGGATTAAACAGAGCAGGGCCAAGGCTGGGGGAAACTATCCCCGTCCCGGCCCGAATATCATCGGGGATCTATTTTTTAATACCACCCCCGGCCCTATGGGGGATAATTTTCGAGGAAACCAAGCTTATTGGGATGGGATAGTTTGAGTCCCCGTCGAGCCGGGTTCAAATTGCCATTCCTACTCCTCAAGGACTAGCAATCTCCCTTCTTGGTTGGACTATCATAGAAAGAAAACATATGGGATCCGAAATCTAGTGATATGATTAATGGATTAAAATATTTTTAATATTATTTTTTTTTCAAATAATTTATTTGCAAAAAACTATTTAATTTTTTTAATAACTACTATAAAGATATGATTTTTTTTTTTATATTCACTTAATTTTAAATAATTTTTATGCAAAATTTATATTTTTTTAATTGTCTCTAGATTAAGTGGACTTAAAAAGTATAAAAATAACAATAATTTTAACATTAAAAAATACTAAAAATTAAAAAATATTAATTTTATATATTAATAAAATATTATCTATAATATTATTAATCTGATGGTGTACAAATAAATACTTTTTATCCTATATATCTCCAACATAATATCATCACACTAATAATCTTTTCACTTAATCCTACCGTACTCCTAATCCCCTCTATCCGATGGAGCCAAACAAACGAGGCCTTAAAGATAAATGTATTTATAATAATGACATTACCATATCATTCTTGTAAAAAATTTTATAGAACGAATTACACTAATAGTCTCTGTAATTTGAGACTTGTGTCACTTTGGTTATTGATTTTTCAATTATGATACATTTGACCCTGAATTTTGAATTTTATTCCAAACAAGGACAATAAAAGATATTTCCTTTGCAAATGATCCATTTCAGGGCAAAGTCGTCATATAATTTAATTTGTATCGGTTACCTTGTATGTTCTTTGAAATATAATGACATTTTTTTAATGAATAATTAGCATAAAAATAAAGTAAAAATAAATAATAATTAAATAAATAAATAATTAGCTATGCATGGATATAAATAATTAGCTATGCATGGATATAAATAAATAATCAAAAATAATAATTTAAAAATTAAATAATAATTTAAAAATTTTATCTACAATATTTAGCAAAAATAATTTAGAATCAATTAAATTTTATTCATTTTTATCACAGTTAAGTATAAGAAATTTTTTTTTTTTTTTTTATTCTTATGTCATTAATTGTGTGCTCTAAGTTCTTAATAACAAATATATGTCATAATTTAAGTGGTAAAAATTAAAAAATAAATCACAAAAATTATATTTATGATAAAATATAAATACATTTCGTCTTATGAGTTTTGTAAATTTAATTTATCATATGATAGTGGTAAATTATATTTGTCAATATAGTAATTTTTTCATGTTTTGTGAAGTCTAAAAATTATAATTTGTCTTAGGTTATAAGATTTATGTAAAAATAAATTAGAATTCACTTGTGATATTAAATTTGGGTTTAGCATTAGATTTACACCAACTTGTCCTTCACCAAATTATTAAAAATTATCTTGTTCTGTTCCCAACTTATATGAATTATTTAACCTATCTATTTATTAAATTAGTAAATAAATATTTGTAATTTTTTTTTTATAATAAAAATAAGAAATATGGACTTATTTTATGTGTACTTATTAAAAAGTTTGAACTATAGGTTCTTTTTTTTAAAAACTATATATTTATGTTTAAAACAATTAAATGAATAGTTATAAATAAATATATATATATATGTGTGTGTGTGCGCGCGCGCGTGCGCATAAAAAATTATTTAAGATAAAGTCACCCTAAATTGTAGGTCATATTCTAGTTCTAATAAATTTAACTTTTATATTTAAATTATATCATAGTTTATCAGTTTGTGACTGATATGAGCTAATTTGAGGGTTCTAATATTGGATTAAATATTAAAAAGTAGCTAAGAAAATTTAGTTCAAGTCGATTTTTTTTGCCTATAATTCTTGATTTAAGCCTAGTCCTTATAGAATTGTCTAATTCATGTCCAATCTATGAGTTAGTAGACCTATCTATTTATTTAATTTTTAATTAGTAAATATATATTTTTAAAAATTTATAACAAAAATAGAAAATATGTACATATTTGTTTGGTATATTTATTAACAATTTCAAAATTAATTAAGAAATTATGTACTTATTCTTAAAAGGATAAATTACATTGGTAATCCCTATGTTTTAACTCTTGTGTTATTTTTGTCCTTACAATTTTAATTTGCTCAATTTTGACCATAAATTTATAATTTTGTCTCAATTTGGTCCAATTGTTATAATTGCTAGTTTTTTTTTTTTTTTTTTTTGACACATGAGTTGCATCTGTTATACCTTTATAGACAAAATTATAAACTTATTCAATTCAATAAGTTAATCTCAACCAACTCAATAACTATTTTCTTTCAAAAATCTTAACTGGCATTATCCATTGGACCAAATTAATACAAAATCTAAAATTAGGGGTAAGAATTAAACTAATTGAAATTACAGAGATCAAATTGATACAAGAAATAAAATGCGGGACTATCAATATAATTTATCCTTCTTAAAATATGTATAATATTGATTGTATCAATATTAAGATATATTTATATCTGAAAGACTATTTAAGACCAGATCAGGTTAGAACCTGAATAAAAAATTAATGACTTATTAAAAATATTTAATAATTATAAATTCAAATTTGATCAAATTTTCACTTAAATCTTTTCATAGAATTAGGTTGTTTGATAATTTTAATTTATAGTTCTAATTTTTCCTTATATTTTTTTAAAAATATTTTAAAATTATATATAATTATAATTTCTTTTGAAATTTCCTTTTCAATCTCAAATTAGTTATAACTTGAATTTGGTTAAAATTTATTTTTGACTTTTCATCTACAAAAACTAGCAATAAACATAAATTAATTTTTTGAACATTGTAAAAAGGTAAATAAAGAAATATATTATCAACAAATAATAATAACAAAACATACTTTTATTTATCATGTGACGTCTCACCATTACATTGATAATAGAAATTAATAATAAAATTCATTACGATGATACAACAATAATATATCAAATGATAAGTAACATGTGATCACAATAATTTTTGATAGTTATACAAAAATACCCAAAATTATATATAAAAAATAATATATGATCCATATTCAATTTTTATATGGTAAAATTCACATTTAATCTCAATCACACATTAGTTTTCTAAATCAATTCATCACCAAAACTATTTACTATTCTTTTAATATTCACCTTTTCAAAATCCACCATTTCAAAATCCACCCAAACAATGCTCTGGCCGAGCTCATTATCACCATTGTTATTGCCATGCTCACCACCTCTACTAACCATTATGCAGCTCCGGTGTAGTTTTTTTTCTTTGTAAATATAAAAAGAGAATGTTGTGGAAATAAAAAGGTACCGTTAGAGTTTTAAAGAATTAAAAATGTAAAATAAAAATATGCCTGATTTTAGGTTTTTCTTATTTCATATATGGGTGTTAAATATTTTTTTTTTAAATTCATAAATTATGGAATAGTGTTCATTATTTAAAATTTTATTTATTGATGGGCAAATCAATTAAATGTTTTTAATTCTTTACAAATAAAAAATTTGAAAATGTTGTTTAAGGAATTTAAAAAATGGTAAAATCATAAAGAACAATATAAGACACCTTATTCTATTAAAAAAAAATCATAATTATATTATCAATTCACATATATCAAAAGAAATAATAACAACAATATAAAAAATACACAAACATCCAAAAAAAAAAACTTCAAATCAACTCCCAAAACAAAGATAGTTATATATTATTATCAATTTAGTTGGAAAAAAAATACATTGGAAAAAAGTCATATAGAGAAAAAAAAAAAAAATACTCACATGAAAATATAAATTTACAAAAAAAAAAAAAAAAAAAAAATTCACAAACAAACAAACTTGAAATAAGTTTGGACTATTGGCAAAAAGAGAGAATAACCATTGCATCATTACATTTGGGGAGTTGGCCGAGCTGAAAAAAAGATCAAATATTGAGTATTTTAAAGAGAGAATTTTATTGAATTTTTAATTTGATTGGGTTTTTAAAATTTTAGATTTATATTATTTTCGGAAAGGGTGAGAGTGAGATGAAAGTAGATTGCCACATTATTTTGAATTTTGAAATTCAAAATCATAAATAATTAGTGCATTTATTTATATTGTTTTGATCAACATTATTTTTGGAAAGAGTGAGGATGACTTATCATATTGTTTTGAATTTTAAAATTCAAAATTGTAGATAATTAGAACTGTTTTTGTTTTTGGATTTTTGACTTAGGGAACTAACCAATAGATTTTTTTTTTAATTTCTTTAAAAATTAACAAATTAACAAAATTAGTTTGGGAGTTTGGAACTTCCACAATCATGGTCCTTAAAAAGACTATTTTCCTTATATATAGACTAGCCTATCACCCGTGCTATGCATGTGATAATTATAGATATTTATATTTGTTTTAGATTTTTTTTAATATATAAATTATGTTTTTTAAGATTTTTTTCTTATCACTAACCATAGTGTATGGTGGAAGTTGAAAAGGGTACTGCAGTAACTATACATGAATTGTATCTATAATTATTTGTATAAGGGGATTTTAAATGCTGATCAGGGGATTTTGACCAAATCAATAATTGCAGGCATGTGGAAAGATATGTGGATTGAAAAAAGTTAATAAATGCTAATCAGGGGATTTTGACCAAATCAATAAATGCTGAGTTTTTTTTTTAAATAAAAAATTTAAAAAATTCAGATTGGGATATTGAAGCTTCCATAGGCCTTGGGGGTTAAAAACCCCCTTTTGCTTAATATATAGTATAGATATAGATAGATAGATATATCTTTTTATTTTTATTTTTATTTTTGTGTGGTTTCTATTTGGGCATTTTTTTTTTCAATTTATTTAAGATGGAGTTGTGGGTATCTTTTTTTTTTTTAAATTTAATTTATCTATGGTTTCCATTTGTTTTTAATTATTATTATTTAGGTAAGTTATGATGTGAGTTAGATATGTGATAGACATATGAGTTTTATTGATTTAAAGTTTATTTAGATAAATTTTAAAGATTTTTTTTTAGTTTTTTAGTTTTTTTTGTTATGTTATAATATAATATATAAAATATAGGTAGATATCTACAACTTTAATAGAAAATATTATCTGATTTTTTTGGGAAGAGAAAATGAATGCAAGTTTTAATATTTTTTTTGAAAATTTGTGAGAGAGGGAGGGAGAGATTATGAAATATTTTTGTTATTAAATAAATAAATCAGTCAATAGTTTTTTTTAATCTATTTTGTAAATTAAAAATCAATAATTTTGAAAAATTGATTAATTTGTCCCATGAAGTAATTAAAATTTTGATAGATATACATAAAAAAAATACATAATTATATTATTAAATCACAATTCAAATTTAGATGTTATATCTTTTTGAGATCTATAGCTAAATTCTTATCTTTTTTTTTTAATTTTTGTGTGTAACCATAGTGTATGGGAGAAATTGAAAAGGGTGTTGCAATAATTATGAGAGAAGTCAAAAGGGATTGTGGGTTGGGAAAAGTCAATAAATGCTGAGGTTGGGTTGGGAGAAGTCAATAAATGTTGAGGTTTTTTTTTTTTTTTAAATCAAAAAATTAGAAAATTAGGATTAGGAGATTGAAGCTCCTATCCGATTTTTTGGGTAAGAGAAAATGAATGCAAGTTTTAATATTTTTTTTTGAAAATTTGTGAGAGATATTAGGAGAGAGAGATTATGAAATATTTTTGTTATTAAATAAATAAATCAGTCAATAGTTTTTTTTAATCTATTTTGTAAATTAAAAATCAATAATTTTGGAAAATTGATTAATTTGTCCTATTAAGTGATTTAAAATTTTGATAGATATACATAAAAAAAAAAATACATAATTATATTATTAAATCATAATTCAAATTTAGATGTTATATCTTTTTGATATCTATAACTAAATTCTTATCTTTTTTATTTTTTATTTTTATGTGTAACCATAATTTATGGGAGAAATTGAAAAGGATGTTGCAATAATTATGAGAGAAGTCAAAAGGGATTGTGGGTTGGGAAAAGTCAATAAATGCTGAGGTTGGGTTGGGAGAAGTCAACAAATACTGAGGTTTTTTTTTTTTTAATCAAAAAATTAGAAAATTAGGATTAGGAGATTGGAGCTCCCACAGGCCTTGGGGTTAAAAACCCCATTTTGCTTAATATATAGTATAGATTATTTAGGTACGTTATTAATTTGTCCCGTTAAGTGATTTAAAATTTTGACAGATATACATAAAAAAAATACATAATTATATTATTAAATCATAATTCAAATTTAGATGTTATATCGTTTTGAGATCTATAGCTAAATTCTTATATCTTTTTTTTTTTTTTTGTGTGTAACTATAGTGTATGGGAGAAATTGAAAAGGGTTTTGCAATAATTATGAGAGAAGTCAAAAGGGATTGTGGGTTGGGAGAAGTCAATAAATGTTGAGGTTGGGTTGGGAGAAGTTAATAAATGTTGAGGCTTTTTTTTTTTTTAAAATCAAAAAATTAAAAATTAGGATTAGGAGATTGGAGCTCCTACAGGCCTTGGGGTTAAAAACCCCCTTTTGCTTAATATATAGTATAGATGTTAACACTTTCTTAGTTATAAAGTTTGCGGTTGGTTTGGTTTTTAGCATATATTTCTAGAATTTTTTTTTCTAAGAAACTAAAAATTAAATTGGTGAAAAAAAATTAAAAACACATTATTTTTATATAATTTTATCTTTTGGAATGGTAGAAATAATTTTTTAAAATTAAATTTTTTTGATATTTATTTTCATTAAATTAGTTTTTATTTTTTTCAAAAGTCAAACATGGCAACAACTTTGATATCATTATTAAACAAATTTATTAAATAAAAAAAAAACTAAAAACATTTCATATATTAAACATATCGATTACAATTAATAGCCTAATAACCAACCATTACATGATAACCATAAAAAAATATGAATAAAAATAACTACTCATTACATGATCATCATCCAAACACATACTAAAAATTAATTTGGTAAAAAAATAAAAAAAATAAAACTCTAAAAGATTTATTTTTTTTATATAATTTTATCTTCGGTGGGTAGAAATATTTTTTGAAAATTCAAAAATAATTTTTTGACTTTTTTTTTATCAAACTAGTTTATATTTATTAAATTCATGATTTTGCCTTTGAAATAGAGTATTTTTTGTTTACAAAAAGACGGTGTATTCAATTGTCTTTATTTGGAGCGAAATTCAAAATTTAAGGGCAAATATATTAGAATTGGAATATTAGAGATTAAAATGACACAAATTTCAAATTACAAGAACCATTAGTATAATTCGTCATGTTTTATATAAATTTTATGGAGAAATTATATAATATTACCGGAATACCACATAGCTATACTTCCTTATCAATTATTATTCATTATACACTTTCATGTTCCTCATTCATCTAATACAAATAATTTAATATTTCATATTTTTTACCAATCATATTATCATAAAATAACACGTGATTCTTCTTCTAAAGTACCAAATAACCCATTAATGTAATATTTTAACTTATTTATTTTATTTTATGTCCTTTCCTTCAATGCCACATATATAAAATTCGGGAAATTCCTCGTAGCTCGAAAAAGTGTGGCACGAATGGCTCGAAAATAATCTCTTACCGGTAAGAGATTATTTTTTTGCCTATAAAAATAATTTCTTACCGGTAAAAGATTATTTTTAAACCATTCGAACCGTGATATTCGAGCTACGTAGCAGTGCCGATAAAATTCAGCACTATATGTAGAGCTCTCAATCACCCACCAAATAATTACCCAACTTTACGTAGGAATAGAAATTTTCAAACGTATATATGTGTAAATGTATTTCTATAGTTGTAGCATAGCAACTCAAGCACACGAACTAGAACTAGTACGGCAGTTGCGCTCCCAAATCTCGCTCATCACTCCTCTTTATATTCTCGCCGCCGGCTTCGTGTAACGGTCATATATCGCCTCATTTTCTCTCTCCTATAAGCCCTTCCTTTCTAGTTTCTCTCTCTCTCTCTCTCTCTCACTTCATCCCTTCAGTACACTCACGTCTCCCTTGTCTCTCTAAATTCAGAATTAGCTTGAATAGTCACAGGTTTTGGGCCGTAATTAGGGTTTGATAGTTATGAGCTGTGACAAGTGTGTGCTATAATGGTGGCTGCTGTGTCTGCTACGCCTAACCCTAATAAGGTCTCATCACAAGGTGGGGTTCACCACCAGAACAACCCCAAAAGGCCTCCGTTGTTACCTTCTGAGGCTGACAATGGCGTCGTTGGCCCTCCTCTTCGGAGACCCAAATCCAGAGAAGTCACTTCTCGATACTTGTCTTCTAGTTGTACCACTTCATCATCTTCGTATTCATCATCATCGTCGTCGTCGTCTTCGAATTCGTCTTCCTCCAGGCGCCATCCTTCGCCTCTTGTTTCGAGAACTGTGCCGATGACGCCGATTCCTGCTCCTTCACGGTCGCAATCTGCGGAGCGGAGGCGGCCGGGAAATGCCGGGGAGATGTCGGCTGCTGCGAAGTTGTTGGTGGCTTCGAAGAGGAGTTTGTCAGTTTCGTTTCAAGGAGATTCGTATTCGCGCAAGGCGAAGCCTGCGCCGGCGACGAATAATTTGACTAGTTCGAGCAGGAAAGCGACGCCGGAGAGGGAAAATTCGAAGCCAATTATTAAAGATCATCAGCATCGGTGGCCTGGGAGATCGCGGGAATTGAATTGTTCTATGACGATAAGGGCATTGCAACAACAATCCATCATCATGATCGATGATAGCAGTAAAGCCTCAGTTGCTAGCCCCAGATTGAAAGCCAATCCCAACCTTGATAAAGCTGCTCAGATTGTAATCGATGCAATTTCAGATGCTGGATCTGCTGCCACTTCTGATCTGGTTGCTTCGGACGACACTGAAAGTGTTTCCTCTGGAAGCACTGGAGCGGGAGCTGGAGCTGTACAAGAATGTTGTGTGAGAGCTGCTGCTCCCGTGCGTGGAGGAAGGCCACGCGGCATCGTGGTGCCCGCCAGGTTTTGGCAAGAGACTACTAACCGGCTGCAGCGCCGATTGCCAGAGCAAGTTTCCCCAATTTCAAAGAATAATAATGGGTTGAAAACGGTAACTCCACCAAAACTCAATGCATTGAAGAAATCCTATATGGATAGTCCAATTTCGACGCCTAGAGGAGTTTCAGGTAGCAGGGGTTTATCTTCTCCTCTTCGTTGTGGTGTTCGGCCAGCATCGCCAAGCAAGCTTGTGACATCTTCCGTGTCATCCCCATCTCGAGGGGATGATGAGCCCATCTCGAGTGAGGAATGGCGGTGTAGCAAGCACTGTGAATAATGATTTGGGAAACACTCCTTCAATTCTCAGCTTTGCTGCTGATGTAAGGAGGGGGAAGGTTGGGGATGCACACGTGCTGAGGCTGCTACATAACAGGCACTTGCAATGGCGATTTATAAATGCAAGAGCAGACAATGCAATGATGGTCCAGAAAGTGACTGCAGAGGTATGTAGCTCGTTGATTTCCTTCTTTGTATATGGATCTTTTATTTTTATCATGTGTAAGTTTGTTTATGCAGTGATGAATTTTTTTACATACATTCATTTATATTTCTGTTACCATTACCGTTGATGTATACAATAGTTTTGGTTTGTATCTAATTTTCTCCTGCCTTCTCATAACATCTATGTTTTGATCACTTATATCGCCTATACATTTGTTTCAATTGTTTGATGGAAAGTATCAGTTTCTAGTGGTTACAAGTTGGTGCATTGACATCTCTAGGGTTGAAAATTCATGGCATGATGAAAAAAGAGGGCAGATGACGAGGGAATCCATGGATGTGCAATAATTTATTAGAAGGTTGCTTTGACCCTTTTTAAATCGACATATAAGTAGGATAGAAAATATAGTTTTCTCCCTTCCAGCAGCTACTATTTTGTCTTATCTTGGAGATGTCATCTGGAATCCAATAAAAGTAAATGACTTAAATAGTCAAAGGGGTTAGATAAAAGTTCAGAAGGGATGAAGGCAGAAGAAGAGAAAAGATATTAGGTGGTGTATACCACTGTATGGTTTTTAACATTATGCCTATGTATGTATTTGAATTTTTCATAGTTGCTTATTTTTCACTTAACCATAGACCTCCTTATGCTTCAGGAATGAATATTATAATTTCCCTGATGTAGAAAGGGGAATGAATTTTCTGTTCAAGGGGGACCATGTGCTGAATTCTATTGCATAAGAGAATGAGGGAGGAAAGGAAAATGTTTTTCTTTAATGTGTTTGGGAATGATGTAGTAGTTGTTCAAGAATAGCTGCATGAGCGATATGCTTCTATTAAATGGTTATGGGCCTGACCGTCTGAGACATTTTATGCATGTTTGGCTACTTAAATGGCTGAACAAAGATATACCATTGGCAAGATTGGATAGTAGTCCAAGCAGAAAAGATTTGGGTTACTGGTGGTAACTATTACATTCTTCAGAAAGCTATAGTTAAGTTGCTGTAAACATTAATTTTGTTCATTTGATCCTAAGTTCAAAGCTTGGTGAGTGTACTTTCATCTAAAGTGTATTTTCTTTACTTTAAACAAAAATAAAACTAAATAAATTGTATATAAAAGAGAATATTATATATAATATATATATAAAGTACATATACTGGCCAGGCTGGGCTGGGATAATGACTATTCCCAAGCCCAAGCCATTTAATTAACGGGTCAAAAAGTTCTGTCCAGCCCAGCCCTATGGACTTAATTATCAATGCCAAGCCCTTGAAAGTGCAGGTTGGGTTTGCCAGACCACCGGGCCAGTGCCCACCCCTACCTGATAGCAGTAATGCATCAAACAGTCAATATTTAACAGTGAGAATATCCTTCCCTTCATTTTTCACAAACAATTAGGTGGATTTTTCAAACGTTAGAAAGGTTTGCAGATTGAAAGGAAATGTAGAGATTAGATAACTTTGTAGCTAATATGTTTTTATTTTTATTTTAAACCTAGTAATGAGGTATTGGAACAATATTTTTATTGTCTTTCTAATTGTTCTTCTCTGTACCAGAGAAGCCTATACAATGGTTGGGTGGCTACCTCGAAATTGCTGCATTCTATCAAAACCAAAAGAATAGAGTTACAGTTGTTGCGGCAAAACTTGATGCTATACTCCATCCTCAAGGGACAAGTAAGATCATGAATTCATTGCAGTTATGTTTCTTATGGGGTTTGTTGTCTTGATTTTAATTTAATTTAATTTTTTTTCTTTTTGCTTTTGTTTTCAACTTTTTCCTAATTTAAAAGTCATGTTCTTTTAGTGCCATGTCCATTGTCTTTTTAGCATTTTGTTTGAGCTTAATCTTGGCCACTTCTGTTTTGTTGCCTTGTGCCTTTAATAGATACAGATAAATTTGCAGTTGGCTTTGAAATGTCTTTTGATATGCTAGTTTTGCTGATCACCATCTTCTTTCTATAACTAGATTGAATATAGAACAGTACCTGCCCTGCCCTTCCTCTTACATTCACTTTGCTGAATATATGAAGAATTCTTTCTCTTTAGCTCCGGTTTTGCTAGACAAGCAGGCACAGACATACCCAAATTACAACTGATCTTGTACACACACGCGCGCATGCAAACCACCACCATTACTCACAATCTTCTTAAGAACACAACTTGGGAACTCGAGTTATAAGTTAGGACTATTTCATCGATCTGCAGAGACCAAAAATATAGAATCTGTAAGATTGATGTACGGGAAAGAGTTGTGTCATTCTCAGTCATGCTATGGTCATTCTCTCTTTGAAGTGGGTAACTTGAATATTTTATTCCATGGTCCATGGTGGTTCTCGGAGGGGTGATTGCATTTAAATCATTTGGACTAGCGTTTTATTTTTTTTGTTTTTCATTTTTTAAATTCTCAAGGTCACATACAGATATGCACATTTGTTTGTGAGTAGGGTTCATTTGTTCTACCCATCTGCAAGTCCATTATTTTGGATCTAATTGTATTTGATGAATGCAGATGCTATATTTGGATGATTGGGATCTTATTGACTGGGATCACTCCAATTCCTTGTCTGGGGCTATTGAAGCATTGGAAAGCAGCACTCTCTGGCTTCCTATTGTTGGTGGTGCAAGGGTTTGTTCTCCTGCCTTCTGTCTTGAATCAGCATTGGCATCCCATCATCACTTAATGCATAGCCAATATAGCATTTATGTGACTTTGAGAAACCATTTTCTGTTTTGGTTTTTTTTAAAATTTTATTTTTATTTTTATTTTATCAC
Source organism: Camellia japonica (assembly GCA_030407325.1). NCBI lineage: Eukaryota > Viridiplantae > Streptophyta > Magnoliopsida > Ericales > Theaceae > Camellia > Camellia japonica. The sequence continues at coordinate 129,454,261 of JAPPVO010000036.1, read as the reverse complement.
AGGCAGATGTTCAAAATGTCAAAGATGCTATTTGTTCAGCAGTTGATGTGATGCAGTCTATGGCATCCTCTATATGCTCTTTGTTGACAAAGGTAATCTTGTTGATCATTTGAATTATCCTTCTTGTTTTTTGTAGTGGCAGTAAACGTTGAATTTGGTTTATAATATTAAACTGGTTCTATTTATTTATATTTTTAGTTTGATTTGCTGAAGTGTTTGGATAAAGTATAATAAGTAGACGTTAAGCAGAACAGTTTTAGGACATATGGTCATAGGTTCCCTTATTTTAGTTTATAGCATAGTTCTTGTAAGTATATATAGTTCATGGCATTTAGCAATGTATTATCATCACACATTTCCAGAACAATATATTGTGCGGTTATTGTGACCTGCTGGATTAAGAAGATTGTGCTCAGGATGTCTGGCTATATAGTAGTTAGGTCAAATATTACTTTGATTCATTGGGAATCATACACAGTAAAGGTCCAATGATGAGTAAGGAGTAAGAACCATAATACAACTACAACCACTGGAACTTTTCTTTTTTTGAAGGGTGTGAAGTATAATATCGGATGGGTTCTATTGTTGCCTTAATGTTAAAATTTTGGTCACTGTGTTATATAATCAAGTTTAGAGTGGACTTAATATTCAGAATGCTGGGATTTCAATTAACCCTTCTGTAAGTCTTTTGTATACTGACATGTAAATGTAGTCTGTTATTCTCAATCATAATTCTTTTGCATTGTCTTTACATTTGAGGTTTGATTATTGTGTATTATAGTGCCACAGATCTAGTATCATGATTATTTTGCAGGATTTCAAGACCAGGGTTTAGTTTTTGTTTAAGATTTGAACATGCTAACTGACTTCCATATATCAACCATTATTGTCTCACATGCATTATTATTATTTTTTTCCGCATATTGTTAGTGTAAGTTAAATGGTGTTCTGAAGAGAATGGTTCAACGGAAACTGGCTTTTTATGTAATGGAAAATTATGGAAGATTGAAGTTCCTCTTCTTCTATGGTTTTTCCATTCCTTTGTGTTACCACTTGTGTAAGCACATCATAATTTTTAAGTACAAGTATAAACACCTTTTGTAAATATGGTAAAATGTGCCTTCCTGGACATGAAAGCAAAATACTATGGGTATAATCAGCATAAAGTGGAAACCATGCCAACGTTATCTGAGCCTATTTTGGTTGGGATAGGTTCCCCTCCATACCTGTCCATACTCCTCTTATGGGCTTAATTCTAAACTCGTGCTGATGATTCGAACTGGCTATCTCGTAGGTTTTGCAATAAAAGTCATCCATATAACAAATGAGTTTCATCGGACATTTATAAACATAAGAAAAAATCACATTTTGTTTTATAAAATGAATGACAAATGTGATTGTAAACTTAAACCATTCATTTTTTAAAATAAAATGCTGTTTATTCATATGTTTGTAGTTATCTGATGAAGTTAATTTTTTGCATGAATAACCTTTGTTGCGATGTCTACAAAGTAGATGATTTGGATTATCGGTACGGGTTTAGAATTGAGCCCTATAAGAGAAGTATGGAGAAGTAAGGAGAGATGAGGAATGGAGGGGGGAGCCTATCCCATTTTGGTTGGGGAAGGGTTTTTTATTATGCTTCTGAGAAAGGAATGAAGGTAGAATAAAGAGAGCCAGATTTTCTAGAAGTTGGTTACATGATTTTAGTATATTTACACACTTACGCTAGCATATATTTACAAAATTGCTTGTTTGGCAGTATTATTGGAATATATTTTCTTAGCCTTAAGGTAATCTCCTTTTTATGTGGCTGGTTGTCACCTATATTGGCCTTCTTTATTTCTAAATAGTTCACCATGAAATTTTCTCCTTAGCTAGTTTATACAGAGTTGTAACTCTCTTTTACTTTTAGAAAGTGGTTTTAGGGTAATTATAAAACTTCATATTGATATTTATTCACTACTGCTCAGGCCTTGGTTTCAGGTCCACCTTTCTAAGTAGTGTGCATCCAGCTGTCTAATCATAGATCCAACTCAATTCTCTTTAATTTTCGGGGTTTTTCTTATTTTAATTCTTTAATGCTATGTATGTTTGGATCTAGGATCTGTGAAGGGAAAGAAAAATGAAATTGCTTATTATGTCTATTCATTCTGCTATAATTAAAGAACAGATTTTTTGAGAAATGCCTATTCATGTTCTTATTTTTTAACCCAACCAAACAAATTCATAAACCAGACATAGCATAAAGAAAATGGTGCTTGAAAATTGTTAAGCACTGGATATTAGGTCTATATAGTGTGAAAGATCTTTCTTTCTTCTTTTTTCTTGTCTTTTATTTTTAAATTTGGTTTGGTGGGCATTTCAATCGTTGCAAATTTATTTATTTTGAGTTTTTTATGGATAGGTATTGTAATTCAATTTTTTGGATGTGCAATTGGTAAACTTTTTGGTTCTACTATATTAGGAAAGAAAAAGGAAGTTTTGAGTTTATGCAGATTATGTTTGGTATGATTGGAGAATAGGAAGAAAGGGGAAAGAGGAGGAATGGAAGATGCGCATCTGTAGGAATGGATTGTGTTACTTTCTTCTTGTTACCAAACCTTTCAAGTGCAAAAAAATCAGTTCAATTTTGAAAAAATGGGAGGAGCTCTTTCGTTTTTTTTAGGTAAGCGAGTTAGATAAACCAAAAAAAAAAAGAGAAGATAGGGAGGAGCAGCTCTTTCCTTTCCCATATATTTCTACCTGGTGTCAAACTCAGTGTTTGTGATTATTATGTTTTTAGGACACTCCTCTTTTTTGTTTTTCTTATCTTTTTGGTGTATATTGTCACATACCAATTGTGCCAAAAGTTGACAAGAAGATGAAGGAAAGAAAATTCTGTTGCCATTTTGAGGTTTTTCTGTAAATCTCTTTTCCTGAATGCCTTTTGGTTTCATGCTTGCTGTGGTAGATGTCCATCATTTTTTTTTTTTTAAATTGATGATGCCAATGAGTTAAGCCCTATAGCTATAGCTTATAAGTGGCTTTGATGCTCGCTTAAATTGAAGTTCATCTCATGGTTTATGTTTCTGAACCATTTTTCTTTGACAGGTAGACCAAGTGAACCCATTGTTGTCTGAACTTGCAAACACAACTGCAAAGGAACGTGCTTTACTTGATCAGTGCAAAGATCTATTGTCCACACTAACAGCCATGCAGGTAAGTATTGAAATTGAAGTGTTATTTATTTTTTTTATTTTGTTTTTTTATTGTCGAGAACTGACGAGTGTTATAAAAGCAGGTGAAGGATTGTAGCATGAGAACACATATACTACAACTGAGGTGTAAGCCTTCAGGCCTGACAAATGAAGTATAAAAAAGCTGATATGTCAATTTGACTGCTTACCTTACGAGCTAACATAATGTGAAATCAGAAAGTAGCGTGTGGGGTTGTTTGTGGCTTGGAAAAGCTGAGTGCCCATTTTTGCCGTCTTGATCTGCCAATATTGGCTATATGAGGTGTTTTGAATTTGCACAGATGGTGGAAAATTGTCTTTCTCGACGTCAGCAGTATATAGATAGATTATATACAGGTATTCTCTATTATAGTAAAGAGGAAAATGTAGGTAAATATGTATAAATGATGTTTTCAATTCCCCAAGTTCTCAATGTATTGTCCAATTTCTTTTAGCAGGCATGTCATCATAAAATGCTCTTATGTTCTTGTTTTTCTTTTCTTTGATAAATTCCATTGTTTCTTTTGTGGAGTTGGAGAGAATATTGAGTGTAACGGTGATACATCTTATACGGTGTCAGTCAATAAAAAATCAGAAATGGGATTTAGATGAAAAGTCTGGTCTCTCTCTCTAACCCAATAATATTGTAGTCTCTACCAAAAATTGAGATTGCTTATTGGATGTGATACTGCTACGTAGTATCACCTTACATCCAAATGGCAATTCCATAAGGTTGTATTGGATCACGAATTTTAGTTAAAAATAAAAAAAAATAAAAAAAAAAGAATAAAATATATGCTAAATATTTTTTTCATGTTCATTTTCATTTTCTTCTATAAATGTGTATCTGTATTTATAATTCGAACACAATGTAAACAACAAAAGTTATATATAGTGTGTCTAATGAGTTTGGCATTGCCACTTGGTGGCACTGAATGAAAAATATGAACTTCAGGGCATTCTACAATGAAATTTAAAGAAAGCTAAAAGTCATCGCCCATTCAAAAGTCACTGGGAGGTACCTAGGGCTAGGGGATGCTCTGTTTGCAGAATTTTTTTTTTTTTTTTTTTGAACTTGAAAAAAGGGCTCTGTGGTGTCATCATGACCCCGTTGGGTCCTGATTCCGGGGTAACCGGTTGCCAGTCAGGAATTAACCCCCACCAAGTGAGGGACCCACCACCAGAGCATCAATGGAGCGTGAACATACGCCACAGCAGTGGACATGAGTCGAGGGAATTTACAGAGCATGTTCACCGAAGTGATTTCAAACACTCCCTCCCTAGAAATCGATGCTGGCACGCGGATGTGGAATGCCCCACATTCTCCACCAGGCCACCAACCCTGGTGGTGCTCTGTTTGCAGATTGAATGGTTGCTTTTCCATAGCACTTTCAATTCTACAAATTAGGAGTCATTATGTATGGCGCTAATTAATAGTATTATTAATAAATAAGAAATTTTATATTAGAATGGTGGAAATTATGTAATTGGATTACTAGGAGCAGTCCGTTGAATTTTATTTATAGTTTTTAATTACCCGGTAATATTTTTGTCGAAGAATTGGTGACAATAAAATGAGATAGTTGTTACGTAATGGGATAGAGTCGATAATGTTTTTACACGAATTCAATTGTTACATGATATGATAACGTGAGAAATAAACCGGTTAGATCATTGTAAAACTTGGATAATATATAAAATTGACATGAATATAACATTAATACCCTTATGGTTTACATTATACAAATTCGTAAAATAAACTTCAAGATAATATGATATTTCATTTACTAATTTGTACAAGTTTAAACTGGAAGGTTCAATGAACATTACATTTTAGTCCTAAATATAAGGGTAAATTACAAATATACCCTTGAGGTTTGTTTAAAATATATGTTGCCCCCTGTGGTTTAAAAAATTACAAATATCTCCTTATTAAAATTTTTTATTTAACAGAATTAATTAAAAAATAAAATTCATAATTTCTCTCCTATACAATAATAAAATTACTAAATTATTAATTGAAACATATTTTTAACTTCATTAAAAACTGTTAATTAGCCGACTCTATTTGATGAGACTTAAAACTTGGTTTGGTTTTGTTTGGTATTAAAAATTGGTAATTGACTTGATGATTTATTAATAAAATGAGCGATTTGTTATGAAATTAGAAATCTCAGGAGGTGGAATGTAGTTTTCAAAATCACAGAGGGCGATTTGTATTTTAATCAAATCTCAAGGGGTGTATTTGTAATTTACCTTAAATATAATTATTAAGGGTAATTTTATTTACACACTATCAATTATCTCAGCACATACTATTGCTTAGTACACATATATAATAATTTTTAAATTGTGAAAATATCTTAGTTCACACCATAATTTTTCTTTTTTAACCCAGAGCTAATGAACTGGTACATACCATAACCAAAATGTTTAATTTTTTATGTATGAACATTTAATATTTGATCAACCTTAATAATTTGAACGGAAAATGTTATAGATCCCAAATGAATTACCAAATTTTCTACCAAGCTTCTCACATGGGTGTGAGACCCACACAAATCACATGTGTGGGTTCTACGCCCATGTGAAAGGTTTGGTAGAAAATTTGATAAGGTTTGGTAGAAAATTTGATAATTTATTTGGGGTTCCTAGCATAACTCAATTTGAACAATATAATTTTGTTCAAATATAAATAACTGAACATTTTTATAAAATTTTAACTCTGATTGTCCAAATACGTGACAAACGAATAAGTCATCTTCTATACGAACGAGATAAATAAAAATGTAGTACCTTTCATTGTTGTATTGTTTCAAATCAACAATTTGAGTGTCATTCATGGTGTGCAAATTTTCAAAATCAATTGATTTCAATATTTTTAAAACCCTAAATCTTCAAAGGTAATAATATTTTGAGTTTGAAAAATATTGGTGAAAATTATAGTGGCAAAGATGATGAGTATAGTGTGTTAGATTATAATGGTGAAGATGACGAGCATAGCGTGTTAGATTATAACGGTAAAGATGAATAGTATTGGATGAATGTTGGGAGAGTGATTTATTTCAAAAGAGAAATTTATATTTTTATATGTGAATTATTTGAATGAGTACATGTACTAAGGTTGTGCAAAGAATTGAATAACCTACTCAAACCGACCGACCGGTCAACAAATTGAACGGTTTCGAAGATTCAAAGGACCAACTATGGATTACAAAATACTATTTTCTCAGATAGTTATTGGTGGTCAGATAGGATGCTTGAAAATTCATAAAAAACCGAACCATCCGAATATTTTATATTAATCACATAATGTTGTAGCTGTTGCTTTATCTTTCTCCACGGAATTACACTATGATGATGTTGCTAACCACAGATGGAGCGGGTCAGGATGGTCCACACTTCCCAAACCGTTGTCCGATTGTTGAACCCACCGAGGAACCTGTAAAATAGTTCAATGGGGAACGGGGAGTCCCCCAGCGAACCCTCCGAAGATCAAGTTAGAGAAGGGAGAGGGTGGTTGAATGTAGAGATAGAATGGTGATAGAGAACTTAACTTTTTTTGTGCCTTAGGAGCCTGCTTATATCCTTTGCTCATCATTTCCTTGTCCACTCCGGGTTGTCATGTTTGCCGAAAGTCTATGCTTTAGCTTGCCTTGTTCATGGTGAGACTATTTTGTTCCAACGTGAGGGGTTATCGTAATAAATGCTGCAAAAAAGCTCATTAATGACTGATGTGTGGTGCAATAACTCTGCAGGATCTTTGTCTGCTGATGTGGCTGGTTCTATTCTTGACAGGTGTCTGGATGTCATTGGACCTTAAGCCCACGTTGAGCTCCAGCAATGTTGGGCTTTAGTGTTTGAATTATATATTAGACTCTGAGTGGTTGGCCAAACGCTCCTATAAGCTCACCTATGTCAGTAGTCCCCCATTTCCAAGTGCAGCTTTAGTCCAACGAAGGGAATAATGAAGAAAACAGGGGTGGTGAGAGGCCGACTGCGAGGAGGGCTGACCGCGAAGGGTGACCGAGCGAAAAGGCCGACTACGAGGAGGGCCGATCGCGAAGGGTGATCGAGCGAAAAGGCCGACTGCGAGGAGGGTCGACCGTGAAGGGTGACAGAGCGAAAAGGCCGACTGAGAGGAGAGCTGATCGCAAAGGGTGACCGAGCGAAAAGGCCAACTGCGAGGAGAGCTGACCACAAAGGGTGACCAAGCGAAAAGGCCGACTGAGAGGAGGGCCGATCGCAAAGGGTGACGAAGTGGAAACGTCGCCTGAGGGGAAGGCCGACCGCTAAGGGTGACCGAGCGAAAAGGCCGACTAAGAGGAGGGTCGACCACGAAGGGTAACCGAGCGAAAAGGCCGACTGAGAGGAGGGTCGATCGCAAAGAGTGACCAAGTGGGAAGGTCGCCTGAGGGGAGGGCCGAGCGCTAAGGGTGACCGAGTGGAAAGAGGAAACGGCGGCGCGCGGGTGTAACAAGCCCGCGGGGGACCTCGCTACAGCTCGGACTCGATTTGTGTCACGGTTCTTAATCTTGAACCAAAGAGTCCAAACCGGCAAATCGTTTTGAAAACAGATTTTTTGAAAGAAGTTCCAAACATGGACTGCTTCGCCAGATACAGAGTCGCCACCTAAATATTTTTTAATGGGAAATTTAGGAAACCCTGACTCGGTGCCAAAGGCCACGTGTCCGTCATCACCAAAGTTGCCTCGGCTCGGGAACTTGGGTACGATTGGGGAAGGTCACTTCGTGAGCACCCCCGCTCGCCCGGTCAAAGACCGGCCTCTACTAACCATGATATCTGTTTTTGAAAACATTGTATGTTCTTATTCCGGTTATTAGCCTAGGTTACTATGTGATGCTCGCAGCAAACAAGTATAGACCGGGTCGCCTGAATTGGAACAGAACATTTCATGTTTGTTTGTTTGAAAATGGTTTGATGGTGCTACCCGCAGGTAGGCTAAGACGTGGATTTGCCACCCTCAGGTGGGCTTAGAAAACATGATTTTGCCACTATCTAGTGGGCTTAAAACAACCATTCAATGCATTGTCCCAATCCAAGTAACTCAGCCTCCACCCACAGGCATTCAAGGCAGTTATGTCACATAAGCATATAGCCTCATGGTAAGCATGCTATTCATGGCAGCACTCACACGCATGCAAGGATGCTAAAGCATAAAACTCACCGAGTACTCTAAGCCAAAAACAGAAAACCGATTAGAAATCATGCATGATCCTAAATATACAGGAATGCCTAATGCAACACATGCAATAGTGCAACTATAGCAGGCTCGGCTATTCTAAACATGGCATGTGAAATGCTACAGCTAACATGTACTCAATTTGTAATTGAAATACAAATGCAGTTTGTATGATGCGCCGAGCCCGGTGCGTGCAAAACAGATGAATGATGCAAACATGCTGTCATACTGTATGCTAATTGAAATATGCCCTATATCTAACCATCGTAAGCGGATAAATAAAAGGGAAGAAAGACGTGGGGTTGGAAGACATACATCACACTCACCCACACTTATTACAATTATGCCCCCGCGCAGAGGGTCCAAATAAATAATATAGTCCGAATAATATAATATTACAGTCCGAATAATATACAAATTCCTAATTAATTAACAAATTAAACTAAGAAAAACTGTAAACTGGCATGCAAGCCAGGGGGCTGCCTCGATTCTGATGAATGATGCATGCTGGGATGCCTTGCGCGGAAATCCACTGGGATGCCCCAATTAGCCTCTGTTTTGCAATGTTTCTCGAAATGCGCGCCAGACTCCGAAAAGTTACTGATTCTCTATTTCGCTGCAACAGAGAGCAGGAAAGGGGCATAGCAATGTATTTCACAAATATATGCATGCCTCGATCCTCGTGCCACCAATCACGCATCTCGATGCATGATGGCCGAGGAGTCGGATTGCACAACTCAACATAGGATGAATGCGTATGAATGCTATAACAAAACCTAACTCCATCATGGATAATTCGGAGCGTCGGTGACTTGGGAATTGAGACCCATTCCGTCGCTCGGAGTACGAAACGTGCCTCGTTTCCCGTGCCCGGGCTAACTCCTATCCCGAACACGATGCAATATGCATGATATGCATGAATGCAACTAAAATACAATCCTAGCATGCTCAATGCTATGAAAATGAGATGCCTCGAAATGCGTGCACACATGCACGCAAACCGAGGCGATGATCCTAAGGCATGAAATGGCATACGCAATGCAAATTGGACTCACACTAACACGAGTGGACCTCAGCCACACTCACATACGAGGCCGATGGATGAAAATGAAGCGCCTCGAAATGCGTGCACACGGGCGCGCAAACCGAGGCAATGGCCCTAAGGTATGAAATGACATGAAATATGATATACAATGAGACTAAAATGAGATGTCTCGAAATGCGTGCCCACGGGCACGCAAACCGAGAGAATGGCATACGGAATGCAACAGGAATAAAATGAGATATGCGATGCAATATGGGCTTACACCAACATGAGAGAGCCTCAACCCTACTCACACAGGAGGCCGACGGATGAAAATGAAGCGTCTCGAAATGCGTGCATACGGGCGCGCAAACCGAGGCAATTGGCATACGCAATGCGATAAGACTAAAATGGCATAAACAATGAAATGTGGGCTTACACTAACATGAGAGGACCTCAGCCACACTCACATAAGAGGCCGTGAGATGAAAATGAAGTGCCTCGAAATGCGTGCACACGGGCGCGCAAACCGAGGCGAGGGCCGTAAGGCATGAAATGATATGGAAATGATATGCAAACATGCAAATGAATTTTGGCACTGAAATGTGGGGGAAAACAGCCCCGAAACATGGCCAAAGTGCACCCGAAGCATGGAATGATCCCGAAATGCAATATTAGGCGCCCGAAATGGCCTATAGCCATGCAATGCATGCACAATATGGACATGGAATGAAAATACAGTATCAAGGCAGCCCCAAGAAAAGCATTTTTCAGTCATAAAAAGGGCTAAACAGCAAGCACACATAGGGTTAAACAAGAATGCAAAAATGGCCCCGCAAGAGGGGTATTGAAGCAAGTGATACATGCGATGCCCAAATGGAAAAGTACCCTTCTACAACACTGATGAGGGACTAAAAATATGAACATTTACAGTAGATGACATCCCCCAAATCAGTATGCAAACATGCTAAAAATGTCATGCAAGAACTAGGATACATAAGGCTATAACATGAGGTACCCCAAACATTCATCAAACCAGAAAAGACCCTTAATGAAATGTGTCAAGAAGATAAAAATATGACTCTTTACAGTTCTGATGATGGCCGAAAACAGAAGCTAGATAAGCCTAAAAAAGCATGCAAGAATGGGGGCCAAAGAGGGATATAAAGACAAGCACAACATGGAGACCCCCAAAAAGGTTGATCCCTTCTACAATGTTGTATAGGGACACAAAATAAGCTTACTCACAGTTCATGACATGCTCCAAAACAGACTACATCTAGGTCAAACAAATCATGCAAATTTACGGTAAATATGAGAGATTATGAAGCAAGTGTATGACAGAGAGGCCAAACATGGTTGATCCCTTCTTCAATGTTGAAGAGGGGCTCAAAATAGGCCCACTTACAGTTTACATTATGCTCGAAAACAGATCACTCATAGGCTAGAAAAAGCATGCAAAATATTGACATACAAGATGATATTGAAGCAAGTGCACCATAGAGGGCTCAAACAGGGTTGAGCCCTTGAACAAACATTAAGAATAGCTCAAAATAGACCTAGTTGTAGTTAAGGTCGGAGCCCAAAACAATAAGCAAATAGGCTTAAGAAAAGAGGCAAGAAAGTGCTACAAAAGAGGGAAATGGAAGCTTACCCTTGTAGACAAGTCTTGGCTGCCTTTTGCTTGAAGAATGTGTGCTTCTAAGCCCCTAAGAACCTCTCCTTGCTGCTGGAAATGGAGTGGTGGTGGTGGTGCTTGATGATGATGAAGAAATGGAACCAAACTTGAAAGAAATGAGAGAGATAGAGATGGATATGTGTTTCTATGCTCAAAGCAAGTGTTCTAACTCTTGAGGGAAAAAAAGAGAGATGTATGCATGCAAGAATGGTTGAACCAAAGTGTGTGAAAAAGTGTAGCCTTCAGGGATTAAGTTCCCTTGCATACCAAATATCCCCCGAAATCAGATATTTTGGGGGATACAGCTATACAGCTGTAAAACACACCTCCCAAGGAGCATGGCCGGCCAAGCACTTTTGCTGCAGGTGGCCGGCCGGTCACCCCCCATGGCCGGCAGGCCAAGGGTCAAAAATGAAGCAATGAATTGCTGGCCGGCCACCACACATTGGTGGCCTCCCATATGTGCTGAACAAGACCCTATGGTTGGAAATTGGCAACTCTGAAACAAGAGAGACAACAAGCCACTTTTAGAAGGGTTCAAAATGGACCAAAGAATTACTGGCCGGCCATGGGTTTTTAGGATCCTCCCATGTGTGTACAACACAAATATGTGGTTTTGGCTCGAAGAAAATGGCCCTAGGGTGTTCAACATTAGCCCGGAAGTGAGAAAAACGGGCGTCGGACGGCGCCGGAAGAGCATAACTGGTTGTTGAGACAATTGCTGGCCTCCCACCCTCCAGTGACCTTCCTGGTGATAAAACAGAGGTACCTGCCAAAAATGAACGAAAACCGATGCAAAACGAATGCTCGGGGACCAAAACACGCAGTTCGGGGTCCCGAAAATAGGCTGTTAAGCACCGAAAGTGGCATTCGGCCACGAAGTGGGTATCTAAGACCCCAGTGTCCCTCGAAAGGGAGTAAATGAGATGCATGCCAAAAACCGGAGGAATCAGAGATGGTTGGGTGGTCCCGAACCGAGGCACACGGCCTGACGGCTCCGAAAACCGGGAACCGGGCTCCGAAATGGGCAAAATGGCCTACGACCACGAAATGTAGCCCACGGCCACTGAGAGATGGTCTACGGGACCTCTCCCTCCCCTCAGGAAAGAAAACAGAGAAAACCGAGTCCGGTTCGCAAACCGAGACAAGGTACAGAAGAGGGTTCAGGAGTCCGGAGGCAGGGCTCACGGCCGCGACTCTGAGACTTCTGAACGAGCACAATATGCAACATCACCGAGCGCTCAATCGGTGACGTCTGAGTCTTAAGGTCGGTCAAAAATGGGGTGTCTACAGCGGGGCTTGAGGTGCGGCGTAACACGTGATGTCGTGAAGTGGAAAAGACAGGGGAAAGGAAGGGAGTAGGGATCGTGGTCGTACATGTGGCGCAATCCTTTAGTGGGGGAGGTGACGCGTCAGTGCGAGTGAAGGGACGGGGTGATGTAGGGTAGTAAAAAGGGAGGGCTGGGAGTTTTTCGAAATATTTCAAACTGGTGGAGTTGAATCTTGACCATTGGAATACGGGTAAGTCGTGGGCCTTTGGGGTTATCCGTTTTACTTACTTTTTCGCAAAAAACTAACACATCCCTGAAGTGAGCTCATTTGTCCCGTACGATACGCCTTTGCAACACTTTGTGAACTTCCTTGTGCCAGCATCCGAAGCAATATGTAAATACGTAGGAGAAATGGCCAAAAAGGAGGTGTCTGCCGCAAGGTTTGATTCGTTGGGTGATGACGACGCAGTGGACTTGGCGGAACTGTATCGGGTGGAGCGGAGGGAGGGGAGGGAGGCTGGTCAGGTCGTGCGGGCCCTCCTCCAACGACGACAATGATCGCGACCGCTAGGCCTATAAGCCAAGTGAAGCCGGACCACTGGCACACCAAACCAAACAGATCCACATTCACAGCGGAGAAGTTGGAAGAGGTACAAAGGAAGTACCAAATTCCGGTAGAGATAGAGTTGAGGGTGCCCACTTCTAAGGAGAGGGCGTCAGATGCGTGGCCGACAGAGTTTGCACTGTACGAAGAATCGTTGCGGGCGGGGCTGAGGTTGCTTATCCCCAATTTAGTGGCAGAGATACTCAATCGACTGGAGGCGGCACTGGGGCAACTGATGCCCAATGCATGGAAAATTGTAATGGCTTGCGTGATTGCGTGGCCACAGGCGACTGACGGATCGGCGATGACAGTCGAAGAGTTCTTTTCGTACTACAAAGCATTCGGTCAGCAAGAGACTTGGGTGACTTTGCAGGTGGTGGCGGGCAAGGGGTTAGTAGCTGGGCTATCATCGTCTGTAAAGGGGTGGAGGCCGAGGTGGTTCTTCGTATTGGCGAATGGGGCGGAAGGGGTGCGGACGATATGGAAGGTCCCCACAAAGTCAGTGGAGCTGAAGTTGGGGGGGAGGCAGAAGAGAGGGTCAAACAGGTGAAAGAGTGGAGGGAGAAGGAGGGTGTCAGATGGGACGACCTAGTCCGCCCTTCATCCTTATATGCCTTGGGGCTAGGACCGCAACCGACTGAAGGAGACCCTACAATGGAGGAGGTGGAGGCGAGGCAAAAAATGGAGGAGGCGGAGGAGCAGAAGACTTTCGCCAGAGCCGAAAAGTATAAGGAGGCACAGTTGGGGCCTGCCCCTAAACTGGTGATGAGGGAGCGGGTCCGACCTCGTCCCAAACCATTGGGCGACAAAGACTTAGCTGGTTTCGCCCCACTGCCACCACCAGCAGACCCGTTGAAGGAGAGGGGCAAGCAAGAAGTGGAGGTAGTGCTGAAGAAGCCAAAGAAGAGGAGGGCGACTGTCGAGGGGGGAAAGAGCGCTCTTGCCATGAAGAAGATGAAGGTTGGGGGTGAGGACGTCCTTATGATAGAGAAGGTGAATGAGGAAAGGGCGGAGGTAGCTCCAGAAGGGGAGACCGGCCCCGCGGCGAAGGAGGATAAGGGTCCCAGCGCCCAAATGTTGAAAGAAAACTTGGAGACCGCCCAGGTAGCGAAAGAAGACAAGGGGCCAAGCCCCCAAGTGTTGAAAGAACACGTGAGCCCAAGCGCCCAAACGGTGGTGGTAGTGCCTGTACTAGAAGTACCCTCCAGCCCCATGGGAGGAAAGACTGGGGCTAGCACGGCAGGGACAGGTGCCGCGCTGAGGACCGCGTTGTACCACGCGGGCGCGTTGGCAGGGCGCTCCGTGGAGGAAGGGGGGAAAGCCAGGGTGGCGGCCGACCGCCTAATTGGAGTGTTGGAGGACGCCGCCGTGCGGTCGATGGCACGGTTGGAGGAGGCCGACCTCCTGAGAGGGTTGTGCTCAGCCCAAATAGAGGCAGCGACCTTGGCGGCTGCTTTGTTGAATAAATCAGCACGTGTGAAGATGGAAATAGAGTCGCTAAGGGTTCAGTTGGAAGGGGTGAAGGGGTAGCTGCAAAAGCTGATGGAGGAGACAGTTGGCTAGAAGGAAAGCGCTCGGAAGGCATGTGTACAGGGGGCGGAGTATGCGCGGAGAGCGAAGGTCATGGAGGTATTGGCGATGGTGCATAGGAACGCGGCGGAGCGATCTAGTGCCGAGCTCGTCGCAACCAGGTCAGAGCTTGAAGCAGAGCACCACAATGTGATATCGTTGGAGTTCCAGTTGGCTGGCGAGCAGAAGAGGCTGGAGGAGGTCCAGAAAGCCTGCACCACTGCCAACGAAAGGTGGGATGAGCCTATGACCTGTAATGAAGATCTGCGCACCCAGTCGATCCAGGACAAGGAAGAAGCAGATCGGCGGATTGCTGAGTTGGAGAAGGCCCTAGGGGAGGAAAGGGCCCAATTGGCGTCTGAGAGAGCGGCGCACCCCGACCTGTGTAAGGCCGCGGTAGAGCAATTCAAGGAGTCCGCCGATTTCCAGATTGCCATTGATGCCGCGGTCGCCAGGGGCTTGGCAAGAGAGGGGGATGAGGGGGGCTGGGCCGTCGGGAGCGACCACTGGAAGTAGGAGTGAAAAGGAAGTGATCTAGAGCTTCCAGCAGTCAGACTTCTACAAGCATGAGATGGCTGAGTTCTAGGACAGCAGCTGGAAGACCTTTAAACGTAAAGCAGAAGAGCTGTTCCCAGACTTGGACTTCAGCAATGTGAAAATAGAAGAAGATGATGTTGCCCAGACCCCCCTGGACGAGCGGGTTGAGGAGGAAGACCTGGCCTCTAGTGAGGAAGACTGATTCATGTAAAAATTTTGTGTTTATTTTTTTTATGTGTAATTTTGGTAATGAATTGTATGAAATTGTGAGTTTGTAAATGAAACAATGAGTTTTTCTTGGTTGTACCGCTGTTATTTCTTGTGAGTTGTAGATTGCAAAATAATGAAAATGGCAAAGCAGGTTAGAAATGGGTATACATTAAGATGTTAAAAGTGTTAGAAAAAGGTTGGCTTTGATGACTATGGACCTGTGGATGTTAACTGAATTAAAAATGTGAAGGTAAAAATGTAAAGAATGTTAAGAGATGTAAAAGTATGGACCTGGATTTTAATTAAGTATGACAACTATGCTGTAATCATGAAATTACGAAAACGGTTCGGCCGAACTCTCCGTTCGTGTTCAGTGCTGGGCCCATAAGTAGCTCAGTCTAGCTGAGCCCTTCGTGCTTAGTCTGGCTGAGGCTTTAAATGATTCAGTCTGACTGAGCCTTTTGTGCTCAGTCTAACTGAGGCTTTAAGTAACTCAGTCTGGCGGAGGCTTTAAATGACTTAGTCTGGTTGAGCCCTTCGTGCTCAGTCTGGCTGAGGCTTTAAGTAACTCAGTCTGGCTGAGCCCTTCGTGCTCAGTCTAGCTGAGGCTTTAAGTAACTTAATTTAGCAAGGTGTTATTGAAATACCATGTAGATAACTGAGATATAAGATCGTTGTCATTTAAGGCGTAGCCCATTGATCACAAATTTACACCATGTGTGAAAAGGACAAAAACAACCATGTGTGTAGATTGTCAAAAAGAACATACAACAATTGATTAATACATAAATGGGACATGGCACTTTACTGAAAATAACGCTTCAAGTGCTCGGCGTTCCACGGATGCGGGAGGTCTCGACCTTCCATGTCCTGAAGTTGGTAAGTGCCCAGTTGAGGCCTGGCCTTAACGACGTAAGGTCCTTCCCACTTGGCTGCAAGCTTGCCCTCGATCGGATTTTTGGTGGCAAGGGTGGCTTCACGCAAAACTAGGTCCCCTACGGTGAACTCCCTCGGTCAGACTTTGCAGTTGTAGTGCATTCGCATTTTCTGTTGATGTGAGGCTCGTCTAATAGCAGAGGGCTGTCGGAGCTCTTTGATCATGTCTAAGTCAGCCCGACGCAATTCTTCGGTCAGTTCTGGACTTGGGTGCAAAACCCTTGGGGTGGCAGGCTGATTTCCACTGGGATGACTGCTTCAGCGCCGTATGTTAAGCGAAAGGGGGTCTCCCTAGTGGGGTTTCGGGTTGTAGTGCGGTAGGCCCAGAGTATGTTTGGTAATTCCTCAGCCTAGAGTCCCTTAGCAACTTCCAACTTAGTTTTGATGATCTTCAGAAGAGAACGGTTGGCAACCTCAACTTGGCCATTGGCTTGGGGATGACTTGGAGAAGAGAAACATGGCTGGATTTGAAGTTCTGCACAGAATTTCCTAAACTTGGCATTGTCGAATTGCTTGCCGTTGTTGGAGATGATGGCTTGAGGGATTCCAAATCGGCATACGATCGATTGCCAGATGAATTGGGTTGTGTTCCGCTCGGTAATTGTGGCGAGGGGTTCCGTCTCCACCCATTTAGTGAAGTAATCAATGGCGACGATTGCAAACTTGGTTTGGCCTCGGCCGGTGGGCAATGGGCCAACTAAGTTGATAATCTATTTGGCAAATGGGTAGGGACTGTAAAGTGTTATCAGTTCTGTAGGAGGAGCATGAGGGATGTTGGCAAAGCGTTGGCACTTATCAGACTTGCGCACGAATTCAGTGGCATCTTGGTTGAGAGTAGGCCAGAAGTAACCAGTGCGAAGTATTTTATGGGCTAGCGACCTGGCACCCGATGATTACCACATACACCCTCGTGGACTTCCCTCATCATGTAGGTCGTTTGGGCAGGATTGAGGCATCTCAGGTATGGGCGTGAAAAGCCACGTTTGTACAGGAGGTCCGCTGATAAGAATGTAGTTGGACGACCGGGCCCTGACTTTGGCAGCCTGCTATTTGTCATCTGGCAATTCCCCATTTGTCAAAAAGAAGAGGATGTCAGCCGCCAATGGAATAGGTTCGTTTTGGAGGAAGTGGACTTGCTGCTGGTTTAGGGAAATGGCAGGGTGGGCTAGGTATTCAAGGTGGACGCCATGGCTGAGGTTTGATTGGTCGGCAGAAGCTAATTGAGCCATTTCATCTGTCTTGGAGTTTTCCGTCCGAGGGATGTGCTTGATGTGGAAAGTGTTGAAAAGGTGAACAAAGGGGAGTGCAATATCCCGATAGGCCCGCATTGTGTCATCTTTGGCGTTGAATTTCCTCGTGATTTGTCCGACGATCAATTGGGAATCACTGCAGACTCGGATATGGCTCACACCGATGTCTCTGGCTAAGCGAAGACCTGCTATCAGGGCCTCATACTCAGCCTCATTGTTGCTTGTGTCAAACAAGAAGCGGAGAGCACACTTGAAATAGCCACCCTCGGGGCGGTGAGGATAAGACCAGCCCCACTACCTTCTTTGCGGGATGATCCATCAACATTGAGGGTCCAAGAGTAGGGATCTTCTGCCTCAGTGTTGAACTGTTTGGGTGGGCCGGCCGAGGGGGGGAGGGCGTGGCTAGAGTGGGATTAGTGAATTCTAGGATAAAATCGGCGATAGCCTGCCCTTTAATCGCTGTTCGAGGTCAGTAGGAGATGTCAAATTGGCTGAGCTCGACCGACCATTGCATAAGTCTGCCAGATAACTCTGGTTGTTGCATTATCTTCTTCAAAGGTTGGTCAGTGAGGACCACTATGGAGTGGGCTTGGAAGTAAGGTCGTAGTCGTCTTGAGGCGGTGACCAAGGACAAGGCCAAGGCCATTTTTTTCCAGCAATGGGTAGTTCTGTTCTGCTCCTCTGAGAGCTCGGCCAATGTAATAGATCGGCCGCTGTACTGAGCCGTCCTCCTTGATGAGGGCTGCACTGATTGCGGTGTTCGACACGGCTAGGTAGGGAAAAAGGGGCTCACCCGTGAGCACCTGAGAGACTAGGGGGGTTGGCCATACACTGCTTCAATTGTTGGAAAGCCTCTTCGGATTCGGTCGTCCACTCGAAAGCCTGCCGAAGAACTTTAAAAAAGGGAGGGCACTTGTCCGTTGCGCGGGAAATGAAGCGGTTGAGGGCGGCGACTCTGCCAGTAAGCCTTTAAACCTCCTTAACCGTTCTGGGTGACTGCATTTCTATCAGGGCCTTGATCTTTTCGGGGTTGGCCTCGATACCCCGCTGACTGACCATGAAACCCAAGAACTTCCCAGATCCTATGCCGAAGGCGCATTTCTCCGGATTGAGCTTCATTTGATACTTTCGTAGGGTGCCGAAGGTCTCCCGTAGGTCGGCCAGATGATCAGAG
Organism: Camellia japonica; assembly: GCA_030407325.1. Classification (NCBI taxonomy): domain Eukaryota; kingdom Viridiplantae; phylum Streptophyta; class Magnoliopsida; order Ericales; family Theaceae; genus Camellia; species Camellia japonica. The sequence goes on along the minus strand of JAPPVO010000036.1, from coordinate 129,435,587 downwards.
GAGAGTTTGCTCTTGACTAATATGTCGTCGACATAAACTTCCATGTTCCGACCTATCTGGTGATGAAAGATGGCATTGACTAACCGTTGGTAAGTTGCTCCGGCATTTTTTAGCCCAAATGGCATGACTTGATAGTGATAGGTTCCCCGGTCAGTGATGAAGGAGTTATGCTCCTGGTCAGACGGGTACATCAGAATTTGATTGTAGCCAGAGAAGGCGTCCATGAAACTGAGCATTTGATGTCCGGCCGTAGCGTCGACAAGCAATCTATGCGAGGAAGGGGATAACTGTCTTTGGGGCAAGCTCGATTGAGGTCGGAGTAATTGACACAGAGTCGCCATTTACCATTGTTTTTTCGGACCAAAACCACATTTGAGAGCCATCTGGGGTAGTCCACGTTCTTGACAAATTGTGTCTCCAGTAGCTTATCTACCTCAGAAGCAATAAGAGCGTTGCGTTCTAGGTGAAAGATGCGTTGCTTTTAGCGGAAGGGTCGGAAATAAGGCTCGATGCTCAGACGATGAGTGATAAAGGAGGGATCGATACCTGGCATGTCGGAATGGATCCAGGCAAACACATCATTGTGCTCGGTCAGGAGGGTTGTAAGGTCGGCCTTGGCTTGAGGGGATAGTTGGTTGCCGATCTTGGCTGTTTTTGTTGGGTTGGTGGGGTCGATAGGGACCTGACTAACTCATCTTCCACTGGTTCCCCCCTGACTAACTCATCTTCGTCTCTGACGTCAAGTCCTTCGATGATCATAGTCTCCTTCAGCTTGACCTTTTTGAGTGAAGCGATGTAGCATTCTCTGGCCACAGTCTGCTCCCCCCTCATGGTACTGACTCTGAGGTCGGTAGGAAATTTCATGGCCAGATGGTACGTGGAGGTCACAGCTTGAAAAGCGTTGAGGGCAGTGCGGCCAAGGATGATGTTATAAGTAGACGGACAGTCGATGACGAGAAAAGTGAGCAACTTAGTGGTCTGCAGTGGGTATTCTCCAATGGTGATGGGAAGATCGATGGAGCCTACGGAAGTCACCCGGTCTCTAGTGAAGCCAACCAGTGGGGTTTGGAGAGGGGACAAACTTTCTTCCCGGCCTTGAGTTGGCGATAGGCGTTTAGGAAGATGATGTCTGAAGAGCTACCGTTGTCGACGAGCACCCGTTTGACTTTGTAATTGGAGATGAGGGCAGAGATGACGAGGGGGTCGTTATGGAGGTAACGGATGCTTGTGCAGTTAGCCTCCGTAAAGGTGATGGGCTCCATCCACTGCTTGGGGTGTTTGAAAGGGCGGTCCAATGTTGCAACTTCTTTATCTGAGTCCTGCCTTATTTTTCTGAGTTCTGCCCGTTGAGCCGAACGGGATGGTCCTCCACAAGCAAGCCCGCCAGCAATAACTCTAATCTCTTCAACGGGGGGGCAGGGTTACCTTGTGCCCGAGGTTGCTGTAGGGGTCGATCATGGCCTTGGTTAGGTTGTGTGAGTTGGTGAGGAGGGGTGCGCCGGTGGTTGTTTCTGGTAAGTTCAGTCCATTGCCTTTGCTAAGGGTAGGCTGCCGTGACCCGACTGAGACGCCCCTGGTGTATCAAGCCCTCGACCTGGTCTTTGAGGTTAACACACTCCTCGGTATTATGGCCGTGGTCCTGATGAAAGTGGCAGTATTTGGACTGGTCTCGCCGGTTGGAAGGAGACCGTGATGGTTGGGGCTATTTTAGGGGATAATCTCGTTGGATCTGGTTCAGGACTTGCTCCATGGGAGAATTGAGGGGTGTGTATTGTTCGAACCAGCCGGGCGGTCGGGTAGGCACTGACCAGTCGGCTCGGGCAGGTCGGTCGGTATACTGAGGTGTTTGGTGAGTGTACTAGGTGTTTCTGGTTTCAAAGTCCTTTCTCTTCTCTCTGGCGGTCGGGTTTTTGGTTGTCGGATCTTGTCGGGCGGCTAGGGAATCTTTGGTGTTCATGTATTTTTGGGCTTTGGAGAGTAAGGTTGCCATGGAGGTCGGGGGTTTTGGAGAGAGAAAAGAGGAAATCAGATGATCGTAGACCCGCCATGAAAGCCGTGAGAATGACCTTGTCGTCGTTTTCCGCTACGTGCAGGGCTTCGGTGTTGAAGCGGGTGACGAAACTGCGCAGCGACTCCCCTTCGGTCTGACGGATGTTGAGGAGTTGGGTTGCCGGACGCCGCTGGCGCTGGGCACCAATGAAATGGCTGAGAAAGGAGTCACTTAGGTGCTGGAAAATAGAGACAGAGTCTGTTGGCAGTTGACTAAACCAGAGTCGAGCCGACCCCTTAAGTGTTACTGGGAAAGCCCGACACATGATCTCGTCAGGGAATGCATGGAGGACCATAAGGGTCTTGTAAGTTTCCAAATGGTCGACTGGGTCCGTTGTGCCGTCGAAAGAGTCGAGCGAGGGCATTTTGAACTTAGGAGGTAAGGGTTTGTCCCTAATAGAGGCAACAAATGGTGAGTTGGCTGTGGTGGAGGGTTTATTCTGTATATTCTGCATGACTCCTTGAAGTTGGAGTTTCATGGCTCGGAGTTCTGCATCCCAAAGAGGAACGTTGTCACCACCGGAATGCAGCGGCGGCTGGACACTACTGGTCTCTCCTTCGGGGGTAGATGCTTGGACCGATGGATATGGGGCCCGAGGTGGCGGGTTCATATCTGGAGGAGGGGGTCACAAGCCTTCCAAGTTGGATGGGTGGGACTATTGGATAGGATGGCTCGGGGCTCGCTCTCGGTTGGGTGGGATATCTGGAGGTGGAGGAGGAGGAATGGGAAGGTCTCTTTGAAGCAAAGCATTGATCAGAGCCTGGTTTTGTTCGGCTAAGCGGTTAATGCTGTTGGTGAGTTCTATGAAATACTGCGGTGGGTTGTTTGGGTTAGGAGGGTTGGCTTGGGGGTCGGGAACATTGTGTTGAGAAGCCATGGATCTAGTTGTGACCATCCACCTTGGTGAGTAGCAGGTAAGGATTATCGGGAATGGGTCTTCGGCGACAATGAGCACAGTTGCCGCACAGAGCAAAAAGGGTTCCCACAGACGGCGCCAACTGATGATGTTGTTAGCCACAGATGGAGCGGCTCAGGATGGTCCACACTTCCCAAACCGTTGTCCGATTGCTGAACCCACCGAGGAACCTACAAAATAATTCAATGGGGAACAGGGAGTCCCCCAGCGAACCCTCCGAAGATCAAGTTAGAGAAGGGAGAGGGTGGTTGAATGTAGAGATAGAATGGTGATAGAGAACTTAACTTTTTTTGTGCCTTAGGTGCCTTCTAATATCCTTTGCTCATCATTTCCTTGTCCACTCGGGCTGTCATGTTTGCTGAAAGTCTATACTCTAGCTTGCCTTGTTCATGGTGAGGCTGTTCTGTTCCGACGTGAGGGGTTATCGTAATAAATGCTGCAGGAAAGTTCATTAATGACTGATGTGTGGTGTAATAACTTTGCAGGATCTTTGTCTACTGATGTGGCTGGTTCTATTCTTGACAAGTGTCTGGATGTCATTGGTCTTAATGCCACGTTGAGTTCTAGCAATGTTGGGCTTTAGTGTTTGAATTATGTATTGGACTCTGAGTGATGGGCCAAACGCTCCTATATGCCCACCTATGTCATACTATATGAACCAATTAGTATACTAATTGATGATGTGACATAATTTAAGAGATCTTTGATATTTATAATGTGATTAATAAATGGGGTCAATAATAATGTTGGTACACTAGTTAGTACACTAATTAGTGCATGTAACACCACCGTTCTCCACGTGATATATGGTCAAATCACCGGAGTCCGGATCCTCGGCCGCTGTTTCCTGCGGCGAGAATTTTTTTTTTTTTTTGGGTCTCCTTCTTTTCTCTTCTCTAACCTTTGAGGTAGAGGTTGTCTGACTTCATCAAACAGTTGTTGAATCAAATCTTTTGGAAATGTTTCTTCATTTCCAAACAACAGATGATTTGGACTCAACTTGGGTAGGCAAACACTTTGAAGCTTCTCTCTCCTCTACTCCTCTCTCTCTCTCTCTCTCTCTCTCCATTAACAATGGCAGAAAGTGCAGTGACCATTTTGCTCAAAAAGCTTTCAAGCTTGGTTAAAGAAGTGTTGAAATCATTGGGTGGAGTTTAGGTAGAAATTGTGTTCATCAGAGATGAGATTCAGAGCATGAGTGCCTTTTTGAGAGTTGCTGATGAAATTGAAGACACTGATTTAGAGCTCCAAACCTGGGTTCACCAAGTCAGAAACCTCGCTTATCACACCGACAACATTCTCGACACCATCATCGCCATGGATTCTTCTATGAATCTGTCTACGAAATTTATTATCAAATCAAAATCCCTAATTTGCAAAAATTTATCAAATCAATTCACCATTTTCCTTTCATCAGGTCAAAAAAATCTGATATCAATGACCCTAAATCATTAAATCCATAAAACTCAAGAAATCAAACTACTTATCAAACCCATTTAAAAAATCAACGACAAATTCAACTCAAATTGAAGAAAAAAAACAAAAAAAAAAGGTACAAATTTATATTAAAGAACAAATGAGAATAATGATGAGGGCACTTGCTTCACAGTGGCAACAATGGGAGCCGAGCAATTTGACAAGGCGAGCGATCAAGGGATTTTCTTCAACTGGTATTTTATCACACTTTATGTTGGTATTTCTTCAACAAATTCATATATCTATATCTATATATATATACATATATCTATATATATATAACATATAAAATAGGAACAAATGAGAATGATGATGAGGGTTGTGGAACAAAACTCGTCGCCCCACAATCTCGCCCTGCCGCCGCCGTCGCGTCGCCACCGGAGTCATCTCCTTCGCCGTCGTTCTTCTTCGTCTCTCAGTTCACGTCTCTCTATTAGGTTTGGTTAGGTGACAGAGAAGAGAAAAGAGGGGAGACCCAAATATATATAAAAATAAAAAAAAATAAAAAACGACGTCGTTTTTGTCCCGCGGCAGGAACGGCAGCAGGAAACAGTGGTCGAGGATCCGAACTCCAAATCACCGAACCTAACCATTCAATTTTCTCTCTGTCCAAAGCAAGAGTCTGCAAATTCAAAGTTATTTGATATATTAAATTACATAGGGTCACATCAAGAGTCATAATTTTCTGTCTCTCAGACTTCAATTCTTTTCTCTCTCTCTCTCATCCCTCCAGATAGATGTCCCCTCTTCTTAGGCTTTCTTGCCGAATTGCAAGACTGGCGTTGACGATGAGTCTTAGTGGACGACCGATGATGATGCTGAGATGTGGTGTTGATTTCAGATATCTCTGATCTTCTATGGTTGTTACTCATCTTTTATCTTCTCCTTTGAAATTTTATCTCTCATCTTCTATTAAAACATTGTCTCATACTCTGAGATACCTTATGTTTTTCTTTTCTCTCTCTGTATGTGTTGTATGTATATGTTGTCAGAACCGACCATGACCACCCGCTGATTTCGGTTTTAGAGACACATGATTTCGATATGAAATGGATCGAAATGTGTTGAGTAAAGCTTGGACCCGATACTTTCAGTTCAGTTGGTGGGTTGAGGGGTACCCGACCCAACTCGACCCGTGCACACTTCTAACATGTTGTCATGACCCAAACCCGCCCCTATGGGTTTAGCACCGTAACCGGCCAGTAATCCGAGATTACCGAAGGCCTGCTTAACAGTAAGATAGTAATATAGAGTACAGGGGCATGGCGGAAGCCAATACAGTAAATAAACAATGGCCAATGAGCTGTGACAGTCTGTATGCAAAAAGACTTTTCATGCATATATATATATATACTCGGTACAGAACAGTACGCATAATATTTACAGTCATTCAGAACAGGGACCAAATCCCTATTAATAGTACAGCACAGTCTATACAATCATTACAAAACAGAACAGAATGAGGAAAACTAAAACACCCCATAGCCTTTGCTAGACAAGCTCGGAACCTCGCAGTGAGGCACAGTAGTTGGCTTGACAAAACTGGAGTTTACCCCGACGCTCCTAGCCGCGGTCTGGTGCCTGTACACCTACATATATATATGAGCAGTGAGCTAAAGCCTAGTGAATAACATAATGCGTAAAGGGATTTAGAATGAATGTTCTTACAGTAATGAAAACAGTTCATTTCCATCAGTATATCAGTTGTTCAGTACAGTAAACAGTCATATGTGGTACATCTATTAGAATAACAGTACAGTAAACAGTAGGTCTAAAAAGACCGAACAGTCAATGATGGCCATCAATCAGTAAACAGTAGTGGTTCCAACAAGGAAACCGACAGAGATCTCTGTAACAGTAACAGTCAGTAACAGTAGTTGCTAAGGATGCCACAATACATTTCAGAATATAGGACATACATTCATTCAGTTAACAGTATCAGTTCAGAAAACAGTTCAGTTAAACAGTCAGAAATATTCGCAGTTGAACATATCTTTACACAATCATTACTCACAGAGTTCTGGGCTACAGTAAAGCTAGAGCGCGTCTCCAGTCGTCAACCCTACACAGTTTACAGAACGAACACACACTAAGCTACACAGTTGGGAAAGATAATAACTTAATCCCTAATTGCCTCGGTGTGTTCTACATCTATATCCTCATTAAGATGCCTTAAACTAGGCCTAAGAATGCCTAGGATGGGATGAGGATGCAAAGATGCACTCAGAAAATAATTTCAGAATTTTCAGAAAACAGGGGTCTCGCTCGAGCGTGGCTTTCTACGCTTGAGCGGACATGCAGACAAAGGAGCTCCGCTCGAACGTGACTTCCGTCGCTCGAGCGGACTACAAGCTACAGTGAAAATACTGGATGCTCAAAATTCACGCTCGACGGGCGCTCGACCCTCGCTCGAGCGTGAGACACAAGTCCTCGCTCGAGCGTGGATTCTCTCGCTCGAGCGGACTGCAAGCTCATGCAAAGTACTGGATGCACGCATTTCACGTTCGAGCGTCACTTTTCTCGCTCGAGCGGAAGGCATGATCACAGAGTGTACACTCGAGCATGGACTTCCTCGCTCGAGCGTGGGTCCAAAATCTGGAAATTCTAGATTTGAACCTCAAGCTCAAAACCAAGTTTTAATGCATCAAATTCGATCCTCTTGGGCTAATTTTCTGGAAAACACTTCAAAACCCATAATATTACATGTTTCAAAGATCAATTTGATAAATCAAAGCCCAAGGGTGTTTCAATTAAATCCAATTTCAAACCACACTTTCATGGACATGAAGAACATGCAAACATGCATGAATTTAAACCATTTTACAGCTTCAATACTTGCTCAAATGAGCTCAAATCTTGCAAAAACATGATGACAACATGAACTATAACAATATTATGAACATGCATGTGGGGAATTATGAACTTACAACCTCAAAACCCAACAATGATAACATGCATGCAACAATTAAGTTCCATCACAACAATTTGAGCCATAAATTGGCTCTAGACTTCAACTTTATTCTAAACAATGCAAGAATCAACTCAAAACATAAACAAGAAGACAATGAACCTACCTTAAGTCTTCAATGTAAGATACACAAGCTCAATTTGCAATCTACACTTCAATCCCTTCAAGTTTCTAAGCAAAGCAACAAGGACAATTCAACTCTCTCACTTTCTCTCTCTCTAGTTCGGTGGTGGTGAGGAAACGAGCTGATGAAATATATATGTATGAGTGTAGTGAGGCTCAAAGATGATCCAAGTAGTGGGCCACTCAATGGCGTTATGGTAATTAAGTTAAACTCTTGCCAATTAACTTAATTTAATCTAATTTAATCATAACATAGCACATTTCAGATAAATACACCATAAAATCACATAAAATCTAATGATTATAAAACATCAATTAATTTCGGATTCGGCCGCCGATAAGGCCTTCAATTTGCAGTTTAAAGCACAACACACCAACAGATAATCAAACAGGCAACAGATAAGAAATGCATTTAAACAGATACAGTCAATCAATCAGTTTTAGATTTCAGTCGGTTAGTTTAGTATTTCAATCAATTCAATTATCAATCATAATCAGTCTCAGTTTAGCAGTAATCGGTAGTTTATCGATAAACAGTGGTGAGGGTTATTACACATGTACAACCATATTGTCATTAATAGTCATTTTAGTTGAAGGTATTATCATTATATAAATTTAATAGTTAAATGGTGTGTACTGAAAGGATTTATATATAGTGTGTAAATAGCACCTCCCAAATACTAATTATGCTCTGTGTATTTTTGTTCTAAACGTCTCTATTAGTTGAAATACTTTATATGCTATTGATGCTTTCTTTCCTCCCATAAATTAATATATTATATTATCAGCAATGGTTGAGGGCCACAATTTCTGTGGCTCAAATGGCTCGAATTTGTCCTCAAACATTTTTCTTATATTATATAAATTTAAAGTAATTGAAAACATTTATTAATTAAAGATTTAGGCTTTTTTGATGTATTTAGCAAGTGTTTGGGAAAAATTAAAAGTGTACTTTTTTTTACATACATACGCTTATTTAGGTCACATCAATCAACATCTCCTCTCTACTTTTCTAATCACTTTCTCTACTTTTTTACAATTTTTTTTAAAAAGTCAAAAGATATATTTATTTAGAATATTCTAAACCACACCTTAATCTCTAGTTGCAAATACTTTATATGCTATTGATGCTTTCTTTCCTCCCATAAATTAATATATTATATTATATAAATTTAAAGTAATTGAAAACAATTATTAATTAAAGATTTATACTTTTTTGATGCATTTAATAATAAACTCAAATTTCAAATTTATTTGACAATCACTATAAGCTCTAAATTCTTAAGATTATAAAGAGATGCATTTTCTGTTAGGCAGATTTATCATTGTTTTATTTTGTACTAAAATAATTAAAAATCTCATAACCTAAATTTTACAAATCCATCTTAAACAAATTGATATTTGTAGATGTTACAAATTGCTCTCAGTATCCAATTGTTAGGCGTCAAGATCGACTAATAACCATGGTTATCCAAGGTCGGTTACAGAACAAATCAAATAAACAAATGCAACCAGAAATAATTATTTAAATAGGATACCAAAATATAAATCGGATCATTTGTTTATTTATAGCAGAAAGGCCACCAGGCAGATGCTTATACACAATTTGGAATTAAATTGATATCAAATATATTTATAAATAGATTAATTGGTGAAAAGTCTATTTTTTATGAGGTTTTATGTTGTCAGTCCAAGGTTTAATCTTTTTAGGTGATAAGGATAACATTGAAAAGTCATTCAAAAAGTTACCAGCAGACAGTTGGTGGTGGTTAGTGGCGGCAGCTAGTGACAGTGAGGTAGACATATAAGTCGATAGATAAGTGATATGCGTACAGATAGAGAGATATTTGAATAGATAGTAAGAAGTTTAAATAAATAATTGTACAGATAAATAACATGTATATAAATAATAAAAAATTTGAACACGTAATCAGTGCCGGCCCTAGGCATTGGCCAAATTAAAGAGAAAATACAAATTAACTTAAAATAAATTGACCTATTAAAAAATTAAAAGACACATTCAAAAAAATTAACATTGTAATCCACTAAAAATAGACCAAAAAAAGGGTCCTCCTATTATAGTTTATTGTAATATATTAGGTATATTTTAAATCTAAAAAAAAATTAAAAAAGACCCAAACTAACTTAAAATAAATTGACCTATTAAAAAATTGAAAAGCCCATTTAAAATAATTAGCATTGTTATTCATTGAAAATGATTTTGCAAAAAAATAGATTATGCAAGTATGATTAATTTATTTGTTTTTAAAAATGCAAGAAGAGCGAGGATCAAACGACACTTATTAATTGTTGTAATGTAATACTAAGTATTTTTTTGTAATTTTGACACAAATTTTGTCTTTTATCTTCATTTTTTTTTTCATTTTTTTTTATTCAATAAAAAAAATATAAAAATCTTCAAAAATGTATTAGTTAATTATTAATTTTGATCCTTGAAAATCTGAGGACCGGAACTGCACGTAATTGCGGAGATAAATGATGACATACACAAATAAGAGGCGTTTATTTTTATTTTATTTTTTTGTTGGAAGTTGTGTCAACCTTGTATTTTGTCTTGTTCGGCTGGACTCATTTTCTATTCGAACTGATCTAAGGGCTAGCTCAGTCCATGGGGACGCCACGGCCCGTGCCCAATTATGCCCTAATTGTGCCCCATAGTTACTCACGGCCCAAATCAATTTATTTTAAGGAATTGAATAAAAAAGAAAAGCCTCACGATTCAGTCGAATTCAGAATTGTTTTGAGATATTTTGTTTTAGGCAGGTTTTTATTTTTATTTTATTTTTTATTTTTTATTTTTTATTTATGGCGGTGGAAGGCTAGGGTTCTAGAGTGTAACAGAAAAAATAGAGTGGGTGTTTGGAAAATTGTTATTTTAGTAGGTTGTTTTAGTTTTTGATTATTTTAATAGGCTAAAATTTTTGTATTTAGAAAGATGATTATATTTTTTTAATTGGATGTGATGTCTGTGAGAGAAAAAGTGAAATGATTATGGATTTGATGTGACATTTGTCATATTCGCTATTTTAGTCTATTTTATTTTTTTGTGAATTTTAGCCAAAAAATAACCCAAATCCAACTTGCCAAACAGCCCTAGAGTTGTGGAGTTGTTCTAGTAAACCATTATTTGTATAAAGGATTTTGATCATTTTTTTGCCATAGACGTAGGTATCTTACCAAACCATGTATATCTTATGTTATTTTTTGTGTACTTGTTCTTTTGTTATTATTTATTGTGTGATTGAAACCACATTCTTGCATAACAAGTTGTTTGGACCTAATTTAAATTGTGTTAAGAGTTGAAGTCCTTTCATACTTCACCTCCTACTCGATTTTGTTTCTCCAAACCCGACTCAAATTGAATAAATTGAACTCAGTTTAGGCTTAATTTGCCTATAAATATAAGTTTTATATATATATATATATAAATTATTTTCATTTGTATTGCAATTTTTTGCCAATTAATAAGAGAGTAATTACAAATATGAGAAATATTTACATTACTAGACAAGGGGAAATTATTGAAAAATCCCATTTGGGAGAGTTTTACTCTAAGGAGTCCTTGTTTTTTAATACTCTGGGAAGTCCTTTCTTTTTGGTAATATGATCCGCATGATCCCATTTGCTAATTTTGGAATAGATTTGGTGACCTTTTTACCCTTTCTTCGTGTAACATTTTTAAAAGGATTTTTGAATTCCATTGATTAAGTTTGTTTTACCGTGCATATTTTTGGAAAGATCAAATATGGGTAAGATTTTGTGGGTTTCTAGGTTTGTGAGTATTTGAATTCTGAAGAATGTAATTAAATATGAAAGTGTTCGTTCACCAAGGCCGCGTTGCATGTACATTATTGAATGATGTGAACGTGCGATGTGGCAACCATATGTATCGAGTGTACGAACGCACCATTTACGTTGAAAATTGAAATCCAAAAGAATAATACAATGATTTGTTGCAGAATCACATCAACATAATTGGTGTTAGTAAGTGTGACCATTGCAATGTGACCATGTGTTTGGTACCACAGATTTTCAAACGTGGCTCACTAGCACCACATCGCTGCATAACATCACACAATGACCAATTGCACGAACCACATGGAAACATTTACACCGCAAACATCACCCAACCCAAATCCATTAAAAAAATAACACAAAACACACGACCGTTGGTAAGATTTTTTTGTGGGAGATTCTGTATTTTTGGTTGATATGGGATAGGGAGTTTCCTTAATTACATTGTGTAATGTGAGATCCAATTCCGCTCAAAGTGAGATTCATAACAATTTCAAAATCCTAAAAACTCATGAAACTGATTTCGGAGTCTTGACTTGCAGTATGGAGATGTGGTTGCCATTTTTGGAATGAAGATTCGAACGTGAATCGATGGTCCAAACAAGTGTGAAATAACCAAATAGGAATGATGAAACGTTGCTACGACAAAACCCTAGACGATTGATGAAGCAAATTAGGATTTTCGATCGGTTTCCTCAATTTTGTGGTGGATGCATTTGGGTCCGTTCCGAACCCACAATAACGCTTCTTGAATTTTGGATCCCACAGATGTGGTCACCACTTGGAAATGCAATGTCCACAGTGAAAATCCCCTCTGGAGTTGGCAAAAACCATGACCCAATTGAATGTGGAACACCCAAAGCAGAATGACGGATGCGATGTTGTTTGTAACAAACCACTCGGTGACAAACACACCGAATCAAGGATGTTGGTCGGAACCCTCAATTTCTGTTAGGCCTGAAACATTTGATGTATTTCCTAAATGAGAATGGCGCAACATTGCTCTGACCTAACCCCAAACGACAAACGCACAGATTAATGGTTTTGGTCGGAATCCTCAAGTTTGGGGGCTGGAACGTTTGGATCAAAATGTGGAGCTTCAAAAAATGGCTTTGCAAAATGACATGGGTCAACTAATGTGGGTCATAAAGGTGATGTGGTCACCCAACATAAACTACTAAATCCACAAAAGTCTATAGTACGCTTTTTCAAATGTTACAAACACCTAAATCATGGAACCAAAATATCAGAAAACAAATACAACACATAAAAGGGTAAAAACGTGAATCTCAAAATAATGGGACCTTTGTGTCTACAAAACTAAATATGGGACTAATAAGATTACAATTCCACATTTTGGGATTTATGAGTCAATTCCCCTAGAGACAAACTACTAGTTCATAATAGGTAGAAAGTCAATAAAATTTGAGACAACCAATATACCAAGCCCAAACCCAATAACCATTACTAAACTACATATAACTCCTGTAATAGAGGAGAAATAAATCACCACGATAAAGGCTATCAAACTCTGAGTTGAATATGAAATCTCACACCACAAATTTGAACTGCTTTTCTTTTTATTTTTAGCTTGTATTATTGCAATGAGTCTAGCTATTTTTTTTTTTAATTTTTTTATTTTTAAGTTGAGCCTTATTAACATTTTTTTTAGAGACAAAATAATGAGTAGTATCAAAATAAATAATTTGTAGGAATAATATAAAAAATTAAATATTTTATCAAAATAACCTAACAACAAACAAATATTACTGTAGAAATAAATAGAATGACTGAGGCCCAGCTGGGGAATAAGTTATTTTAGTTGATTTTTTGATTTTTTGGTTGTTTTAGTCTAATTAAAAACGTTGTGTTTGGGAAGATGGTATTTTTTTTTTTTAATTTTTATAATTGTGAGAGAAAAAAGTGAAATGAGTATGATTTGAATGTGATATGTTGGCTTTATTTGGAAAGTTGACTGTTTTAGTTGCCTATTTGACTTTTTGACTATTTTAACTTGGCTAAAATAGTTGTGCTTGAGAAGTTGATTTTTTTTTTAATTTTTTTAATTTTTTTTTAATTTTTAATTAATTAATTAATTTATTTTTACAATTAATTTGATAATTATGAGAGAAAAATAAAATAATTATGAATTGAATATTATATTTTATCTTATTAATTATTTTAATATATTTTATCTTTTAATATATTATTTTGACTCAACCCTCTTCCTAAACTAAGGCCAATATATATATTTAGAGTAGATGGTAGAGACAAAATCGTCGAAAGGACTGAGCTAGGAATGATAAAGTGGGCATTAGGACTTTTTCTGTATGTGAGATATGAGATATGTATATTTAAGTTATCTAATGGTTAAAATAACTTAACTATAATCCATATTTTACATGTTTGTTTAATATATCTATTTATTTATATGTATAATTTGGATTTTAAATTACTCAGTATTGTGGTGATGTGGTTTGGAAATACTCTTTGACCCAAGCAGACTTTCTTGATCCTCGAGTTGATACCTGAAATAAGAACAAATGCTTCGGTCAGGGGTGTCGGAATTAGCACTTCGACGGACAAGTTAGTATTTTCTCCAGTTTTCTTATATCACAAGTTATCACTTTTTTTACATACCTCTACTTTGGCTGATGCTCCTCCTTTTTATATTGCTCTCTAGGGGCCCACTTTCTTATTATGGACACTCCACCCTTACAGCTGGGCCCCTAGTCGTTCCATAGGATCCGTGGCCTAGTCGGCTCGAAAGCTAGGTTCTAGTCGACCATGGCCCTACTCCACCATCTTCTCGGCAATCTTGAGGGTAAAGCCCAGTTTTGAGTCGACTTATATACGGCTCATTAAACTCGGCCCCACAATTGCCCCCCAAACATCCGAGTAAGGTCATTCTGGTCGACAAGTTTGGTTAATTGATGCATTCCTCTCGGCTACCAGATCAGACAGAAAAACCTTAGAAAGTCGGAAATACGGCGGTTGCACTCCTTTAGTACTGATTCATTAGAACAGGCACGATATTTTAATCATTACAGCTTCCCGTCCCTTCGTATTTTACAATAATTTAATGTTCGATTTGAAAACTGTCCCTTCGTATATTCTTATATCGAAAGGCTCTCAACTTCCTTTGGCATCCTTCACATCAACCTCCTTCAAGACTTCTGCAATTCTGCTCCCCACTGTTCATCTTCTTCTTTGACCTGTAAGTTCCCCTTTCTCTTCTCATTTTGTTCTCATTCCAGTCCCTTGCGTGTTTTGTTTTTCAGTACACATTTTGTTTGTATTCCATCCTAAATGGCGAGCCATTTGAAAGCTCTCCTCTTAGAGGAGCGAATCACAGCCTTTTGTTGTCATTTTTCAATCCCAGACAACGTTTACCTATCCCTTGTTACAGACAGTGTGTTGGACATGGAGAAGGCTGACCTAAATACCATTAACTTATCTCTTTTGTCAATCGCAGATAATGGAGTCCGATTCCCCCTCCATCCTCTCCTTAGGACAGTCCGGCGTTCTTTGGGACTAATTCCCTCCCAACCTAACGTGAACTTCTATCAAATAATCATGGATATAGTAGGATTGAATAGCCGACTAGGTCTTAACCTAGGAATCCCAGTTATTCGGCACTGCTACATTATGGCAAAATTAATTGGTCGGCACGGCCGTTACTTTCTGAAAGCCAAAGACGTAGATCACCACTTGGTGACCATGCTCGCCAGCTATGGCAAAAGGGTTGACGATGTCATGGTCACCGTCCGAGGCAATTGGGAATTCAGCGAGTGAGAAGATTGCCAAGACCTAATGTCAAGGCAAAAAGGCGAACCAGGTAGCTGACTAGAATTGTTATCATGCTTTAAATAAATGATTTCTTCGGCTTAAATACTGGATGCTAATCATTATTTTTGTCATACAGGCAACGACTTAAAACGAGCACTAACATCGGCGGATGAAGCCGTTCTTGAGCAAGTGAAGGTGGTCCTTAATTACAAAGGCCCTGCAAACCTTCAAGGACAAGGGAGCGTAGCCTACGTTTTGCTGAGGTATGACCCAACCTACTCCACTTTGTCGGCCGCAGATAATATCCCTGTGTTGAGAGGTAAACGGTAGCTCACTACATTTATTTCCCTAGCTACAAAAGTCTATAGGATATTGGTGTTGAGGGTTCTGACGTTGGCGAATAGGTCAGCGAAAACACATAATCAGAGGGCCGTACAGAGGATCAAGAGCTTAACAGAGAAATTGAATTTGCATTTGAGCACATCAGCTTGGACCATCACATCGATCACCCTTCCACCTCTGGCCGAGTAGATTTATTTGCTCCAGAGGACGACATCTTCATCAGTTTGGAGGATTTACCTGGGGCCGAATCTGAAGCCGAGGAGATGGGCAGAGAATCTCTTGCCTAATTTACCAGAAGACGAAATGCATAAAGGATAGCGGTCAGGAGACAAGTCAACGGTACTGGTGGGAGACAGGTAACTCCAACACGTGAGGTTCCTCTAGAAGAAACGGTCTGCTAGACGGTGGTGGCTGAATTGGTTTCTGAAGAGCGCCAGACTGAAGTCTTTGGAGTCGATCTTCTAGGGAAAAAATGACCTTCCGAGATCGTAACCGATTTATCGGAGGCACCGATTGATAAACAGCCAAGGATGGAGATATCGTCCACAGATGATTTATCCGAGCCATTCGTCATCCAACCATGGATGGAGAGTACGCCGGTTCTCACTAGTGGGTTGGCCATCAAAGATCTCGTCATGGCCCTAAGTGTGGCTTCGGCGCTTTCTTTGCTAGCAGACAAGGCTATTTTTCGTACCGAACTGGATGTCATCTCGATTGCTTTGGCGGCGCAGCCGGCCGTATTGGCAAATAAATAAATAAAATTTCCTTTTTGACTCTGACTAACTTGCCTTGGCTTCCTTGCTTTTGTTAGGCAGCGGGAAGGATTACCGAGATCGACCGTCGTCATTACGACGTCGTAGAGTGATTCAGCATCCTTGAAGGCCAGCTAGAAGAGGAGAAAGGCAAGGCCATAGCTGCTATAGCTGATTTGGCTGTGGCGACAGCAAAGGCTAAATCCGAAGCCACGAAGGCAGAAGAAGAGCAAGCGAGGCCGTTGCTGTATAGAAAAAAGCACAACATGCCGACCTGCTCCGTAGAGCCACTGAAGAGAGGGCAAACCTGTTAGACGGCTCCCTCAAGTCGGCTCAAGAAGAAATCTCAAAACTAAAGGCCGATCTTGAGGTGGAAAAGAAGGCGAGGGAACTTGCTGAGGCAGATGCGGCCAAAGCATTTGATACCGGAGAGCTTAAGGCCAAGGAGTTGTACGCTGATGAAGCCTTGAAGTTCGAGAATCGAGGTTTCAAGCACGGATGGATAAAAGCTTTGGCGGCCGCCAAGGTGACTCTTGATCAGTCGATTCCCTACGAGCAGTTGGAAGTTAAACTGTTGGAATCGGATCCGGAGGATTTGGACTTTTGATCGGTCATTTTGTAATAGATAAATTTACCTTTGTTTTTGTTTGTTTTGTTGATTTCATTAAATGGTTTAGTTTTTGAACTAAGGCCAATTTCATGTATAAAGTGACGAATGTACTCGTACAGTTTATTAATGAAACTGGCCATTTTGCGTATGATTGTGTGAATGATAATGCCTTGCTTGGTTAGTGGAAATGCAGCGAAATCGAAATGTGCCATATCACCATACCAAGAATAAGTTGAAAACAAGAAAAACATTGACAAGACAAATAGATTACAAAATTCATGCTGAATACAATAACAACAAAGCATGTTCATGGGGTCAAGTGGGGCAGTGTCATAATTCAGCAAAATATTGAAAATAGATTAATAAATCTGCCATTGTCCCAGTTGACCATTGAACGTCATCGTCAAATACAATAAAAACAAAGCATGTTCATGGGGTCAAGTGGGGTAGTGTCATAAGTTGGCACAATATTGAAAAGCTGAATAGATTCATAAATTTTCCCTTGCCCCAGTTGACCACGGAGAGTCACCGCCGAATACAATAAAAACAAAGCATGTTTATGGGGTAAAGTGGGGCAGTGTCATAGTTCGGCAAAATATTGAAAAGCTGAATAGATTAATAAATCTGCCCTTGCCCTAGTTGACCATTGAGTGTCACCGCCGAACACAATAAAAACAAAGCATGTTCATGGGGTCAAGTGGGGTAGTGTCATAATTTGGCAAAATATTGAAAAGCTGAATAGATTAATAAATCTGCCCTTGCCCCAATTGACCACTGAGCGTCACCGCCGAATACAATAAAAACAAAGCATGTTCATGGGGTCAAGTGGGGTAGTGTCATAATTCGGAAAAATATTGAAAAGTTGAATATATTAATAAATCTTCCATTGCCCCAGTTGACCACTGAGCATCACAGCCGAATACATAAGGAGACAGCGGCGACTGCGAGCGCTTTGTAATCAATGCATCCGCAATTAATAAGCGGGGTAGCCAGGCGTGTGTGGGGCCTGTGGCCTCTTTAAATAGACATTGCTCAGACCTAGCTACGTGTGAGGGAAAAGAGCACTACGTCGAGCTGAGCAAGTTCGTATGTCTAACAGATTATTCTTTAACAATAGAGGCAAAGGAAAGACACTAGCTGAACTGGACGTAGAAATGAACCGCCGAGCTAGTGGCGAACCCACCCGAATGGGAAATATGGTGTCGGAAGAGCGAGAGAGGCGTCGATCCCCCCGTTGTCGAAGCAGGTGCCAAAGAGGGGCGAGGTAGAAAAATCACCCAGGAGGGGGACGCAACAACAAGGGAACTCAAGGACTAGGAGTGCACATGCCTCAACGCGAAACGAACTGAGCAGGCCATTGTGCCCCTTAAGTTTTTCGGTGTTTATTGGGAACAAACCAATGACTAAAGTAGATTCAATTATCCGTGATCCAAACGTAGCAGTGGAGTTTACTCGGCAAATGTTTCCACACCAAGTGCAACAAACAATGATCGGACTGGGTGACTATGAAATTTTTAGGGAGGGCATCCATGGAGTGATTAGGGGACTCTATAGCTCATATGAGATTGGCATGCGCCTTCGTGCCGCATAAAGAGAAATTGAACAGAAAGACGGGCATATTCGAAACTTGGACCACCGTGCGAAGAGGCCGAGGGTGACTAAGAAGAGCGAAGGCCGCCGAGACGTAGTCGGTAGGCGTAATGAACCGCCCGGTCATAATAGAGAGAGTGAACCAATGCCTGCTGGATCATGCCATAGCCGATCGGGATACAATGAGCATGTTCGCAAAAGAAGCAATAAGAACATGGGCTTAAGAAGAAGGCTTTTTTGACGGACAAAAAATCAGCATTGAGAAGACTAGGGAAAAGTTGGCGGATGATGTTTGTCGATGCGAGAACTGTGGCTTTAAGCACGGATGGATTAAGGCTTTGCAAGCCACTGGTATCAACTCGGCGTCTCCGTTGTACCAAAATTACAAGTTTCCCTTCGAGGCTTATGATGCCGAAAAGTCTGATGATGAAGAGGAAGGTGCCGATCCGGAGAAGGCCTAAATAACAAGAAACCATGTATTATACTCTTTAATCTAGCAGGACCCATGTATTTGTAGCAAGAAACCATGTATTGTTGTTTGAAATAAATATTTATTGTGCTCGTTTAATTGATATCTTTGCTAGCATTGTTAGAACTGTGTGTTTATAGTCCCATGCGACTCTATTGCATTTAGCTTCATGATGCATCTGTAGAACTACTCGTTTACTGACCCCTGTAATTCCATTATTAGAATCTGCCGATTTCGGAAGTTCTTAAAACCTTGCAGTGATCGCTCCGAATCTGGAGGCTTATTCGGCCAATCGTGCTGAGCACGAAGGGCGCTCCAAATTTGGAGTCTTTGTAATGGCCAAACATGATTAAGCACAAAGGACGCTCTGAATTCGGAGGCTTATTCAGCCAATCATGTCGAGCACGAAGGGCGCTTCGAATTTAGAGTCTTTGTAATGGCCAAACGTGATCAAGCACGAAGGCGCTCCGAATTCAGAGGCTTATTCGGCCAATCGTGCCAAGCATGAAGGAAGCTCTGAATTTGGAGTCTTTGTAATGGCCAAACGTGATCAAGCACAAGGGCACTCCGAATTCAGAGGTTTATTTAGCCAATCGTACCGAGCATGAAAGGCGCTCTGAATTCAGAGTCTTTGTAATGGCCAAATGTGATCAAGCATGAAGGGCGCTCCGAATTCGGAGGCTTATTCGCTCTGAATTTAGAGTCTTTGTAATGTCCAAATGTGATCAAGCACGAAGGGCATTCCGAATTCGGAAGCTTATTCGGCCAATCGTGCCGTGCACGAAGGGTGCTCTGAATTCAGAGTCTTTGTAATGGCCAAACGAGATTAAGCATGAAGGGCGCTCCGAATTCAGAGGCTTATTCGGCCAATCGTGCCGAGCACGAAGGGCGCTCCAAATTCGGAGGCATTTTTTCAATTGGCCATTTTAAACAAGACGAGAAAGACATACTGTATTGCTGAGTAACTACATAGATACAGATACGGTTGCATAATAACAAAAACAAAAATAAGGGAGAACATTGTCCAAACTGGTTTTAATGATAAAATTTGCGCAAGTGAGTTGAATTCCAGGGTCGGGGTAGACTTTTACCAGCCATGTTTGATAGGCGATATGCTCCTGTGCCGGTGACTGAATCAATTTGATAGGGGCCGTCCCAATTGGAACCTAGTTTTCCATCCGCCGGGTTTTTAGTAGCAGGAAGCACTTTCTTGAGGACCAATTCTCCAAGAGCATAATGGCGCAGCTGCACGCATTGGTTATATGATTTGGCGAGCTGCTGCTGATATCGCGCCATGCGCTCAAGAGCTCGATCTCGATCTCGTCGTTCCTCAAGCAAATTCAGATCCAAGGCCAACATCATGTCGTTACACCCTATGTCAAAAGCCTTTGATTTCAGAGTGGGGAGGCCGATTTCAAGAGGGATAATAGCTTCTGTCTCGAAGCACAAGGTGAATGGTGTTTCTCCTGTGGGCCGCCTCAGAGTGGTCTGGTGGTGGGTAGCTCTTCAACCCATTTGCCCTTGGCCTTCTCCAACTGTTTCTTGATTTTGTCCAGGATCACTTTTTTAGAGGCCTTGGCCTGACTATTGCTTTGTGGGTACGCCGGTGAGGAAAAATAGGGCCAGATACCATATGTGTTGCATAGGTCCCGATAGACGCCACAATTGAATTGGGTGCCATTGTCGGATATAAGTGCTCTGGGTATGCTGAATCGGGTTATGATGCTTTTCTACACAAAGCGTTTAACATCGACATCTCGGATGTGTGCCAGTGATTTTGCTTTGATCCATTTCGTGAAATAGTCTGTTGCAATGATCAAGAATCATTCGTTTCCCAGAGCTCGCGGTAGTGGTCTAACGATGTCAAGGCCCCATTGAGTAAACGACCAAGGACTAGTAACGGAATTTAATTCTTCGGCGGGCAGGTGAGTTAAAGGGGAGAACTTCTAGCATTGTTCACACTTCTTTACGTAGTTCTTGACATCTGTACGAATGGTTGGCCAATAATATCCCTGTGTTACGACTTGGTGGGTCAATGAGCTCTCTCCAGAATGGGCACCGCAATTGCCTTCGTGTATTTTAGCCATGAAATCCTCGACTCTATCTGAGTGAACGCATTCCAAATGTGGCCTTGAGAGAGGTTTTTTTGTAAAGCTTTTCCTGGGGATCCAGGTAATATCATAGGGCTTTATTCCGTAGCTTATGGGCTTCTTTTTTGTCTGTTGCCAGCTATTCTGAGAAAGAAATACGGCAATGTGGTCCATCCAACTCGGTCCTGGTTTAATGATGTTGACATAAACATGTTTGGGAGAATTGATACTTAGCTTTGGGATGAATCCCACTTCAATGGTTTGTTTGATTTCTGAATTAATGGCACAAGCCAAGCAAGCAAGGGCATCCGCATGTGTGTTATGATATCGGTTATCTGATTCAGCTCGTAGTGGTCGAACTTCGTGAGTAAGGAATTCGCTGTTTTCATATAGGCTGCCATTCAGTCGTTTTTAGCCGCGTATTCCCTTTTCAACTAGTTGATGACTAATTTCGAGTCACAAAAAGCTTGTAATCATTTGGCGCATAGATGAAGCGCGTTACGGAGGGCGGTTAGCAAAGCTTCGTATTCGACCTCATTATTTGATGCATTAAAACCCAGTTTGACTGCCTGCTTGATTATTGCCTCTTCTGGGGTCATGATTACTACGCGTGCCCCATTGCTATATTGGTTAGATGATTCATCACAATACATTTGCCAAATGTCTCCAATGTACATTCTCCGTTCTGGGCAAAAATTGGAGGTCATACTGGCGGTGTTCCAATGCCCATTTAAAGAATCGCCTTGATGTTTCCGTGCTACGGAGCGCTGCTCGGAGAGGATAGTCTATTAGTACCCCTATGGTATGAGCCTGAAAATAATGTATCAGCTTTCTAGCAGCCATTACAAGAGCCAAGATGTGCTTTTTCCAGTGGTAGGTATCGTGTTTCGGCATCGATCATCGCCTTGTTTACATAGTAGATTGGTTGCTGCTCCCCGAGTTCCTTCTTTAATAACACGGCGTTGACCGCCCGATTAGATACTACTAGATATAAGATGAGCCGGTCGCCTGGCGATGGGGTTACCAAGAGTGGCACTGAATGGAGATATGTTTTCAATTTGTCTAGCGTGGCTTGGAACTCGGGGGTCCACTGAAATGCTTTGCCCTGCTGAAGTGTGTGAAAAAATGGTTAGCAGTGATCCGAGGAACGGTTGATAAACCTGTTTAGAGTGGCGGCTATTCCCATCAACTTCTGAACTTCTTTTGCCAATTGAGGTGAGTCGAGTTCTAAAATGGCCGTGATTTGCCTTGGTTGGTCTCTATTCCACGATGGTTCACGATATAGCCGAGAAACTTACCAGATCTGATGCCGAATGCACACTTTGAGGCATTGAGTTTCATTTTGTACTTTCAGAGCATGCCAAAAGTCGTGGCTAAGTCGGCTAGATGAGCATGCTTTTCCTTGGATTTTACCACCATTTCATCAATGTATACTTCCATTGTACGGCCGAGTTGTTCTTTAAACATAGTGGTGACTAGCCTCTGGTATGTTGCCCTCACATTCTTCAGTCCAAAGGGCCTGACCTTGTAACAATAGGTTCCCTGTGGGGTGAGGAATGCAATTTTTTCCTAGTGTTCTAGATGCATAGCCATTTGGTGGTAGCCCCTATATGCATCCAAGAAACTCATGTGTTGGTGGTGTGTATTTGTGCCCACAAGTTGGTCGATTTTGGGAAGAGGAAAGCAATCATTGGGAAAGGCCCTATTCAAGTCCGTGAAGTCCACACAAACACACCAAGATCCATTTTTCTTCTTTACAACCACAGTATTGGAAAGCCACGTGGGATAAGTTACTTCATGAATTGCCCCGGCTTCCGACAGCTTGTCGATTTTGTCGACAATGGCCGAAGTATGCTCTGCGGCCGATCGTCGACTTTTTTGAATGATTGGTTTGACTTTTAGGTCGACATTTAAATGGTGTTAGGCCATGCTCGGATCCACCCCCGACATCTGATATGGTGTCTAGGCAAATACATCAATGTTGCCAAGTAAGAAGGAAACCAGCTCTTGTTGTTCAGCTGCATCCCGGGAAGTGCCAATCATGAAGAACTTGTTAGGTTCCCCTTTGATTCTGATCTGATCCAGGTCTTCGGTTTCCTTATCACTGGGGGATTTTCCAACGTCCTCGAGGCTTTCTCGATTCGAAACTTCAATCAAGTTCACTTCTAGTTCCTTCGGCTTTTTTGCCAAAGCAGTAAGATAACAAGCCTTTACCGATTTTTGAGAACCTTGAATTTGCTCAATGCCATGTTGCGTTAGAAAGCAGAGTAGCTAATGGTAGGTACTTGGTACAACCTGGATTGCGTGCAACTAGGTTCTCCCCATGATGAGATTGTATGGTGATGGAAGTTTGACAACCAGAAACTCCACGTCGACTGATTTGGTACCTGCACGTACTAACAATATGATCTTGCCCAAAGGGTATTCGGGGTTAGCGTTGAAGCCGAACAGGGGATATTCGGCCGGTAGTTAAATCTGACTCAGTGAAGGCGAGTTTAATAAACGCCTTGTGGTACATTATCTCAGAAGTGCTTCCTTGATCGATCAGAACGCGTTTGGCGATGAATCTGTTTACGCACAATTCGATGACAAGGGCGTCATCATGGAGGAGAGTTATTCCTTCAAGATCGGCGTCGTCGAAGCTAATTTTGTCGGTTTCATGGGGCCGTTTGGCTATTGTGAATGGCTTGGATGGGCTGGGTTGTAGCTGAATCGTATGTACTTGAGTTGGCGGTGGTAGACTATATATCATGTGAATCACACCAAATTGAGGTGCATTCGGGCATTGAGCTACTGTGTTTGGTGGATTGCTCTTACGAACATGTTGTGCCAGTTGGCTGTCTTGTACTAACTCCTCCAGATGGTCTTTCAGTGCATAACAACTGTCAGTGTGACAACCCTCACCTCTGATTAGCGTTAATTCATGATTAAGCATGCTAAGTAATTAATTAAGGTGAAACCCCAAATTGATTATGTGAGTGTGTTGTTTAATTGCATTTCTATCTGTTTGCTACAGAATGATCTGTTGATGTTTTAATTTCGAATTGCGAATTGAAAGCCTTATCGGCGACCGATTCAGAAATTGATTTGTGTTATACGCTAATTAGGATTTATATGATTTTATGGTAGATTTAATTAAAATTCGATTTGGAATGATTAAATTAGAATAAATAATGTTAAATTACTTTAGCTTGAGTTTATTACACATTTGCCATTGGTGGGCCTTTACAAGGCCATTTGTTTGATTTCATTTTTGTTGGCACCATTCTCCATCCACCTCTTTGCCCAAAACACGAGAGAGAGGGAGAATAGGGGAAAATTTAATTCAACAAGTGTATTGCTTGAATTTGAGAGGAAATTGAAGGAGTTTTGGAGATTAGTTCATCTAGCTCAAGATTTTAGTGTCCTAAGCCCAATTGAACATCTAAGGTAAGGAAACCAAGTCCCTAGTCTTGAATTTAAGTTGAATCACCTATGATTTCAAGTGAATTGAATTATGAGATATGAGATTTAAGCTTAAGAAACATTAATTCATGCATGCATGTCTATATCATGGAGTTTGAAGTTATTTTGCATGAAGTTCTTCCATGCATGTTCATATTATAGTTGTAATATAAGAATTCATCATGTTTTTGGAAAGAATGGCTCATTTGATAATGTGTTAGAAGCTATGAATTGAAATAAACACATGCATGGCATAATTACATCATGTTCTTTTATTTGAAGTTGAATTGGTGTTCAATTGTCATACTTTTGGGCTTTGGTTTTATGAAATGATCTTTAAAACATGTTGTATTATGAGTTTTTAAGTGTTTTCCAGAAATTTGGCCCAAAGGATGAGTTTTGGCATGTTTTGATTCATGGTTTGAAGCTTGGGAGCAAATCTGGAAAACCCAGAATTTGGCTTTCTCGCTCGAGCGAAGAATTCCACACTCGAGCGACCACCTTTGTTTTCAGAATTCCGTTCGAGTGACGGAATGCTGGCTCGAGCGTAAATTGCAAGCTCTCAGGTTTTTGCGTGTTCAGACGCACGCTCGAGCGACGAGACCTACGTTCGAGCGAAGAACTGTGTCTCACGCTCGAGCGAGCATCGAACGGAGAATTTCAGCAACCAGTACTTTTCATATTTTTGTAGATCGCTTGAGCGAGGGAGTCTACGCTCGAGCGACCTCTCTCATTTGGTAAGCTTGCTCAAGCGAAGGAGTCTACGCTCGAGCGAGACCCCTGTTTTCAACAAGTTTTGGAAAAAGTTTTTAAGTACATTTTTGCATCCTCGGTTCATCCTAGGCATTCCTAGGCCATGTTTAAGGCATCATAATGAGGATAATGTTATAGAACCACACCGAGTCAAGTTAGGGGCTAAGTTATTAATCCCGAGTGTGTAATTTAGTATGTGTTCGTTCTGCAACTGTGTAGGGTTGGCACCTGAGGACGCTGATTAGCTTGCCTATAGCCCAGTAATCTGTGAGTAACAATGTTGTAAAGCTATGTTTAATTACAATTATTTTCTGAACAATTGACTGTACTGTTTTCTGAAATGACATTGTTTACTGAATGAATGTTTGTCCTATTTTATGAACTGTACCCGTGGCATCCATAGCAATTGACTATTACTGCTACTGCTACTGTTACTGTTACTGCTACTGTTACAGAGATCTCTGTCAGTTCCAATGATTGGAACTACTACTGTTTACTATTTTGATGGCCATCAACTGACAGTTCGGTCTGTTAAGACCTACTGTACTGTTCTGCTATTGGATGTACCACATATGACTGATATAGTTTCTAAACGACTGTTATGACATGAACTATGAGTCACTGATTGAATAACTAATCTATAGATGCAATTGACTGTTTTAATTACTAAAAGGACATTCATTCTTAACCTCTTTACGCATTTGTTATTCACTGGGTTTTAGCTCACAATTTATATATGTATGTAGGTGGCCAGGCACCGGACCAAAGCTAGAAGCGTCGAGTTAAGCTCATGTTTTGTCCAGCCAACCGTTGTGCCTCACTTCAAGGTTCCGAGTCTGCTCGAGCCAAGGCTGTTTTTGGGGTGCTTCAGATTCACCCTTTTGTCTCTGTTATGTATCGAATGTGTAAGACTTGGTTATACAGTTATGGTGAAGGGATTGGATCCCTAACCTGCATATTATGTGTATCTGATATGTATATATATATGGTTATGAATGTGGATTAGTCCATAAAAGTTTTTCCCGTTCAGGTTTTCACAGCTCATTGGACACCTTGTTATTACTGTTTGGCTTCCGCCAGCCCCTTTTATATTGTATTACTGTTATTACTGTCATTCAGGCCTTTGGTAATCACGGATTACTGGCTGGTTACGATGCTAAACCCTTAGGGGCGGGTTTGGGTCGTGACAATCAGTCTCATGGCCATGGTCCTTGTGATATTCACACCGCCTATCCCTTCGTCTAGTGTCAGGGGGTCCAATCATCTTGGACGGCCACTTAAAGAATAACAGATGCTGGACTGTGGGTAGGATCTTGCTGATCGGCTCGGCCAACTCCGTATACTTCTTGTTCGAACGTCTAGGGCGCCTACTATCTACCTGATATTGCTCGTTCCAGTGGCACGAATGCTGTTCATTTGACCGGTGCGAATCCCGCCGATTGTCTCGTTTTGCTTGGCCTCGCAGTTCAGGGCTCCCTGGTGGTACGACGCTTATTGGCTGAACCAGACCAGATGGTGCCGACTTCACGACTTTCTGTTCAGCCTTGACGTGAAGCGCATCATCTTCCACCTTGCAATATTCCTTAACTTTCTTCATTAGTGCCCAGACTGTTTTGGGAGGCCGTCTGGTCAATGAGCTTCTGAGAGGACTATCGGGGTGTAATCTTATTTTAAAGGAGGTGATGGCCATGGAATCATTGCAAGCATTGTCCACCAAGTTGAAACATTCCCAGTAGCACACTGAATATTCACAGAGGGTCTCTTCTAGTTTAATTTGCATTGCCCAAAGGGAGTCGGCTTGCTTTGGCTGGACCTCGTTGATGATGAATCTTGCCCTGAAGGATTTTTGGAGCTGATGAAAACTTTTAACTGAGGTCAGCTCCAGTTTATAGTACTATCTGACAGCCAAGGAACCGAGGCTGCTCGGAAACATTCGGCACATGAGTGCTTTATCACCAACATGCAATGTCATCGCTTGCTTGTAATGATGAATGTGATCCGTAGGGTCAGACTTACCGTCATATAGGGTAAACGTCAGTGCTTTAAACTTTTTAGGCAGTGCATCCCTTGCAATGCGTCGTATGAAAGGATCGTGTTTATCCTCCTCATCCGAACCATCATCTCCTTTTCCTCGCCTGTGCCATACATACAGACTTCTTTTGGATGAGCTGGACATGTCAACTCGCCCCTTTTTCCTGGGTTCCTGAGATGATGAGTTGGAGGCATTGCTACTATCATGTTTGTGATGCTGACGTCGTCGATCCTCCTTCTTCTTCTCTAGTGACCGACCCCGATCACGGTGCGGTACGGTCTGCTGGGACTTTGCTAACTCCATGACTAGCTCTTTACGTAGATGTTTGTTACCAACCACCATATCTTCCAAATGCTACTTATTTTGCTTTGCTTGGTCCATCATTGTCTGCGTGGTTTCCTGTACCGAGGTTGAAGGTAAGGATGGAGTTGTCGAATCAAAGTTCAAAACTCTTCTTGCAGTGGTATTTTCTGGGCCAAGCATGGCTTTGGGTGTAACATCGTCTGCGACGAGCGAAGGATTATCTACTACTGCGTCTGCCATGGATGAGCTTGAGTATTCTCACAGACGGCACCAATTGTGGTAATGTGGTTTGGAAATACTCTTTGACCCAAGCAGACTTTCTTGATCCTCAAGTTGACACCTGAAATACGAACAAATGCTCCGGTCAGGGGTGCCAGAATTAGCACTCTGACGGACAAGTTAGTATTCTCTCCAGTTTTTCTATATCACAAGTTATCACTTTTTTTACATACCTCCACTTTGGCTAATGCTCCTCCTTTTTATATTGCTCTCCAGGGGCCTACTTTCTTATTATGGACACTCTGCCCTCACAATTGGGCCTCTAGTCGTTCCATAGGATTCGTGGCCTAGTCGGCCCAAAAGCTAGGTTCTAGTCGGCCACAGCCCTGCTCCACTGTCTTCTTGGCAATCTTGAGGGTAAAGCCTAGTTTTGAGTCGACTTATATACGGCTCATTAAACTCGGCCCCCACAGGTATATCTATCTAAGCTTGATTCAAATTCAATTTGGGTTTTTAAATTGTTATTATTCAAGTTCAAGTTGGACTAGAATTTTTGAAGTTGGGCCAATCTAAATTGTACCCTTACTATAAAACCACAATTAAGTTTAACTTAAAACAAAAAGACCACAATTAAGTTTAACTTAAAACAAAAAAAAAGTACTTTTGATAACTACTTTTGTTTTATTAAAATTGGCAACAAGTTTTAAAATTTTCAAAATTCAAGACAACAATAAAACAAGTGTCTTCACATTTTTAAGAAAAGTTTTCATTTCCCTCTGCTGCCTTCACATGTCTAACCATCCCCTTTCTGATAGAGGTGGCTTAAAACTATCCAAACTCAAAGGCGAAAAATTTAATTGAGAACCTTTGTAATTTTTTTTTTCCATAGTGATTTTATTTTTTATATTATAACTTTTATTTAAAATTCATAACAACTACCCTTACCTTCACAATCAAAACAACTAAAATAATATTGATAAAGAAGTCTTCATTTTTTTGTCTTAACTAAGAGATGCAAGAGGTATAATATAAATTTAATAATGACATCGTTTTTGTTAGGGTAAGCAAAAAAAAAAAAAAAAAAAAAATTACAAACCGGTCTAATTCAGACCAAACCGTATTGTTCGTTTAAAATTATGGTTCAATCCTCGTTCTTAAAATAAGTGAATCGTATTTCATGATTCGGTTCATAATTTTATAGTTGTGGTTTTGATTTGGAACCTGTTGAATTTTGGTTCATTGTCTACTCCTAAATTGGTTTGGATTTGAAGTGTTCTCTTTCATATGGAGTAGGATTATGAGATTACATATTTGACTTCGTTTAGATGTTTCCTTATTAATTTTGTATTGGATTATTAAGAAATCAAATTAATTTGGGAACTAGAATCCCATTGTTTTTGGGTTTGATTTTGGTTAGGATATCTGTACTATAAATATGGGTGGGTTCTCTCATAATTCATTTGTTGGAATACAACTTGGGTTTGGTGAGAGATTGAGATAACTTGATATTGAGTTTGGTGAGTTTGGTTATTTTTAGTATTTGTTTTGTCATTATTGTAGCTCTTCAGAGCATTTGTTTTATTTGTTCTTAGTGAAATTCGTTTTGTTCATGGATGTAGGCTTTGGCCGAATCACATAATTCTTTGTTTCGTGAGTTTGATTGTCCCTTTTTCAATATTTTTTTAATTTTGTTCGGTTCTCCATATTCATAACTGTCACAACCCGAACCCGTCCCTAGAGGTTTAGATCATGACCGACCAATAATCATGAGATTACCTATGCCCTCAGACAAAAACTTCAAAACATAATTAAATATATGAGGCTTGAAGCGGAAGCAGATTATAAAATTTGTCCATTGAGTTATGCATACATGACTTGATCATAAACATATACCACATATCTTATAACATATCATAATGTTTACAAACATTTATCTTATATACATATCTCAAGATCAAACATATAATATAACAAACTTGACAAAAACCAAAGCTTCACAAGTTTGGCCAAAACAAAATCTAAGGCCTAGACGTAGAGGCATATCTCGGGTGGCTTCACAAAATGGGTTGACTCTAAAATAGTTTCTAATGTTGAACTTCCTGATGCTTACCTACATACATCTACTATCTACTACTATTATAAAAGTGTGAAGAGCCTGCCATGTTTTCTATTTTTTTTAAATTCCAATTTTACCCATTCAAATCTACTATATTTTATAAAAGTCATGAAGAGTCCTATATAAACCAACTACCTCTTTATTTTTAGAGTTGAACACTCAAAAAGGATATATCTGCTTCTAAGAGTCCTATAAATATAAACAAACTGTCTTCCCTCTTATAAAAAAAAAATGGTCGTTTCTCTATTTTTTTACATTAATGATGATTGAAGAATAAAAATAATTACTATTTTTTATTTCCTATGTCCGCTTTTATGCTGATATACATAATATTTATAATTGTCTATCATGGATCAAATCAATATGAATAATTTTGGTTGAATCTTAAAGTTATATGCATTTGTTTGAATCTAGACAGAAGAAAGCGCATATGTTTTTAAAATAGAAATTTGTGATGCATCTAAAACATTCGTAGGTTATTTTTATACACTTTCTTTTGTTTAAATTACATGTTATGAACTGTAATATTTTATATGGTACTTTAATAACCAAGGTATGATGTCAAAATTCTAAACAAGAACTACTTTTGTTGGTTTTATTTTTTAAATTTGTTTTTCAATTTTTGATATTTTTTTTTGATTTTATATTTTCTCAGTTTTGGTGATTAAAGATAGTGGAATTTATTCATATTTTATATTTAAATTATATTTTTATATAAAATCTAATATCTAATAATCTAAATAGAATTAAAAAGTAAAATATTGATAAAAATATTTATAAATTCAAACATGTATTGATTTTTGTGGTAAAGAGGGTTTTGGGAATACTCTCTGATCCAAGCAGACAATCTTGATCCTCAGGTTGCTACTTGAAATGGAAATGAACACTCCGGTCGGGGGTGTCCGAATTAGCACTCCGACGGACAAATCAGTATTTTCTGAAGTTATCTTATTTCTCAAGTTATCTTTTTTGTTTTCACATACCTCATTTTGGCTGATGCTCCTCCTTTTTATATTGCTTTTTAGGGACCTACTTTCCCATTATCACATTTCACCATCACATCTTGGACCCCCAGATGTGATAGAAGATTTATGGCATACTCGGCTCGCGGGATAGATTTTACTCGGCCCGTGGGATAGATTCTACTCGGCCTTGTTCAGATGGGTCTAGTCATGCCGAGTTATCCTTACCAGTCATCTCGGCATCCTTTTTGAGCAACTCACCTGAGCGGTCACTTTTATTCGGCCCCTACAATTGCCCTCCCAAACATCCGAATAACATATTTACTCGGCGTGTTTGGTTTCTCGGCTAACAGAACAAACAAAACCCTCAAAAGTCAGAAATACGACGGTTGCACTTCTTTTCATGCTGATTCGTCAGAGCAGACGCGCTACTTGAATCATTACAACTTCCCGCCCCTTCATATTTCACATTCATTTAATGCGATTTGAAATCTGTACCTCTGTATACTCTTGAATCAAAAGGCTATTGACATCCTTTGAGCATCCTTCATATCAACCTCCTTTAAGACCTCGGCAATCCCGTTTCTCACTGTTCATCTTCTTCCTCAACCTGTCCCGTTTCTCTTCTCATTTTATTCTTTATTCCAGTTCCCTGCGTGTTTTGTTTTTGTTTTTTGTATACGCTATTTTCATTCCATCTCGAATGGCGAGGCATTTGAGAGCTTTCCTCTCTAAGGATCGAGTTGCAGCCTTCCATTGTCACTTTTCAATCCCAGACGACGTTTACCTATCCCTTGTTGCAGACCGTGTGGTGGACATGGAAAGGGCTGATATGAATACGATTATTTTCCCTCTTTTGTCAATAGCTGAGGGTGGAGTCCAATTCCCCCTCCATTCTTTCCTGAGGTCTGTCCTATGTTACTGGGGACTAATTCCCTCCCAACCTAACATGAACTTCTATCGAATAATCATGGGCATAGTAGAGTTGAATCGCTGTCTAGGTCTTAACCTAGGGATCCCAGGTATTCAGCATTGCTACGTCATGGCGAAATCATCTGGTCGGCAAGGCCGTTACTTTCTAAGAGCCAAGGATGTAGATCACCACTTGGTGACTATGCTCACCAGCTCTGGCAAGAGGGTTGACGATGTCATGGTCGTCGTCCGAGGCAATTGGGAATTCGGCGAGGGAGAATATTTCCAAGACCCAGTGCCTAGGTAGAGGGGCGAGCCAGGTGGCCAAATAGAATTATTATCATGTTTTAAGTAAATGATTTACTGGTTTTGAAGATTGGATGGTTGTTATTTTTATGCTGTATAGGAAACAACTTAAAAAGAGCACTGACTTCGGTGGATGAAGTTGTTATCGATCAAGTGAAGACGAACCTTAGTTATAAAGGACGTGCAAATCTTCAAGGACAAGGGCGCCCCACCCATATATTACTGAGATACGATCCAACTTACTCCACTTTCTCAGCCACAGATAATATCCCTATGTCGAGGGACGAGCGGCAGCTTACTGCACTAATATTTCCTAGCTTTAAGGGATATCGGTGTTAGCTCCTACGCCAGTGAAGAAGTCGACGAAAAAGTTAGCGAAGACGCTCAATCGGAGGGGCGCATGGGATACCAGGAGCTAAACAGAGAAACTGAACTGGCATTTGAGCACATCAATCCTGACCAGACTGATAACTCTTCCACCTCTGGCCGACTAGATTTATCTGTTCCAGAAGACGACATTTTCACTAGTTTGGACGATCTACCCGGCACAGAATCAAAAGCCAAAGAGATGGACGGAGAATCTCTGGCCCAATTTGATAGAACACAAAATGCCGAGAAAATGGCAGCCAAGAGACAAGTTGGCGAATCTAGGAGAAGCCAAGTGACCCCAACACGCCAGGCTCCTGTGGCCAAATTGACTCTTGAACGCCAGATAAAACCGCAGTGAGCCAATCTGGTAGGACAGAAATGACATACTGAGGTTGTGACCAATTTAATGGAGGAGCTAATTGATAAACAGCCAGGGGTATAGCTGTCGTCCACCGCGGATGAGTTGTCTGAGCCATTTGTTATCCAACCACGGATAAAGAATGCGCCAGTTCTCACCGCTGGGTCGGCCATCAAGGGCCCCGCTGTGGCTTTAAGTATGGCTTCATCTCTCTTTCTTCCAGCAGATAAGGCCACATTCTGTACCAAGCCGGATGTTATTTTGATTGCTCTGGCAGTGCAGTCGGCTAGTCTGATAAGTATGTGGATGTTCTTTTTGGCTTTGCCTAGAATTTCCTTTTTTGATTCCGTCTAACAAGTTTTAGTTTCATTGCTTTGTCAGGCGGCGGGATAGATTGCCGAGATCGGTCGTTGGCATTACGATGCTGTAGAACGACTCGGCATTCTTGAAGGCCAATTAGAAGCTGAAAAAAGCCAAGGCCACTGCAGCGATCGCCAATTTATCTGTGGCCACGGCTAAGGCCGAATCTGAAGTCGTAAAGGCAAAAAAGGAGAAGGAGAGGGTGCTTGCAGCACAGGAAAAAACACAACAAACGATCTTTTTTGTAGGGCCGTTGAAGAGAGAGCGAACCTAATAGACGGCTCCCTGAAGTCGGCTCAACATGAAGTTGAAAAACTGAAGGCCGAGCTTGAAGAGGAGAAGAAGGCGAGGGAGCTTGCTAAAGTTGGTATGGCCAAAGCTTTTGACGTCGGAGAACTTAAGGCCAAGGAATTGTATGCTGATGAAGCCTTGAAGTTCAAGAATCGGGCTATTAAGCATAGGTGGCTCAAAGCTTTGGCAGCTGCCAAGGTGACTCTCGAGCAGCCAATTCCCTATGAGCAATTAGAAGTCGAACCGCTAGAGTCGGATCTAGAGGATTAGGACTTTTGATCGGCCGCCTTAATAATAGGATTTTGGTTTTGTTAGCTGTTTATTTTGCTGCCTTTGTTAAACGGTTTAGTTTTTGTACTAGGGCCATTTTCATGTATAAAGTGTCGAATGTACTCGTGCAATTTATGAATGAAAATATCTTGCTTATAAACATGAATGAATATGCCTTGCTTGGTCAGTGGAACTGAAACATGAATAAAATTGAATATGCCTTGCCTGGTTAGTGGAACTGAAACATGAATAAAATTATGAAAACAAGAGCATTTGTCAAGCCGAATAGATTAATAAATCTGCCCTTGCCCAGTTGACCACTGAATGTAATCGCCGACTACATCAGCAAAGCAGGTTCATGGTCAAGTGGGGCACTTGTCTTAATTCGGCAGAAACGGTTTTAAGAGTCGAATAGATTAATAAATCTGCCCTTGCCCCAGTTGATCACTGAACGTAATCGCCGAATACATCCGCAAAGTAGGTTCATGGTCAAGTGGGGCACTTGTCTTAATTCGGAAGAAACAGTTTGAAGAGCTGAATAGATTATTAATCTGCCCTTACCCCAGTTGACCACTGAACGTAATTTCCGAATACATAAGTAAACAGCGGCGAGCACAGGTGCTTCGTAAATGCTGCATCCACAATTAATAAGCGTCAGGGAAGGAGGACAGGCGCGCGTGGGGCCTGTGCTGTTGTCAAATATACATTGCTGAGATCCAACAGAGTGCGAGAGGGAAAAGAGCATTGCGTCAACCTGAGGAGATTCGTATGTCAAGAAAAATATTCTTTAACAACAGAGGAGAGGGCAAGATGCTAGCTGAATTGGACGTAGAAATGAACCGAGGGGCTGGTGGCGAACCCATGCAAATAGGTAATAGGACGTCGGAGGAGCGTGAGAGCTATCATTCCCCCCGTCGTCGAAACAAGTCTCCAAGAGGGAGCGAGGTAGAAAAGTCACCAAGGAGGGGGATGCAACAATGAGGGAGCTCCAGGACTGGGAGTGCACATGCCTCACTATGAAACGAAACCAGCAGGCCACCACACCCATTAAGTTTTTCGATTGTTGTTGGGAATAAACCAATGACCGAAGCAGACTCAATTATCCGTGACTCTAACATGGCAGTAGAGTTTACTTAACAATTTTTTCTGCCCGAAGTCCAACAATCAATGGTCGGTCGGGCTGATTATGAAATTTTTTGAGGGGGTGTCCATGGAGTGGTCAAAGGACTATATAGCTCCTACGAGATCGGTATGCACCTTCGCGCCGTGCGAAGAGAGATCAAAAGAAAGACGGCTGCATTCGGAACTTGGAGCACCGCGTAGAGAAGGTCGAGAGTGAGCTGAGAAAGGCCAAGGCTGCCGAGATGCAATCGGCGGGTCAGATAACTCGGTTGTGACGGACAGAGTAAACCAGCACCTGCTTGATCATGCCAGATACGACAAGCATGTTCGCAAAAGAGGTGATAAGAACGCGAGCC
This sequence comes from Camellia japonica, assembly GCA_030407325.1. Lineage (NCBI taxonomy): Eukaryota > Viridiplantae > Streptophyta > Magnoliopsida > Ericales > Theaceae > Camellia > Camellia japonica. Next base: position 129,400,423 of record JAPPVO010000036.1, on the reverse strand, counting down.
TATGAAAAGGGCTTTTTTGACTGCCGGAAGATCGACATTGAGAAGACTAGGGAGAAGTTGGCGGATGCCATTTGCCGATGCGAGAACCGTGGCTTTAAGCACGGATGGATTAAGGCTTTGCAAGCTGTGGGTGTCGATTCAGCATCTTCGTTGTACTAAAGTTACAAGGTCCTTTCGAGGCTTATGAGGCCAAAAAGACTGATGACGAAGAAGAAGGTGCCGACCAGGAGAAGGCCTACATAACAAGAAAGACATTGTATTTCTTAGTCTGTCGGTACCCATGTATTCGTATATATTGTAAAAAATAAATATCCTTTGTGCTTATTTGTTTGATATTTTGGTTATCCCTGTCATAAATGTGTGTTTGTGGTCCCATGCCATCTTTTTGCTCCTGGCTTATTAATGCATCTTTAGAATTGTTTTTCTATTGACCATTGTAGTTTAATTACTAACTTTCACTGACTTAGGCAACGTTGATCTAATAATCCTTGCAGTGGGCGCTATGAATTTGGTGCAGAGTGTGATCATACATGAAAAGCGCTATGAATTTGGAGTCTTTGGTTTGGCCAATCGTGATCATGCACGGAAGGCACTTCGAATCCGAAGGCTTATTTGGCTCAAACGTGATCATGCATGAAGGGCGCACCGAATTTGTAGTCTTGGTTGTGGCCAATCGTGATATACACGAAGGGAGCTCCGAATTCGGAGGCTTATTCAGTCCAAACGTGACCATGCGCAAAGGGTGCCCCAAATTCGGAGTCTTTGTTTTGGTCAATCGTGATACACGAAGGGCACTTCGAATCCGGAAGTTTATTCGGCCCAAACGTGATCATGTACGAAGGGTGCTCTGAATTTGAAGTCTTGGTTGTGGCCAATCATGATATACACGAAGGGCGCTTCGAATCCGGAGGCTTATTTAGCCCAAATGTGACCATGCACGAAGGGCGCTCAGAATTCAGAGTCTTGGTTGTGGCCAATCGTGCACACGAAGGGCGCTCTGAATCTGGAGGCTTATTCGGCCCAAACATGATTATACATGAAGGGAGCTCCGAATTCAGAGTCTTTGTTTTGGCCAATCGTGGTATACATGAAAGGTGCTTCGAATTTGGGGGCTTATTCAGCTCAAACGTGATCATGCATGAAGGGCACTCTGAATTCGGAGTCTTGGTTGTGGCCAATCGTGATATATGCAAAGGGCGCCCTGAATTCGGAGGATTTTTCATCATTCAACCATTTTCAATGAGACGGCAATAAAAAAGGCATACTGTATTGCGAAATACATAGATGCGTACATGTTTGTATAGCAACAAAAAATAAAAAATGAACTAGCATATCGTATAAGTTGGCTTAATGATAAAATTTACGCAAGTGGGTCAAATTCCAGGGACGTGGTAAACTTTTGCCAGCCATGTCTGAAAATCGATACGCCCCCATTCTGGCAATTGAAATAATCTGGTAAGGACCGTCCTAGTTAGGGCCTAATTTACTGTCTGTCGGGTTTTTGGTAGCAGGAAACACTTTCTTAAGAACCAGTTCTCTTGGTGCATAACGGTGCAACTGCACGCGTTGGTTATACGACTTGGTGAGCTGCTGCTAATACCGCGCCATGCACGCAAGAGCATGATCTCGGCATTCTTCAATCAAAGTCAGATCTAAGGTCAACATCATGTCATTATGCCCCATGTCAAAAACCTTTGATTTCAGAGAAGGCAGGCCGATTTCAAGAGGGATGATAGCCTGTGTCCCAAAGCACAAGGCGAACGACGTTTCTCTAGTGGACCACCTTGGAGTGGTATGATGAGCCCACAATACACTGGGCAACTCTTCAACCCACTTGCCTTTGGCCTTCTCCAATCATTTCTTGATTCCGTCCATGATCACTTTATTAGAGGCCTCAGCTTGACTGTTGTTTTGCGGGTATGTTGGTGAGGAAAAATAGGGCTGAATACCGTATGTATTGCATAACTCCCAATAGACACCACAATCGAATTGGGTGCCGTTGTCGGATACCAGAGCTCTCAGTATGCCAAATCGAGTTATAATGTTTTTCCATACAAAGCGTTTAACATTGACATCTCGGATATATGCCAATGCCTCTACTTCAACCCACTTCGTGAAATAGTTTGGTGCGACAATCAAGAATTGGAGCTCGCGGTAATGGTCCAATTATGTCAAGTCCCCATTGAGCGAACGACCAAGGACTAGTAAGAGAATTTAATTCTTTGGCAAGCAGATGAGTTAATGGGGAAAACTTTTGGCACTGTTCGCATTTCTTTACGTAGTTCTCGGCATCAGTACGCATGGTTGGCCAATAATATCCCTGTGTTACGGCTCGGTGGGCCAATAAGCATCCTCCAGAGTGGGCACCGTAACTACCTTCACGTATTTCGGCCAACAAGTCCTCAAATTTGTGTACACATTCCAAATAAGGCCCAAAGTGTAAAGCTTTCCCTGCAGATCCAGATAATATTGCAGGGCTTTATTCCGTAATTTATGGGCTTCTTTCTTATCTGTTGGGAGCTGCTCTGAGGAAAGAAATGCAACGATAGGGTCCATCCAACTTGGTCCTGACTTAATGATGTTAATCTTAACTGGTTCAGAAGAAGTGATATTCAGCTTTGGGATGAACCCTACTTCAATGGTTCATTTGATTTCTGAGTTAATGGCGGAAGCTAGGCAAGCAAGGGCATCCGCATGCGTGTTCTGATACCGGGTTATCTGATTCAGTTTATGGTGGTCGAATTTCGTGAGCAACGAATTCGCCATTTTTATTTAGGCTGCCATTCAATTATTTTTAGCCGCATATTCCCCTTTCAACTGGTTGATGACTAACTTTGAGTCATAGAAAACATGTAACTGCCGTGCACCAAGATGAAGTGCGTTACGAAGGCCGGTTAGCGATGCTTCGTATTCGGTCTCGTTATTTGATGCATCGAAACCCAATTTGACTGCCTGCTCGATTATTACCCCTTCGGGGTTCATGATTACTAGGCCTGCTCTGCTGCCACGTTGGTTGGATGATCCATCACAATACATTTGCTAAATGTCTCCAACATACATTCTCTAGTCGGGTTGAGGTTGAAGGTGGACTTGATCGGACTTGAAGTCGGCATGGCATCTTGTGAACTCGGCTACAAAGTCGGCCAGCACCTGCCCCTTAATGGCCGTTCTAGGCAAAAATTGGATGTCATATTAGCCGAGTTCCAAAGCCCATTTAGAGACTCGCTCCAATGCTTCCGTGCTACGGAGCGCTGCTCAAAGAGGATAGTCCTTTAATACCCCATGGTATGAGCCTGAAAATAGTGCATCAGCTTTCTGGCAGCCACCACGAGAGCTAGGATGAGCTTTTCCGATGGTAGATATCGTGTTTCGGTGTCAACCATTGGCTTGCTTACATAGTAGATTGGTTGCTGCTCCCCAAGTTCTTCCTTTAGTAACACGGCGCTGACCGCCCGGTCGGATATCGCCAGATACAAGATGAATGGATCACCTGGCGATGGGGTTGACAAGAGTGGCACTGAACGGAGATAAGTTTTCAAGTCGTCCAACACTGCCTGGCACTCAGGGGTCCATTCAAATGCTTTACCTTCTCAAAGTGTGTGAAAAAATCGTCGGCAGCGATCTGAGGAACGACTGATAAACCTATTGAGGGTGGCCACCATTCTCATCAACTTTTGAACCTTTTTTGGCTGATTGAGTGGATCCGAGTTCTAGAATTGCTGTGATCTGCCTCGGGTTGGCCTCTATTCCGCAATGGTTCACAATATAGCCGAGGAACTTGCCGAATTCAATACCGAATGCACATTTTGACGCATTCAGTTTCATCTTGTACTTTCGGAGAATGCCGAAGTCTCTACTAAATCGGCTAGATAGGCATGCTTTTCTTTGGATTTCACCACCATGTCATCGATGTATACTTCCATGGTGCGGCCGTGTTGTTCTTTAAACATAGTGGTAACTATCCTCTGGTATGTTGCCCCTGCATTCTTCAGTTCGAAGGGCATGACCTTGTAGCAATAGGTTTCCCTTGGGGTGAGGAATACTGTATTTTCCTAATTCTCTGGATGCATGGAAATTTGGTGGTAACCCTTGTAGGCATCCAAGAAGCTCATGCGCTGATGATGCGCCTTGCGTCCACAAGTTGGTCGATTCTGGGAAGAGGAAAGCAATCCTTGGGACAGGTCCTATTCAAGTCTGTGAAATCTACACAGACATGCCAAGATCCATTTTTCTTCTTTACAACCATGGTATTGGACAGCCACATGGGATAAGTTACATGACGAATTGCCCTGGCATCAAGCAACCTATTAACTTCATCTACAATGGCTGATACATGCTCCACGGCTGACCGCTGACTTTTCTGAATGATTGGTTTGACTTTTGGGTCGACGTTTAAATGGTGTTGGGCCACGACTGGATCCACCCCCAGCATTTCATATAGTGTCTAAGAAAATACGTCGATGTTGTTCGACTAAGAAGGAAACTAGCTCGCGTCTTTCAACTTCGTTTAAGAAAGGGCAAATCATGAAGAACTTGTCAGGGTCCCCATTGATCTCGATCCGATCAAGGTCTTCAGTTGCCTTCTCGCTGGGGGTTTTCCCAATGTCCTCGAGGCTTTCTTGATCCGGTACTTCAATCGAGTTCACTTCCAATTCCTTTGGCCTTTTTTTCAGAAACAATAAGATAGCATGCCTATGCTAATTGCTGAGAGCCTCGAATTTGCTCAATGCCATATTCAGTTGGAAAGCGGAGTAGTTGATAGTAGGTGCTTGGCACAGCCTACATAGCGTACAACCAGGTTTTTCCCATGATAAGATTGTATGGTGACGGGAGTTTGACGACCAGAAATTTCACGTCGAGTGATTTGGTACCCCTCCATACTGGTAGTGTGATCTTGCCCAAAGGGTACTTGGGGTTGGTGTTGAAGCTGAACAATGGGTAATAGGCCGGTAACAGATCCGAATCAGTGAAGCCGAGTTTAATAAATGTCTTGTAATACATTATTTCTGAGGTGCTTCCCTGATCGATAAGAACACACTCGATCGTGAATCTGTTCATGCGTAGCTTGACAACGAGGGGATCAGTGTGGGGGAGAGTTACTTCATCTAGATCAGTGTCATTAAAGCTAATCTTGTCAGTTTCATAGGGCCGTTTGGCTGGTGTGATCGGCTTGGACGGGCTAGGATGCAATTGAATTGTGTGTACTTGGGCTGGCGACGGTAAACTGTATATCATGTGAATTACACCAAGTGGAGGTGAATCCGGCCGTTGGGCTACCGTGTTCGGTGGATTGTTCTTTCGGATATGTTGCACCAGCCAACCATCTTGCACTAACTCCTCCAAGTGGTCCTTCAGTGCATAACAACTGTTAGTGTCATGGCCATGGTCCTTGTGATATTCGTACCGCCTATCCCTTCTCCTAGTATCAAGGGGCCCCATCATCTTGGACGGCCACTTAAAGAACAAAAGATGTTGGACTTTGGGTAGGATCTTATTGATCAACTTTGCCAACTCCGTATAGTTCTTGTCCGAATGTCTGGTGCCCCTGTTATTCACTTGATACTGTTCATTCGAATGGTGCGAACACTGCCCGCTTGATCTGCGTAAATCACGCTGAGGGCTCCTTAGTGGCATGACGCTTATCGACTGAACCAAACCAGATGGCGCCGATTTCACGACTTTCTGTCTGCCTTGACACGGAGGGCATCATCTTCCACCTTGCAATACTCCTCAACTTTCTTCATTAGTGCCTAGACTGTTTTGGGAGGCCGTCTGGTCAATGAACTTCGGAGAGGACTATTAGGGTGTAACCTCATCTTAAAGGCGGTAATGGCCATAGAATCATTGCAAGCATCATCTACCAAGTTGAAACATTCCTAACAGCAGGCCGAATACTCATGGAGGGTCTCATCTGGTTTAATTTGCATCGTCTAGAGAGAGTCGGCTTGCTTTGACTGAACCTCGTTGGTGATGAATCTTGCCTTGAAGGATTTTTGGAGCTGATGAAAGCTTTTTATTGACGCCAGCTCCAATTTATAATACCATCTGACGGCCAATGGTCCCAGGCTACTTGGAAACATTTGACACATGAGGACTTCATCACTGTAATGACGAATGTGGTCAGTGGAGTCTGAATTTCCGTCATACAGGGTGAATGTCGGTGCTTTGAACTTCTTAGGCAATACAGCCCTTGCAATGCGTCGTATGAAAGGGTCGTGCCTGTTTTCTTCATCCGAACCATCACTTCCTTCCCATCGCCTGTGCCGTACATACGGACTTCTCTCGGATGAGCTGGATACATTAACTCACCCCTTCTTTCTGGGTTCCTGAGATGGCGAGTCGGAATCACTGCCACTATCATGTTTTTGATGTCGATGCCGTCGATCATCCTTCTTCTTCTCTGGCGATCGACCACAGTCATGACATGCGGCTTGTTGAGATTTGGCTAACTCCAGGGCCAATTCCTTACGTAAGCGCTCGTTATCAACTGCCATATCTTCCAGATGTTTGTTTCATTTTGCTTGATCCATGATCATCTACTTAGTCTCTTGCATAGAGGTTGAGGGTGAGGTTTGAGCCACTGGGTTGAAGTTCAGGGCCCTTTGTGCGGTGATATTCTCCAGTCCAAGCATGTTTACTGGAGTAACATCATCTCTTGGTGTAACATCGTTAGCAACGAACGAAGGATCATCTATCACGCCTACCATGAATGCACTTGAGTATTCCCACAGACAGTGCCAATTGTGGTAAAAGGGGTTTTTGGGAATACTCCCTGATCCAAGAAGACAATCTTGATCCTCGGGTTGCTACTTGAAATGGAAATGAACACTCCGGTCAGGGGTGCCGGAATTAGCACTCCGATAGACAAATCAGTATTCTCTTAAGTTTTCTTATTTCTCAAGTTATCTTTTTTGTTTTCACATACCTCACTTTGGCTGATGCTCCTTCCTTTTATATTTCTCTTTAGGGGCTCACTTTTCCATTATCACCTTTCACCATCACATATGGGACCTCCAGATGTGCCAGAAGATTTACGGCATACTCGGCCCGCGGGATAGATTCTACTCGGCCTTGGTCTTGTTTAGATGGGCTTGGTCATGCCAAGTTATCCTCACCAGTCTTCTCGACATCCTCTTTGAGCAGCTCATCTGAGCGGTCACTTTTATTCGGCCCCCACAATTTTTAATTATTTTAATTATTATTTAATATTAATAATTTTTTTCCAAAAAGAATACACAACAAATTATTTTCTCAGTGTATTTAGCTTAAGTGAATCTAAATTTGAAAGCAAAATTAAAAAATAAAAAAGTATTAAATTAAGTGAATCTAAAAAGAAAATAAAAGGGTTATTAAAAAAAGTGTCAAAGACAAAAAACATGAAAATAAAAAAATTCAAAACAAAAGTTTGAAAAAACAAATCAAACTAAATACTATAAACTTCTCTCCTTTTTTTTTTTTTTTTTAAAAAAAAAAAATCTTTCGTCACTAATCTCTAATTTTACACAAATTATTCACAAATTCCTTTCAATTTTTATGTGAGTTTAATAATCTAATTAAGAAATGGTGCATACACACAAAAATGTAACACTAAACATCTACATTATGATCAACTATTTAATTATGAATAATTAATTTTTCATTATTATTTGTATTATATTGTTGCAAAAGATTTCGCATATTACTTTTGTGATATCATATATATGTCAATGTCTACATATATAAATATATAAAAATATAGAAATTTATAAAAAATATAGAAATATAAATTTATATATGTTACCGTATTTATACATTGTCAATCTGTAATACTATATTACCATCGGATACTTTAATTTTCTAACTTGTATCACTTTAGTAATATAGTTGTATTGCTACGAAAAAATCGTAAAATTGTGTATTGTTCTTTTATCAATTTGTGTTCAATACATATATACATACAGGTTATAGAAACAAGTGTCCACAACATACGCTTTCAATAACAAACCAAAACTTTGCAAAACACCTACATCATGACAATAATTGAACTTTTTATGTTTATTTTTTTCACGACAATTGTATAGCAATTGTATACTAATGACTAATGTTATATTTTTCATCATACAAGATATTCGTGACACAAGAAACGTGTCACGCCTTAAAATAATTGCTGTAAATCATCCACAATATTAATTACATAACAACACATGACGAAATAATTATCTTTCATTTATCCCAATTACTTGTACAAGAGGGTGACATATGCATATATAAATTCACAAGTCTAACCTTGAATCTATAGCATATGTTACAACAAGAGGTAAGATACGGAGGTAAAACAGATAAATGAATGCCCTAAAGGCTTACAACTTTCCAAGACAATGCTTTGTTACAACAAAAGTGGACTTAAGTCTAAAATCGTTCAATTTTTTCAGCAAAAGGCTTTAGTTTTTGAGCTTCAAAACCTAAACCTTGCACCCCCTTTGGACCAAAACCTAATTTTTTCTAGCCTGACTACTCAATGACCTGTTGGCCAGCAAGTGGCTGGTAGGCTAGTTTTGGTTGGCCGGTAGGCCCTTTTTAAGGCCGGCCGGCTGTGTTTTTAGCGACAAATAGATATTTTTGGCTGCTAGCTGTCCTTATGTGCATGTCTTGCACCAGCTGTCTCATTATAGATATTTCCAACGTGAGGACCTATTTTTCTATAAATACATGACCTCCCCTCATTGTTTGGGGTTAGAAAATTTTACCAAGAGCCAAAGACTTGCCAAACACTCTTCATTCCTCTCTTGCAATATACATACACTTGCTAAGCCTAAACTTGAGGCCTCTTGCTGAGATTCTTGAACACAAATTTCAGCTCTTGAGAGTGTTCAACTTGTGGTTTGTGAACTAAAGAGCATCCTTTCTTTGAAAGAGGTATAGTTTGAGCTTTTATACCATCTTTTCTATCTCTTTTCCTTGCTTTTTCATACTATTTTTCAGAGTGCTTTTAAGCTTAAAAATGTGATTTTAAGTCACAAAAAAGAGGAGAGGTTAGCCACCATTCCTTAGGCTTGTTGATTGTTTGGAACCCCTTGGCTTTAGCCTTTTTTCGCTCACTTTTCCACCTCAAAAACTCAATTTTCAACACTGTTTTTATGCTGTTTCAATGTTGTTTTATGTGTTAATTTATGCTTTAAATACTATAGATGTGTTGTTGTAAGTGCTCATGGAGATAGCCTTCAATCCATTGAGTTGATAGTCTTTTCTTGCAGCTTTTTATAGCTTTCAATACATATTCACACTTGTAATAATCGCCTTTGCATAATCATCTCTACGACATCCCTCCATTCTTTGTTGCTTTTGATTAACGAGTTGAATCAAACAAAAGATTGTTGCTCAAAGCATAAGAAAGAGACCTTCCATGCTTAATGGTTTAATCTCTTCGGAGATTCATTACCAAGGCATTACATCTCTCTCATGCTAAGCACAATCTCTTGTTTGACACTTCTCTTTATCGCCGATGCATTTACTTCTAAGGGATTAACTTTCTAGTTTAGACCCTCGGAAATCATTAAGGAAGGTTTCATTATAGCTTGTTATCAGGTTTGGATTTAGGGTCATTATCGCCCTTTTCGGGGTTTGACTTTGAATTCATTATCGCTCGCAAATGAGATTGATTCCTCCTTTATAATTTTCCCTGTAGAAAAGGGCTTGAAAAGCTCATTTCTCGAGTTAAGTCAATGCTTGATACTCTTTATAGATTTTGGACTTAGTGGACGTAATTTTCACTTTTAGACAAAAATGAAGAAAAGATAAGAAATGAAAAGGTGATGAAAAAGGGCTAATAAAATTGGAGTAAAAAGAGGTAATGAAATTGAGTTGGGTTCAATCGGACGTTATATTGAACCTATTGCGTCTTGACTCATTACATACTCTTTAGTGATGTTCAATGATTCAAGAAGCAATGTCCACCCATTCCCTTGAGGTAACTCTATGATAGGGAGGAGGTGTTGTTGGTCTTTCATTTCCTTTTATTGAGCTTTTGTCCTATTGGTTCATAGATCATCACATAACAAATTTGCAACATTTGATGATTTGTGAGCCGAATTTGCTCCTCCCTTGATCATCTTCATGATCATGAAGGGCAGAGAGGATAAACATCTCCTGGAAACATTTTGTTTTTGCTCTGTGGCAGTAGGACATTTCCCAAAAGCAATGGCCAGCTGGCCACAATTCAGCACGGCCGACCACTTTTCATGGCCAACTGACCACCCATTTTTTTATAGGCAGTGGTATTTTTGTGGAAGAACAGAGCAGAATCTGAGGCCAAAACAGAATAATTTTCTGACTGCGAACAGAGCAGATTCTGATAACAAACAGAGAGGTTTTCGGGATGTGGCTTCTCACCTCCCGCTCTTTTTAAATCAGTGCTTTAATATTAGTATGTTGTAATTAATTAGTTGGCTTTATTCAAATTTGTAATAGCTAGTTAATTTAGTTAATTCATTTGGTGTTTGTAATAATTAGTTAATTAGGACATTCATTCAGACTCTCTTGTGCGAGGGCAAATTTGTAACACTTGTAATATTTTGTATGTCTTCCAACCCCCATTCCTTCTCTTTCTTATTTACTTGCTCACTATGGTTGCATGTAGTATCATATTTTTCGTTTCATATCATTATGCATTGGGTTCGGCTCATTATTTTAACATTATTGTCATTTCCTACTTACTTGAATATGTGTGTTGCTTCATGCTTTGAGTTGATCCATATGACATGTTAAATAAACTGAACCTCCTAGTTGCATTTTGTGTGTGTTGCATTAGTCACTTACATAGCATGCATTTTTCTAACTATTTTAGTCTATTTTGGCTTGCCTTGGTTGAGTATTAGGTAAGCATTTCTCGCTTTAGCATATCGCATGTATGTTTGTGTTGCTATATCAACCATGCTACCATGAGCCTAAGTGCTTATTTGGAATAACTCTTTTAAGCCTGTGGATGAAGACTATTTTGCTTAAATTGGGATGATTTTGATTAATGTACATATAAGCTCGCTTTTTCAAGTAGCACATATTGAAAATTCTTTTCAAACAAATATGAAATCAATGCATTCCAAAGTGGGTGAAACAGTCTATACTTGTGTGCCTCACATAGTGAAGTTAGCATTAATAATCAGAACAAGAGCATATAATGTACATAAAAATTACATAATGATTAGTAGAGGCCGATCTTTGATCGGTTGAGTGGGGTGACGTTCCCCTCTTATACCTAAGTTCTTGAGCCGAGAAACTTTGGTTGTGATGGACAAGTAGCCTTTGGCATGAGTCACGAGTTTCCTAAATTTCTTAAAAATATTTAGGTGATGACTCTGAAATCTGGAAATACAGTCCATTTTCGATATCTCTGATGATAAATGGATTTTCTAAGATTTGCATACTTTGGACTCTCATTTGTGCTTTTTTTTGTTGTTGTTTCATATTGCACTTGTGAAACCACATTCAGAACCATGGGAGTCTGAGCTGTAGGGCTACCATATCCGAGGACACTAAACCCCTCTGAGGAGCACGTGAAACAAGCTACACTTGGCTTGTACAAAAATAAATATAGTAAATACACAAAAGAAGCTCTCGCTCTAAGTCCTCCCAAGCTATTGCCTTGGCAAAGACATATCTTTAGCACCTGAAATGTTTTTCCCATGTAGGGTGAGCCAAAGCCTAGTAGAAATAATTCGACACAGTATATGAATTTCAACAAAGTTATTGGATGAATGCATATGTCATACTTGTTGTGCCAAAACATTTTACATCTCTTTCAAACCATGTAATGTCAGGTTATAAAATAGTTCATAACATCCTTTATCTTTTCATTATAAACAATACTGTGAATACAACACTGTGAATCTCTAGATACGTGTCTGCTACCAGGCTATACAAGCACTACTCCTTGTCATTTTTACTGGTATTAACTAGAACGGTCGACACCTATCTGCCCAGTTTTCTGGTATTTCACCAAGGACACACAGATCAACTTAACACTTGTAACCACACCCCCTACCCCAGATTCAACAAGTATTCACCTTTTTCTCAAAACAGTATACATTTTCAATGTGATAATATGCAACAATGCCCAATGCAAATGGATGAGAAAACGGTTTTAATTCTCTTAGTTCTCATGCAACGTCTACAACAATCATAGCTAGCCTCTACCAATAGTCCAAACAGATATCTCTAAAAAGATAAATAAATTCCATAAGTTAGACTTTCCAATTTCAAAATGTGAGTGATAATACATATCCAATTCTACCATCCCCATTAATATCCACATTCTTTTCCAAAATTTTACAAAAAAACCAACATCATCTTTCAACGTTTTCCAACACAAGTCAAAACTCATAGTTTTGGAACAAAATCTCATTTTCTTTCAAAATCACTTCTGAGTGAAGAAGTCCACTATTTTCCACACATAACAATCATCATCACATCCGCACAACCTTTCCCACGATTCCATTTAACAAAACCTCTCTTTCGATTTCAAAACCCAACCCAAGATTTTTGTTCAAAATCCTTAAATCACAATATTGTTTTATAAGTAACATATAACTAAGTTGAAACTCATAAGAAGGTTCGAAAAATCCCTACCTCAAGCTTAGAAAGGAAAGAAGGAAGAAAAACGCAAAAGTCGAAGAAGACGAAACAATAATTTGCTCCGATTAAAATGAAGCCCTCGACAAGCTCTACACTTCATCTCAAAGCAGCAAGGTAAAGATATGCTTCTACGTGAGTAGATCTGGAGATCTTTGCAAAAAAAAAAAGGAGTTTTAGAGAGAGAGAGAGAGAGCGAGATTCACGATTTTAGAGGAGAAGAGAGAAGATAAAGTGAAGAAAACGGTAAGTGCCCTATTTATAGTACTAGGTTAAAGTGAAATAAAGTCCCAAAGTCAACACAAAAGAATAAGTCAAAACCCCCAAAAAGTAGGGCCCAAAACTGGACTGAAATTTGGAAGAAAAAACACAGGGGTCGACCCTCAGACCAGAGGTGCTGACCCTTATGAAGAAATGGCAAAACACCAATGTTGGCAGCAGATACGGTGTTGACCATCAGGCCAGAGGTGTCGACACCGAATTTCAGTAGCCAATACCAGTTTGAACAATAGACAAGGGTCGACACCTTCCAGACTGGTGTCGACCCTAGAGGCTAACAAAAAAAAAAGAAGAAGCAAGTGTCGACACCACCGAAGGCTGGTGTCGACCCTAAATTCCAGTAGCTATCTAGGAACACAGCAGCACGAAGGTGTCGACCCTTCCAAAGCTGGTATAGACCCTTAGAGCAGAACAAGGCCAAGAAGAGAAGGCAATGTCGACACCAACAAGGATGGTGTCGACCCTTGAAGCCAAAACGAAATATGAAGAGGAAGAACAACCGTCTCGGATATGGTTTCTTGGATTCAAAAGTAATAAATGGATTGGGTCCAAATCAGGATTGCTATAACCTCCCCCCTTAAGGAATTTCGTCCCCAAAATTTTAAATTAACAACAATACTTTATTTAATCCAATTACAACATTGATAGCAATTCAATTTCATCACCATTACCCATTCACCGGTCATTCATTCTCATCTCCGAGATAAACACGTGCCTATTGCTGAATATACAATTCACATTTTCAAAACATATACAATGTTTATATTACATTAACATTACCAGATTTTTGATATAGGTTCGAACGTCGACAAATAGGTTTGGATACTTCTCACGGACTTCCGCCTCACATTCCCAAGTTGCTTTCTCAATCCCGTGATGTCTCCACAACACCTTTACCAAAGGAATTGTCTTGCCACGCAGGACTTGGTCTCGAGTATCTAAGACTCTAACTGGTCGCTCTTCATACAAGGCATCCTTATCTACCTCTAGCTTGGTCCAATCCAATAAGTGCGATGGATCAGGCTCATACTTCCGGAGCATACAAATATGAAACACGTTATGAACCCTGGAAAGCTGTGGCGGCAAGGAGAAATGATAAGCTACCTCCCTAATACGTTCTAAGATCTCAAAAGGCCTAACAAACCTAGGGGACAACTTTTCTCTCTTTCCAAACCTTATCACAACCCTATCTAGGTGATATCTTCAAAAAGACGTGATCTCCTACCTCAAAGGATAACGGTCTCCTCCTACAGTTGACATAGCTCTTATGACGACTCTGAGCCCTAACCAACCTCTTACGAATAAGTGCAACCTTCTCCGTTATTTCCTGGACTAATTTAGGACCCATCATAGGTGCATCACCCACCTTGGCCCAACACACAGGAGATCTACACGGTTGGCTATACAAGGCCTCAAACGGTGCCATGCCAATACTCGATTGGAAGTTATTGTTATAGGAAAACTCCACTAAGGGCAAGTGCTTCTCCCATGACCTTTTAAAGTCAATGACACAATCCCGAAGCATATCCTCAAGGATCTGGATGGTACGCTCTACCTGTCTGTTAGTTTGAGAATGATAAGTAGTACTAAAAGTCAACTTAGTGCCCAAGGCATTTTGTAGGCTTTGACACAACTGAGCCGTGAAACGCGGATCCCTATCTGAAATAATAGTCACCAGGACCCCGTGAAGTCGAACTATGTCGCTAATATAAAGTTTGGCAAGATAATTTACCGAGCCACTTGTGCGCATAGTTACAAAGTGTGTTGACTTAGTTAACTGATCGACTACCACCCAAATGGCATCATTACCCCGTCGAGTCCTCAGAAGACCTACAAAAAATCCATCGTGACATGCTCCCACTTCCATTCGGCTATAGGCAAAGGTTGCAACAAACCCGCTGGTTTCTGATGCTCAACTTTCACTTGTTGACAGGTAAGGCACCTCGATACAAACACGGCTACATCCTTCTTCATACGCCTCTACCAAAATAGGTGACTAAGGTCGTGATACATTTTTGTGCCTCTCAGATGTACCGTAAAGCGTAAGTGGTGAAACTCTCAGAGTACCTCCTCTCGATAAGACTCCGGCACGAAAAGATGGTCAAGGTACACTCGAGTCAAAATACACATTCAAGCCCTTCTCTACCTTCCCACTAGTTATCTTCTCTCGGAGGATCTCTACCTCAATATCACCCCTCTGTGCTTCTATAACTCAGCTCAAAAGTGTAGGTTGTGCAACTATCGAGAACAAAGCTGGCAACACGATGGACTCGCCAGGATGCATGTCAAACTCCCTAATGGCACCCAGCATCTCTCATTCCTAAATGACAATGCTAGCTATATTGCTAAAGGACTTTCTACTCAAGCATCAGCCACTACGCTGGCTTTCTCCGGATGATAATGCAACTCAAAATCATTGTCATCTATAAACTCCATCTACCTCTTCTATCTCAAGTTCAAATCTTTTTGTGAAAGTAGGTACTTTAAACTCTTATGATCGGAGAATGCCTCAAACTTCTCACCATACAAGTAATGTCTCCAAATCTTCAAAGCAAAGATCACCGCCGCTAGCTCTAGGTCATATGTAGGATAGTTTCACTCGTGTGTTTTCAATTGATGTGAGCAATATGCTACCACCTTTCCCTCTTGCATCAAAACACAGCCTAAACCTTCCCGTGAGGCATCACAACACACAGAATAGCCCAAACCCCTCTCCGAAATAATCAACACTGGAGTGGTGGTATGTCTAACCTTAAGCTCTTGGAACGACTTTTCACCAGTCTCACTCTACACAAATTTGATTCCTTTCCTCATCAGTCTAGTCAAAGGTAAGGCTAATCTAGAGAAATCTTTCACAAAACGGTGGTAATACTTGGCCAATCCCAAGAAACAACGAATTTCAAAGGCATTCTTAGGTTGTTCCCAATCTTGCACTGCCTTGATCTTAGAGGAATCTACAGTCACCCCTTCTTCGGATACCACATGACCTAAGGACTTAACTTCTTTCAACCAGAACTCACTCTTCTCGAACTTAACGTACAACTTGTGGGCTCTAAGCAACTCAAGCACAGCTCGCAAGTGTTCCTCATGTTCCTCCTCAGAGGCTGAGTAAACCAAGATGTCATCAACAAAGACGACTATAAAGTGGTTTAAGAACTCATAGAAGATTCTATTCATCAAAGCCATAAACAAGGTCGGCGTGTTGGTTCAACCAAAAGGCATCACTAGGAACTCATAATGGCCATACCACGTACAGAATGCGTTTTCTGGATGTCCTCCTCGTTTACCCTCAACTGGTGATAACCCGATCTCAAGTCTATCTTGGAGAAGTAACTAGACCCCTTTAACTAGTCAAACAAATCATCTATACAAGGCAATCAATACTTATTCTTAACAATTACCCAGTTCAACTTCCGATAATCAATATAAAGTCGCAATGCGCCATCCTTCTTCTTGGAAAAGAGAGTTGGTGCTCCCCAAGGCGATGTACTAGGGTGAATAAAACCTTATTTAACAATTCTTGGAGTTGAATCTTCAACTCACTCAACTCGGCGGGTGCAAACCTATATGGTGCCATAGAAATCAGTGCTGTGCCAGGCACTAAGTCAATAGAAAACTCTATCTCACGGTGAGGTGGTAAACTAGTGAGGTCCTCAGGAAATACGTTTGGGTATTCGAAAACTACCCTCGTCAACTCAACTAGGACTGTATCACTCTCAACACCAATGAATGTAGCAAGTAGGAGACTAAGCTCATCCCAACCACGTGGATCACATACTGGCAACAAGGCTCTATGAACCCGATTTCCCAAAAAATAAAAAGAGTCACCACTTGAGGTATATACAGTAACCCTCTGACGGTAACAGTCTATAATAGCCTGATAAGATGACAACCAGTCCATACCCAATATAAAATCAAAACTTGACATATCAATCAATATAAATACAAAAGGAAGTCGACAATCGGTAACCTCTATCTCACAACCCTGACATCACTGTTCAAACACAATCTCACCCCGAATAAGTGACTCTACACTGAGTAGAGATGCTAATCGAGCCAATTCTAATCCCAATGTCGATGCAAATGTAGACGAAATAAAAGAATGGGATGCACCTGTATTAATCAACAAATTGGCAATAGAATTACACAACAAGAAATTACCTCTCACTATCGAAGGCGCTGGCACTAAATCTGGTGCGGTAATAACATACACACGCCCTATAGGTCTCTGCTCTACCTTCTCAGCCCTTAGAGTATAAGTCTGATGTACAGACTAAGTTGAAGAGGCTCCCTAATTGGTCCTTGAGGCCTGAGCTAACTACGTAGGCTGAGGGCTTTGTGTCTGCCATTGGCCAGATGCACTAGATGTGCCACCTGACTGAGGGCAAAACCTCCTCACATGCCCCGACTGCCCACACTGATAATAGGTAGGCGACTTCCCTTTCCCCTGACTCTGGCTCTAAGAACGAGCCACCGATGGTGCAGATTGTTGCCCTCCTCCCTTCTTCGGGCAAACTATAGACTTATGACCTAGCTCTCCTTGTCCACCTCTCCCAAACCCAGAGATCGGTATAGGAAAAGTGGACCTAGACTGAGCTCCCTAGGGCTGCTATGGGTTGGAACCCCTCTGACTCTTACTGTCCCGATTCTCTCTTTGAATCTCCTGACTCCTTCTGGAGCCCCTCATCCGCTCCTCCTCCGCATGAACCATGATCTCTAGATGAGCCACCACCTCCACAAGGCGTCCATAGTCCCTAATCATTGATCCAACTACTTTAAAAAGGAGCTCGGAACTCAACCTCTTCTCGAACTCGATACAACGATGTTCTTCTGTTGCCACAAGCTCCAATGCAAATCTATAGAGGCTAGTGAAAGTTGCCTCAAACTTGGTTATAGGTAATCTGAGTTGCTTAAGCTTCAGAAACTGATCCCTTAACTTCTCTCTTGCAGTGGGAGGCAAGAACTTGTCCTGGAAGGTGTTGAGAAATGCCTCACAAGTCACCACAATGCGCTCACATGCATACTTCCACCATTGACCTACATCTCCATTTAGCTGGAAAGATGCCAAGGTCACTCTCAGCCCATCATCTTCGATGCCAAGCATCTCAAACGTTTTCACCATTTGCTCCAACCACTCATTCACCTTCAATGGCTCCTTTGAATCACCCAAAAACTCATCCGAATTCGATCGGAAGAACTCTTTCTTCAAAAAGGATGGCCTTGTCTCTACTGCTTGGGCTTGGACTTGATTCTTAGCCCTGAGAATGTCCATAGATTCTCGCAAAGCTCTGGCCATTTCACGAGCCAAAGCGTCCATGGACTGACGATCCACTAGTTCGGCCATATTGGCCTGACCAACCCCTTCCTCTTGCACTGAAGTCTTATCTGGTAACTGCACCTCATGCCGTATAGGCGTGCCACGTCTACCACCACCACGTCCTCATCGTGACATCCTAATAAAAGTAACACCAGAGATTCCTGATACGATGGACAACATTTAATTCATTTCACATAAGCACATAAATACATACGAACTTTCTTTCTAGAAAATGAGCGTCCGCGGTGTTGCCAGAGTTCCAGTTAGAAATAGCAGTGATCGAGTGCTTTCCTAATAGGACTTATGGAAACTTGTGGACCCAATCAATATCGTAGAAATTCAGTTCCACACCCACTTAGTCACATACACATGTTATCACATAGCACACCATACATACAAATATCTCTATCAAGTGAGATAAACCCATTGTGGTAAAAACATCTTCCCACGTACCTAAAATATTCAACCCCGGTACGCTCTGATACCAAGTTGTCACAGCCCAAAATAATTGCTATAAACCATCCACAATATTAATTATATAACAACACATGATGAAATAATTATCTTTCATTTATCACAATTATTTGTACAACAGGGTGACATATGCAGATATAAATTCACAAGTCTAACCCTGAATCTATAGCATATGTTACAACAAAAGGTAAGATACAGAGGTAAAACAGATAAATGAATGCCCTAAAGGCTTACAATTTTTGAAGACAGTGCTTGGTTACAACAAAAATGGACTTAAGTCCATTACAGTTAAAGCCCTTGGCTTGTACAAAAATAAATACAGTAAATACATAAAAGAAGCTCTCACTCAAAGTCCTTCCAAGCTATTTCCTTGGCGGAGGCATATGATCAACACCTGAAATGTTTTTCCCACGTAGAGTGAGCCAAAGCCTAGTAGAAATAATTCGACACAATATATGAATTTTAACAAAGTTACAGGATGAATGCATATACCATGCTCGTGCCAAAACATTTTACATCTCTTTCAAACAATGCAATGTTAGGTTATAAAACAATTCATAACATCCTTTCTCTTTTCATTATAAACAATACTATAAATACAACATTGTGAATCTCTAGATACGTGTCTGCTAACAGGCTATACAAGCAATACCCTTTGTCATTTTTACCAATATTAACTAGAAGGCTCGACACCTATCGACACAGTTTTCTGGTCTTTCACCAAGGACACACATGCCAACTTAACATTTGTAACCACACCTCCTACCCCAAATTCACCAAGTATTCACATTTTTCTCAAAAGAGTATACATTTTCAATGTGATAATATGCAATAATGTCCAATGCAAATGGATGAGAAAACAGTTTCAATTCTCTTAGTTCTCATGCAGTGTCTACAACAATCATAACTATCATCCACCGATAGCCCAAACAGATATCTCTAAACAAATAAATAAATTCCAGAAGATAGACTTTCCAATTTGAAATGTGAGTGATAATACTTATCCAACTCCCCCATCTCCATTAATATCCACATTCCTTCCCAAAATTTTACAAAAAACCAACATCATCTTTCAATGTTTTCTAACACGAGTCAAAACTCATTGTTTGGAAAGAAAATCTCATTTTCTTTCAAAATCACTTTCGAGTGAAGAAGTCCACTATTTTCCACACATAACAATCATCATCACATCCGTACAACCTTTCCCACGATTCCATTTAACAAAACCCCTCTTTCGATTTCAAAACCCAAACCCAAGATTTTTGTTCAAAATCCTTAAATCACAATATTGTTTTTATAAGTAACATATAACTAAGTTGAAACTCATAAGAAGATGCGAAAAATCCCTACCTCAAGCTTAGAAAGGAAGAAGGAAGAAAAACACAAAAGTCGAAGGAGACGAAACAACAATTTGCTCCGATCAAAATGAAGCCCTCAACAAACTCTACACTTAATCTCAAAGGAGCAAGGTAAAGAGATGCTTCTACGTGAGTAGATCTGAAGATCTTTGCAAAAAAAGTGAGTTTTGGAGAGAGAGAGAGAGAGAGAGAGAGAGAGATTGACAATTTTTGAGGAGAAGATAGAAAATAATGTGAAGAAAAGGATAAGCGAGGACCCTATTTATAGTACTAGGTTAAAGTGAAATAAAGTCCCAAAGTCAACCCAAAAGAATAAGTCAAAACTCCCAAAAAGTAGGGCCCAAAACCGGACTGAAATCTGGGAGAAAGAACACAGGGGTCGACGCTCTAACCAGAGGTGTCGATCCTCAGGAAGAAATGGAAAAACACCAATGTTGGCAGCAGACAGGGTGTCGACCCTCAAACCAGAGGTGTCGACACCAAATTTTAGTAGCCAATACCAGTTTCAACAGCAGACAAGGGTTGACACCTCCCAGACTAGTGTCGACCCCAGAGGCCAACAAAAAAAAGCAAGTGTTAACACTACCAAAGGCTGGTGTCGACCCTAAATTCCAGTAGCTATCCAATAACACAGTAGCACGAAGGTGTTGACCCTTCCAAGGTTGTGTAGACACCCCATTTTTGACCGTCCTCAAGACTTGGATGTTCTTGTAGGTACATCCAGCGACAAGTTTGATTGCTCATCGAGTAGTCGACTTCTGCGACAGAATGCTCCAGGTTTGATCTTTCCAGACCCTGTTTTCATTCTGTCTCATATTTGGACCATGTGTTAGTCTATGCATAGTGGTGTTCTTGATGGCCTGCCGGCCATCATTGAGGGCTAACGGCCATGCCTTTAGGCCTGCTGGCCATCAATGAGCCACTGCCGGCCACCATTGATGGCCGGTCGACCACCAATGCATCAGTAGATATTTTTGTAGATATTTTGACAGCTGTTTGCACAGATTAGCCTATCTGCATGCACGTGGATGGCTGGATTTGTTTGAAGGCTTCTTGTATCTCCTATATATAGAGCTCATCTATATGCATGCAAAAGGTTAGAAAATTTTAGCTGAGCTATATATATCTCTCTCTCTCTAGAATCCTCTCTCTCTATATTTTGTGCTTGAAAGTGAGCTTTCTCTACACATTTGCACTAGCACCCTTAGCCAAACACCTTCACCTTGGGGCTGAGGTTCTTGGAGGCCTTGTTTGAGCTTCTTGGAGTGGTTTTAGCTTGGAATTCTTGCTAATTTGTTACTAAGCTTCAAGGGTAAGGATTTACCTCTTTAAAGCCTTATTTTAGTTCATTTCTTGATCACTTTTGTATGCTACTTTAAAGCTGGTTTTAGCCTCTAAAAAGTTTTGTTTTTAAGGTCTTAAAATGTTGGTTTAAGCCTTGTGTAGTTAGGGGGTGGTTTCCTCCCTTGGTTCTTTGGCTTGAAAAGCCTTTAGAGGCACCTTTCAAAACTTTTGAAACATCCTTTATTTGGCCTTTCTACCACTAAAACTCAGAGGTTTTTTAGTGGTAGAAACTTGGTTTTGAGGTCCTAAATAGGAGGGGGTGGTCCCCCCTCCCCATGTCTTGTTTGCATGTGTAGATGGCCTAGTATTTGAGCATGCTTTTCTCCCTTTTTGTAGCCTAGTTCAAGCATCTTTTTGGCCTTATTTTAACATGTTATAACTCTATTTTTGGCTGGTTGGAGTACCTCTTATTTGCTTCTTACACTTGTAGTGTAATCATGCTTACTAGCTTAACATACTTGATGTTTAACCTATCATTCTAGCATGTGTTGGCTCCATTCCAGCATGTTTTTGGCCTTGCTTTGACATGCTTAAACTCTGTTTTGAGTGGTCTTGGTCCTTTGACTCATGCTTTATATGGTTGTAGTGTAGTTGGCCTTTATTAGCTTTGAGTTTTGAGGTCTCTACCATGCTTTGCTTGAGATGTTTGCATGCCATAGCATCATTTCACACATGATTTCAGTGCATGTAGCCTTGTCACACTCTCACATATTCCACTCTTTCATTACTTTTGAGAGGTATGCTTTGTGCCTTGTTTATGGCCAATACATGAGCATGCATTTCTTGCTTTTCATGCTATCATCTCAGCACATTTTAGCCTATGTTTTGGCATGTTTGAGGTCTGTACAGAGCTAGTTTGGCCGTTTGAGCTTGGTGTTGCATGGTTCTAGTGTAAAGCTCTTTACTAGTTTTGATGCTTAAGTCTCTTAACGTGTTGTACATGAGTTGTTTGCATGTTAGAGTCTTGTGTTTCATGCCATTTTAGCATTGAAATTCTGCCACCTCCTTCATTTCTTCATTTTTCTATTTGCTTTGAGGGGTGGTTAGTCTTAAAGTTGTGTTTAAGCTTGGGATTGAGGCTTGTGCTTAAATGGCTTTAACCCTCTTTTGAGGGTTCCTCCTAGTCAAAGGCATGGTCTCTCTCATGTCTTAAGTCATCTTTTGATTGACCTTTCTCTCATTAGAAGACTTTCACATTGGACAAATCAATTAAAGAATGGTTTGGTAACTTAAAATGTGTAAACAAGAATTGAATCAAGTAAAACATGCCAAGATAAGTATGTTGCATTTGCATTGTATTGTGTTCAATCGGACGTTATATTGAACACAAGGTGGATTGGTCCACTTCATACTCAAAGTGATGAAAGTGAGCCAATCCCCCTTTGTCTCCATTGCCTTTTATCATCCATGATAAGGTAATGGTCCTAGAGTCTTGTTTGTCTTGCATTTATTGAATGTGTACAAGTTGGATCCTTGGCCATCATGCATTGTGAATGCTTGATTGATGGTTTTGGATCCAATGGTGACTCTCCCTTGATGTTTTGAGATGATAAGGAGGGGCACAATACACACATACCCTTGGGAGACCCTCCATTTTCCTCTGGTTTGAGCTTTGTTGCTGAATGGTGATTCAGCACACCAGTGGCCGACAGTGCTTCACTGATGGCCGGCACTGTTTCATCCTTGGCCGGCAGCACACATCTTTGGCCGGCAGGTGGCCAGAAGCAACCAATCATGGCTAGCAGGCCACTGGTGCACTCCCCAATAGTGATTTGGTAAAGTTCAGCAGAGAGTTCTTAGAGACACCCTGCAAACAGAGCCTTTCAAGAGCAAACCGGAAGGTGTTTCGAGGCGGCAACCGAGCGCATGCATCTTCTAATTCCCAAGGCAGAGTTGAGGCAACCTAATTTAAATATCATGCATGTTTAGTTGGTTTTGTAATTTAATTAGTTTGCTAATTAGTTAAAGTATTGTAATAATTAGTAGTTCGCTAGTTATTCAATTAGTTTTGTAATAATTAGTCTAATTAGTTTAATTAGATTAGTTAGCTTAACGTAGATTAGCTTAGCTTATTCATTCGAACCCTCCTTCGCGAGGGCACAATGTTGTAATAAGTGTGCGTGCGTGTGTGCATGTCTTCCAACCCCACTTCTTTCTCCCTTTTATTTAACTGCTTTTGATGGTTAGATTAGGGACATTTTCAATTAGCATACCTGTAACACCCTCAAAAATAACCCATTAGACATATAACAATGACTTGCATTATTAAAAGAAAACATTGTATTATCTCAATCATCAGAGTATTACGAAATGAAAACATTACATGTAACATCATAATAAATGCCCTACAGGCTTACATCTTGCCAAGCAAACACTTGGACACAAAAATATGAGTTCTAACTCAAATACAAATAAAGCCCTAGGCTTGAATGTTTACATGTACTTCAAATAAAAACAGAAAACTAATCAAATCTTCAAATCCAAGTCCTTCCAAGCTAAGTCCTTGGAGGTAGCTTATCACCTGAACTTGAAAATGATGTTCCCATAAAGGGTGAGCCACAGCCCAGTAGAAAAATACTAAACCAAATATAAGCATTGAATAGAGTCCTAGCATTTAATAGATGGTTAACCATGTTAATCAATTATATCAACATACAGTCTTAAGACACTAATGTCTATGACACTTATCAATTTCCATTATTATCAACATGGTTCAGAACCTGACCAAACTTACAACTGTGAACTATATAGCATATTCACATTACGTCCAATATCAACAACACAAATGAGACTCAGGCTCATATCAAAACACTTCATACTTCCAGATTGATACACATTTTAGTGCTGTATCAATAAAACACTTCAATATAAATAAGCACACATAATAGTGATGCTAATGGAGTCCATCCCCTATCTCCTCCCAAACAAAATCCGGTTTAGAGGTCCATCACCTATCTTCCCCTAAACCGTGGAGTACATCCCCTATCTCCTCCCAAACAATGCAATGCATGTAAACACATAACATATACAACACACAATCAATGCATTTAATGTCTGTATTAATTCATCAGTCAAAGTTAATGACTAAAACAATGTGATTAGTTCCAGTTATCCCTAATCCACATGCAATGTCTACAACAATCATGACTATCCTCCACCGATAGCCCAAAACAGTTATTTCTAGACTGGAAATAAATAAATCAACAATTCAATAGGCAAATGATTTAAATTAATCAACTACCCCATTTAATCAATAAATTCCTCAATGCAATGAATTCAACCAATTTCCCCAATTTTCCTTAAATTAAACATACAATTCAATTTAATACAACAACTAGGGTTTTTTCCAAAATTACCAAACTACCCCCAACATATTAAAATGCTAAAACTCAGAACAAAACGTATACATTGGAGTAGGAGATCCCTACCTCGAAGAAATAACCCAAAAAGAGAAGATGGAGATGATGACCCACACTCCAAAGTGCTCCAAAACCCAAATTGTTCAGATTAAACTGAAACCCTCGACCCACTCTAACTTTTTAATAAAGGCTCTAGGGTAGAAACACCCTAAAACTAGATGAAACCTAGGGTAGAAGGTGTGTAGGGAGAGAGAAGAGTCGGACCTAGGGTTTGGAAACAAAAAGAGATAGAAAAACTGATTAAAAACCCGCTGCTGCCTATTTAAACTGAACAGGCTCGCTCGAGCGAAGACTTGGTCGCTCGAGCGACCAGACACAAGAAATACACGCTCGAGCGAAGAAAAGCTCGCTCGAGCCAAAAACTCGATGCTTCAGGTCTGCAACCCAGAAGCTCGCTCGAGCGACGAAATGCTCGCTCGAGCGAAGAACTCGAAAACATACACCTCGCTCGCTCGAGCGAAGAAATGCTCGCTCGAGCCAAGAAACACATCTCTCAGGTCCTAAGCCCAGACGCAGACTCTCGCTTGAGCGACCAAACCCTGGCTCGAGCAAAGAACAAAAACAACTGCTCGCTCGAGCGACCAACTCCTCGCTCGAGCGAAGGTCCAAAATTCTGGACAGCAACCCTTGGTGTCTAAGCCCAACCAACCTGAAACAAACCTGTCCAAAGACATCCTATAACTCAAAAATAAAGAATTAAAGGACAACAACAACAATACACAATGCCTGGATCCACGGAACTTAAGTCCGGATACAACAATCTAAAAGAAAAAGACCGGGGTCGCTATAACCTCCCCCCCTTAAAAGAATTTCGTCCCCGAAATTAAGCATAAGTTTTTTTTGAAAACAAGTTTTTCTCAAATTTTATCAATATGACATTACAATAATGAACTAATACTGGTCATCTCATCTCTTATCAAGAGGCATCTCACAACATATATATAAAATGACATATGTTACAACCTGCGTTAATATTATGCATTTTTCCTTTCAATCTTAACAATTTCAATATACGTGATTTCCATTTCCATATCATATTAAATTCCATGATATATAAAACACATTCAATTTATAAATGTGACATTCCACTTCCATTATGAAGCAAGTTTCATACTACTAATATTAAACTAAAACATTCTCAATGTTTTCCAACTTAAGACATAAGTAAAGCTCTTAAGTTCAACAATATTACAAAATCTAAATAGAAGATTACAAATCAACAAACATGTCCGGATATTTCTCGCGGACTTCCAACTCACGTTCCCAAGTGGCTTCTTCCACCCCGTGATGTTTCCAAAGAACCTTTACCAAAGGGATGGTTTTGCCTCGCAAAACTTGATCCCGCCTATCCAAAACCCGAACCGGTCTCTCCTCATATTCGTGATGTTTCCAGAACTTGTTCTTAAGCTTCAACTCGATATTCAAAGGCTCTAAACACATGATTTTGGCTCAAACTCCACATATACATGTATCAACATGGTACAAACACCAAATTACAATATTATGAAGCTTAATTTCACAAATTAATCACATGCGTGTCCCAATTTACATCAAACTCATCTCCAACATAACAAACTCATACATTCAAACTCATATTCTCATAAATTGTACATGCATGTGAGATATACTCAATATTCTCAATTTAGTTGGTGATGAGATGATCAATTACATGGACTTCATTCACAATTCCACATATTACATGCTAGATTATGCAATTTCATAGCAATTCTCTACACACATGCACACATGGACTTCAAACTCATCAAATACAACACAATTCTAGTTCTTGATCACCAACCAACTTGAATTCACAAAATTACAACATTGAGCTCATGAATTAAGGGTTGATTACTTACTTAGGAGCTTTGATCTTTACAAATTCTAGTTGAATCTTGAGTCCAAACTTCCAATTTCACAAACTTGAGCCAAACACACAATTTTCTTTCTTTCTCCCTCTTTAGCCGACCCTCTCTCCTTTCTTATCAGCCAAGTTGAATGAAAGAGGAGTATTGAGCATGTAATGGCCCTCATATAGCCCCTCTAATTCACATTATTTTAATATAAATAATTGAGCACTTAATTCATTAATTTAATCTAATTAATTTTATCCGAATCAATTTTCAATCAAATTTCACCGTAGGTTCTAAAAATTATGCCAATCACAATGGCGTAATCAATTTTGGGTTTTGTGGTCGATAAGGCCTTCAATTTAATTTTCAAAGCAGAAAGTCAAACAGATGTTCCTACGGTAAACGAATAGAAATTCAAAACCACATATATTTATACAAATAGCACACCAAATCATATCAAACACATAATCATAACCACAATTAAGACTAATTAACATAATACGGAACATGGTTATCACACCAACAAGGATGGTGTCGACCCCTGAAGCCAAAACGAAATATGAAAAGGAAGAACAACTATCTCGGATATGGTTTCCTGGATTCAAAAGTAATAAATGGGTCGGGTCCAAATCAGAATCGTTATAAAATGAGACTCAACAACTTTTAATGTATAAAAAATATATTACATATTGATATTACTGCATTTTCACACCAATAATATGCAAATAATATGCAATAGTGGGTTCAATGAATTTGTATGATGAGATGAACTATTAAATAAAATTGTACAATTGTGCAATTAATTTCATACATTTAATTGTATTACATGCACGGATTGTGAAAAATCAAAAGTAGGAAGTTGATAAAAAAAAGATTTGTGTAATACTATATATTTAAACGACATGTTTAATATTTATTATTTAAGATAAGATTGTGATTTCAACAATCTAGCTATAAATTAATGTTTATGTTTATAAAATTTCTCATTTATCATTTAAATTCTTTGGCCGAGTATTTATTCATTTCTTGTTTAGTTGTATTTTGAATACAGATTAATTTACCCATACAAGTCTCCATACTTTGTATATATATTACATTCCAATTTAAGAGCAAGACATAATTACAGTACTAACAGTCGATGAAAAATCACATGTCACGTGCAATGCATATGCTTAACCAAAGGAATGAGTTGGAAACCCAATGAGTAATCTTAATGTAAATAAGTTAAATGAATGAGTTTTATAATGTATAAAAAATATTCCAATGTTCTTGACAAATCATAGCATTTCTTGGGTACATGTATTATATATAAAGTGTATCAAACCTTTATCAAATATTTCGTAGATTAACTCATGGTGTGGTACATTTCCAAAAACATTAGAACAATCTATCATATCGAAACCATATAGAACATTCACAATGGAACAAGGGCATACAGAACAAGCTCAATGGTTGAGTTTATACAGAATGTCCATTTTGGCCAAGCTCATACAGAACGTCCACATTAGAATGGCTTATACGGAACGTTCACATCGAAACGGGCTTATACAAAATGTCTATCATGTGTAGATATCATACAAAGCGCCTATAACAAGTTGATAACATGCAGAACGTTCGTAAAGGTACAGAGCCATACAGAACGATTATACACAATTGGAGCCATATAGAATGATCATCAAGACTGACATCATACAGAACATTTATAACGAATCATTAGCTTATACAGAACGTACATGACGAGTCGAAGACAAAATGGAAGTTACCGGAGATCAAAGTACATTTTCCAAGTTGTTACAATAGTTGTTTCGAAAGGAACTCATTCATTCTTAACAAAATCTCATATTCTGGAAATATATCATATCATACACAATTCGGAGTTTCATAACATATCTCATCATTCAGTGAAACACTTGTTCAGAAATTTATCATATCATATTCATGACATAAATTTATAGCGTATCTTATTGTTTCATAAAATACTTATCTTATCGAATATCTTGTATACAAAAGATAGGTTTCACAAATCATAGCATAATGTAGTCATTTTCAAAGTTATATATATGAAAATATTTTTACAAAGACATTACTCACCTTGGCTAGATTGGTAATCCACTTTGACATTCCAACCTACACATTCATATAACCATACACGTTGTAACACATTGTGCAAAATGAATAACTCTTCTTCTCTTTTCTCATTCAATTACACATGATGTTTTCTCACTTATTAATCCTCAATAAGTCACATATCATGCCTAGAAATGCCCAGATAAAGATGGCAATGAAGATACAAACATAGAACATCTTCCGAAAATGTGCTGAAATAAGCCTAACCGCTCAAGCATACCCTTGGTCGCTCGAGTGGACTGTGTAGTCTGCAAAAATAATGGATAGTCCTCAAGTGTGCTCAAGTGGAATGTTGATTGCTCAAGCAGTCTGTGAAGGCTGCAAAAGTCCTAGTAGCTCGCAATGTGAGCTCGAGCGGTATATACACTGCTTGGGCGGTCTGCAAAATTTATGGGTTTCAAAACTGAAAGTTTGAGCTTCCAAACACCAATTCAAAACTTAGGGTCATGTATGGCTTGCTCAAAATCATGGAAATACTTTAGAAAACTCAAATACATGACCCTTTTAAAAACCATTTGCTCACAAGTTATCAATTTAACAAAATTGAGCTCAAAACCTCCATGCATGTAAGATTTTCAAACTCTTTTCTCTAGTTTGTGACTTGATTGATTAATATATAGATGTGGGCCATGTCAATATGAGATTGCATGTTCAAGATGCGATTTCACCACGAAATCGTGTTTTGCACCTGCGATTTTAAAAAGTAAATTAGTTTGATAAATAGTTTGAAAAGTTGGTTATTTACATGAATAGTTTAATTTTTTGGAATATTCACAAAAACTTGATGATTTGGACTTTGAGTTTGTGTGACATTTATTTTTTGTAGTTCACATAAAATGGACTTTTTGGCTTTCTATAATGGAATTGACCAACTTTTCAAACTATTTGGAGAACTAACCCACTTTTTGAAATCACATATTAAAAACGCGATTTAAAATTAAAATCGCATCTTCAAGCTGCGATTTCAATACCAAAATTGCATTAACTCTAAATAAAAACTCCAAGTATAAAGGCATTTTGGTGATATTTGGTGATGCCTTGCACACACGCACACCCCACTGTATTGTTCCATACATGTTCTTTTATAATAGCCTAACTCATAGATATTTCATGATGCCAAGTATTGCTAGGAAGCTTCTTTCTATATTAGCATGAAACAGGCTTTATAATTAATTATAATAGTTTAACCTTTCTGATATAATATTGTGTCTGATCTTCTAATCTTGCTGCCAACGTAATAAAAATATCGACATCCATTAAATATAGAATATATCATAGTGGAAAAGAATTCATGAAAACAAATTTCATTGAATTGAAAATTGGCATGTTCAACACTCGTAGACATGACCCCATTGTCTAATGCTTATTTGGACACTTTAGATATAGCTTCAAAATATGTTCTCCATTGTGTGCTTTATATAATAGAATAGATAATAGGATACAAAATAATAAATAAAAAATAATAATCCAAATTTAAGGTTTGAAACCAACTATACAATTAATTAACAAAACATAATGAAAATTGGCCTTAATAGAAGATAGAGAAAACAACTCATGATCAGTATAATCAACGGCCGTTGCATCCATTTGCATCCCCATTTTCTTTCGTGCTTTGTCCTAGAAATTCAAAATGAAGTGAATCAAAGCAAATTATCAGTAAAACAAACTAAGTGATTGTCTTTCCACATTATATTGTATAAGTGGAGAGAGAGAGAGAAAGAGAGAGAGAGAGAGAACATTTTCCTTCCTCAACATTAACTACACATCTTCATACCTAAAATGAGAAAATAGTAAACAAAAGCACTGCTATTGATACACATTAATAGAAATTCACATTTAGATGCACAAAAAGTAAATTCATAGTTTTGCCCAGAATTTTGATCTTGCTTGATTAAGGCGTTCCTAAAGGTTTAGATCATAATCGGCTAGTAATCACTTGATTACTTACGGCCTCAAAAAAAAAAATATAGAATAGTTATATTAACGGGGCCATAAGCAGAAGCATATAACAATGATGAAGTCCATTGAGCTGAGCCAATATGAACAAATATATACTTTGCCTTTGTCATAGCACATTCACATATCTACATATCCATGCAAAACTTATGTACAATAGAAAACTCCACACTTAAAGTTTACATATCCAAAACCATCATAGAAACATCAAATAAAAGTCATAACATGATATAAGCTAAAAGACAAAAGCTCCGTCATGGAGACTTGACCAATCGGGTTCACAAAAACAATTCATAAAGTAGACTCTAAGGTTGGGCACCATGTTGAACATTGACATGCTGATCACCTACATATACATACATAATATAAAGTAAGCAAAGCTTAATGAGTAAGAATACAGTAAAAAGGTTTAAAGGAATGAGCCCATTATCAAAGTAAGTATAACATAATAATTTCGTAACTTTTTCATGATCATAATTACGGAATGACCTTGGGTCCATTGATATTATAGAACGGCCTCAGGCCCAGCGTTTATCGGAATGGCCTCAGGCCCACACATAGTACAAAACGGCCTCGGGCCCAAACAAATGAACACATATCACGGAATGGCCTCAGGCCCACACATTAACAACTGTTCAGAACGACCTCAGGTCCAATCATATATGATCAAATCATTAATAGAACGGCCTCGGGCCCAAGCACATCATGGTATAAACGGAACGACCTTAGGTCCATATTGCATATGTCATTTAACATTCATGAAACTTATTCATTTCCATCAAAACACAATTCCAAAATAAATAACCGTCCGTGGATCAAAATAGTTAATTAAGAAAATATCCTTACAATATTATTACTCACAGTGCGTTTGGTGTTACGGCGTTCCCTCCAGTACACGACCCACACAACATTTCATACATACACATTCGATAAATAATTTGTTCCATTTCATACACTTTTCTTTTAATGATTCACATCCTTTGTTTTTTTTAATGGGTTTCTAATCATCATTTCATTTTTTCGGAGTGTTTACGTAACGTCAAAAACGCGTTCAAAAGGTCGGAAAGGTTAACAAAAGGAAGTAGAATTTCCCCTGCTGTCTGCTCATGTAGAAGTATCAGCTGCTCTAGCGAGTAGAATGCACTCCCCTGTTTTGGTTCATGTTCCGCTCGTGCGGAGCTCGCAGACACATAAGGAGTCTGGGAAAAATCAGATAGTCTGAAAATGGCACAAAGTGTAATCTTTCATACTCATTTCCAAGCCCAAATTCATGCAAAACTAATTCAAAAACATGATAAACTAACATTATTCAAGTGTAATTTGAACTCAAACACATCAATCTTGCTTAAAGTTCAAAATCAAGGTCTCATCTTTTCCATAAATTCAAGAATCACATGATCAAGTTCAAAATACATATATGCATGGATGATCCTTACACAAATCTTTGCTGTATGAAAACCCTAGAGCTCATTTCATGAAGTATTCACAAGAGTGAACTCAAATCAAACAAAGTTAAAGAGATCAATGCTCAATTTCTTGAATTTAGCTCAAGCAAACCCTCAACTCAAAATCCTAACTCAAATGGTGATAAATCTTCAAATTCCTTCTTGATTTCAAACAAAATATGAGTTATTACAAGGATTCTAAAGGGATTTTCATACCTTAGCTCAAATCTTGAGTTTTTCCCCTTGAATCTTTCAATCTCCTTTACTTCTCTTCTTCAACTCTAGAACTCTCTTTTTCCTCCCTCTCTCTCTAACTCTCTAGCTAGAGTGTGTTGATATGAGGTGATCTCAAGACTTAACTTATGGCTTACTATCTATATAAATATATAACTTAAGCTAATTGATCTTAAGTTAGCTTAATCTAGGATTTATGATAATTAAACTCAATTAATTCATTACGAATCGTATTTTTACAAAATTTAACAATAGGCTCTAAAAATCATGCTAAACATAGATATAAAGTCGGTTTTGGTTTCTATCGCCTCTAAGGCTTTCAATTTTCAGTTCAAAGTTGTAATTGCAACATATTTTCCAACAAGTAACATATATAAATTCAAAATCACATAAATCACATAATTAATCATGCAAATTCATATCAAACACATAATCACATGCATAATTAAGCATAATACGGGTTGGGTTATCACAATCTTCCCCCATTTAGGAAGTTTGGTCCTCCAAACTTGTTTACCTCAAGTCGAAAACAATTCTGGATATCATTGCCTTATTTCTTCTTCCCGTTCCCAAGTGGCTTCTTTTCCGTAATGTTCCTTCCATTCGAGTTTTACCATTGGGATAGTCTTGTTCCTTAATTGCTTGACTTGTCGATCCAAGATCCAAATGGGTTTTTCCTCATAAATCATATCATTATCCAAAACAATCTGATGATAGTCAATAACATGAGAAAGATCCCGAAGGTAGACTCGCAACATTGATATGTGGAACACATTATGCACTTGCTCCATGCCCTGTGGTAAAGCAAGTCAATAGGCAATCAGACCTAATCTTTCTAAAAATTAAAATGGCCCTATGTAGTAGGGTGACAATTTCCTCTTTGCCCAAATCTTGCTTTGCCCTTTCGTCGGAGTGACTTTGATAAAAACATGATCCCCAACCTCAAAGTCTAAGTCCCTTTTTCTTTGGTTCGCGTAGCTCTTCTATCGGCTTTAAATAGTTTTCAATCTCTGTTAGATGATCTTGTTTTTCTTTGTAGTAATTTGCACAATTTTGGGCCTAAACAATGCTTTATCCCCAACTTCGGTCCAATAAACTGGAGATCGACATTTTTTTTTCCATATAAAGCTTCATATGGTGCCATCCCTATACTGGAGTGGAAACTGTTATTATACGCAAATTCTGCCAAAGGTAGATAAGTTTTCCAATTTTCATGGAAATCCAAAACAGACATTCGAAGCATGTCCTCCAACGTTTGTATCGCCCTTTTAGACTGCCCATTAGTTTGTGGATGAAATACGGTATTGAATCTCAATTCCATTCCCAATGCTTTATGTAAGCTTTGCCAAAATCTTGACACAAACTTAGAATCTCTATCCGACACAATTGAAACCGGAACACCATGTAGTCGAACAATTTCATTGATATACATAGTAGCAAGTCTATCAGCATTATAAACAGTTTTCATAGGCAAAAAGTGAGTAGATAGCCCATATAGAATGCATACCTTGAGGTGTTTGGGGTAAGCCAACAACAAAGTCCATAGTTATGTGCTCTCACTTCCATTCCGAAATAGGGAGAGGCTGAAGTAGACCCACTGGTCTTTGATGCTCCACTTTCACTTACTGACATTGAAGACATCTTGAAATAAACTCTGCAATTTCTCCTTTCATATTAGGCCACCAAAAAGCTTGCTTGAGATCTTGATACACTTTAGTATTTCCAAGATGCATAGCAAATTTGGATTTGTGAGCTTTTTCCAAAACTCTTCCTTTAATTTTTGGAACATTTGGAACACGCAGTCTTCCTTTAAACTTCAACCCTTGAGCTTCCAAAGAGAATCCCGGTCTTGGTTTCATTTCCGTCTCATCACATATTGTCTTGAGAAATTCATCCTCTAATTGCCTTTGTTTAATTTCTTTAATCATTGCCAGTTGTGCTGACATTGCGGCTAACAATCCACCTTGTTCATGTAGCACAATTTCCACTTCCATTCTTTCCAAGTCAAGCAATAATTCATTCTGCTCTGTAAGCAAACAGGCTAGATTCCCCGTTGCCTTTCTGCTAAGAGCATCCGCTATTGTGTTGGCTTTGCTGGGATGGTAATGAATCTGTAAGTCATAATCTTTGATGGGTTCTAACCACCATCTTTGTCGCATATTAAGCTTCTTTTGGGTAAAGAAATACTCAAAGCTCTTGTGGTCGGTGTAGACTTCACATGTTGTCCCATAAAGATAATGCCACCATATCTTCAATGCAAACACCACTGCAGCTAACTCCAAATCATGCGTAGGGTAATTCTTTTCATGCGACTTCAGTTGTCAAGATGCATATGTAATTACTCTTCCATTCTGCATAAGTACACACCCCAATCCCTTATAAGAAGCATCACTACAAATAAAAAACCCTTTTGTACCCGATGAAGAACTGGTGCTGTTGTGTCTCTTGTTTTCAGTTCTTGGAAGGCAGACTCCCTCTGTTCTGTCCACTCGAATGGAACACCCTTTTGAGTCAATTGGGTAAGCGGCACTGCAATCTTGGAGAAATCTTTAACAAATCTTCTATAGTAACCTACTAAACCCATAAAACTGTGCACTTCTGTAACATTAGTAGGGGTTGGCCAGTTTACAATAGTTTCTATCTTTTGCGGATCAATTGACACACCATCGTTATTAATTACATGCCTCAAGAATACAACGTCATTCAGCAAAAACTCACATTTCTTCAATTTAGCATACAACTTCTTGTCTCTAAGTGTTTGAAGAATTAATCTCAAGTGCTCTTCATGTTCCTCTCTACTTTTCAAATAAATAAGGATGTCATCAATGAATACCACTACAAACTCATCCAAATACGGTTTGAAAATTTGGTTCGTTAAATCTATGAAAGCTGTTGGTGCATTTGTAACCCCAAATGGCATGATGAAAAAATCATAATGATCGAACCTGGTTCGAAAGGCGGTCTTCTCAACATCTTCTGCTTTGACTTTCAACTGATGATACCTGGATTTCAAATTAATTTTAGAAAACACCCGTGCTCCTTGTAATTGATCAAATAAATCATCAATCCATGGTACAAGGGTATTTATTCTTTACAGTTACCTTATTAAAATCCCAGTAGTCAATACATAATCGGAGTGTCCCATCATTCTTTTTCACATGGCGATGTACTTGGTCAGATGAACCCTTTGTCAAGCAACTCTTGCAACTGTACTTTCAATTCCTTCATTTCTGTCATCGACATTCTGTAAGGAGCTTTTGAAATCGGTTGAGTACCCACCACAATATCAATAACAAATTCAATCTCACGGTCTATCAAGTCCCCTGGCAAATCCTCGGGAAGTACATCTGAAAATTCTATAACAATTGTGATATCATCAACACTGACACCTATTGTCTTTACATGAAGGATACTACACAAATAGCCCTTACAACCTTTTTGAAGTAATTTACAAGCTTTCATAGCCGATATCAAATAGGGTGGAGGAACTACCCCATGTCCCACAAAAATAAATTCATTTTGTCCAGGAGGTCAGAAAATAACTTGTTAAGACACACAATCAATGGTTGCATGATACTTAGTTAACCAATCCATTCCAAGAATGATGTCAAAATGGTCCATATCAAGAGGCATCAAATTAACATATAATTGGATATCCCTAGTTAGAATCTCACATGCAGGATAAATAAAAGCACATAACATAGAACCCCCAGATGGCGAAGACACACACAACATGTAATGCAATGGTTCCAAAGGTCAATTCAAATTACTAGCAAATGCTTTTGAAACAAATGAATGGGTGGAACCTGAATCAAGTAACACATGAGCAGGTTGACCATTAATAGAGAGTATACTTGAGACTACAACCTCTGTATTTTGGGTGTCGCCTGGAATTAGGTCGAAGACTCTTCCTTGCCTGACATTGTCTTTACTAGTAGTAGGTTTCACAGTAGTTTTTGTTGTAGGAGTGGAACCGGATGAACTGGCAGTTGGCCTATTTACATTTTGTGGTTCAATCAAAGGACAATTTCTCATTACATGACCCATTTTCCCACACTTAAAACAAGCCCTGGTTGTTCGGCATCAAACTCCCCGATGTTTCTTTTCACACTCTGGGCAAGTTGGTGCTAAATCACGGGGTAGAACCAGAAGTACTTGAAGTTCCCTAATTCTGTTTCTTGTTTTGTGAGGATGCCGACCCCTTATGCACATTAGAACCCTATGTTTTTCCCTACCAATCAGAGAACTGGTTGTGGTTAGCCATGTTAGCTTTAGACATTAGGGCCCTATCCAATACATCAACATATTTTGGTAGCTTCAAGACATTAATCTTCTCTAGAATGGAATCCCGGAGTCCTCCCTCAAATTTCCTTGCCTTTTTATAGTCCGTATCAACCATGTGCGGTGTGAAACGGGCTAGCTTAGTGAATTGTGCTTCATACTTTGCCACAGTTTTATTTCCTTGCTTCAAGTTTTCAAACTCTAACACCTTTTTGTCTCTGATACATTGTGGGAAGTCTTTTTCATAGAAGACTTCCAAAAATTGAGCCCAATTCATTCCCTAACGTTCATCTCTAATAAGCATCCACCAACTGCGCGCTTCATCTTCTAGTGTAAAAGTAGCAAGTGGGACAATCTGTGCCTCAGTACACAG
Organism: Camellia japonica; assembly: GCA_030407325.1. Lineage (NCBI taxonomy): Eukaryota > Viridiplantae > Streptophyta > Magnoliopsida > Ericales > Theaceae > Camellia > Camellia japonica. The sequence goes on along the minus strand of JAPPVO010000036.1, from coordinate 129,363,363 downwards.
AAAGACTTCAAATAGTCTTTCAATGCCAAGCACCCATGCCTTTGCTTTCAGTGGGTCAATTCCTCCTTTGAACAAATTTATCTTTTTAAACTCTTTCGTAAGTGCAATTGTTCAATCTTTAGCTTGGTGATCTTGCACTACTAGTGGTGGCATAGGCATTGGTGGTGGTGGGGGTGGTTGCTATTGCTGTTGTTGTTGTCTAAAAGCTTTTGCCATTTCCATTATCATTCTCTCCATTCTATCGAGTCAGGCTGAGGTTGGCTGCTCCAATTCTTCCGCTCTTGTTCTCACCATGATCTATATGAACATGTATTATAATTCTCACAGGGAATATGCACATAAGTCACACTTACAAATGCACATCTTTATGTCATACTTGATTATGAATGCATTATGGATGCAACTTAAGCCTTTTCTAGAGTTTTTATTTCTCAAATGGACCTGTGTGTGAGACATTAACTCATGCTCTGATACCACTCTGTTATGACCCCAACCCGTCCCTAGAGGTTTAGATCATAACCGGCCAGTAATCACTTGATTACTTACATCCTCATACAAAAAAAAAAAAAAATCCAGAATAGTTATATTAATGGGGCCATAAGCAAAAGCATATAATAATGATGAAGTCCATTGAGTTGTGCCAATATGATCAAAAATATACTTTGCTTTTGTCACAGTAGATTCACATATCTACATATCCATGCAAAACATATGTACCATAGAAAACTCTACACTTAAAGTTTATATATCCAAAACCATCATAGAAAAATGAAATAAAAGTCATAACATGATATGAGCCAAAAGACAAAAGCTTCGTCACGGAGACTCGACCGATCGGGTTCACAAAAACAATTCTTGAAGTAGACTCTAAGGTTGGGCTCCATGCTGAACATCGACATGTTGATCACCTACATATACATACATAATATAGAGTGAGCGAAACTCAATGAGTAATAATACAGTAAAGAGGTTTAAACGAATGAGCCCAATATCAAAGTAATTATAATATAATAATTTCATAACTTTTTCATGATCCTAATTACGGAATGACCACGGGTCCATTGATATTACAGAACGGCCTTGGGCCCAAAGTTTATCAGAATGGTCTCAGGCCCACTCATAGTATAGAACAGCCTCAGGCCCAAACATATGAACACATATCACGGAACAGCCTCAGGTCCACACATTAATAGCTGCTCAAAATGACCTTAGGTCTAACCATATATTATCAAATCATTAACAGAACGGCCTCGAGCCCAAGCACATCATGGTATAACGGAACGATCTTAGGTCCATATTGCATATGTCATATAACATTCATGAAATAGATTTTGATCAAAACACAATTCTAAAATAAATCACTGTTCATGGATCAAAATAATTAATTAAGAACATATCTTTGCAATACTATGACTCACAGTGCATTTGGTCTTGCAGCGTTCCCTTTAGTACATGACCTACACAACATTTCACACATACACATTTGATAAATAATTCATTCAATTTCGTACACCTTTCTTTTAATGATTCATATCCTTTGTTTTTTTAATGGGTTTCTAATCATCATTTCATTTTTCAGAGTGTCTACGTAACGTCGAAAACGTGTTCAAAAGGTTGGAAAGGTCAACAAAATGAAGCAGAGTTTTCCCTTACTGTCCGCTCGTGCAAAAGGCCTCACCGCTCGTGTGGTCATGTTCCACTCGTGTGGAAGTATCAGCCACTCGAGTGAGCAGAATGCAGTCCCCTATTTTGGTTCATGTTCCACTCGTGCGAAGTTTGCAGTCCCACGAGCAGTCTAGGCAAAATCAGACAGTTTGAAAATGGCACAGAGTGTAATCTTTCATACTCATTTCCAAGCCCAAATTCATGCAAAACTAATTCAAAAACATGATAAACTAACATTATTCAAGTGTAATTTGAACTCAAACACATCAATCTTGCTTAAAGTTCAAAATCAAGGTCTCATCTTTTCCATAAATTCAAGAATCACATGATCTAGTTCGAAACACATATATACATGGATGCCCTTACACAAATCTTTGTTGTATGAAAACGCTAGAGCTTATTTCATGAAGTATTCACAAGAGTGAACTCAAATCAAACAAAGTTAAAGAGATCAACGCTCAATTTCTTAAATTTTGCTCAAACAAACTCTCAACTCAAAACCCTAACTCAATGGTGATAATTCTTCAAATTTCTTCTTGATTTCAAACAAAAGATGAGTTATTACAAGGATTCTAAAGGGATTTTCATATTTTAGCTCTAATCTTGAGTTTTTCCTATTGAATCTTTCAATCTCCTTTGCTTCTCTTCTTCAACTCTAGAGCTCTCTTCTTTCTTCCTCTCTCGCTAACTCTCTAGCCAGAGTGTGTTGATATGAGGTGATCTGAAGACGTAACTTAAGTCTTATTATCTATATAAATATATAAGTTAAGCCAATTGAACTTAAGTTAGCTTAATATAGGATTTATGATAATTAAACTTAATTAATTCATTACGAATCATAATTTTACAAAATTTCATAGTAGGTTCTAAAAATCATGCTAAACACAGATATGAAGTTGGTTTTGGTTTTTGACGCCTCTAAGGTTTTCAATTTTCAGTTCAAAGTTGTAATTGCAATAGATTTTCCAACAAGTAACATATACAAATTCAAAATCACATAAATCACATAATTAATCATGCAAATTCATATCAAACACATAATCACATGCATAATTAAGCATAATACGGGTTAGGTTATCATAATTCCAAAATCAATAAACCTTTTAAAGAAAATAACCAAGCAATGAATCATACAAAGGTTGAAGATATCCATACTTCAAGAGTAGAAGAGGAAGAGAGCAAGAGTAGAAGTTTGACGGAGCCAAAAACCAAATCTTCTCTAATTAAAATGAAGCTTTCAACGAGCTCTACTTCTTTCTCCAAGGAACTGTGATGGAGAAATCAATGGGTTTCGGTATATTTGAGGTATTTAGGCAAGAACTAGAGAGAGAGAGAGAGAGAGAGAGAGTGAGAGTGAAGAAATTAGGTAGAAGTGTTTTAGAGTGAGAGAAATGAAAATGTGACAAAAAAGGCTTTCCCCTAATCTGATATACACACAGACCACTAGAGCGACTAAACGACCACTCGAGTGTCAGACCCAATAAGTGACACTGCTCTAGCAACCAAAACACTGCTCGAGCACACAATAACCCCTTTCCTGAGGTTCAGACCTGCAAAAGACCACTCATAGGCCACTCGAGCAAAAAGTTTTATAGACCTGCAAAAATGCTAGAAGATCACCCTACTTTGAAAATTTTTACAAACCTGCAAAAATGCTAGAAGATTTCATAGGCTACTTGAGCAACAAAACACTGCTCAAGCGAACAAAGAAAGAAATGGGCAGCGACTCTTTTGAAAAACTAACTCCCAACCTATTTCAATGCAACCAAAAGCTCCTAACAACCAAACTCAACTAAAAACAAGATCTAAAGGGTATAAACAATGATTAAAGATATGGAATTCCGGATCTAAGAACATCAAAAAGATCAGGTCTAAATTGGAACTGTTATAGCTTGCCTTTTCCATTTCGGTGGCTAGTTGAAGCATGAAATGTCGACATCTCTGTAGCAACATTCTGTTGTTATCCTTTTTTATTTTGTTAATTGTTTTTTTTATAGTCGCCCACATTTCGTCTAGGCAATGTTAATGAACGACGACGAGGTACTTGTGCCCATAAATTACATAAATCATTAAACAATCTTGTTGCTTTGCTACCCTAAACGCCCATTCCGCTCAAATACCAGAATGATAATCCCTTGGACTTGAATATTTTTTGCTCTTATATATTCATAAATGAATGGAGGTAGTAGCCATAGTTTTGGAAGTGAATGACAACATGAATTGCCTGCACCTTTGGAAGACATAGTTGATACAAGCTATTAGACTCAAGATATACAACTAATGTTATATTCTCATATATCATAGTTGGGGTAGCGCTATTTATAGACACATAGAAGAGATTAATGTTTAGTAGCTCCCTTGAAATCGCATGTTGAAAATGCAATTGCATTTTCAACATGCGATTTCCTATGCAATTTTAATTGTTACATTTTTATAATTCTTTTATAGAGAAATTAAATAATAAAAGAAAAACCCCTTACAATTTGACATTGATAAGAATTCAATGTTACCAATGAAGTCACATGTTGATAATATGATTTCAGAGTTTCAGGCAAAACTATCATGAAGGTTCAATTTCACATAAAGCTACTACACACACCGTACTTTGAAATCATTGAAGCAAGTCACGGGTAACAATTGAAAAGCAATAAGTTAGCTTTGCAAACAGTGCACTTTAAAGTCGCTGGAGTAAGTCAGGGGGATGTCCTAAAATCGCATGTTGAAAATGCAATTTCAAGTGAAGTTGCATTTTGAAATTGCATTTTCAACATGCGATTTCAATTGTTAGCTACCTGTGACTTGCTACAGCAATTCCAAAGTATGGTGTTTGCAATTGTTAGTTATCTATGATGCTACAATGATTTCAAAGTACGGTGTTATGATTTCTCGTTGTCTATATAATAAAACATATATATTCATTGAATGATAACAATTTAATTTACATATAATTATATCCAAGTTCTATACATATGAATGCAAATAGTTCTTGTAAACAATTACCCAATCTAGATTATGCAGGTGGCTACATTGATTCTCTTGGAGACCAACATTTCTACACAGATGGGTTCCTGCTATATAGTTTAGAACCTTTGCGGGACTACAATTATACTCCTTTCAAAAATACATACATGGCTAGATATATAGGAGTTCCAACTGCCTTGTTTGCAAAACGAGTCAAATGTGAACACCATTGTCGTTTTTTTTGTTTGAAAGTGACAAAAACACACTTTATTGAAATGCAATGACTACATCCATCGATCAGTGAGTATGAAGTATCACGTCGTTTGCAAAGTGAGATTGATCAAATGACTTGTCATCTCAATAGACATTCATGCATAGAGGAGGCAAACGAAGTATCCAAAAGAAATGGATCAAGCCCTCCAAATGCTATCGGCAATCATGGAAGATCCTGCACTTGTCTCTGACCTTGAGCTTTCAGATTACTTTGACTCTAAAGATTCCTGATTTAAGCATGGATTAGGGCTACATGTTTGTAATAAATTATGTTAGGTTATTCATTATATATATATTTTGAAAGGTTATTCATTATGTCGTATTATTGTAAGTGTATAATGTTATGTGTTCCCACTATGAATTTGTGTATTTCAATAATATTTGCATTTTAAATATTAGTTATGTTGTCTATAGCACATGCTTTAATTTTTTATTTATTTATTTATATATTAATTAATGGTCTGTATGTCAAGAGAAAAGACAGAAGTGCAAAGGAATGGATAATTAATTTTCATTTCAACAAAACTTGATAAAATTAAACTATGATTTTTAGAATTTAGTGTGAATTGAATCCACATCATTTTATTAATTTTTTATTTTCCTTGATAAAATTAAATTATGATTTATATTTTCTTTCAAAATTGCTTGGGATTGGAAAAGTTGTCATGAAACCACGTGGTTTGGACAAAAACTATTTTTTGTAATTTTTTTCCCTCCTACTGTACTGTAATTTTTCCTTTTTATTATTTTTATGTTGTAGCAGTGATAATGTTGAGTGAGACACTTGAAATTGCATTGCATTTTCAATATGCAATTTCATGACATCTCTTTGACTTACCCCAGCTACTTTAAAGTAAACTATTTGCAAAGCTAACTTGTTGCTTTTCAATTGTTACCCGTGACTTGCTTCATTGATTACAAAGTACGTTGTTTGCAGTAATTTTGTGTTAAATTGAATCTTCATGATAGTGATTTGACCTAGTTCTGCCTCAAGCTCTGAAATCATATTATTATTATGTGACTTCATTGATAACATTGAATTCTTATCAATGTCAAATCGTGAGAGTTTTTATTTTATTATTTAATTTCTCTTTAAAGAAATATAAAAATGAAAAAAAAATTATGTTTGTGTAATTTTTATTTATATGAAATTTTTATATTAATTCAAATCTCATTTTGAACATGCATGATCATTGTGAAAGTGGATTTTGAACATGCGATTTCAATTCTCACCCGTGACTTATTACAACAATTTCAAATTACACTATTTATCAATAGCTTTGTGTGAAACTAAATTTTTATGGTGCTCACTTTGATCTAGTTTTGACTGAAACCTTCAAATTAGATTCTCAACACGTGAACAAATAGTACACACTATTTTATTACGTGAAATTAATTTTTTGTGATAGCTATTCTACCTTAGTTTTGACTTAAACACTAAAATTAGATTCTCAACATTTAACTTCATTGGTAACATGCAAGATTCTTGTCAATGTCAAATTGTGAAGGCTTTTCTTTTATTATTTAATTTCTTTGTAAAAGAAATATAAAAATGTAAAAAAAAAAAAAATTATGTATGTGTAATTTTTATTTATATAAATTTTTTTATGCTAGTTTAAATATCATTTTGAACATGCAAGATCATTATAAAATTGGATTTTGAACATGCGATTCAATTTTTACTCGTGACGTACTACAACAATTTCAAATTATACTATTTATCAATAGCTTTGCATGAAATTGAATCTTTATGATACACACTATTTGTATTACGTGAAATTAAATTTTGTGATAACTATTCTACCATAGTTCTAACTTAAATACTGAAATCAGATTTTCAACATGTGACTTCATTGGTAATATACAAGATTCTTATTAATGTCAAATCATGAGGATTTTTCTTTATTGCTTATATAACTCCCCAAAACAATGGTGAACCAAAACATGCCAAACTCAAACTCTTTAACTATTTTGTCTTCCTGAATTTCAACATGCTCATTTTGCCAACACTATATTTCAACATTTCAAGAGACAAAGCTTCCAAGAATCTTTTTATGAACATTACATAGGTAAAATATTAGTTTAACGCAAAATCATTTATTTTTATTTTTTGTATATATATATTGTATTAGTTAAGGGTTACATTCTTCAATAAAGTTTTGTGTGTGAAGAATTTTTTTTTTTAATAGTTTTTATAGTTTTTTTTTTCAATTTCAATGGCAGGAAAATGATACAATCTCGCAATATACTATAACATTGGAATAATTAATGATGAGTGTGAAATTGCAAACAAGGGTCCTGATCCAAAATGGGTACGAGTTTAATTGAAATAATTCGTTTATTGATCTTCGTAATCGATTAATCAATGTTACAGGGATAGACTACAATGGTGGGAATGTCTTGATTATATATAGATTTCCATCTAGAAGTTACCCTCATGTTGTGTATCATTCTGAAGTTTTCTTCACCACTCGAGCGACGGTTTGGTCACTTGAGCGATCTTGCCAGTCATCTAGTACTTTTGCAGGTCTGTGATTTTGAGAATTGTTGAAGTTTGCTCGAGCGCACGATTGGTTACTCGAGTGGTCCACCTTATTTAGTCTGAATTTCTAGGAGTTCGCATTCGTCGCTCGAAAGACAATTTCACCGCTCGAGCGGTCTGTTTGGGAATCAACACTTTAAAAAGGCATCTTGGTCCACTTTTCTCTATTCTTTTCTCTCTCTTCTTTTTCTCTTCCACCATTTTTGTGGGTTTCAAGCCTTCAAGCTTGGTTTTCATCTATTTCTGCTCACTTTCTACCATAGTTCTTTAGATCAAAATGCAGAGCTAGGTGGGGGCTTTCTTTTAATCTGAGTAGATCATTGTTTTGTTGATGGTGATTTTGGGTCATCTTCTCTTTGCTTCAAGAGGTAGAGATTTCTTTGCTTCTTTTCAATTCTTTGTCTATAGATAGATATGTGGTAGATTTTATTGCATAAAAATTATATTTATTATGAATTTTTGAAAAGCATGAAAAAGGGATCCAGGGTTTGATATTTGGGGGTTTTAATTGTTAAATTGGTAGTTATTTTTGTAAATTGGAGAGTAGTTTTACGTGTTTATATTGAGAAGGGGAAAAGCCCTAATTTAATATTATTACCTTAATAAATTGAAAAGGGGTAAAGTTGAATTTGGTTGTGTCTCATTTGATATGGCATGTGTAATTGTGTTAATGAAATTTGGACTAATTGGGATTGATTATGTTGAGTGGAGTTCGGTTGTGGCTTTGGCATCATGGATGTTGTTTTAATGAAATGTAGAAAATGGGCTTTTAGAAAATGATTGGAGTATTGTGATTGGGAAAAATGAGGAAATCGGTCTTGGAAAGAAAATGAAATCATAATCCTTCGTAAATTAAGAATGAACTTGAGGTTGGATTTTTAAACCTTTAACTATTATTGTAGTTGTTGGACTAAAGGTCTCGTGAGAATTGGATTATTGTATTACGTGTATTCAATACATATATGCTTAGAGGTTTTATCCTTGGTCATCGGTGGAGGATGACATTGTGATGTTGAATAGATTACGTGTATGTAGTATATTCGAGTAATTCATGCTTGTGCATATTGAGATGGTTGGTCATATACATGCGCTGAGAATAAGAGGTATCATTACCTTCGAGCTAGCACTTGGAGAATTGGTTGCGCTTAGAATAGAAGGACTAGTACCTTTTAGCTAGCGCCTGAAGAACTTGGCAGAGGTACCATTACCTTCCAGCGGGTGTCTGGTAAATTGGTAGAGGTCCTATTCCCTTCCAGCTGGTGACTGGTAAATTGGTTGGTGTTATGGAAAGGTATATCCTTGGCTTGCTTAAGGCAGGTAGAATAGAGTTTTGGTTATCATTATTGTCCCAGTGTATCTGTGTAGATCATGCGTTATGATGGTTATAGTTTTGGGAGACCAAGTTGTCTTGTATGATGAATAAGTAGTTGTTGGGTGTCTGTTGTTTTCATATTTTTTTTTATTAGATGTCTATGTGTATATGTGAGCATATTAGATTAATTGTTGAAAGTATCTCTTTAACTTTGGGTTTAAGGCCCGAGAAAATGTAATGAACGTGTTGGAGATGGATGTAGGTTACGTATTGAGTTTGTAAGTAATATAAGGAAATCATAATTTTTTATTTTATTTTATTTTGGTGAACACATTTCAAAAACAAATGGTTGCTACGGGATTTTTTTTTTTTTAAATGAAAAATGAGAAGGAAGTGTGAACCGTCTATATTTGTTGAACAAATTGGATGATTTTGGGAAAAATAATTATGTAAATATACTTTGGATATAACTATCACATTCTTTATATAGTATGAGTTGGAGCATTCATGATCATAGCTATCTATAAGTTGTTATTGTTTAAGATCATGTTGGGATCCGTACTGGACTTTATGTTCATCCCACGTTGGCAATCATTTTTCAGGTGAACATCAAGAAGTGATTCACGATCGAGGATCTTCTTTATTTGGTGGCCACTGGCCCTTTTATTTGTTGGTGGAATGCCGTTGTTGAAAAAGGGTTAAACCTTTCATTTTATATGTAATGATGTAAGCCTGTGGACAATTTATTTAATCATATTACATGTTGCATCCATTATGTATTTGAGTGAGAGAATCTTCTTTTATTTATCCTTGTTAATGTATAGAACTTTCATTCGTTATCTCTGAAATCATAGTATAATAATTGTTTTGGTAATCGTATCTGTGAGAAAAAAAAAAGAAAAAAAAGTGGGCCGCTATATGCTGTCTACTACACATCACTTGAGATCACAAATGACGATGGTGTCGAGGGTATATTTGATATAATTGACTCATCTCCTGGTTACAACATTGTCAAGTTATATATCACTGTAGATCCCATCAATGTTTTTACTTATACTACTGCTAATGTTAATGTGTAAGCAAGTATAAGTGAACAGACTCCCACGGATGTGTATTCCCCAATCGATACACATGACCATCACTTCGAACCTACTTACTTTGCATCAACTAGTCATGACTCCCATGGTGATCATTTGGAACCTACTTACATTCTACCTACCGGCGTTGACTTTAATGGGGTAGAAAATATTCAACCACAGTCCACCAATGAATTGTGTGCAACAACCACATTTGTTGTACAAGAAATGATTGCAAATGACATCCATATCCCAACGAATGATGGTTTAACCTTGAAGATGACGATGCTGATGAAGGAGTTGGTCTATCAACTGAAGGGGGACAAACTAACACATTTGCTTTTCACCAGGCCCCATCTCTAATGTTTACTAAGGATACATGGTCAAATGTTAATGATCCCTCCATACTGTTGGCAATTGATGTCATTGGTATATGGGATGTAACAAAGGAGTTAAGCAAAGGGCTATTGTTTCGAAATAAGGAAGACTTACAAATTGCAGTAAATCATTATGGCATGATGAGAAACACTTACCATGTAGTGGTGAAGTAAACAATAGACTTGTGGAAATTACGTTGCAAAAGTGGACGCGAGTGGAAGCTCAGAGCATGTAAGCATGTCCAACATGGTTTATTCGAGATTACTAAATATGAAGGATCTCACACGTGTGTATCTGCAACGCTTACACAAGATCATGCAATGTTGAACACAAAGTTGATTTAACACGAAGTGCTAGATCTTGTAAAGGTTGATCCATCAATCAAGACCTCTGTACTGAGAGCCAGTATTAGGCAAAAGTTTGATGGTTTCTTACCATCTTATAATAAGGCCTGGAATGCAAAGGAAAAAACGTTGCAAAAATCTTTGGGGATTGGAATGAATCATATCACATCTTACCAAAATGGATGATGGCTATGATGGATTGCAATCCAGGAACTATCGTTTCATGGAAAACAATGTCGTCAGATGTTGCAAATAACATTATATTTGAATGAGTGTTCTGGGCATTCAGTTTTTCTATCGAGGGTTTCAAACATTACAGGCCAATCATCAGCATAGATGAAACCTTTCTAACTGGAAAATATAAAGATAAGTTACTAATTGTAGTTTCATGGGATGCAAATAATCATGTATTTCTAATTGGCTTTACCGTTCTGGAGGAGAAAAGACTAGATAGTTGGTCATGGTTTTCAACATGCATTAGGGAATATGTGACATAATGGACCGGCCTTTGTCTTTTATCTAAAAAACATGGAGGAATCTTATCATCTGTGAATCGCTCATGTTGGTGGTAACATCCAAATGGTTATCATAGCTACAACATTCGCCATCTTGCCAATAACTAGCATGCAAAGTACAACAATGCGATATTGCGAGACATGATCACTTCGGCAGCTTATGAGAATCAAAAAAAGAAGTTTGATCAGAAAATGAAGTCAATCAGAGACTTAAATTCCAAAGTTGCAGATGAACTTGATCGTGCGCCACTTGAACTGTGGGTGATACCACATGATGGTGGCAAATGTTATAGAGCTATGACTACCAACCTTTCTGAAAGCTTCAATGGAGTGTTAAAGGGTGCACGACATCTTCTTATCATATCATTGGTACAACTAACTTTTTATAAATCTGTTAGTTATTTTCAGGAATGATGTAACAAGACCAATGTTGAAGAAGGCCGGTGAAATTTACAATGCTTATGCAAAACATATGCTCACCAAATTGGAGAAAAGGTCCAGGGGTCATTTAGTGCGGAGTTTCAATATGAATTTGGGTATTTTTGATGTTCAAACTATTGTAAAGCCCTTATATTTGAATCAGGGTTTGCATCTTCATGTGGTCAACTTGATGGAAAGAATATGTGACTGTAAAAAAATGGTAAAATTATAAAATTCCATGCTCTCATATCATTGCAATATGTAAATTTGCCAGTCTTGGCCACCTACAATATATTGATGAATGTTATACACTAAAAGCACAAATGGCATGTTATCAATACTCATTCAACCCTGTAGTTGATGTTGCTTATTGGCAAGAGCCTAACTTTCCAAAATTCCGTCCCAATCTGAACCTTGTTAGGACTCGTGGTCATCCAAGGACAACGCGACTTCAAAATGCTATGGATTGGCGTGAGTCTCAAACCAAACAAAACTGTGGATTGTGTGAGCAACAAGGTCATAATCGGAGGAGATTTCCAAATAGTAATGTAACAGCCTCAAATAGTGGGTCACATAACTAATGATTATCCAAATTGATTGTACCATGTGTCGTATCATATTTCTTAATATAAAAATGTGTTATAACATTTGTATTTTTATGAGTAAAATGAAGTAAATGATAAACATTACAATTGACATAGTTGTAGTTTTATGTAGATAGTTGATTTAGAAAGTTGTCAATTCACATAGTTGTCACTAACGATGTGAAATTTAAAACCAAATACATTAAGTCTCATATTTTTCATATAATCACGCTAATCTCCCTTTTAGTAAAGTTAAATGTACTAAAACAAATGCAGATATTGTGTAAGTACAAAATAAATAACATAAAATATACAATTTTGTTTAAAAAGGATGACAATATTATTTTTTCATCCATATAACTAAAAAAATTATTGATGAAAATTAAGTACTATACAAATTAAAATAAGGGAACTCAATGTAATTGTGTCAAAATTATAGCGTTTACTATATTACATTAATGGAGTCCTTATCTTTTCTCAAAATTCACTTCAATATATTGGAAGGAAAAAGGATAAAGAAAAAGACATACAAGGAGTGATGATTTGACATGAATAAAAATTTATATGTACTAACATAATATGAATAGTTTGGCTATGTATGTTAAAAAATGTTGAAACAAAAGGACTTTCAATCTGCTAAGTAATTGCTGAATTTCAATTTCAAATGTCACATTCAGAATGGGTTTTGTAATTGTGCAACTTAAAAGCGCATTTTCAAAATGCGAGTTTATGTTGAAATTGTATGCTGAAAATGCAATTTCAACTTGCCATGTCAATGCAACAGAAGCCTTGTCAACTTGAAATCACATTTTCAACATGCAATTTCAACTTGCCACATTAGTGCGTCATAATCCATGTTGACTACAAATTGCATGTTCAAAATGCGATTTCAAAAGTGGGTTAGTTTCCCAAATAATTTGAAAAGCAAGTCAATTCCCTAAATTATTATTTTTAGAATATTCAAAAAAAGAAAAAAAAAGAAAAAAAGAAAAAAAATCTCCATGTTTGGCTTATGGATGAATTTAATTCAAGACCCATGACTTGGAATCAATTTGATTTGATGTTTGTGTATAACTAATGTTTAATTGTTTGGTTCTTTTTAATTATTTAAATGGTAGAGACCACCTTGAAAGTTGCTATTATTTATTATATAAGATTATAATAAACATTTGAAAGTTGAATTTATGGTGTGTACCATACGGTGAAAAATTATATATGTTTGTAGTGAATAAAAAGGCATATATTTTTGTAGTAAACAAAAGATTATATTTTATGATGTACAAAAATATTATATTTTTATGATGAGATAAAATTATATTATTATATAATTTGTGATACAAATTTTATGATACTATTTGTAGACCGCCCCAAGAACTCCCGGCTCTCCGCGCTTGCGAGGGCGCGGATTTCGTTTGTTCTCTAGCTACTACAAGTTCGGACTCATGTCACGGTTCTGAATCAAATCTCACAATGTGCGATGTAAGATCGATAAATCACCAAAGAGTCCAAATCCAGCAAATCTTTTTGGAAAACTGATTTTAATAAAGAAGTGCCAAACATGGACTGCTTTGCCAGATACAAAGTTGCCACCTAAATATTTTATTTTGGGGGAATTTAGGAAACCCTGACTCGTGCCTAAGGCCACGTGTCCGTTATCACCAAAGTTGCCTTGGCTCGGGAACTTGGGTGCGAGAGGGGAAGGTCATTCAATGAGCAGCCCCACTCACCCGATCAAAAGATTGGCATTTACTAAGCATGATATTTTGTTTTTGAAAACACATGTACTCTTATTCCGGTTAATTAGCTAATCTTACTACGTGATGCGCACAACATACAAGTATAGACTAGATCGCCTAATTTGGAACAAAACATTGCATGTTCATTTTGTTGAAAACGGTTTGAAGTTTGCTACTCGTAAGTAGGCTAAATTCGGGATTCAATGAATTGTTCCAATTCAAGTGATCCAACCTTCACCCACACACATTTAGGCAGTTATATCAAATAAGCAGTTAGCCTCATGGCAAGCATGCTTTCATGGCAGTCAATAACACACATGCAGTATGCTAAAATGTAAACACTCACAGTGTACTCCGAGCCAAAACAAAGAACTAGTTAGAAATCATGCATGATCCTAGTTCATGTTAAGATGGCTAATGCAACACATGCGAGAATGCAACTAAAATAGGCTCGGCTATTCTAAGATGGCATGTGAAATGCAACTTGGTACATGTATTAAAATTGGAATCGAAATACAATGCAGTTAGTATGATGCGCCGAGCCCGGTACATGCAAAACAGATGAATGGATGCACACATGCAAAGCATAAGGTATGCTAATCGAAATATGCCCTAAAACTAACCATCATAAGCGGTTAAGTAAAAGGGAGAAATAAATGGGGGTTGGAAGACATGCATCACACACACGCACGCTTATTACAACAATTGGCCTTCTCGACGGAGGGTCCGAATAAGAAGCTAACTAGCTAATCTAAGCTAATTAAACTACTTATTACAAAACAAACTAATTAGCTAATCCTAGTTAACTAATTATTACAAAACAAATTGAAATAGCTAAACGCATTAACTATTAAAGTATAAAACGAAGTATAAGCTAGCTATCTAAGCATGGCAGCTAAGGAAAGCAATAAAGCAGGAGCCTCGAGGCGAGGAGTTCATGCATGCTCGGTTGCTTCGTTCGGAAATCCAATGCGATGCCCCGACTTGTCTCTGTTTGTGACTATTCTCAGAAACTTGCACCAAGCTCCAGGTAGCTTCTAACACATCTTGGGAACCTGTGGGAGGATGGCCGACCAGTTATTGCTCTCTCCAGCCACCTGCCGACCACTTTCTGTGCTAAAAACCAGAAAAAGTGGTCGGCCAGCTAGTTTTTCTGGCTGGCCGACCAGTTGTTGCTGCATTTGTCCACTTTGCTGCAACAGAGAGCAAGAAAGGGCATGGCAATGTATTTGCAAGGTATGTGTGCACAACCACCCTCCCTACCATTTCATGAGCTCAAGGGAGTGTGGTTCTCAACCCTCGGGCCACCAATCGCGCATTTCAATGCATGATAGCCGAGAGGCGAAGTTGCACAATTCAATATGAAAATGAATGCACAAGTAAACACATAAAGCCTAGAACTCTATCATGATAGATCAAGAGCGTCGGCGACCGAGAATCGAGGCACGTTTCATCACTTTAAGTATGAAACGTCCCTCTTTTCTTGTGTTTGGACTAACACTTATTCCAAACACAATGCAACACATAACATGGCATGCACAATGCTATGTAACATGGAATATGCGAAAATGCAATGCAACACAAGCATGCAAATATGCAATATGACTTGAGCATGCAAACATGCAATGCAACATGACACAACATACTCAATGCTCAATGGCATGCATGCTCAATGCAAAGCAACTTAAGATCTTAAATACAATGTAATGCATGCATGCACAATGCAATGCAACAAGGGCAACTTATCAATGCTAGGGACATGCATACTCAATGCAAGGACTACTTGGCATACACAATGCAAGGAACTACATGGCATGCACAATGCAATGTAAGATGGTATACTCAAGGCAATGAATAATAAGCATGCGCAATGCAAACAACATGAAAACTAACATGCTCGATGGACTTAAACCAAAATGGACAGACCTCAGCCATGCCCAAATCAGTGGCCATAACACCAAAATAAAGGCACAAAAGGCAATGCATGCATGCACAATGCATTGGCCAACCAAGTAGGCCTAAGAGCACAACCCTCGAGAAGGCTCAAGGAGTGACAAATGCAAAAGTGTAACAACACTAAATGTACTGAGATTAAGTAAGAAATGATGTCAAATCATTCAAACAAAGCAAGCATAGCATGCAAAGGTCCTTAAAGCATGAAGCTAGTAAAGAGGACTACAAAGAAGGCATGCAATACATGGCACAAGTGCATGAACCAAACATGGACAGAGCTGAAATAGGTCAAGACAATGACCAAAAACATGCTAAGTTGGAGGCTCAAAGACCTAGGCAAGATGGCATACATGCTAGGCCATAAGTAAGGCAACAGTGCACAACACTTAAAGGCATTCAAAGCATGAAACAAGTGGGAACATGGCAATGCTATAAGCTCTAAAATGAAGTATTAAATGATGCCAAATCATCTAAATAGCTCAAAGATAGCATGCATGAGTTAACAAAACACAAAGCTAGCAAGGCCAATTGCACTACAGCTATACAAGGCATGAAGAATATGGCAAAGGCAACCCAAAACAGTCCTAGAACATGTTAAAATGATACTAAAATATGCATGGAAGAAAGCCAAAACAAGCTAGTATGAAGGGCATAAGGCATGATGCATACACGGCAAATAAGGTGGATTACACTACACCTATTAAGACCAAGCATGGAATGACTTAAGCAACAAAAATCAGAGTTATATCATGGCAAGATAACCCCAAAAAACACATTGAAATGATGGCTCGCAAGCTAAGGCATGAAGGCATACGCAATGGTTCATGTTAAGGCATAAAGGGGCAAACCCTCCAATGCATTGAATAAGTGATAAATGCAAGTGCATGAGCATGAAACATGGACTGAAATCACATAACAAATGATGCCAAATCATTCAAATAGACCAAGTAAGGCATGCTAGTGGACTTGATGCACAAAGCTAACAAGCTAGAATGCACTATAGCTATACAAAGCATGGCATGCATGACCAAAACAACCAAAATCAGAGCTAGAGCATGCAAAAACATAAACAAAAGCTTCTTGAAGTTAAGCCAAAAGCATGCTAGAATGGCATGTTAAAGCATGATGCATGTTAGGCTAATTCATGGAAATGCACTACAAGTGCATGGAACATGCAAGGGCCAACCAAACCAAACCAAAACAGAGTCATGACAGGGAAAACATCACCAAAAATATGCTAAAATGGACTCAACATAAGCTAGAAAGACATGCTACTACACGAAGCATACAAGACTAGTTTATGAAATTTACACTGCAAGCGTATAAGGCATGCAAAAGCCAACTAAACCAACCCAAAATAGATCTAAGGAATGTAAAAACAATGCCAAAAACCTACTGAGATGGCACCAAAACAAGCTAGAAAGACATGCTCAAACATGAGACACACAAAGCTAGTTTGTAAGATTTACACTACAAGTGTATAAGGCATGCATGGAATGACCAAACCAAGTCAAAATAGATATGATGCATGCTGAAATAACCCCAAATACATGCTAAGAATAAGCCAACACAAGCTTAATAAACATGCTCAAACATGAGGCATATGAAGCAAGTATACAAAACACAAGGAGAGGGGACGACCCTCTCCTATTAGGGACCTCAAAACCACCTTTCCACCACTGAAAATCCTCTGGATTTTAGTGGTAGAAAGGTCATGCAAAGGCTACAACAAGAGCCTAAAGGGATGGCTCAAAACAAGGCCTAACAAGGCCTAAGAGGGGGTAGACCACCCCCAACCAAAAAGTGACCTTAAACAAACTTCACAAGGATTGAAAAATAGAACTTTTTGTAGTTTAAAGTCAATCCCAAAACAGCATGCAAAAAGGGCTAAAAGCTTAAGCAAAAATGGGGGTTTTAAGGGTTAGAAACTCACCCTTGATGACCACCTTCAAAGCTGCAACTCCAGCAGGTTTTTCAAGCTTAAACCAGTCCAAGAACTCCAAAACAAACCTCAAGAAGCCTCAGCAACAAAAGGATGGTGTTTGAGTGTGTGTTTGTGTGTTAAAGTAAGACAAAACTACACTTTAGGCACAAAATAAGAACAAACAAGGAGATATAGATACAAGAGTGTATGTATATCTCAAACCTCCAAATTCTGAACCTAGAGGAGGGAGGAGGAGTCTCCCATTTATAAAGAACCAAAAGCTAAAGCTTCTCAAGGAAGCTAAGCTTCAAGGCCATCCCTCCATACACGTGCATGGACGATGGTTCTGGTGCTCTCCAACTGTGCCAACTGGCCAAAAAAATCTCCAAAAATGTGACCAAAAGCAGCCGACCACTTAAAGTGGCCAACCAGCTACTTAAAGTGGTCGGCCGACCACTTTAAGTGGTCTCCCAGAACAAAAACTGGTCGGCCATGGTGGGAGAGAGTCTAAAGCATGAAAACAAGCAAATGATGTGGTGGCTGACCACTTTTGATGGTCCAAAGATCAGGGAGACTAGTTGTCAGACCAGAAAATTGGCTGGCAGGAAGAAAAGTGGTTTGCGGGGAGAGAAACTGGTCTCCCACCCTTGTACCACCTTCCAAACAAGGAAAACAAGGTTTGTACCAAAAACAAACCAAAACGGATGCAAGACGAAAGTTCAAGAGGCAAAGCGCGCAGTCAGGAGCCTCGAAAACTAGCTGACAAGCACCAAAAGTGGTTTGCGACCACAAAAGTGGTCTCCCAAACCACAGTGGCCCTCTAGGCCAAGGAAACAAGGTGTGGTTCAAAAACCACGCCAAACGGAGAACGTTAAGCGGTCCCGAGACAAGGTGCGTGGCCGAAGGCTCCGAAAATCGGAAACTAGTCTCCAAACGGGAAAAGTGGCCTACGACCATGAAAAATGGTCTACGACCACGAAGAGGTGGTCCACAGACCATCTCCCTCCCTCTAGGGAAGAAGAACAAGGCTTGGTCCGCAAACCGAGCCGAAGCACAAAGAGTTCAGAGGCCCGAAGGCAAGGCACTTAGCCGAAACTCTAAAACCTCGAAATGAGCACAACATGCACTATTACCGAGCGCTCAATCGATGACATATGAGTCTTAAGGTCCGTCAAAAATGGGGTGTCGACACTATTATAAAATATGTTTATATATATATATTGGAGAAAGAAAACAACTCACGTGGGGTTGTCTCCTTCCATCCCTCCTCATTTCACTTTTTCTCATCCCTCATCTTCATTTTTCCAACTTTTCATTTCTTTGAGTCCTTAGATCTAGCAGAGAAGAGATGAGAGGCTCTCCCTCTTTCTCAAACATTTGAACAAATGATTTTGGTTCACATTTTGCAAGATTGGAGGTAGATCGAGTTAGATTTTGGAAAAGTTTTGTAAATGAAAGTCGGAGAGTTCTCGGATTCATGATCAGATGAGGTTTGCCTTTCGGATTTGATCATGTTCATTACTTTAGGTAGGAGTTATCTAAATATTATTACTTTAAAATTTATGATGGGGTTATGTTGAGAAAAATGACATGATAGGAGTTACATGGTTTGTAACTATATCGTATTATGATTAGATAGTTTATTTGAGAAAATAATGTTGAAATATTATCTAATCTGTGATTTTTTTTCAGAATTTATTTTTGAGAAAAATAAATTAATGTTGATGAACAAATGTTTAAATAGTTGAGTTGGAATTATAGAGTTGTTTTGGGAATAAAAACTCTAAAATTGTCATATTCATGATATTTTATGAATGTTGATATATATAGATGATTAGTTTTTTTGAACTCCCAACTTCAAAAAGTGTACTCTTGGGCATATTTCATGATTTTTGATGTAAATATCAAGTTGGTTAGTTAATTTTAGGAGAGTTGTGAAAATTGCTATGTGTAGAAAATTAGGGAAAAATTAGCTATTTGAGTAGCTTGGCGTGAAATATGGTTATGTTTGAAAGATGGGACATGTTAAGTTATGTTTGGTATTATTTGTTTTGGAAAAATGTGAATATAATGAACTTATTAATTTAGTGGATTAAATTAATTTGGTTAAATTTTTTATATCATTTATGATTAAAAGTGTGTTATTGAGATTATACCATAACTTTTAATATAGTATGATGGAAATAGTAATATTCAGTAATTTTGAGATTCGGTGAAAATCACATTGGTTATCTTGGTTGAGGTGGAACAAAGTTGATTGAAAGTTTCGTGTGAGTCAAAACAATTGGCAAATTGATTATTAGTTTTACTAGTTGGAGTATGCTAATATGTTATTTTTATACCTTAAAATTATATATGAGATATTTGAATTGTTTGGTTTGTTTGGTGACTTTTATAGAGAAAAGGGAAAGACAATGGATAGGTTGTTATGTAATGGAACTATATTGAATTTGTTGGTGTAGCGATCCCGGTTTTGACCCGTCTCTTTGTGGTGTTCCGGGCTCGAGTTGGTATGGTTTTGAACGGTGTTACGTATCTTAGTTCCCTGTATTCCCCTTATTTTGGTTATCGGGGTTGTAGCAGTGTTTAGAATAGGTAATGTCTCATGTTTGTATCGAGTTGTAGCGTATCTTTCATGTTTTGCCACTTCGCTGACTATGTCAGGGATCGAGTTGCCCGATCAGCTCACGGGGGTCCAAGGGGTAGCACCCCTTGGCGGGTCCGAGGGCAGTGCCCTGGTGGGGTCGAGGGGCAGCGCCCCCGAAGAAAAAATGCAAAATGCATTCGAAGTTGCTTGTTCGCTCGAGCGGGGCTTTCCACGCTTAAGTGGACCATGTTATATCAATTTGTGAATCTGATATTTCAAATCACTTTTTTAGCCCTATTTCTCTCTCTAAAACTCTCCAGAATTTCAAATCGAGGGCTTCTCTCTCTAGAAGTCATCTTCTCTCTTTGATTTCTCCAAATCCATTGGGATTTAGACCTAAGTTCTTCACCAAAGTTGGTTATCATCTCGAGGGCTTCGTTGTGTGCAGTGAAGATCGAGTTTAGGCATCGTTGATTTTGGGGTTTCATCTCTATTCTTCTTCACACTTGAGGTAGGGATTTTCTTTGAGTTATATATATATATATATTTTTGCAAGATCTATAGATGATTTTCGAAATCATCCTTTGATAGCTTTTGAAAATTGATTGTTGATTCAAGAAATTGAGCGATTTTGACAGTGGGTTTGTCTCTAGTTCTTTTAAAATGATCTTATGGGTCTTGATCTTCATTGATTGAAGAAAATATAATTTTGGAAAGTTTTCTTTTAAAAGATTTGGGTTGTATAGTTTTGGTGAGAAAACCTAAAAATTGGGGATTTTAAAAAGAGATTGAAAATCCATGAATGATATTGTTATATTTATTTTGTGTGTCGAAATAAATGGATATTTGGAAAATTTCTTATTTATATTTATATAAATGATGAATTTCATGGAATATGAGAATTGTTGTTCATTTTGAAAATTATTGTTCAAACCGTTGAAATTGTCTTGAAATGACTAATTGTTGAGGATACTTGAGAAGAGGGAATTATGTTATTCCTTGGATGATGAATTGGAATAAAAGTATTTATATTCATCTTGTGAAATTAGCATATCAATTCATTTGATTACATTAAAATTTGAAAGCTGATTTGAAAACTTCCATTGAGAAAAAAATGTTGAAAAACAAGTTTTCATGGAATGGTTTTGGGGTAAATACGTTGGTAAGTCTTGATAGATGATGTAGATGATATTGAATAAGTTAGCCTGAGAGTCCGGAGTGAAAGACCGAAAACTCGCAGGGACAGTTGTCGAGCCTTCCGGTTAATATCGGTAAAAGTGACAATTTGGTAGTACTTGTATAGTCTACTTGCAGACACCGACCCAGGGATTACTAAAGTCGTATTTACCGCTCTTGAAATGAATTATTAAGTTTTGAATAATTAAAATTGCATGACATCATTGAGCATGATGGTTTTAAAAGATGAAGATGTGATTTTCTTTCAAAAGGGCATAGCATGGTATGTGCATTTCATCTCTTGAGACTTGCATAAAATGTATATAGTTTGTTAAGGATTTCCTACTGGGCTTTATGCTCACCCTACGGGATTTTTGTGCAGCAAAAGATATGGTGTGCCGCCTAACTAAAGGCGAGGAAATATGTGTTGAGAGTACGAGACTCTCATTTTGCTGTGACTCTGTGTGTAAGCCAAGGACTGTATGTGTGTGGGTTTGAATAGCCGTTTTGTGTAACTAGGCTCAAGCCTTGGAAACTTGTAAACCCTTGAGGGTATTTATTTGTTTATTTACTTGTTATTGGATTAATGTATTGTTGCATGAAGAACTATTGTATCATGTAATGTAAGTTTGGAGATTTATATTCGGTTTTCCTTGAAAGAGCCATGATTGTTGTATTATCATTTGGGCTAAAAATTTGGGGCGTTACAACTTGGTATCAGAGCTATCGGGTTTCAATACTTGGAGCTCGTGGGAAGTGGTTGTTTAACCACAATGGGTTCATTTAGCATGCTTAGGAAGTATTATGCATTTTGTGACTATGTGATAACATGCTTATGTGACCAAATGGGTATGGGATTTGACTTTTGGGATGTTGTTTGCGCTTGTTAAATTCCTTGAGGTCTTATTAGAAGGGTACTTGATCAATACTCATGCTACTAAGAATTCTTGATTTTTCGTGGGACGAATCTCATCATAAGAGTATAACTCGTATGTGTTTACATGACTAAGTGCATATGTGGGGTGAAATTTAATTGTTATATGGTAGGGGAATATATAGAATTATTGTGATCAAACGTGTAAGGCAAGTTGCGGGCATGTGTGGGTTAGTGTGCTTAATTAATTCTATTGTCATTTATAGGATGTCAGGAAGAGGTCAAACCCGTGGTGGTAGAGGCAGGAGGCATGGTAGGGCTTGCCAAGGTGTGCATGAGGTACCGGTCCATGAGGTTCTGATGCAAGAGGAAGAGTCTGGCCAAGCTAATGTGGCCGAACAAGTGGGACAGGCGGGAATCCCGGGACAAGCGGGTCAAACCATAATAGGGGCCGTAGCTCGAGAAATGGCAGGGGCTTTAAGAGAGTCTATGAACTTGTTGAGGGTGGAGAATCAAGCCCGAGAGAACACCGCGGAGTCAAGGGTGAGTTTCCTTACTAAAGAGTTCTTGCGGGCCAAACCGGATGAGTTCCATGGTGGCCCTGAGCCCAAGAAAGTGGATAAGTGGCTCGAACAAACTGTGAAGACATTTAAGATGCTTCACATCGAAACTAGTGAACTAAGAGTGACTCTAGCGAGTTACTACCTTAAGGGAGACGCGGGTCAATGGTGGAAATATGCCAAGGGTAGAGTGGAGCTGACATGGGAAGCCTTTGCGGTTGCTT
Organism: Camellia japonica; assembly: GCA_030407325.1. Lineage (NCBI taxonomy): Eukaryota > Viridiplantae > Streptophyta > Magnoliopsida > Ericales > Theaceae > Camellia > Camellia japonica. Next base: position 129,340,259 of record JAPPVO010000036.1, on the reverse strand, counting down.
TCCAAGATAAGTACATACCTCTCATTGCTAGGGAGAGATTGAGGCAAGAGTTTAAAGACCTCAAACAACTCGACGTGCCCGTGGCCGAGTTTGAGGCAGCCTTCTCTAGTTCATCTAGATTTGCACCAGAGTTGGTGGCAACAGAAGAGCGCCGTTGCATTGAATTTGAAAAGAAATTGAAAACAAAAATTATGTTCAAGCTTGTCAAAAATATGATTCGGGAATATGACCGTCTTGTGGAGACGGCGACACACGTAGAAATCTCCATACAAGCCGAAGAGGAGAGGCTCCGGAGTTCAAGGTCTAGGGGCCAAGAGTCTCAAGGAGACTATAGGCAGAACAAGAGGAGTAGGAACACCTATCCATCCCAGTCCCAACCACAGCAATCTAGATCCACTTTTTCTTTGCCTAGTGAGGCTCCGGGAAAAAGTGCATCGAGTAGCTTCTCGTGTTTCAAGTGTGGCCAACCGGGTCACAAAGCCTTTTCATGTCCACAGAAGGGAGGAGAGCAGTTAATGTTGCCACCACCTAACCGATCTCAAAGTCAGTCTCAATCTCAAAATAAAGGTCAAGGGTTTAATTGTTATCAGTGTGGTCAGCTGGGGCATATGAAGAGAACTTGCCCACAGTTGAGAGGAGCATCTATATCAGGGTCAAGGCAGACTCAAAGCCACCAGTAGGCTCAATCAGTCCAAGCTTTGCGAGTTAATTAGAGAGCCGCTTCGGCTCAGTCAGTATAACAGGCCTATGCTTCGAGAGGGGAGCAAGTTAATCAGGGGCCACAGGGGCGCGTGTATACTGTTACCGTGCTATAGCAGTTGCCAGAATCCTCAGCTGTGAGAGGTATTTTTGTTGTGTGTAAGTCTTTGGCTAATGTATTGATAGACACTAGTGTGTCTCATTCATTTATATCTACTGTATTTGCTTCTGTATTGGGGTTAGAGGTAGCACGGTTAGTGCCTCCACTCAAAGTAGAGTCACCTGTTGGGGGTACAGTTGATTTAGACCGGGGTTGTCGTGATTGTGAAATAAAGGTTGCCGGGCGTCGACTTCAGTTTGCTTTTGTGTTGCTAGATATGTCGAGTTTTGATGCATTTTAGGCATGGACTGGTTGTGTTCTTATCAAGCTGTGATTGATTGTTACCGTCAGAGAGTTACGGTGTGCACTTCGTGTGGTGATCGTTTCTATTTTCTGGGGACTGAGTTGATAGAGCCTTGTCGCTAGTTGTTGACCCTCGTAGTAGGAGCAAGCTTAGTGGCCTTCTTGCAACTCTCTTGGATAGCGAGAGTGACGGGGCTCGTGTTGAGTTACCAAGGGTAGTTTGTGAATACACAGATGTTTTTCCACAAGATCTTACTAGTTTACCACCTCATCGGGAGATCGACTTCTCCATTGAATTAGTGCCTGGCACTGCACCGATTTCCATGTCACCGTATAGATTTGCACCCGCCGACTTGCATGAGTTGAAGATTCAACTCCAAGAACTTTTAGACAAGGACTTCATTCGCCCTAGTGCATCGCCTTGGGGAACGCCGACTCTCTTTGCGAAGAAGAAGGATGGGTCATTGCGGTTGTGTATTGATTACCGCAAGTTGAATAAAGTTACAGTTAAGAACAAGTATCCTCTACCCAGAATAGATGATTTGTTTGACCAACTTAGAGGGTCTCGTTGCTTCTCAAAAATAGATTTGAGGTCGGGTACCATCAGTTGAGAGTCCGGGAGGAGGACATTCAGAAGATGGCGCCTTTCGTACTCGTTATGGCCACTATGAATTCCTTGTAATGCCTTATGGGTTGACCAATGCACCAGCTTCCTTTATGGATTTGATGAATAGAATTTTTTGGGAATACTTGGACTGTTTTGTGGTCGTCTTTGTGGACGACATCTTGATTTATTCAACCTCAGAAGAGGAACACGAGACTCACTTGCGAGTAGTGCTGGGTTTACTTAGTGAGCACCAATTGTATGCCAAATTTGAAAAATGCGAGTTTTGGTTAACAGATGTGAAGTTTTTGGGGCATGTAGTGTCTAGAGAGGGAATGACTGTGGACTCCTCAAAGATAGATGCCGTACAGGATTGGGAATAACCCAAGAATGTTTTTGAAATTCAGAGTTTCTTGGGATTAGCGGGGTATTATCGACGTTTTGTAAGGGACTTCTCTAGACTAGCTACACCTTTGACTAGGTTGACTAGAAAGGGTATCAAATTTGTGTGGAGTGAGTCTTGTGAAAAGTCATTCTAAGAGCTTAAGACTAGATTGACTACCGCACCTGTTTTGATAATTCTGAAAAGGAGTTTGAATTACACTATCTATTGTGATGCGTCCGGGGATGGAAAAATTTGGAGGGAAAAGTTGTGGCCTACAGTTCATGACAATTGAAAACTCATGAGAAAAATTACCCCACCCATAATCTAGAATTAGCAGCGGTGATTTTTGCTTTGAAAATTTGGAGGCATTACTTGTACGGTGAGAAGTTTGAAGTCTTCTCCGATCATAAGAGTTTAAAGTATTTGTTTTCTCAAAAAGACTTGAATTTACGACAACGGAGGTGGATGAAATTTATGGAGGATTATGACTTTGAGTTACACTATCATCCAGGGAAGGCCAATGTGGTGGACGATGCTTTGAGTCGAAAATCTGTTAGTAGTTTGGCAAGTGTGGCCATTCGGGAATGGGATATGCTAGATGTTATTAGCAAGTTTGATTTGCACTTGGGTGAGTCTAGAGAGAGTGCTATCTTGTTTACTTTGAATGCTCAACCTACCTTGGTTAGTGAGGTCAGAGAGGCATAACGAGGAGGTCGTGATGTGGAATTAATCCGTGTTTAGATTTCCAATGGGAAGGAAGAGAAAGGTTTGAACGTTCACTCAGATCTGAGTGTACGTTACCTAGACCGTTTGTTTGTACTAGAATCTTGTAGAGATGAAGTACTTCGGGAGTTCCATCACTCACGCCTTGCGGTACACCTGGGAGGCACTAAAATGTATCATGATCTTAGTCGTTAGTTTTGGTGGAGGGGTATGAAACCAAATGTCGCTTTATTTGTATCGAAGTGTCTTGTCAACAAGTGAAGGCCAAACACCAAAGACCAGCGGGTTTGTTACAACCCTTACCGATAGCCGAGTGGAAATGGGAGCGTGTTACCATGGATTTTGTAGTTGGGCTTCCTAGAACACAACGAGGCAATGACGCCATGTGGGTGATTGTTGATAGGTTGACTAAGTCTACTCATTTCATTCCGATGTGCACCAACAACTCAGTTGAACGCTTGGCAGAGTTTTACATTAGAAAGATAGTTCGACTTCATGGAGTCCCTGTGACTATTGTGTCAGATAGGCATCCTCGTTTTACTGCCCGGTTATGGCAAAGCCTTCAAGAGGCGTTGGGAACTAAGTTGACTCTTAGCACCGCTTATCATCCTCAAACCGATGGACAGTCAGAACGTACCATTCAGATTTTGGAGGACCTGCTTAGAGCTTGTGTCTTTGATTTTAAGGGGCCTTGGGAAAGGCACTTACCATTGATTGAGTTTGTTTACAGCAACAGTTACCAAGCTAGTATTGGGATGGCACCATTTGAGGCCTTGTATGGCCGACCTTGTAGATCACCGGTTTGTTGGGCCGAAGTGGGTGATGCACCGTTACTGGGTCCGAAATTGTTAGAGAGATAATCGAGAAAGTTGTTCTCATTTGGAAGAGGTTAGCTACGACCCAAAGCCGACAAAAGAGTTATGCCGATAAGAGGAGACAACCTTTATCTTTTGAAGTTGGTGACCATGTGTTTCTAAAAATCTCACCAAGGTGGGGTTTGATGAGATTTGGAAAGAGTGGAAAATTATCTCCAAGGTTCATTGGGTCTTTTAAGATCTTAGAGCAAATTGGGGAAGTGGCATACCGGTCAGCTTTACCGCCATAACTTTCGGGAGTTCACAATGTATTTCATGTCGCTATGCTTAGGAAGTATGAACCCGACCCTTCTCATGTGCTTGATTAGGTTGACTTGGAGGTAGATGAGGATGCCTCTTACGAAGAATGACCGGTTCAAATATTAGATACCCAAGAGCAAGTGCTACAGGGCAAAACTATACCGTTGGTAAAGGTGTTGTGGAGACACCATGGGGTTAAAGAAGCGACGTGGGAACGGGAGGCGGAAGTCTGCTCCAAATATTCGGATTTGTTTGAAAATGCTTAAGTTGCTTTTCTTTGTAATATTCCCTAGTGTTGAGGGAAACGTATTTAAATTGTTAACCACATGTTGATATGTGCGTTGTTGTTTCAAGCATAAGGTTGTTGAGAGTTACCATTACTTTTTGGGAAATTTCATGTTTATGTGTATTTGGGATGTTGTTGTTAATGAGATAACCATGGTGGAAATGGTGGAATTTGGTTGAGAGTTAGTACTGTGATTTGAAAATGAAATAGCGTGGTTTTGATCGCTAGAAACCCCTTTGTTTGGGTAGTTTGATTTGAAATTTCGGGGACGAAATTCTTTAAGGGGGGAAGGTTGTAGCGATCCTGGTTTTGACCCATCTCTTTATGGTGTTCCGGGCTCGGGTTGGTTTGGTTTTGAACGGTGTTACGTATCTTAGTTCCTTGTATTCCCCTTATTTTGGTTATCGGGTTGTAGCAGTGTTTGAAACATGTAATGTCTCATATTTGTATCGGGTTGTAGCGTATCATGTTTTGCCACTTTACTGATTATGTCGGGATTGAGCTGCCTGGTCAGCTCGCGGGGGTCCAAGGGGCAGCACCCCTTGACGGGTCGAAGGGCAGCGCCCTGGCGGGGTCGAAGGGCAGCGCCCTGAAGCAAAAATACAAAATGCATTCGAAGTTGCTTGTCCGCTCGAGCGGCTATTTATGCGCTCGAGCGGAGAATGTTTGGTTTCAGAAGTTTGACCTGTTTGCAAAAGTATTGAGAAGGTGTATTTGACGCTCAAGTGGGGCTTTCCACGCTCGAGCGGACCATGTTATATCAGTTTGTGAATCTGATATTTCAAATCACTTTTTCGGTCCTCTCTCTCTCTAAAACTCTCCAGAATTCCAGATCGGGAGCTTCTCTCTCTAGAAGTCATCTTCTCTCTTTGATTTCTCCAAATCTATTGGGATTTAGACCTAAGTTCTTCACCAAAGTTTGGTTATCATCTCGAGGGCTTCGTTATGTGCGGTGAAGATCGAGTTTCGGCATCGTTGATTTTGGGGTATCATCTTTATTCTTCTTCAAACTTGAGGTAGGGATTTTCTTTAAGTTATATATATTTTTGCAAGATCTAGATGATTTTCGAAATCATCCTTTGATAGCTTTTGAAATTTGATTGTTGATTCAAAAAGTTGAGCGATTTTGAAAGTGGGTTTGTCTCTAGTTCTTTTAAAATGATCTTATGAGTCTTGATCTTCGTTGATTGAAGAAAATATGATTTTGAAAAGTTTTCCTTCAAAAGATTTGGGTTGTATAGTTTGGTGAGAAAACCTAGAAATTGGAGATTTTTAAAAAAGATTGAAATCCATGAATGATATTGTTATAATTATTTTGTGTGTCAAAATAAATAAATGTTTGGAAAATTTCTTATTTATATTTGTATAAATGATGAATTTCATGGAATATGAGAATTGTTGTTCATTTTGAAAATTATTGTTCAAAACGTTGAAATATTCTTAAAATAACTAATTGTTAAGGATACTTGAGAAGATGGAATTGTGTTATTCCTTGGATGATGAATTGGAATAAAAGTATTTATATTCATCTTGTGAAATTAGCATATCAATTCATTTGATTACATTAAACTTTGAAAGTTGATTTGAAAACTTGCATTGAGAAAAGAATGTTGAGAAACAAGTTTTCATGGAATGGTTTTGGGATAAATACGTTGGTAAGTCTTGATAAGTGGTGTAGGTGATATTGAATAAGTTGGCCTGAGAGTCCGGAGTGAAAGACCTAAAACCCGCGCGGATAGATGTCGAGCCTTCCGGTTAATATCGGTAAAAGTGACAATTTGGTAGTACTTGTATAGTCTACTTGCAGACACCGACCTAGGGATTACCAAAGTCGTATTTACCGCTCTTGAAATGAATTGTTAACTTTTGAAGAATTAAAATTGCATGACATCATTGAGCATGATGGTTTTTCAAAGATGAAGATGCGATTTTCTTTCAAAAGGGCATGGCATGGCATGTGCATTTCAATCTCTTGAGACTTGTTATAAATGTATATACTTTGTTAAGGATTTCCTACTGGGCTTTATGCTCACCCTATGGGATTTTTGTGCAAGAAAAGATATGTGATGCCGTCTAACTAAAGGCGAGGAAATGTGTGTGTGAGAGTACGAGACTCTCATTTTGCTGTGACTCGGTGTGTAAGCCAAGGGTATATGTTGTGTGGGTTTGAATAACCATTTTGTGTAACTAGGCTCAAGTCTTGGAAACTTGTAGACCCTTGGGGGTATTTATTTGGTTTATTTACTTGTTGTTGGATTAATGTATTGTGCATGAAGAACTATTGTATATGTATGTAAGTTTTGGAGATTTATTCGGTTTTCCTTGAAAGGGCCATGATTGTTGTATTATCATTTGGGCTAGAAATTTGGGGCGTTACAGTTGGGAATTGAATTAATGAAATCAATTATTGAAGTAGCAGGATATAACTATAAGAGGAAGGATAAATGACTTTTATCGTTTTTGTTGTGAATCTTATAATGTTCCGGTCTAGACCCAACGCATTTCATGCTCTTAGATCCGAGATTCTGTGTCTTTAACTATTGTTGTACCCATTATCATCTTGTTGGTAGTTGAGTTGAGTGTTGGTGTGTTTTGAAACAGGTTGGAAGTTAGTTTTCGAAAGAGTAAGCCTAGTTTTCCTCTTGTTCGCTCAAGCGGTGTTTTGGTCACTCGAGCAGTCTTTGAAATCTCCCAGTATTTTTTTGCAGGTCTACAAAACTTCTGGGAGTAAGGTATCTTTGCTCGAGCGGTACTTCTTGTGTTCAAGCTGTCTCTATTGTCCGCAAAACTTCTAAGAGGGGGTCATTGTGTACTCGAGCGGAATTTTGGACACTTGAGCAATTTCACTTATTGTGTCTGACACTCTAGCATTGTTTTGGTCGCTTGAGCGGTCTGGGCGTATATCTGTTTGGGAAAAATAATTTTTCAATCACTTTTTCATTCCTTTCTCTCTACAAAACATCTCTAATCCTAATTTTTTATCCTTCTCTCTCTAGTTCTTATTTTAGAACCTCAAATACACCTGCACCCATTGATTTCTCCACCGTAGCTCTTTGGAAAAAAAAGGTAGTGCTCATCAAAAGTTTCGTTTTAATTAGAGAAGATCTTGTTTTTGGCTCCATCAAACTTCAACCCTTGTCTTTCTTATTTTCCACTTTTGAGGTAGGAATTTCTTCAACCTTTAGTATGATTCTGATCTTAGTTATTTGCTCTTTAAAAATATTTTGTGATTTGGGGGTTTTTGGTTGAATCTAGGGTTTGACTGTGAAATGTAAAAGATGGGTTTTTCAAATAAATTCTTGAGAATGATAGTGGAAGTGTATATGTTATTGAGTTGTATTGGAAATTTCTTATTTAAATGAGATTTTGAAAATAAAGGAGGGTTTGTTTGAAAAATCATTGATGTTTGATTTATGAAAGAAAAGGAAAGGATGCTATGTTTTGAAAAGATATGGAGAATGTATCTGTTGATAATGAGAGTGGAGTTGGATATTTATAATCGCTTCCATTTTGCAATTTATGAGATTTATATTCATTGTTGAAAATTTATCTATTGAATAGTCTTAATTGTTGTAGAAATTACATGATGATTAGGTTAATTGAAACTAATTACTCATACATTTTTGCATTGAGCATTGTTTCATACTTAAACAATTAAAAATGTATTGTTTTGAGAAAAAAATGGGTGTATAGCTTGGTGAATCTGGTTAGGGGTGTGGTTATGGTTTATATTGTTGGCCTATGTGTCCTTAGTGTAAGTTTAGAAACTCGCGCGGTTAGGTGCCGATCTTTCCAGTTAGTATCAGTAAAATGGCTTTGGTAGTGCTTGTATAGCCTACTGGCAGACACGTATCTCGAGATTTCCAGTATTTTGTATCCACTACCCTGTTTTTTGATATAAAAGTGTATTTTCATGAATTGAAATATATCGATAATGGCATTGCATTGTTTTAAGATGGAAAAAGGGTAATGTTTTGGCAAATGGCATGCATATGCATTCACCTTATAACTTCGTTAAGTTTTATACGTTGTGTTAAAGTATCTCTATTGGACTTTTGCTCATCCTATGTGGAAAATAACTTTTAGGTACTGATGATATGCCTCCACCAAGGACATAGCTTGGGAGGACTTAGGGGGTGTTTGGGAAAGGATTTTTTTTAGCTTTTTGGGCTAATATCCACAAAAGGCAAAATAGGCTAAAATAGCTAGTCAAACAAAATGTCACATCAAATCCATAATCATTTCACTTTTTTTTTTCTCACAAACATCACATCCAATTACAAAAAAATTCAACTCTTTTCCCAAACACAAAAATTTTAGCCTACTAAAATGCCCAAAAAACAGAAATAGCCAACTTCCCAAACAAGGCCTTAAAGCCAAAAGCTTTTTTTGTTTTCTTGGATGTAATTATTTTTGTACAAGTCATGGGCTTTAACTGTGTTGAGTTGATCTCACTTTTGTTGTACTCAACCATTGAGTTGGAAAGATGTCGCCATTAAGGCATAAGCTTCTCTGTATCTCCTTTTATTTATATTCATGTACACATGTCACATACTATAGATTCAGGATCTACGATTTATGAATGTATACATGCATATGACATCTTTTGTATGATCAAGGAGTTTCAATGAAACGTTAAATATAACGCTAGTGGCACACTCTACTGTATATTATGAAGTGGGTTGTTCTTATTATTTCAGGGCGTTATGGGAATTATAATAAGAATTATTTTGTTTCAATGTGAGAATTTGGTCTTTATTGCTTACAAGTTTTGTCATTGGCCATCGGTAGAGGATGGTATTACTTGTTGTAGAATTGATGTGAAATAAGTTGAAGTGAAACCTTATGTGTTGTTGGTTGATTGTGTAATTATGTAATCAGATGAAAATGAATGGAAGGAAATTGCAATGGGTGTGTTATGAAATGTGATTGTACTATAAGAGGTAATGTGTTCCCTTCGGCTAGCAATCGGTAAAGCGGGCAGATGTGCTATATAGAGGCAATGTGTTCCTTCCAATAGCACCCTAGCACCTGGTAAAGTAGGCGGATGTGCTATATAGAGGTAATGCATTCCTTCTGGCTAACAACTAGTAAAGAAGGTTGTGCTATATAGAGGTAATGCGTTCCTTCCGGCTAGCAACTGGTAAAGCAAGCAGACATAGTGCTTGTCAAGATCACAGTGGTGATGTGGGGCTTGGCGAGATCACAAGTTGTTTCTTTTATTAAGGGGTTATTGTTAATGTGTGCATATATGTAGAAATAATTATTGATGAAAATATGTGCTGAGAGTATAGTTGAAGTTGTGTTATGTGATGGATATCAGGTTTGGTAATACTATGAATATTATTTTGATTAGTGGTTAGAGCGAGAGTATAATTGATTACTTTTGAATTTGTTTTCAAAAATAAATAAAGTTGAGAGTTTTTTTTTTTTAAATCATTAGGATAAATTGGAAATTGTGGCCCTATTGACAAGTAACTGTAGATTTAATTACTTAAGTTAACCAGTGTGTTATTAAATATTGTGACACAAGGCCTTGTTGACAATCATAGGATATGCTGATTGATTATCTATTCTATGATGCTTATAGACTTGCTACTATTTACATCAATGAGATTGTTCGGTATTATGGAGTTCTGGTATCTATTGTTTCAGAGAGGGATCTAAAGTTTGTGTCTAGATTCTGAAAGAGTCTTCAAAGAGCAATGGGAACCAACTTGAGATTTAGTACCGCTTTTCCCGTAAACTGATGGGTAATCTGAAAGCACTATTCAAACTTTAGAGGATATGCTCCGAATGTATGTTTTGGATTTTAAGGTAGTTGAAAAACCTATTTGCCATTGGCGAAATTTGCATACAACAACAGTTTCCATTGTAGCATTGGTATAGCACCATATGCAGCCTTGTATGTTAGGAAATGTAGATCTCTAGTGTGTTGGACCGAAGTTGGGGACATAATTTTACTTGGTCCCGAGATTGTGCAAACAACTACGAAGAAGATTAAGATTATTCAGCAAAGGCTCAAAACTGCGCAAAGCCAACAAAAGAGTTGTGTGGATCAAAGGAGAAGGGCTCTTGAATATGATGCCAGTGATCATGTGTTCATTAGGGTAATTCTGATGAAAGGTCAATCAAGGTTTGGCAAGAAAGGCAAGTTATCACCCCGATATATTGGGCCGTTTCAAATTTTGGAAAGGCTTGGTCCAGTTGCATTTCGAATTGCTCTACCATCGGGAATGGAACAAATGCATAATGTATTTCACGTGTCAATATTGAGAGGTTGTCTTTGGGATCTGTTTCACATTATTGATTATCACCGGATAGCTCTCGCAGACAATGTGGAATATGAAGAGAGACCAATGCAGATCATTGACCAATAAATGAAACAATGAGGAATAAAGCAATCCCTATGGTTAAGGTATAATGTAAGGAGACATTATGACAAGGAAACAACTTGGGAGAAAGAAGATGAAATGGCAAAGGTATCCCGAAGTTTCCAACACAAGGTAACACAAGTTTGCAGGACCAAACTTCTTGAGGGGGGAAGACTGTGACAACCCCATCACGTTTACTTGTTTAATTTTGAATGTTAATTATGTGTTTGATGTGCAATTGTGTGCTATCTGTCACGGTGAATTATCTGTTATGATTTCTATTTTGAATTTTAAATTGAAGGTCTTAATGACTTCAGAAACCAAAATTGATAAGTTTAATAAGGATGGCATAAATTTTAGAGCCTAATGGGAAGTTTGATTAAAAGTTGATTCAAATTAAATCAATTACAATTAAGTGAGATTAGTTAACCTTAAGCCTACTTAATTAATCTAAGCTAATCTAGCCTATATATATATATATATGTTAAGATAAAAGTTTAATCATGTTTTGAACTTAAAAATTCTGCTGAGATTTAATGTGTGAGAGAGAGAGGTCATTCTGGAGAGAGGATGAGCTACAAAGCTTGGAATTTGGCAAGGATATTAGAGAATTGTGAAGTAGAGCTCAAGTTCTTGCTAATTTAAGCTTAATTGAAGACCTTAGGTAAGTATTTCGTCAAGACCCAAATTTGCCTCTAAAGGTTTAGGCCATGACCGGTCGGTAATCTCATATTACCCGACCCCAAAGACAAATCAGATAGTTAATAATAGTAAATAGGGCATTGCGGAAGCATTATTAGAACATAACTATGTCCATCAAGTGGTGCATACATGCAAATTTCACAAGTATTTAAAACTTAAAACACATACATACAATCTTTTATATATAGGTACAACACATTCAGTTAAACTTCTTACACATAATAATCATTCAAAATAAATCCCCAAAGAACAAAAACAAAATAACATAAACCAAGGGTTGACATAGCTTGGCTCCACGCGAGTCCAAGTACGCCCCATCACGAAAGCACTCCAAAGTGGCTGCACAAAAAGTGGACTCCCAAGGTTGCTTTAGACTTGACGCTCCATTTGCTTACTTACATATATTTAGGGGAAGGGGGTAAGCTAAAGCCCAGTGAGCAATATCAGTATAAAGAGGTTAAATGAATGATATCTATCACAATACAAAATCATATCTTATAAGTTTTGAATCAAAGCATAATTCTGTACTTGTCATATCAAAGTTCACAAATCATATACTCATATGTGGTACATCCAATAGTGCAAAGCAAAGGGCCTGAAGGCATATCAAAGGGACCATTAAGGTTAACAAGTGGACCACATGGGTCTAAACAAAGGAACCATATCAGAGATCTCTATGCTCATATAACAAAGGGCCTTGGTATTGTTTCTCCCAGACAAGGGCCTTATCAAACAAAGGGCCACGCTATTGTTTCCTCCAGATTAGGGCTTCACTAAAGGATGCCACAATTACTTTTCAAAGGAGACAATCATTCATTCTTATCAAAATAGCATTTGAAAATAACATTCTTGCAGTAATTCGAAAATACATTTCAACATATCTTTACAAAGATGCTGCTCACAGTGGGTTAACACCGGTGTTGGACCTCGGTTGCCCACCTACACAAAACACATAATAGAGATATACATTGAAGTGCATGTTTGTCACAAATAACGCATCATAATTCAATTCTCTTATATGTGTTTCTAGCTTATTCCATGGCTAAGGATGTCTAAATGATCTTTAAGAATGCCTAAAAGGGCATGAGGATGCAAATATACACATATGAATGTTTGTCAAAATTTACTAAAAACAGTGTTCACTTGAGCGCACTTTTGGTTGCTCGAGCGATATGGTCTATCTGCAAAAGTACTGGATAGTGTCAAAGTAGGCTCAACCTTTCACTTTCGTTGCTCAAGCCAAGTGCAAATATCTGCAAAAATACTGGGAGCATACAATGTGCGCTCGAGCGACGACTTCATCGCTCGAGTGAAATGGTCAAATTCTGGAATTTCTAGAACAAAATTCATGTCTCAAATCATGGATATCTAAGTCCAAAGCTTGCATGGTTGTACTAAACTCTTGAAACCTCATAGAAAAACATGCATATAAACTTGAATTGAAACCATAAGCTTAAAAATACTATGAATTGCCAAATTTGAAACTAAATTCTTCATACATGTATGAAATTGTTTCCAAACTCTTTTCAAAATCTTCAAACATGAAATTAAACTCTCGAAAACTTGAAATTCTGTGATGCATGCAAAATTCAACTCTTAATTTAACAAAAACACTAGAATTCAAGCTCAATATGATCAAATGTAATGGAATTATGCATGCATGCATGTTTTAGTTCCCAACTGAATAATTTTAAGCTTAATTCTTGTATTTAAGTTCATTATCTTCTTGAATTCAATTAGTAGATGAATTATGATCAAGAATTGAAGTTGGATTTCATACCTAGAGTCTTGAATTAGCGTGCTATAGCAAAATCTCTTCAAATCGTCTTCAAAATCTCTAGAATTTCTCTACCTCTCTCTCTAAAGTTGTTGTTCTCACACACTCTCTCTCTGTTTCTCTATCTCTATAATTTCAGCTACGATTGATGTAAAATGAACTCGTAAACATGTTTAAGGAATATATATATATATATATATATGAGTAGATTAGGTTAAATTATCAAAAGAGATTAGGATAATTAATTAAACTTAATTCTAATTAATTATAATCAAGTCTAATTGATTTAATCTAATTATTTGATCCAAATCAAATTATAATCAAACTTACCATATGATTCTAAATATTCTAATTAGTCTATTAGACTAGTCAATTTTGGTTTCTGAATTTGTTTGAGCTTTCAATTTTGAATTCTAAGTTGGTATTCTAACAGATAATCCATAAGCAAACAGATAAGCAGAAATTAAACATATAATCATGCAATAATGCTCACTAAAATAAGATATAAAAATAATATGTATGTCGGGGTTGTCACAGTCTCTTCTCCTTAGAAAGTTTGGTCCTCCAAACTTGAGTTACCTCTATTGGAAACAACTCTGGATAACGTTGTCTCATTTCATTCTCCTTTTCCTATGTAGCTTCCTTTTCGTAGTATTCTTTCCATTCAACATTCACCACAGGAATCGATTTGTTCCTCAACTACTTGACTTGTCGATCAACAATCTGAATTGTCTTTTCTTCATATATCATATCATTATTGAGCACTATGGTGGTAATCTATCATATGAAATAGATCCCAAAGATAACCTTGAAGCATTGACACGTGAAAACATTGTGCATGTTCCATTCCCGCGATAAAGCAATTCGATAAGCAATAGAGCCAAGCCTTTCTAGAATCTAGAGCGGCCCGATGTAGCGTGGAGTCAACTTTTTTCTGCCCAAACTTGTTTTCCCTTTCATTGGCGTTATTATGATGAACACATGATCTCCTACTTCGTATTCTAAATCCCTTCTTCTCTGATCTGTATAGCTTTTCTATCAGCTCTGAGTAGTCTTAAGCCTTTGTTAAATGATCTTTATCTTTTCAGTTGTTTCTTGCACAAGTTCAAACCCAGATATGGCCCTATCACCAGCCTCAGTCTAGCAAACTGGACACCTACACTTCATTCCACATAACGCCTCATATGGTGCCATGCTGATACTAGTGTGGAAACTATTATTATAAGCAAACTCAGCCAACGGTAAGTAAGTTTCCTAGCTACCTTGAAACTCTAAGACATACATACGAAGCATATCTTCCAACATTTGAATAGTTCTCTCAATTTGCCCATCGGTTTGCGGATGAAAGGTAGTGTTGAATCTCAACTCTGTGCCCATTGCCTATTGCAGACTTTGCCAAAATCTAAAAACAAATTTAAGGTCTCTATTTGACACAATAGATACCGGAACTCCATGTAAGTGGATAATCTCATTCAATGTAGATAGTAGCGAGTCTGTAAGCATTAAACAAAGTTTTCACAGCAAGAAAGTGAGCAGATTTCGTCAATCTATCAACAATAACCCATATAGCATTCATACCTCTAGATGTCGAGGCAGTCCAACGATGAAATCATGGTTATATGCTCCCATTTCTATTCTAGAATAGGAAGAGACTGAAATAAACTTGCTAGTTTCTGGTGTTCAGCTTTGACTTGTTGGCATTGGAGGCATTTGGAGTTATAGTCAACAATTTCTCTCTTCATGTTTGGCCACCAGTATACTTGTTTCGAGTCTTGGTACATCTTGGCATTTCTCGAATGCATAGCAAACATCGACTTGTGGCTTTCTCTAGAATTCTTCTTTTCAATTTTGCATCACTAAACACAAAGTCTTCCTTGGAACTTCAACACTTGATCTTCAGTAGTAAATCCCGATCTGGGCTTGGTCTCAAATTCATCACACATCTTCTTGAGAAACTGGTCTCCTCTTTGTTTCTATTGATTTCCTCAATGATAGTCGATTGTGCGGACATTGTGGCCAACACACCGTCTTGTTCATGACACATAACTATTTCGAATTTATCTAGATCTTGCAGAAGCTCCCTTTGGTTTGTAAGTAAACATGCCAAAGTCCCCATCTTCTTTCTACTAAGTGCATCAGCTATGGCATTTGCCTTACCCGGATGATAATGAATCTGCAAATCATAATTTTTGATCAATTCAAGCCATCGCTTATGTCGCATGTTCAATTCTTTATGTATAAAGAAATATTTCAAGCTTCTATGATCCGTATACACTTCACATTTGGCCCCATACAAGTAATAGCGCCAGATTTTCAATGTAAATACAGACGTCAAGTTCTAAATCATGAGTGGGTAATTCTTTTCATACGTTTCAGTTGTTGGGACGTGTAAGCAATCACTTTGTCATTTGGCATTAAGACACAACCCAAACCTTTGTGAGACGTATCACTAAATATTACAAATCCTTCGGTACCTAAGGGTAAAGTTAGGACTAGACCTGTATTAGTCTTGTCTTCAATTCTTGAATTGTAAATTCCCTCTAGTCCATCCATATGAATGGTTCTCCTTTTCGGGTCAATTGGGTCAATGGTACAACAATCTTGGAAAAATCTTTGACAAATCTCTAGTAGTAACCTACCAAACCTATAAAACTTCGAATTTCTGTTACTTAGTCGGAGTAGGCCAATTAATAAGTGCTTCAATTTGCTGTGGATCTATAGATACCCCTTCTCTATTAATAGCATGCCCAAAAATTAACCTCATTCAAACAAAACTCACATTTCTTGAATTTCCCATACAATTGTTTCTCCCTAAGTGTTTGAAGGATTAGTCTTAGGTTCTGTTTGTGTTCTTCCCTACTCTTGAATAAATCAGAATGTCATTAACAAAAAGCACAAAAAATTCATCTAAAAATGGTTTAAAGATCCAATTCATCAAATCCATGAAAGTTGTAGGTTCATTGGTGACTCCGAAAGGCATGACTAAAAATTCATAGTGTCCATACTTGGTCCGGGAAGCAGTTTTCTCTATGTCCTCAGCTTTAACCTTCAACTAATAGTATCCTGGTCTTAAGTCGATCTTGGAAAACACTTGGGCCCCCTATAACTGATCAAACAAATCATCAATCCGAGGTAAAGGATATTTATTCTTAATGGTTACCTTGTTCATCAATCCAGATCCACACACTCCTTTGTGACATATGCATTTGCATCTAGACTGAATAGACCCTTAAAATTACTGCCATATCTGCTATGTGTGTGTGCTCCATCTGGGGAATCTGTATTGTGTGAATCAATATACCGGTTTTGTGATATGCGTGTTGAGGATGCTACCTTATATGTAGATTTGTTGCCCTTGAACTTTAGGCATTTCGATGTAATTCTGGGCATGGATTGGTTAACCAAATATTGTGCCACCATTGATTGTGTGACAAAACGAGTTGTATTTAAACCGCCAGAACAGAAAGAGATTGTGTTTGTGGGTAATGGGGTAGTGCCTCCACCTTATTGATATCTGCTATGAAAGCATGTAAACTGAGGAAAGGGTGCCAGGGTTACTTGTGCTATGTGTTGACTGAACAATCGAAATGTTGAATTGAATGATATCCTATTGTTAGAGAATTTCCGGATGTGTTTCCGAATGAATTACCAGGGGAATTGGTAGACAGGGAGATAGAGTTTACAATTGAGACTATGCCAGGCACCCAACCTATTTCTAAAGCTCCCTACAGAATGGCTACTGCCGAAATGAAAGAATTGAAAGAACAGTTGCAAGACCTGCTTGACAAGGGGTTTATCCGACCTAGCACGTCGCCTTGGGGTGCACCAGTTTTGTTTGTAAAGAAGAAGGATGGAACTTTGCGTTTATGCATTGATTACCGGGAACTGAATAAGGTAACAATAAAGAACAAATATCCCCTACCCCGTATTGATGACTTATTTGACCAGTTGCAGGGGTCACAGGTGTTTTCTAAGATTGATTTGAGATCCGGGTATCATCAGTTGAAGGTAAAAGCAGAGGATGTTGAGAAAACCGCTTTCAGAACGAGGTATGGTCATTTCGAATTTCTAGTTATGCCATTTGGAGTGACTAATGCTCCGGCAGCATTTATGGACTTAATGAATAGAATTTTTAAAACCTACCTTGATGAGTTTGTTGTAGTCTTTATCGATGATATCTTGATATATTCCAAAGATAGACTTGAACATGAACAGCATTTGAGAACCGTCCTGCAAATACTTAGGGAAAGGAAATTGTTTGCTAAACTAAAGAAATGTGAGTTTGGTTGTTGATGAAGTTGTTTTCTTAGGGCATGTGATCAACAGAGAAGGGATTTCAGTGGACCCACAGAAAATAGAGGCAGTTGTGAATTGGCCTACACCGACTAATGTGACAGAAGTCTGCAGTTTCATGGGCTTAGCTGGGTATTACAAGGTTTGTGAAGGATTTTTCAAAAATAGCTGTGCCTCTTACCCAACTGACACGCAAAGGGCAACCTTTTGAGTGGAGCGATGAAAGAGAATCAGCCTTTCATGAATTGAAAACAAGACTGACCACCGCACCGATTTTGACACTACCTTCAGGTACGGAAAATTTTGTGATTTTCAGCGATGCATCTTATAAAGGTTTGGGTTGTGTGTTAATGCAGACGGAAAGGTTATTGCCTAGCCTCCGACAGTTGAGACCACATGAGAAGAATTATCCAACGCATGACCTAGAACTGGCCGCAGTTGTTTTTGCTTTGAAAATCTGGCGCATTACCTGTATGGGGCAAAGTGTGAAGTCTACACGGATCACAAAAGTTTGAAATACTTCTTCACGCAGAAGGAGTTGAATATGCGTCAGAGGAGATGGCTGGAATTGATAAAGGATTACGATTTAGAGATTCAATATCACCCCGGGAAAGCTAACACAGTTGCTGATGCCTTGAGCAGAAAATCAACAGGGAGTATGGCTTGTTTGCTTACTGAACAGAAGGAGATCCTGCAAGATTTTGAGAAGTCTGAAATTGAAGTAGTATTGTGTGCAAAGGGCGGATTGATAGCCGCTATCTCAGCTGAACCAACAATCATTGATGAAATCAAGCAGAAACAGAAAAGGATGAATTCCTCAAGAAAGTGATTGATGAATTTGAGACAAGTCCGAAAGCAGAGTTCAGCGTTGAGGGCGAGGTGTTGAGACTTCGGAATAGAATATGTGTCCCAGATATTCCGGAACTAAAGAAGAGGGTCTTAGATGAAGCCCACAGATCCGTGTTTGCTATGCATCGGGTAACAACAAAATGTATCGGGATTGAAACAAACTTATTGGTGGCCTAAAATGAAGAAGGAAATTGCAGAATATGTGTCCAAGTGCCTTCAATGTCAGCAAGTCAAAGCTGAACATCAGAAACCGGCGGTCTACTTCAACCTCTCCCTATTCCTGATGGAAGTGGGAGCATGTGACTATGGATTTCGTTGTGGCCTACCTCGGACTTCTCGAGGTATGGATTCTGTTTGGGTTGTAGTTGATAGACTGACTAAATCTGCACATTTTCTGCCTGTCAAAACTACATTTACTGCTTATAGATTGGCTACTATTTATGTTGATGAAATCGTCCGTTTACACGGAGTTCCGGTATCTATTGTGTCGGATAGAGATCCGAAATTTGTATCTAGATTGTGGAAAAGTTTGCAGGAAGCTATGGAAACAAAACTAAGATTCAGTACTGCATTCCACCCATAGACAGATGGGCAGTCAGAACGAACGATATAAACTTTGGAAGAGATGCTTCGCATGTGCGCTTTGGATTTTCAGGGGAGTTGGGAAGATTATTTGCCGCTTGCAGAATTTGCTTCCAATAACAGCTTCCACTCCAGCATCGGTATGGCACCATATGAAGCCTTGTATGGTAGGAGGTGTAGATCACCTATTTGTTGGACAGAGGTCGGGGATAGAGCTTTGCTTGGGCCGAAATTGTGCAAACACTTCTGAAAAGATCAAAACTATCCAGCAAAGGCTCAAAACAGCTCAGGACCGACAGAAGAATTATGCAGACGTTCGGAGAAGACCTCTTGAGTATGAGGGGTGACCATGTGTTCATCCGTGTTTCTCCGATGAAGGGCCAAGTCAGATTTGGGAAAAAGGGCAAGTTGTCGCCCCGTTACATTGGGCCGTTTCAGATTTTGGAGAGGCTTGGTCCAGTTGCCTACAGAGTTGCTTTGCCACCGGGATTCGAGCAAATCCATAATGTGTTTCATGTGTCGATGTTGAGGGGTTACCTCCGAGACCGTTACATGTGATTGATTATCACCGGATAGCTATTGATGAGAATATGGAATACGCCGAATGGCCGGAAAGAATTGTCGACCGACAAGTGAAAGAATTGAGAAACAAATCCATCCCAATGGTGAAAGTGGAATGGAAAGAACACTATGGGACGGATGCCACGTGGGAAAAAGGAGGAATGCGACTACGCTATCCACATTTGTTTCCCGACGAAGGTAAATTAAGTTTGGAGGACCAAACCTCCTAAAGGGGGGAAGACTGTGATACCCCTGTTCCGTAGTATGCTAATTGGTCCTTAATTTGAGTATGATTATGTGTTTAGCATTATTTTATGTGCCATTTTGTGAATATATGTGATTTTGAAGTTCTATCTGTTCACCGTAGGAATATCTGTTTGAATAATCTGCTTTGGAAATTAAATTGAGGGCCTTATCGGCCACAGAACCAAAAATTGATTACGCCATTGTGATTGGCATAATTTTTAGAGCCTACAGTGAAATTTAATTGAAAAATTGGTTCGAACCAGATTAAGTTGATTAAACTGATAAATTAGTGCCCAATTGTTTATTACTATTAAATTGAGTTAGTGGGTTTGTTGAATAAAGGCACTACACTTTCTATTCTTCTCCTTTTGTTGCATTTGGCTGATCATAAGCATTAAGGAAGAGAGGGGGGTCGGCTAAGAGAGAGGAGAGTGAAGAAATTGGAGTTTTGGCTCAAAGCTTGATAAATTGTAGACCAACTCAAGAATTAAGCTTAAGTTTGGAAAATCAAAGCTTCTAGGTGAGTAACTCTTGGATTATAGTTTGTAATTTAGAATGTGTTCAAGCTAATTGAATGGTCAAGAGCATGTTTTGAATTTGTTTTGTTGAATGGAAGATCATATATGCATGCATGTATGTGATTACCTTGAATTTGCATGTTTGAACACCCAATGTATGATCCATGTAAGTCTTGAGTTGGAATCCATGTTTTGACCATCATTTTATCATAAGAGATGAGAATAGGGGTTATGTGTCACATGCATGTACAAACTATGAGGGTAGGAGCTTGAATACATGAATATGTTATAATGAAAATGAGTTTGGTATAATTTGAGCCATGCATGTGATCATATTGTGAAATTGAGCTCCATTGTGATGTGATTTGGTGTTTGTATCATGTTAGTACATAAATATATGAAGTTTGAGCCAAAAATCATGAATTGGGACCTTTGAACATCGAATTTGAACTCCAAGAACAATTCTGGAATTTCCAGAAAGTTTGATGCCCGCTCGAGCGGGGAAAATGCCGCTCGAGCGTGAATTCCGTGCTCCCAGTATTTTCTGCAAACCTTGATGTCCGCTCGAGCGGGGAAGTTCACGCTCGAGCGGGTGGCTATGTTTGATGAACTTCCACTCGAGCTTCCAAGTTTAAGCTCGAGCGTAGAAATGGCACATCTAGTACTTTTTGCAGACACGGCGTCCGCTCGAGCGGGGAAGATCGCACTCGAGTGGGGAGCCATGTTGAGAGGCCTTCCGCTCGAGCTCCAGAATTGACGCTCGAGCGTAAATTTCACCTATCCAGTACTTTTGCAGGCCTCAAGGGTCCGCTCGAGCGGGGAATTCCACGCTCGAACGGGCACCCTGTTTTCTGAAATTTTGTATGTTCGTTCTGTGTTTCGTTTTCCGTTCTCTTTCACTCGCAAGCACTCTTAGGCATGCATTGAGCATTGATTGAGTTAAAGAGATAAGAATAAAGCCTAAAGAGGAATATGTGAATTAAAGAACGGATTGAACTAATTTGACCCATATGTGTTACATGATATGTAGGGTCAAGCTCCAGGGCAACTCCACAAGCCGATCATAGTGAGTAATATCTGACATATGTTATTGTCCAATTGCTACTTCTATGTAAGTTTGTAAAGTTCATTAATTTGAATGGTGGACACAGTTTAAAATGAAAGGCCTATGCGCCAGTTTGATATGAAAGTTTGAAAGGCCTATGTGCCAGTTTGATATGAAAGTTTGAAAGGCCTATGTGCCAGTTTGATATGAAAGTTTGGAAGGCCTATGTGCCAATTTGATACGAAAGTTTGAAAGGCCTATGTGCCAGTTTGATATGAAAGTTTGAAAGGCCTAAGAGCCAGTCTGATATAAAGGCCTAAGAGCCAATCTGTATACAGGCCTAAGAGCCAGTCCGATATGAAAGTTTGAAAAGGCCAAGGACCAGTTGACGTGAATGAATTGGGCCCCAGGCCGTCCGTTGTATGATGTTTCAATGCATTTTCCTTACTCGATATTATTCACTGGGCTTTCGCTCACGCTCATTCATGTGTTTGTAGGTGAGCCAAGGGAGGTCCAGACCTAGCCCCAGTAAAGCCTAAGTGGATCAACATAGGTTTTGGAAAGTCATCCCTTGTGTCTCACGCACGAGACCCATCTTCGCCCTTTTGTTATGTAGTCATATTTTGTCACGTTGGCGAAGTTTTGTATATATTGTATATAGTTTCACGGGTTGACATACTTTTGAATGATCCTGCCTATACAGAACTTTTGATACTTTAATTCTGTTTGTGAGTTATAATAATAATACATATGACTTGTTGACGTGCCATGTAAGCACAGCTCTAAGGACAAAGTTTTTAAATTGCTTCCGTTTGGCCCCCGTTAACTCTGTTAAAATACGTTTGGTTTGGTTTGGTTTGAGGCCGTAGGTAATCTCACGATTACTGGCCGGTTATGTCCTTAACCCACGGGGGCAGGTTCGGGTCATGACAGGTATACTTGTTTCGAGTCTTGGTACATCTTGGCATTTCTCGAATGCATAGCAAACATCGACTTGTGGGCTTTCTCTAGAATTCTTCTTTTCAATTTTGCATCACTAGGAACACAAAGTCTTCCTTGGAACTTCAACACTTGATCTTCAGTAGTAAATCCCGATCTGGGCTTGGTCTCAAATTCATCACACATCTTCTTAAGAAACTGGTCTCCTCTTTGTTTCTATTTGATTTCCTCAATGATAGTCGATTGTGCGGACATTGTGGCCAACACACCATCATGTCCATGACACATAACTATTTCGAATTTATCTAGATCTTGCAGAAGCTCCCTTTGGTTTGTAAGTAAACATGCCAAAGTCTCCATCTTCTTTCTACTAAGTGCATCAGCTATGGCATTTGTCTTACCCGGATGATAATGAATCTGCAAATCATAATTTTTGATCAATTCAAGCCATCGCTTATGTCGCATGTTCAATTCTTTATGTATAAAGAAATATTTCAAGCTTCTATGATCCGTATGCACTTCACATTTGGCCCCATACAAGTAATGGCGCCAGATTTTCAATGTAAATACAATGACGTCAAGTTCTAAATCATGAGTGGGGTAATTCTTTTCATACGGTTTCAGTTGTTGGGACGTGTAAGCAATCACTTTGTCGTTTGGCATTAAGACACAACCCAAACCTTTGTGAGACGCATCACTAAATATTACAAATCCTTCGGTACCTAAGGGTAAAGTCAGGACTAGACCTGTAGTTAGTCTTGTCTTCAATTCTTGAATTGTAAATTCCCTCTAGTCCATCCATATGAATGGTTCTCCTTTTCAGGTCAATTGGGTCAATGGTACAACAATCTTGGAAAAATCTTTGACAAATCTCTAGTAGTAACCTACCAAACCTATAAAACTTCGAATTTCTATTACGTTAGTCGGAGTAGGCCAATTAATAAGTGCTTCAATTTGCTATGGATCTATAGATACCCCATCTCTATTAATAGCATGCCCCAAAAATGTAACCTCATTCAAACAAAACTCACATTTCTTGAATTTCCCATACAATTGTTTCTCCCTAAGTGTTTGAAGGATTAGTCTTAGGTGTTGTTCATGTTCTTCCCTATTCTTTGAATAAATTAGAATGTCATTAACAAAAAGCACAAAAAATTCATCTAAAAATGGTTTAAAGATCCAATTAATCAAATCCATGAAAGTTGTAGGTGCATTGGTGACTCCGAAAGGCATGACTAAAAATTCATAGTGTCCATACTTGGTCCGGGAAGCAGTTTTCTCTATGTCCTCAGCTTTAACCTTCAACTAATAGTATCCTGGTCTTAAGTCGATCTTGGAAAACACTTGGGCCCCCTATAACTGATCAAACAAATCATCAATCCGAGGTAAAAGATATTTATTCTTAATGGTTACCTTGTTCGACTCTCAGTAGTCAATACACATGCGGAATGTTCCATCTTTTTTCTTCACAAACAATACAGGTGCACTCCACGGTGATGTGCTCGGCCGGACGAATCCCTTATCAAGCAATTCCTACAACTGAACTTTTAATTCTTTCATTTCAGTAGTTGGCATGCGATATGGAGTCTTAGATATGGGTTGAGTACTCGGTATCACATTAATCACAAATTTAATTTCCCTATCAATCAATTGTCCAAGCAACTCTTTCGGAAACACATCAAGAACATCTTTTATAACTAGAATATCATCTAAGACAGTATTGGTAGTTTGAATATTCAATATGCTTGACATTGCTTGTTAATCAATTAACGAGCATTCATTGTAGAAATTAAGTATGGCGGGGGAACTACACCTTTCCCCTCAAAATGAAACTCAATTTGTTCCGGAGGTCGGAATATTACTCATTTCGAGGCACAATCAATGGTTGCACAATATTTGGATAACTAATCCATACCCAATATGATGTCAAAATGAGTACAAGGGTAATAAATCAATATATAAGATGGCATTCTCAAGTAAAATTTCACATGCAGGGTAAACAGATAAACACTGCATAGTTCCTCCCGGCGATGATGATCACATAGCACATATCTTAAAGTTTCCAAAGGTCTATTCAATTTATGAGCAAATAGCATAGAAACAAAAAGAATGTGTAGACCCCAAATCAATCAAGACACATGCATATTGCCCACAAATAGAAAGTGTACCTAATACCATAATCTCTACAGTTTGGATGTCTTTCAGAACAAGCGCAAAAATCCTTCCTTGTATTTGATTGTCCCTCGTTGTAGTCGGAGTCGCATTGGCCCATATAGTCGGTGTTGATCCATTTGAACTTGTAGCACCTCGATTACCACGTTGTCATGGTTATGGACATTCCCTCGCTATGTGTCCCACATTTCCGCATAAAAAAACAAGCCCTTGTAGTCTGATAACATACCCCTCGATGATTTTTTCCACAATCTGGACAAACATGTGCCGAGTTACCACTCTGATTCGAATTACTTGAGCTTCCCGATTTTGCTTTCTTATTTGTTGTTGATGTTGCCTCTCTGTTCACATTAACATTCTGCCTTTTACCCTTCAATTCAAAATTTTTCCGATGAACAAACTGCATTCATTAGAGTTAGAGATTCACTTCAAATTGCATAAAACGTAGCCCCAAGTCTTGTGTATCATATACATCTTATTACATATTTTTATTGTAATATTATGTATTTTTCAAACATAATATTATTTAAAAAAATACGTAATTTTATTTCTGAATTGCAAATTAGCATAACTTCTATCAAAATATATGTATATAACATTTATCACAAAAATATATAATATACTACAAAAATACATAACAAGGTGTATAGGAGTATGTGCCATTTGAATTTTCCCTTTCAACAAACTCTAATGACCACTTGGACTCGAATTGTTATTACCCAAGCTCCCTGTTTTTGTTGTATTTTTAAAACAGTTCGATTTCGCTCATGTTCACATTTCAACATGAGAGAACTTGAGAAAGACGTGGAGTCCACCATATGTCTTGTTTCGATAATTTGAACCGTTCATTTTTTTAGAACTAGTTGAGTAGAATATTTATGTAAAAAAGTAAGATGATTAGACATCCATAGTTAATGTTTGAATCAAATTTATATTAAAAAAATAGATGGTATTATTGAAAATTATATTTGTTGTCCATTTTTTTTAAAACAAATATAATTCAAACATATAGTTACCGATGTCCAATGCATGGATATTCTACTCAACGAGTCCATAAAAGTGAACAATTTGAATCACCGAAATCAGTTCTAAAATTGGCCTACCAAACTAAAATGCTCTATCAAATTGAGATGACAACAGGAAACAAACTAATCTCTTTTTAAAAAATATGAATATAGTATCAAACAAATTATTTAATTTTATGGTAATCCTATGTGTACCATATGTATTTTGTTACATATAAATGTCACGTATTATTTTTTATTTTATTTTATTTTTTTGTGTGTGTAAAAGTTATGACAATTTATATTTCAAAAATGAAATTACACATTATGTTGTAGTGTTACGCATTTTTTTGCTAATATTACACATTCAATTTTTTTTTGAATCACAAAATGTGTAATGATATCACGAAAAACATAACACTGCCAAAAAAAAAAGAAAAAAAAAAGAGCATAATTTTATTTCTAAATCATAAATTATTGTAATTTTTATTATAAAAATATATAATAGGATGCATATATATGTACAGAATTTCCCTTTTAGCAAACTCTAATGACCACTTGGACTCGAATTGTTATTACCAAGCTTCCTGTTTTTGCTGTATTTTTAAAACATATGAATATAGTTTCAAACAAATTTATTTAATTTTTTTTTTTATAAAAAATATTTAAATTCGTTTGTCTCACATAATTCACTGGGGTGGGGTCATCTAATTCAACCAGACCCAAAAAAGAAAAAGAAAAAGAAAAAGAAAAAGTAGCTTCGATAACTAATCGTATGAGTTCAGTTAAGTCTTGTCCGACTCCAACAAGAGTTATGTTAGAAATTCTAAATAAATTATTAAATTTTATATCAAATTTCTCATATAGATATAAGATCTACACACATGTAATTTGTGTGAATCTTACACTTATGTGAAAGATTTAATACAAAATTTAATAATTTATTTAAAGTTGATAATATTTTTCCTTACACAAATCAATGATTCCCTGGTGGGATCCATTGCAGATGCGGCGAAACGCAGTCTCATTTGGATCCATTGGCATATTTCTATTTTTAATTTTTTTGTGTCATTTTCTATCGCTTTCTTCTTTGTTTACCTTTCATTAAAGAATATGTTGATGACGTGGAACACACACACCCCATGGAGGAGAAAATGGGCAGCCTGCTGACGTGTACCTCATGCCCCAATGACTTTAAAAAAGCAACATTTGTTTTGTTTATATAAAACCCTTTTGAAGTCCGACCATTTAAGCTTGGAGAAAACATTATAACCTTATATTTTAGTAATCAATTCAACTCTAGTTGAGTATGCCATTTGAACATGAAAATCATTGGATAGTTCGTCACAATTCTGTCATTAAATAATTCGAAATGTACAATGATTCTGGCTCTCCATGAGTTTAAAATAAATTAATTATATGGCTTCCACCAGATCCCAAGAGGTATGAATCTGTAGTCCTCATATTATTCTCACATACTCCTTTTTTTGTTTTCGTTTTTTTTTTTTCCTTTCTTTTTCTTTTAATTAACTTTTGATGATATAGAACTCCAATTGATTCATTTTGTTATAAAGTACACGATTTTTTTTCTATTTAATTACGCAAATAATCTTTACAAATACTATTTACACAATGTATCAATTTAGTCTCTATTATTTTAATTTGTTCGATTTTTTCTCTTAATTTAACAGATTATGTCATTTTAGTTTAATAAATAACGGTTGTTAAGTTTAGTGGACGAAAAGTTTACACAATGTGTCAATTTGATCCATATAGTTTACACAATGTGTCAATTTGGTCCATGTTTTAATTTGCTCAATTTTGAGAAGGACTAAATTGACATATTATTTGACTTTTTGTCCGCCAAACTTAATAACCGTTATTTATTTAACTAAAATGACACAATGCGTTAAATTAAGAGACAAAATCGAACAAATTAAAAAATAGAAACTAAATTGATATATCGTATAAACTATATAAACTATTTGTATAATTTACCCAATATTATTTATACATAACTTTCAATTCATAGTACTAGAGAAGTCAAATCGAGAAGAGAGAAGGGTCAAAATAAACTTGTTCGTATATATATATATATATATGTGTGTGTGTGTTTGTGTTAATTTCTTATAATTAAGAAGTGCTATAATATAAAACCATGACCTATTTTGAGAAGCATATTAAAGTTGATTTTTTTTTATAAAAAAAATATTTAGTTTTTTTTAAATATGTAAAAATTAGAGAAGTAATGTAATTTAAAAAAATCAAAAAATTAAAATATTAAGTTTTAACCGTCTTACCAAAATAAATCATGTAATTTTCCAAATTTTGATGAGCCAGAATCCTTTGGAAGCATATGTCCACATTTCTTTCGCACTAAATGATGTCATGTGTTGTTTATATTTATTAGTATGAATGGATTCACCTTGTATCTAGTGAGTAAAAGATACAAATATTCAACCGTACTTCAAATTTATATTACAAAAATGTTATTAGCAAGTTGTCAACAACAAGTCATTTTATATACATTTTGCTTGTGCATTGGTTTTATTTGACAAAATAGACTAAATAAATTAATAAAATAAAATATCATATTAAAATTATAATTATTTTACTATTTTCTTATAAAAATTTAAAAAGTCAAAAAATTCTTTCCAAATGAATATTTTACTCCTAAATTAAAAAAGTTTCAACCCAAAAAGCCAAATTAAAAAAATTCTAATCAAACGAGCACATAGTTTGGTTAGGAAGAATCTAGCTATTATTGGCTGCCCTGTTTCCAAGCTGCAAACAGTGACCTAGGAAATCTTTTTACTTGGTGTAGGTGATCAACTTTGAATTTAGCTATTGTTAGAACATTAGCACAAAGAGACACGTCGAGCAATTAAATAATTGTAAGCTAACACAAATTTAAATAATGAACACCAAAGGTATACAGATTATATGGGACTATAATATGCAAGATTGTCAAACAAAGTAGAAATTCTAAAGCATGTAAATATGGAGTATAACAGAGAATAAATTTAACAGTAAATCTGACCCGTGAAAAACCGAGAGGCGTGTGGTCACTGTCTTAAAAGAACTGATCCTTCCTACGTGATAGTGTTAATGGATGACAGTATCTCCAAGATTCAACCCGATAATGCTCACAGAATTGAATTCCTCGTCTAATGCTCACGTATACCAAGAGGATAAGAACCACGTCTCGAACCGGAATTGCCCACAAATAGGACATCTCTTTTTCCATATTTCATAAGGTGTCTTAGCATTATTCTTCAAGATTACTCTATTTAAGACAAAACATGCACTAAGTATTGCTTCCCCCACAAAATTTTCAGGTAAACTAGAACGTAATAACATTGCATTCACCATATCCATTAAGGTCCTATTCTTTCTTTCTATTCTATTAGATTGGGGTGAATAATGTAACGCCCTCAAAATAAAACCCACAATATACAATATTATCATGCATTAATAAAAGAAAACATTTTATTGTTTCAATCATCAGAGTCTTACGAAATAAAATACCATAGCAAATGCCCTACGGGCTTACATCTTGCCAAGCCAACACTTGGACACAATTCACTGAGTTCTAACTCAAAAAAGAGATAAAAGCCCTAGGCTTTGAAAGATTACATTATTCAAATAAAAATAAATAAACAAATCTTCAAGTCCAATCCTCACAAGCTAAGTCCTTGGAGGGAGTGAACCACCTGAACCTGAAAAATAAAGTTCCCATATAGGGTGAGCCACAGCCCAGTAGAGAAATACTAAACGAAGCATAAGAATTAACTAAAGTATTAGCATCTGATACATGGTAACACACTATAATCAAGTTACAATATTCATGACACGAATGTCTACACTGCTATGACACATTGTCTATGGCACATTTTACTTTCCACTTATGGCTCAGAACCTGGCCAAACAACTCAACAGGGTTTCATCTTTTATTACCATTACTTCCAATTCAACAGGAATAACAATTCAAGTTAGACCTAGTCATAACAAATACACATGTTGGTATTGTATCAATCATAATCAATTCACTTCCATACTTCCCAACTGATACACATTTTAGTGATGTATCATATCAACAATAAATAGACATATATCTATTAATCAATAAGCACACATAAGAGTGATGCTACTGGAGTCCATCCCCTATCTTCTCCCAATAAATCCGGTTTAGAGGTCCATCCCCTATCTTCCCCTAAACCGTGGAGTTCATCCCCTATCTCCTCCAAAACCAAATGCATATGCAATGAAACACACAATTGCCATATACAACACGTAATTAATACACAAATGTTCTGTATTAACTCAACGGTCAAACAATTGACCCAATTCCAGTTATACCTAAGCCGCATGCAAGGTCTACAACAATCAATGACTATCCTCCACCGATAGCCCAAAACAGTTATTTCTAAACAAGAAATAAATACATCAATGAATGTAAATTTAACATTCCCAAAGGTAAATACTTAAACTACCCAATTCCATGAATTAAACCAAATTCCACATTGTTCCTTTAAATTAATTATACAAATTAATCTAAACCAAAACCCTAAGGTTTCTTCCAAAATTACCAAACTACCCCCACATACCAAAATACCAACACTTAGGATTAAAGCGTATAAATGGAGTAGGAAATCCCTACCTCAAAGAAAGAACCAGAAAAGATGATGATGAAGAAGATGCTCGAAACTCCAAAGTGCTCCAAACTGACAACTGCTCAGATTAAATGGAAGCCCTCACTCTCCTCTATCTTATTTGTAAAAGAACTAGGACAAAAACCCACCCTAACTAGATCAAATCAAGGAGAGAAGATGAGTTGGGAGAGAGAAAACTCGTAACCTAGGGTTTTATAAACTGAAAGGGCTGAAAAAACTGTTTTAAAACACGAAATCACGATTTTATACTCAGCAGTTCCGCTCGAGCGGACAAAACCCCGCTCGAGCGTACACTCACAGACTCCCGCTCGAGCGGACAATCCCACGCTCGAGCGGCGGATGCACACTCCCAGCATCTCGACAAACCAGGTCCCCGCTCGAGCGTCCAAGTCCCCGCTCGAGCGTCACTCACACACTCCGCTCGAGCGGTCCAACTCCCGCTCGAGCGTCCAACCCTGCAACAAGAAAATACTGGATGGGTGTTTTCCCGCTCGAGCGCCAAAACCCCCGCTCGAGCGGACAAGCCAAAAATCTGGGCAACTAGTTTTGGTTCCTAAGCTCAACCAACCTGTTCCAAAACCCGCCCAATACATCCTATAACTCCAAATAAGAAAATATAAGACGACAACAACCATTACACAAAGATAGACTCTACGGAACCTAAGTCCGGACACAATAATCAAAAGGGAAAAGACCGGGGTCGTTATAAATAAGGTGGTGTTACCTCGTGTATTATTCCATGCTCTTCACAATAAGATAAAAGATCAGTAAGACTATATTCTCATCCTCTATCAGACCTAAGAACCTTAATTTTCTTCTCTAATTGATTTTCCACCTCATTTTTGTATACTACAAATTTATTGAAGACCTCATCTTTGGTTTTAATAAGATAAATGTAACAATACCTTGAACAATCATCAATAAATGTTACAAAGTATTTATTTCCAGCTCTAGTAGGTAGCCTACTTGAATCACAAACATCTGAATGAATTAATTGTATGAGTTGGGTATCTTTAACCTCTACACTTTTATGGGCTTTTCTAACTTATTTGGATTGAACACAAATTTCGCACTTACGTTTAAAATCCACTTGTGACTTGGGTATAAGATTTAACTCCATCATTTTCCTCATTTTCTGTAAATTAATATGACCCAATCTTCCATGCCATATGTCACACGATTCCACATTCAAAATTTGAGAAGAAAATTCATTGTCATCTGAAGCAATATTTAATTTAAATAAACCCTCAAAAAACATAACCTTTCCCAACAAAAATATCATTATTGGTTATTACAACTTGATTAGACTCCAAAACTATTTTATAACCTTGTTGTACTAAACTAGACCCACTAATAAGATTTCTTCTAACTTTTGGAACATGCTGCACTTCTTTAAGATTCAATGTCTTGCCGGATGTCATCTTCAATTCTACACTGCCAACTCCAAGCACTTGTGCGGTTGAATTATTGCCTAGTGTTACACTTTCTCCACTTGACTCTTGATAAGTTTTAAAACATTAACGATCAAAACAAACATGCACATTAGCTCCAGAGTCTAACCACCAATCCTTATTTTCATAAGTAAAATTTACTAAAGATGAACTATACCTAAAAGATGGTTCAGCTTGATTCTCTTCTAACCACTACAAAAAAATTGACTTTTTGCGACGGTAAAATACCGTCGCTAATACTTCTGATGCCGTCGCAAAAACTTTTTGCGACGGCAAGAGGGGGTCGCAAATGGAGGGGTCGCAAAAGAGTTTTTGCGACGGCACAGTGCCGTCGCTAATGTTTTTGCGACAGCATTTTTGCCTTTTGCAACAGCACTGTACAGTCGCTAATAATGTTTGAAATTTCTTGACTTTTTGCGACGGCACTATTTTATCGTCTCTAAAAATGTTATTTGAGACGGCAAAAAATACCGTCGCTAATAGTCTTTTTTTTTTTTGCAACGGCAAAAACACTGTTTTTGCGACGGTCTGGTGCCGTCGCAAAAAAATTAAAAATATGAAAATTTTTACTTTTTGCGACAATGTAATGCCGTCGCAAAAAGTATTAAAAAATAATAAAATTTCTATTTTTTTGCGATAGTTTAGTGTCGTCGCAAAAAGTAAAACCTGTAACAAAATTAATAAAAATAATAAAATTTTCTATTTTTTGCGACAGTGTAGTGCCGTCACAAAAAAGAAAAAAAAAATCCTCCGATAAAATTATTAAAAATATTAAAATTTCTCCATAATAATTACATAATAATATAAAACATTCTGTATAAAAATAACAATTTATCCATAATAAATATTCTTCCATTCATAATTACACATTAACAAAATTATCACACTACATAATGTTCCATAATACATATATAATGTTTAAATACATGATTTTGTTCATAATTCAAAATAACATAAACCAAAATTAAATGTTTTTCTCATCATTCTTTGTGGATAACAAAAACAAAAGTTAACCATATTCTTCACAGGCATGCATTCCACAAGCACTCTCCTACATGAGAAATATCTGAAAAATAAAAATAAAAATAATTAATGACAATATAATTATGTGTTAATATTTGACTGAAATTATTGTGTAAAAAATTTATGACACTTGCTACACTACCAAACAGATACAGGCATTAAAAAAAATTCAAGATCATAATAAACAAAATAATAATTTGTAAATAAAATTTACAAGACAAAAAGTATCAAAAAAAGATTTTATAAAATATTTTACAAAAACAAAAAAAAAAACAAAAACAAAAACAAAAAAAGATCAAAATATAATAAAAAATATGATATAAGCACTTTTTCCACAGTGATCACTGTTACATTGAGTTGTGATTAACATCAATTATATCCATAACCGAAGATCATTTTGATTGCAATCAAAACCACCATAATGAATCGTAATGCACATCACTTTGAAACATAATTAAACATCATAATAGGATGTAACTATTTATTATTTATAACTAACATTAATTTACACTAAAACTTAAATATGGTATATATAATGTGTATTATAACATGACTTTAGCTAAAGGCTTCAAATAAATTGAAACTTAGTGTGGAAAAATGTTAGGACTTGGGGGGGACATTTACAAACAAATATAGTATATAAATTAATATTTTTGAAATAGATGCAGGGGCCATGGGGTCCTCCCAGCCACCCCCTGCATCTGCCATGCCTTTGTATCTAATGTTAAGAAAACTGAATGAGAAATCCATTTATGTATAATCAGAGGCTCAATAAGCACTTACGAAAGAAATGTCAAATTAAACTTCCCTCTAAGACACCAAAAGAGCCCCAAAAAAAACATTTAAAAAAAATGCATAAGCAATAATTAGAGTAGGCAGGGAAAAAAGACTTTGAAATTGCAATAAAGCACCAATGCATAAGTTCAAATTACATGATCTAGCTTATACATGAACTGCATAATTAAATATCCTTGATGATTGGCTACTATCTCTATAAATGGAAATTTAAATCATGTCAAAATCACATACAAGAAGTTGCACTAATCAGAGACCTAAAATTCATCTGAATGACATGATTCTAGAGTGCTGACCACATGAAAAGACATTGAAAAAGGTGTTTTCCTATAATATAACTGAAAATCGGCTTTCTTCCTTTTATTTCAAGAACATGCATGATAGAATCAACTCTAGAGCATTTTCTAAGTAGGTGGTCAATATATGAGCACATTTTTCCACCTGAGAGATGTCATGGATAGTGTACCCACCGTCTACTAATATCCTCCCGAGTAAGACATTCATTGTCCAGGCCATAGTAAGGCCGTATAATATCACTCTCCCATTCTCTTAGAGTTGTACTAATTAGTTTGTTTACCTCATCCTGCAAAATGAATTATTGGTGTTAATTTTCCTCACTAGTCTAGAAAGTGAAAACAACATCAAAAAATGTATATATAGACCAAAAAAACTATAGGTAGAACAAAAGGCTAAAAATCCAATTGGCATATCATAGCAACACAATACAAATAAAAGAGTGTCTCTATATATAAGAAATATATATATATGCATGTGTGTATGTGCATGTATATTGGTTGTGTCCCCTTCTTGTTGCTTTCAGTGAATTTTACTTAATTGTAATAAAAAAATTACAAAAAAATTGGCATGTGCATATCCAGGTGCTAATATGTAATCATGCATGCAGCTAGTGAAAAACCACCAACCAATCCAAAATAAAGTGGTTCAGGGTGGGTCCACGTCCACCCTTGGACTACAAAATGATCACCCCAAATTTAACCTGACTGCCAATAGTTTGGTTAGCATAGACCTTCCAATCCTATATCCCACTAACTAGGAACTTTTATTGGTAGAAGTTGTTCTTTCATATATGTACATATATATGTTCTTTCCAATAATGTTGTTATTTTAGTACCAAGACATTTACTTTTTCACTTTCTAAACTTGGCATATGGGTCAGTCATAACCAGGCCGATTATAGTTGATCCAATTACGATTGGGTCATGTTTGCATTTACCAACTTGATTATAGTCGAGTTGAACAATTTTACATACATCTAAAACCTAAACCACCAGCAACCCTGGAAAGAATTTGTGAGCCAGTGGTCTTTACCTTCCAAACATCGCATCAATTGGTGAGTCTTACCTCAGAGTTCCTTTAGAGCCCTTATTTTAGAACTCTCAACCAACATATAAATTACTAATATTATTCATTATATTGCTGTAGTTTTTTATTTTGTTTTATATTATTTTTTTTTTTACCCCTGATACATGGGAAAGAAATATTGCTTAGTTTATACAACACAAAGAAAGCTCTTTGTGGTCCACAACTTTGTAGATGGTAAATACAACTTACAAGCATATATTTCAACAAAAAAAAAAACAAAAAAGAAAAAAGGATAAAAAAATCAGGCTAACATATTTCAATCAATTCCTTTGGTTCACAAACATTAACTTCAAGTTTCCTTTCCTTGGCAAAGCTGATATGTTCATTCAATTTGGTGGAATCATATCACCAACAGCACATTCAACTAATACTTGCATTGACAACCAGATATTATCTCAACAAGTTTTGCATTTTCAGGCACTCTCTTTGGCCTCCATATGGCATTGTTTTGTTTAAACTATACACTCAACTCTAGTGAATCTAAGGCTGCTCCTATAAACGAATATTAACATAACCCGTTTTAGATTTTTTTTCTACCAAAGCAGGGATAAAGAAAAGGAAAAAGAGAAAACATTTCATTATACAGTTGCAATGCAAAAAGAGAAAAGGTTTATTTTCCCAACTTGAAAATCAATGTGTGATGCTATTATCAAACAAAGAAAACATGAAATCAAAATCACAAGCTAATCAACTAAGGAAATTCAAAACAAAGGCCTAATTTTTTTTAAGAACATCGAAGCAAACATTTTAATTTTTTTTTTGAAAAAAAAAAAACTAAAATCAAACTTCATTGAATAGATCCTCTCTAAAACATGAAATCAATCAACCAAAATATTATCTAGAGCATACTGTAATCAGGTTGAACAGATAAATCAAAGGAAGAAACTATCGGGCGCTGCTGAATTCAGACAATGAGGCTTGAGGAAGAGGAGGCCGACGCTGTTGCTGCTCCGACACTGCTCCTCCGACGACGCTGCTCCTCCGCCACTCGCCATCGATCGATCGAGAGAGAGAGGGGGGGTAAGAAGAGATTAGGGATTTTTGGATTTGAGATTGGGGATTTTGGAATGGGGGTAGGGATTTTTGGGTTTGAGATTGGGGATTTGTGGGTTTGTGGGTTTGAGATTGGGGATTTTGGGGGGTGTAGGGATTTTTGGGTTTGAGATT
Organism: Camellia japonica; assembly: GCA_030407325.1. NCBI lineage: Eukaryota > Viridiplantae > Streptophyta > Magnoliopsida > Ericales > Theaceae > Camellia > Camellia japonica. The sequence continues at coordinate 129,304,490 of JAPPVO010000036.1, read as the reverse complement.
GGGGATTTGTGGGTTTGAGATTGGGGATTTGGGGGGGCGGGGTAGGGATTCTTGGGTTTGGGGTTTGAGATTGGAGATTTGGGGGGGGGCGGGAATGGGAAAAAAAAGGGCGGGAATAAAAAATAAGAAAATATTTTTTTTTTTAGTCACAAATGAAATTTAAATAACAAAATAATGTTGTTTAATTTTTTTTTTTTTTTTTTTTTGTGACGGGGGTTGCCATCGTCAAAAAATTTTATTTTTTGTTAAAATATATATTTTTGTAGTTAATGAATTTTTTTTAAAAAAAATTCTTTTTTTTTCTTAGTTACTAAGATTGAAAATTTATTTGTTTCATTTTTATTTTAATGAAAAAAAATATTATTATTTTTTATTTGGTAGAAGTAGGTGTAATATTTTAATGAAAAATATTTTCCACTAAAATAAAAGTTAATTTTCTGTAGTCAATGAAAAATATTTTTCTGCGGCCTATTTTTTTTTGTTACTAAAAATCATGATCTAATTTTTTGTGGTACAGGAAATGGAGCGGCAATAGTGGTGAAGGTGGTAGATAAGAGATGGTGGTGGTGGTGATGGTGATGGCGAAAGAGATTAGTGGTAAAGTTGTGGTAGTGGTAGTGTAAATGAAGTGGCAGGGGTAAAGGAGAGCTAATGGTAGTAGTAGTGGCAGTAGTGGTAGTGGTGGCGATGGTAGTAGTAATGGTAGTCGTAGAGGTGAAGTGGCGACAGTGGAAGTAGTGGTGGTGGTGGAATGGTGTTTGCAGTAGTGGTAAAGGTGATAGAAAAGATGGGTGGTGAGAGAGAGAAATGAGTGAGAGACAGATAGAGGAGACAGATGAGAGAGACAGAGTAATGAGCGAGAGAGAGACAAAGTGGTCGCTAAAAGTGTATTTTCTTGTAGTGGATCGATAAATCGAGAGGGAGCTCAATAAAGAGAGAAGACGGGAGTGAGAGAGTGAGCAACGCAAACACAGTAGGAGAGAGAGAGAAAGAGAGAAAGAGAAAGAGAAAGAAAATAGACATAGAGAGAATAGAGATGGACGAGAGAGACAAAGAGAGATAGAGAGAAGAGAGATGAGCGAAAGAGACATAAAGAGAAGAGAGATTAATGAGAGAGACAGAGAGAAAAACAGAGAGAAGAGAGATGAGCGAGAGAGATAGAGAAAGATGAGAGATAAGAGAGATAGAGAGAAGAGAGATGAGCGAGAGAGATAAAGAGAAGAGAGATGAGCGAAAGAGACAGAGAGAGAAAAGAAATGAGAAAAGAGATGAGAGAAGAGATAGATGAATGAGAGAGACAGATAGACAGACAGACAGACAGAGAAGAGTGATGAGTGAGAGAGAGAAAAAGAAGAGAGAAATGAAGATGAAAAAATGGATGAAAAGATATATAGAGAGAGAGAGAGAAAGAGCGAAAAGAGATAAACGAGAGAGAGACAGAGAGAGATGAGCGAGAGAGCGAGAGAGATAAAGAGAAGAGAGATGAGAGAGATAAAGAGAAGAAAGATGGACGAGAGAGAGAGACAGACAGACAAACAGACAGAGAGAGAAAGAGATAGAGAGAAAGAGACATATAGAAAAATAGAGAGAAACAAGATATGAGCGAGAGATAGACAAAAAGAGAGAGAAATAGAACGAAAAGAGATGAGCGAGAGAGAGACACAGAAAAAAGAGAGAGACAGAGAAGAGAGAAGAAGAATGAGCGAGAGAGATAGAGAGAGATAGAAAGATAAGAGAGAGAGAGAGAGAGAAAAGAAATGAGAGAGATAGAAGAAGAGAGAATGAGCAAGACAAACAGAGAGAGGAAAACAGATGTGAGAGATAGAGAGAAGAGAGATAGACGAGAGACACAGAGACAAAATAAGAGAGAGAAACAGACAGACAGAGAAAGAAGAGTGATGAGTGAAAGAGATAAAGAGAAGAGAGAGATAGAGACAGAGAGACAAGAAGATGAAAAAAATGAATGAAAAGAGAAATGTTATATTAAAAGAGTAAGACGGCATTGTTTTTTTTAATTTTATTTTGCGACAGAAAAAAGTACTAGAATTTATTCAAACCATTTTGTGATTGTATATATATGAAGCTGTCTCAAAACCACAATCACTATGCTAGGTTAGAGTTTTCTAAAAACTCTTTTGAGAGATAGAGGGAGAGATAGAAAAAGGGAGAGAAACAAGAGATGAGCGAGAGATAGACAAAAAGAGAGAGAAATAGAGCGAAAAGAGATGAGCGAGAGAGAGACACACACAGAAAAACAGAGAGACAGAGAGAGAAGAGAAATGGGCGAGAGAGATAGAAAGATAAGAGAGAGAGAGAGAGAGAGAGAGAGAGAGAGAGAGAAAAAAGAAATGAGAGAGATAGAGAGAAGAGAGATAGGCGAGAGACATAGAGAGAAAATGAGAGAGAGAAACAGACAGACAGAGAAAAAAGAGTGATGAGTGAAAGAGATAAAGAGAAGAGAGAAAGATAGAGATAGAGAGACAGGAAGATGAAAAAATGAATGAAAAGAGAAATGTTATATCAAAAGAGTAAGACGATATTGTTTTTTTTAATTTTTTTTGTGACAGAAAAATACCGTTGAATTTATTCAAACCATTTTGTGACTATATATATGAAGCTATCTCAAAACCACAATCACTATGCTAGGTTAGAGTTTTTCAAAAACTCTTTTGAGAAAATTATACTTTCTTATTTTCCGTGTTATATTGTTTTTATTGAATTTTTTTAATATTTTAAGTATTTTTTTTAATCTTCAGACACACTTAACATAAATACACCTAAAAAATAAAAAAATTGTAAAAAAAATCTTTTAAAAATTCACTAAATACCAAAAATACAAAAAAAAAAAAAATACAATAATTCAATATTTTTTTTTTGTATTTTTATGTATTTATTAATTTTTAAAAATATTTTTTCATAATTTTTTATATTTTAGATACATCTAAGTAAGGTGCATCTAAAAAAAATATTTAAAATTTAAAAAATATTCGCTAAAAACAAAAAAAAAAAACACGAAAGGCACTTTTTGCGACGGCAGAAAATGCCGTCTCCAAAAAGCAGAGTATTTGCGACGGCACCATTTGCCGTCTCAAAAAAGCAGAGCATTTGCGACGACACTATTTGCCGTCTCAAAAAATGAGAGTATTTGCGACGGTATTTTCTGCCGTCGCAAATACTCTCATTTTTTGAGACGGCAAATGGTGCCGTCGCAAATACTCTGCTTTTTTTAGACGGCATTTTCTGCCGTCGCAAAAAGTGACTTTTTGAGACGGCAAGTGTGCCGTCGCAAATAATTCCGCCTCATAAACCCACTTTTCTTGTAGTGAACATATTACTTGAGCCCTTAAATTCCTTTGATATTGCACTGGTTCGATCTTTTTGAAATAGCAATCTTTTGCAACATGATTTATTCTTCCACAAACAAAGCAATGCATGCTACCTTTAATGATGCCCTTGGGTTTGTCATTGCTTTGATGAATTGGAGCTAGGTTTCTATTTGGATTGAACCGATTGGTTTTGAAGGTTGTGCCCCTAGGTTTAAAATTATTTCTATTATTGAAATTTCGAGGCCTATTGCTGAAGTTCTTGTTGAAATTCTTATTGTTGCGGTGGTTATTGTTGCTGCTACTTTTATTTTCAATAAGGTTTACCTTAGGTGGCTTCTCTAATGGTTTGGGCAAACTAGCTCTATGTTTCTCTTCCACCCTAAGAGAGTTTAAAGTTTGAGTCAAGGTAAGCTCTCCTTGTTTGTGCCAAGAGACTGGGGCAAAGTTTATCCAAGATGGAGGTAGTTCATCAATAAGATATGACACTTTGAAATCTTCACTAAAAATTGTCCCATTTTTTTAGCACTCCTCAAAAGTTCTTGAAATTCATGAATTTGTTCGCCTATAGGTTTTTTATCTGACATTTTGTAATTGTTGAAAGTCGAAACGGTAAACCTATTTATGCCAGCATCATCTATCCCATATATACTCAGCCTCTAGTGTTTCCCAAAGCACTTTTGCGGTTTTAGTACCATTAAGATACACGTCATAAAAATGGTTTGACAGGGCACTAAGAATTCTATAATAACAGTGATATTCCATTTGCTCTTCTGTCATCCAAGACGATGTTTGGTCTGGGCTAGGCTGAGAGTTGTCAATAGCAGAAAATAGCCCCAAGACGGTAAGACAGTAACGCACTTGAGTTTGCTATCTCCTAAAATGTTATCCACTAAATTTTCCCGGTTTATAAGTGTTAGCCTCCTCAATTTTGGCCATTAGACTAGATATTTAACAAAGCTAAGGACAAGCAATCCATTCATAATAACAAAGGCAATTGTAAGGCTTTATAAACTTTTAATATTTGACCTGGTGATATACAAGAACCGTAAACTGCTTTAATACAAAAATTGGTGTTTATTCTTTTTTATTTTTCCTATATATAACATAAAATTTGTTCTTACTGATTTTCTATTTAAAGTTGCTTTAAACTGTTAGAGCATTAGCACAAAGAGACACATACAGCAATTAAATAATTGTAAACTAACACAAATTTAAATAATGAACACCAAAGGTACGCAGATTATATGGTACTATAATATGCAAGATTGTCAAACAGAGTAGAAATCCTAAAGCATGTAAATATAGAGTATAACAGAGAAAATAAATTTAATAGTAAATTTGTCCTGTGAGAAACCGAGAGGCGTGTGTGGTCACTGTCCTAAAGCAACTGATCCTCCATACGTGAAGGTGTTAACGGATGACAACACCTCCAAGATTCAACCCGGTACTGCTCACAGCCTTCCTCGTCTGATGTTCACGTACACCAGGAGAATAAGAACAACGTCTCGAACCGGAATTGCCCACAAATAGGAAATAACAGAGAAGAGAGTTTTTGAATAATAATAGAATTTTTTTGGGGAATAGGAGAGTATGGTTTTCCTGCCTCAAGCTTTGGAAAACTGTTGGGTATAAATAGGAGTGAAGGTCTTGAATCTCCAACACTCAAATTGAAAAATAATTATAATATGATTTAATAAAAATGTACCAAGTTTCATTTGGTCTAACAGTTTCACATGTTTATTGTCATTAAAGATAATAATAGAATTTATAATAAAAATATAAAAGAGTTTATATGAAATAGTTTGTAATAGTAAGAAATGATTTGGTTTTAAATTCTTAATCAATTACAAGTTTGAAACTTTATTAACAGCTATGTTACACGTTTAGAGAGAGAGAGAAAAAAAAAAAAAAAACATCTTGAAATGTTTAAATATTAAATATGCCCATCAAAAATATATATATATATATATTAAAAATGTGGATTAATTTATTTTGATTTTATCCACATTATATAGAAATTAGATTTACATCATAATTTAAATTTTATATTTTTATTTTATTTTTAAAAACTAAACATTTATGCCTCGAATGGGCAAGTAATCCTCCAAAACGTGGGGCACTAGACGTGTTGTCCATAATTTTTTTATTTTGAAATATTCACAATTGTTAAATTATGTTTTAAAATTATCTTATTTCAATATTCTTATAGTGTTTAAAAATATAGAGATAAAGAGATTTGAACACAACTAATCATTTCTAAAAGTAGAATTGTATTGATTAAACCCTATTAATCTAGGTCAGCCTTGTTAATAAGATTCCCATTCTTTATAAACAAAAAACAACCTTTGATTATTTGGTTGACCATAGATCTTTTATACCACATGACATTCACGAGTGAATTCACGCAGAAGGTGCAAAAGATCATTGAAATTCATTCAATAATGCGTACTTTTTAACGGGAAATTTTACTGTATACATTCTTAATTATGTCAATTTTTTTTTAGTTATAACTAATTTTCTTCTTTAGTTATAATATTATTTTAGTTATAATTCATGAGATTATTGATTATACTTCATGTAGCGTTTAGTTATATTTTTTTTTCCCAATTATGACTCAAAAAGTATGAAATTATGTTATTTTATTCTTTAATTTAAGGTGTATATATAGTCTTTCCCATTTTAATTATTTATTTTTATAGACAACATTAAGAAGTTATATTTGTACTATTGAAAAAAAAGAAGAAAGAAGGCTTCCTTAAAACATTATTTGTCAAACTTAGGGAATATTTGGAATTATTTAAATAAGTATTTTTTTTACTTAAAAAAAAAAAATATAAGTTGAGTTTGAAGTGATGTGATGTGATGAAAATGTAATGTGATCCAAATAAAATAATTATAACCCAAATAAAATAATGTATTAAAATAACATGTACTATTTTAACACATACCAAACACCCGTTAGTTCATGCCACACATATCTGCAATGGTAAGTCGAAAAATTGAAACGCCTCCTCCAAAGTGATTCCACCTCCTTTCTGATCAAAACCCCAAAATTAATTCCATCCAAATTTTCCCACATAGCTTTTATCATTTTTTTTTAATCAATAGGAGAGTAATTATAAATATAAAAAATATTTATATCATCAAACAAATTAATAGTCCATAATAGTTAGAAAGCCAACAAAATCTAATACAACAATATACCAAGTGCTAACGAAAGCCCAACCCTAACAACCACTACTAACTATATACCAACCCCCATAATGGAGAAGATAATCACCATAAAAAATATCAAACTCCTCTACATAAAAGTGAAATCGGAGATCTCACACTTGAAAGGGTATCACAAAACCACTAGGGCAAATGCCCTAGTTGTAAGCTTAATGTGGATGGAAATGCTGCTAAAGGTAACCATGGACCACCTAAATTTGGTTGCTCTTCAGAGACGACCAATGGTTTCATGGGAAACATTGAAGCAATTAACAGTATAGAGGCAAATTTATGGGACATTCTCTCAAAATCATAGGGAAGGGCTACAAAAGGAGTTTTTGGTTAAATTCGACTCGACTGTGGTTATTGAGCTCAATAATAACATGGAACTGAAAAAACAGCCCCATAGGGCTTTGAATGAAGCTTGTCACTTCCTTTTTTAGACACAACTCTTGTATTACCTTTGAGGGAAGGGAATTCTTGAACTAAACTTTTTGACAAATATGAGTGTTTATAGCTAATGAAGAGGTGGAAATCTTAGAACTCCCCCTCAAAACCTTTCCCCTCCTCATCCTTGCAAATGTTGCTAGTGTCTCTTTTGTAAGACATCTCTAGTTTGTTGTTTTACTTTCCCTTGAGCCTTAAAAAAAGAAAATTATAATTGGAAATTTTATATAGAAAATTTCATAAGCAATAACACATTAGCAATATTAAAATAATAAACAATTTTAATTGGTATTTTGATTTGAAATTACCATATCACACTGCTTGTGTGCATAATGATTGACCACGTTGGAGACTAATGAACCAAACACACTACTTCCAAATTTGTGTACAATAAAAGTTACCCTAAACAATCGAAGGAGAATTCTATTTTACACTCCTATGCTATATGCAATCTTAGTTATATTATTTTCTTTTTTAATTATGACTATTATTTTTTTTTTTGTGTGTGTGTGTTGAATTTGAGTACACTTTTTATTTTATTTTTTATCTTTTTTGAATCACAACACCTCTTTACTTTTCTGTATATCTTTTCATAAAAAGTCAAAAAATGTATTTATTTAAATCATCCCAAATAATGTTATGACTTTTTTGTATTTGATTATGATTTTTTTTTTAATTTTTTTATTATTATAACTCAAAAAATATAAAATTATGATATTTTATTATATACTTATAATATGGTACACACCCTATACTCTTTCCCGAAAATTGAATATGCAAAAAATTAAAAATTAACTGCTAATATATCTCATTATTACATATGAGACAAATTGGTGAGCCTTTTTTAACAGTTTCAAAAAAATTCTTTTTTAATCCAAAATAAATGCCTACCTTTCATTCTGTGAATTATTTATTGGGAAGGAGATCGAGTCGCCGCTTCTCGTGTCGTACATGGTCTGACAAACCACGCACAAACAACATCATCTGTACCGAAAAAAACCAAGACAACACAAATATTTTTGATTGATTCCATGCCAGACAACTTAAAAAAAAACTCGCCGGAATTTCTTACTACGCATCGAAAAGTGTTTCGATTTTTATTCCCCACAAAGAAAAACAAAACAAAAGAAAAAGAGTAGTCTATTACAGTTCCGGGGACTATAACACTCGCCGGAAATCTGACTACCAATTTGATCTGTTCATACAAAAAGCTTCAAAAGCTTTGGTTCTTCTTCTCTTCTCAGCTTCTTCACACCATAATCATCATTTCCTCCAAAGCTCATCATCACCATCTCCGATGATTCTGCCAAATTGAACGATATTGCCACCGCCTTTTGCTGCTGCTTCTTCTTCTGCTCGTAATAATTCAGTCCAGAAGAGATGTTGAGATCGGAAAATTGGAGTTGTGTGCCACTGCTATCATTATCAAAGCCAGAGTACCGATTCTGAAGCTTCAATGCATCGGCGCGAAAAGCTTTGGAAGATTCGTTGGTTTCTGGGTTTTGAATTCCGGTGAGATTTGGCCGCAAGGTGCCGCCGGAGAGAACGGTCTGAACGGCGGCCTGGCAGATGTGCCAATTACCGGTGGAGAGGAGGCCCACAGCGCCGTTCACCGGATTCACCGTACGACCGCAGGCTTCAAATAACAGGGACTGAAACAGAGCTACACACAAATACAGGGTTCAAAATAATTAATTAATTAACAGAATCAAATCAAGCAAAAGCAAAGCTTGTTGCTTGTTGTGATGATGATCAATTAAGATTTGCAACTTTGAATTGATTAATTAACTACCAGGTCGGTTGTTGTGAGGCACGGCGGAGATGAAGGACATGAGATCGCTTCGGCCGAAGAACTTGGAGACAAAAAGAGTGGCGTGGCCTTGGGCTTGCGGTCTCTATCTGCAAACACGGCCTCAGAATACACGACTCGCCGCATCTCCTTCTCAGAGCACGGCACCCGTTGCAGCTCATCATCATCTCTCTCTCCCTCTCTTTCTCTCTCTCTCTTCTCTGCGATTCTGTGGTTATTTCTTCAGCTCAAAGGAAAAGGGAAAGAAAAAGCAAAAGACCAAACATAGTGAGCTGATGAGACAGAGGGTAAGGTTTGGATGGCCTTAAAATACAAGTGGTTATAGTGATGCACTTAGAAAAATTATTAGTTACTCTTAAAAGTGTTAGTATAGATGTTATTGGGTCATGGAGTTCAAAAATTATTAAGTAATCTTGAAATGTGTTGAGATATTACTAATGTGAAGTAATTTTTTAGAAAAAATGCGTAGTGGTTTGAATTTGTGTGACCCGAATTTGTGTGGCCGGAATATGTCAAAACGATATCGTTTTACATTCAAAACGACATCGTTTTAGGTGTTTCGAGCTATTCGAGTCATGAATTTTCGAGTTACCAAACATTGTTGAATTTTTTATTTCTTAATTATATAATAAAGATGAATTAATATCACTCACTGCCATTGTTAAATGCTTTTGTTATATGATTAATTTAAAATATTATGTAAATAATGTTATACGATATTTCAAGACTACTTACATCATAAACTTATTTTTTTATTTCAATTCATTGTGTTTGATTGAAATTTGAAAAAAAAAAATTATAAATTCATCTTTATGAAAAAGTAAGCCTCAATATAACGAGGTATTAAATCTCATTTTTACTAATTTGATAAATTATAATTAATGTAACAAAAATAAATAAAGGGATGATCTGAATCATTAAAAAAAATAAACTCGTGTTAAATTGTTGGGTTTGAGTTAAAAGTTAGCAGTTAATTAGAGTTAAGTTAGTGGTTAAGTTACGTAAGAGTGATAGTGGGAGACACGTGTGTGGGGGGCTTATTGACAAGGAATATCTAATCTATTAATTAATTTATATTTATTTATATTAATATGTCTGATCCGAAGTCCAGGCTGGACATGAGCGAGAGAGAGCGGCCTCGGTTTTCCGCAGGAGTTTTTGGTCACAGGATCTCAACACGACCAGCCTACCCTACGATTTCGATTTCTTTTTGATCAATTTGTACTTTCCTTAACTGCTGAACTCTGTCCTTTTTGTACTCATTTGGCCAGCACAATTTATATTTTAAAATTAGCAAAAATACTAAGAGTTGATTTAGGATATTTTAAAAAAGTGTATTTTTTGACTTATTGACTTTTATGTATTAGGTTTGGGTTGGGTTTGATGTGATATGTTAGAGAGGTGATGTGATTTAAATAAGATGATTTGACTTAAATAGGATAGTGACTTTTTAACTTTTTGTATTATTTAAGTCATGTCAAACTTAACCTAAATCAATGAGACAATTAAACATTATTTATATTTTTATGATAGTGTAATTTTACTATATGCCTAGTGTATTGCATCAAAGTTGTACCACAAAAAATTTGATATCTAATTTAATAAATTTTTGCACAGTTCGTTGATTTGATATTTCTCTGAAAATTAATACAACATGGCTCATGTTTATAATAAATTGTGAATTATTAATGTATTTTTAAGACATGCACTCCCTCCGTCCCAAAATAATAGTTTCTTTTAGGGAATCTAACTTTTTTTGGTAGTACAATTATTACATTTGAAAAAAGTTGATTTTTCAAAATTATCCTTTTGGTAGTACATTTTTTGAGAATATCAATGTCATAATTATACTTTTTATATTGTTTATTAATTTAAAAGAATGGCAAAATAGGAAATTTATATTATTTTTGTACTTGATTTTTTAAGAGGAACTAATATTTTGGAACAATGAAAAATGGAATAAGAAACTAATATTTTAGAATGGAGGGAGTAATATTATTGATTTATACATCATCTATGTATAGGTGCTACTTTCTCTATCCACCGATGGATTTGGAAGGGGGGCACTTTTGATTTGCGTACTTTCTTTGCTTTTGGGACATAATCTGTGCTGAGTAGAGATGTGGTCCGTAACAACTTAAAAATCACATCTATAGAAAAATTTTATAATGAAGTAGATTTGTCTCCAGAAGTACAAAGTGAGTTAGACATTGTTATTGGAATTGTGAGATTTATTATGAATTTTATTTTAATAATTTGAATTATATAATATGTATAACTTATCGAGTGTTTTATTTCTGAAAAAATTACGTTAATCAGATATCGATAGTCTCTTAAAGGAAAATAAGATTTTAAAAATAAATTGTTAAAAAAATATATTCTAATTAATGAGCAATTGATATCCAATCATCGTGATTTTTTACAGGGATGAAGTACTCAACGAGTTCTACACATTGCACGATTCGGATAATTGAAATGAGACTCATGGTAGACCCCACAGATAACACACATCTTATTTTGGAATATGTATTCTAATTATGATGTTTATAGTATTTAGTTATAATTTGTTATGACTTATTATAATGTTGGTTATATTCGGTTATGATCTACTATGATTATTATTTTGGTTATTATCCAAAATATCTTTAGTTATATATCTTGTTTGTTTTTGGTTATGATTCATTATTTTATTTTATTTTTTTAAGTTATAAATGTCATAACTTGCATATAAGCGTGTATTCTAGAATGATCTTTTATTTTGGACAAATTATAAATACACTTTTTGAAGTTTGTTTAAAATATTAAAAGACAATTGTGAAAAAAGAAGAAAAAATTGAGCATTCTAACAAAATAAATTCTGAATTTTTAATTTTGTCAATTTAAATCATAATCATTTGATTTGCTTTCAATCTAGACTATCAACTATAGACTGAAAAGAGTATTTTAGTTATTTTCAATGTAGATACACATATAATATCTAAAATACCAATTTTCATAGAATTTAATGACTAAAATATCCATTTTTCTATCGATTTACTTAACGAAAATAGACAAATGATTTAGATTGAAAACAAATAAAAGTTTCAAATTTAAATTGACAAAGTTAAAAACTCATGATTTATTTTGTTACATGAGTCAAAGCCTAATTTTTTTTTTCTTGTAATTTCTCCAAACATTAATTACTCCTTATAATTATAGAAATTACGTCATACTCCTTTAAATTTCTAATCGCATAACACGCATAACAAATTATGCATTTTATTAATCAATTATTAATTTAATAAATAATTTTTAATGATGTTAGGAATATATTTCATTTGAGTAGTGCTATTCTAATCTAAAAATTAGAGACACACTCTAAATCCAATGATATGATAATGTCTAAAATATCTAAGGCAACTCTCTCTCTCTCTCTCTCTCTCTCTCTCTCTCTCTCTCTCTCTCTCATTCATGTTTCTCTAATCATCAACTAATTACTTGACTTACACATCATTGGATCTAAAATGTGGGCTTATATATCCTTTGCATTTTAATTAATAGTTTTGGTAATTTTATTATTGTGTAGGAGGGTAGTTAGGAATTTTATTTTTCTATTAACTTTGTTAAATGACAAATTCTAACATGGGGTATTTGTAATTTCGATATTCACGAGAAATAATTCGTATTTTAAGCAAATTTCAATAGATGTATTTGTAATCTGGAAGTGGATTCCCTCTGGTCCATAATTTGGACTAGAGGGCGTTATTTGTGCTCACGAAACCCACCACGGGTCATGTTTCGATAATGTGAACTGTTTATTTTACCGAGCACCTCGTGTATTTAATATACAAAAAACATTAGATTGATTCAATAATCATAACATATTCAATTTATACATTTGTCATTAAATAAAAATGGACGACAATTGTGTTTTTAAAAATAGACCATTCAATTTTTTATTTTTATTTTTTTTGGTAACAAATGAAATAGATAGAATAAATTACGATTATTAAATTGATCTAATTTTTTGTGTAGATGATATATAAAGAACTCGAGAAAATTAATAATTTAGATACTTGAAACAGAATCTGTGATAAACCCTATGGACTCGAACAATGATATCTAATTTAAATTATGGATATGAAGAAATCCACCTCCTTTGTATTTGCCTTTTTACTTTTTTTTTTTTTTTTATTCATATCCTATAGATGATTTGTAGAAAATTCTTATAAGTTCACTCTACTGTAGCGGATGAATATTATCCAATTCTCTATTTAGTTTATTCAGCGACATCCATTGTTTTTTTTATGTCAATTTGGTTGGGATCTTTCTATCTTGTTATGATGTATTTTTGTATTTATTATTCTCTCTCTTTATTAAAGTATTATCTTCTTGTATGTTGATTTTCTGTCAATAAAGTTTTCCTCTTTTTGCTGATAAAGAAAGTGACTTATATTTTGAATTCTACTTTATTATGTAACTAGTATATGCCGTGCCTAAAGACACGGTGTAAATAATGTTAAAATCAAAATGTAATTATAATTTATACATATTATGTTGAAATTTGTGAAGTTTGTGTCATTTTTGACAAAGATATTTGAAAAATATATTTAATATTTTTCTTCTTAAAGAACTTGTAACAATTTTGCTTGTATTACACGCTCTATAAAACTCAAATAAAAAACAATTCCCCTTACCCTTAATGCAAATTAAGAAATAAACACATAAGATTTATAATGTTCACCAATATTGCAAATCAAAATATAAGAGCAAGTACAAAAAAAAATTGTAAACACTAAACAAAATACAGAAATCAAAAATATTGTATACTTGTTAACGTTCTATAATAAAAAGAAAAAAGTTACTAAATACCACATAAAGCACATAGTAAGTGTTCTGCAATCTCAACATATTAAATTGAAAATTAAATATCAAGCAATGCATACCAGCCTGTACTCTACAATTCCAAACAAATGAAATAAATAAAAAAAAAATTAAAATTAAATATCAAATAATGCAAAGCAGACAGTGCTTTACAATCTAAAAAAAAATTAAAATTAAAATACGCACTGGTTAGTGCTACTGCTGCCAATCAAATTATAACTACATAAGAAAAACAAATATTATATTGTCATACACTAAAAAAGTGGGTTAAAACCTTACAAAAGTGGGTTAAAGCTTTCCAAATATATATGCTTTACAAAATTGTGTTAATAATATGTCTTCAAGCATGTATTTGGCCAAATTTCATCCTCATTACTTTTCAAAAAGGCTTTGTATCAACTTATATGTATTCCCAGTGAGGAATATGCACAGCAATATGATAATTTGTGGAAACAAAAAAAATATAAATTTGTATATTTGTTGGAAATATACATATCAAAACACTTTGAGATTGAAATTTCCTTATTACATCCTCATCGAAGCAAGCTAATCGTATTTCTCCTTTTAAGCTCTATAGATTTTTCGATCCAAACCCACATAAATCCATATTTCCAATTATTATTAAATTGAAATTTTATAAAAGTTATATAATCAATAGAAATAAATTTACATGGTTACATTTTGATAAAACATGATTTAATCTACATAGAACACTATAATAACACTTCAGGATAAACAATATTTGTAGTAGAATCCAAACTATCTTTAAGGAGGAGAATACTTATACGATCAAAGGATGTACATCTGGACAATGCCACATATAATTGCCCATGGCTAAACACTAGTATGCACAAATCAACCCGAAAAAATTTCACAAATTGTTCTTGAGATTTATTAACGGTCAAGGGATATGCTAATCAGACTGGAAATTGACGTCTTGTCATTTGGAAAGACATTTCTACAGAAGATGGTGTCAAAGATATCTTTGGTATGAATGCCAAAGTGCCAAACTTTTCTCCAGTTAAAATTTGAGCTTCAATTATACAAGTGTCGCACCTAGTAACCATCAATCTTGTACCATTACATAGTCTATCTTTCGGTCCAATGTTTCTTAATAATATTATAGGACAACCAACTTCCAACTCTAACTTAAAAGTTGGTAGCCTAAGAGAATTCAATGAATTTAAATATTCATTAGGATATCTATTTGTAATGGTAGGATCAATTTCATTATCTTCAGACATTTTATTTGCTGCAAGATAAGTATATAATCTCCCTGGAAAGATATTCAATGCAGTAGCATTAATGTCATTGACATTATCGTTACGCGCAAATAGAATTGTGCGTTCAGTTAAAAATATTAAGGTCGACGTCTCTATCATATTCAACTGTGGGTAAACTGTAAAGAGTAATTTATTCAAATCTTGACATTTGTATATTGTTGATGGAAGGTTGAAAATTTCTTCAGAATTGGTCCCAATCTAAAAAAAGTGAAATCAATAGGAAAAAAAAAAAAAAAGAAGTGTAAACACAATTTATTAATTTAAAATAATTTATATAATAAAGAATAAGGTTAAAGTTGTGTTAACTCCATCATGAAATTTGCAAAATTAGCATTTTCATGGTCTTCATGATTCAAGCGCATATTCAAATCCAAAGTTAAGATATGTATATGCTTCCATAGAACAAAGTGGCTTAATGATGCATTCACAATTTGCTCACGAACTCCTTTGGGTGTAACTAGTAAGATTTGTCGAAAGTCTCCACCAAGAACAACAATAATACCCCCAAATGGCTTTTGACTATCACAAATATCCCTCAATGTATGATCAACCGCCTCAACACAATGTATATGTTGTATAGGAACTTCATTCCAAATTATGAGTTTTGTTTCTCTAAACAACTCAGCTTGTAATGATTATTTGCTAAACCCACAAAGTGAATTTTCCAAGACATCTAACGGAATGGAAAATGTTGAATGTGCAGAACGACCTCCTACCAATAGCAATGATGCAATTCGAGATGAAGCCACAGTAACAACGATATGCCCAAGGCTGTGACATTTTAATACAATCATATTGTACAGAATGTTTTCCCTGATCCAGCACCCCCATTCAAAAAGAAAACAGTTCCTTTATTTTGAAAAACTAAAGAAGTGATTGACACAGGTTAAAGCTAGCACGTCTGTCAACGGCTTACAAGTCAAAGGTCCTAACCGCAATCACTGCTAACGGATTGACTCTACGCGACTTGGGTGACGTCCCACTAACCCTAATACTGTTCTAACCATCATTAAGCACTAAACCAAGAATATTATTCATTATAGTTTCATTTTATTTTATCTTAATTATGCCATATATGGTCTCATGATCTACTGTGCTGGAGGGGGAGGCCGAATGGCCGTAGCCAAAAGGCAGATCTGCTCTTGCAGTTGAGTCTGGACTTGTTCAATTTTTTGATTACAAGTTTCTAATTTTGGAGACCCCAAGAATCATTAGGCCAAATAGATAAATAATAAACAATATTATTTTTTCTTGTAATATAATAATCTAACAATTCATTTAATATAGAAAGAGAATAAACAGACATGCATTAAAAGATACAGAGAGATATACTTACAATCAGTACCAAACTTTTATTTATTATGCTTCAATAGTTGGAAAAGAGAACACACTGAAAAAGAAGAGAGGAGAGAGTACAGACTTATAAAACTGAAAACTTAAAATTTTCGTTCTACCTCAACAAGGGTGAGGATGCCCTTTAAATAAGAAAATAAAAGTAAAGGGATAGGATAAAGCGAGACAAGTGGCGTGTCCTGAATGGTGGTGGAGTCGTGCATCTTATCTCCTTGGATTCCCTTATCTAGAATAGTGTCGGCAAGTGGACAGCTGGAGGATAAGGCAGATGAAAGAATCTTCTTTTGGCCGAAAGTTATTTCGGCATTTTGCGGAGCTGGAAAGTGATGCTGAATAGGTGACAGACAAAGAGGTAAATTATTCCTCTTTTCCTTTTCCTTTCTTGTCCTTGTCCTGGCTCATCTTGTCGGCAATCAAGCTGGTGAGAGAATCCCAAAAATCTCCAAAATTGGTGGCTCTACATGCAGAAAGATGCAGAGGCCTATGTCAGGAAGTGTGAAAAATGTCAAAGGTTTGCACCTCTAATATACCAACCAGCAGCAGACCTGAACCCAGTATCCAGCCCTTGGTCGTTTGCCCAATGGGGCATGGATCTCGTTGGACAACTGCCCCAAGCAACTGGACAAAGGAAGTACCTGCTGGTAGCAACAGATTACTTCACCAAGTGGATATAAGCTGAGCTCCTAGCTAAGATCCGAGATGTGGACGTGAAGAACTTCATATGGAGAAATATCATCACAAGATTTGGGATTCCAAGAGCAATAGTTGCCGACAATGGAACACAATTTGACAGCAAGCTAATCAAAAGCTTCTGTGCAAAATTCAAGATCAAGAATTATTTTTCAACCCCAAGCTTTCCTCAAAGCAATAGACAAGCAGAAGCATCCAACAAAGTTATCCTGCATGGGATAAAGAAGAGGTTGCAAGTAGTAAAAGGAAAATGGGTGGATGAACTGCCAAGCGTACTCTGGGCATATCGGACTACGCCGAGAAAATCAACAAGGGAATCCTCCTTTGCCATGGCTTATGGCACAGAAGCTGTCATCCCGCTGGAGGTCGGCATCCCAGCGATCAGAACCTAGGGAGTAGAGAATGGGACTAATGATATACTCTTAGCCCGAGATCTGGATCTTTTAGAAGAAAGAAGGGAGAGAGCTGCAATTTAGCTAGCAGCATACCAGCAGCAGCTTGCCAGAGCTTATAATAAAAGGGTCAACCCAAGAGAGTTTCAAATCGGCGACCTCGTTCTGAGGAAAGTTGTCGGCAACAAGAAGGATCCCAGAGAGGGGAAGCTTGACCCAAATTGGGAAGGACCCTATAGAATCATCTCGGTACTGGGCAATGGGGCATATCGGCTTGAAGATAATGAAGGCAAAGAGTTGCCAAGGCCTTAGAACACTTGCAATTGGAAAATTTTCTATCATTAGAATTTTGTGTCATTTTTGCCGAAGTAAATAAATAAAGTTTTAGCTTGTTTATATATGTTTATACACTTATGACTGATAAAGATACATAACGTTGTTTCTGGAATGCATGTATAATGAGAACCCAAGTGGAACTTAGGTTCACATCAGGGGGCAGAGAGAAGAGAAATAATGTTTAACACTTGTTGAAACTTGAGAAAAGTTTACAAGTTGAAGTTAAACCGAGATGATGTTTAACACTTGTTGAAACTTAAGAAAAGTTTACAAGTTGAAGTTAAACCGAGATGATGTTTAACACTTGTTGAAACTTGAGAAAAGTTTACAAGTTCAAGTTAAACCGAGATGATGTTTAACACTTACTGAAACTTGAGAAAAGTTTACAAGATTAAAGTTAAACCAAGGGAGTATTAAGCTAAGTACTTATGTACTTGCCGATGTAAACTAAGGTATTTCACCCCGAGAAGGTTGCACAAGACTACGGTGCTTGTTGAAAACACAAAATTATTCTAAGTATGAAAGTCATACAAGAAGCGATAAAGGGAAGACAAACATGCAAACATTCAAGAAAGAAAGAAGTTCTATTCATTAAAAGGCACATCGGCCATATGAAGAGCTTGCATTGTCTCAAAAACAAAGAAGTACAAAGTGTAAAAAAACAAAAGAAAAGGACATCAAAATTAAGATTCCTCAACATCATTAGGAGGTTGGGTTTGGATCTCGGAAGACCGTTGGGAGGACATCTCGGCCACCTCTCGGCTGCAAGCTCAGCATCAATCTCTTGAAGGGTCTGATCAAGGCTCTTGTTGACGAGAGGCACGTCCAATGATGCTTGCTCAGGGGTAGCTTCCTTGGGAACCTCCTCAACCTCCTCATCTTGAGTCAAGTCTAGGACTTGCTCATTTTGAGGAGGAGACTTAGCCCCAGCAACATCTTTTGACTTCCTTACCAAAACCTCCTCCTCGGACTCAGAGTCGTCGTCGGCGGATTGGCTTGGAGTTGGAGGGAATGGCAGAGGAAGGACATCGGCATTCCTGAAGGGGGAGTCCTCGGGGACATCAAGCCTTTTCAGCAAGGTCATCCAGCCAAGGGTGAAGCCCCTGTTGCATGCCTGCTTTACCTGCTTTTCGTAGTCCGCCGTAACGTCGGCCACCTCCTCAGTATATGCCCTCTCGTCGGCGGCCTTAACTTCGGCCTCTTTGGTGGCCAGGGCGTCTTGAAGCTCCTTTTGGGCCTCGGCCATCTTATCCTCGGCCTCTTTCAGCGGGGCTTGAAGGACTTTGTTTATCGCCTCAGCAGCACCAACCTTTTCTTCGGCATCATCCTTGGCTTTGATAACGACCTCGGCCTGATCCTCCAGGGTCTTCATCTTTGATTGCAAGTTTTTGCTAGTCTTCTGAAGAGTGGAGACCTCCCTCTTCTTCTCGGCCAGCTTCTCTCGGTTCTCGAAAGATTGTACTGAGAAGGAATGGGCATGTTGGATAGCCTGAAAGTGAATAAAAGTTATTAGAAAAATTTTCTAAGTACAAGAAAGAAAGAAAAATGACCAAATAAAGGCACTTACTTGAACAGAATGCCGAAGCATCAGAGCATAGTTTTCATACTCGCTCAACTCGGCATTTCGGTCAAGATCGCTGGGAAGCAGCAGAGCAGTACTAAGGGCAACGCCGACATTAATATCATCGGCACTATCGCTGGCCATAACTGGCTTGTCTTCTAGAGTGATTTGGGGGGCCCAGGGGGCATCGTGCTTTGAAGATCCCGAAGTGGTTGCAGCAGATGACCTCGGCCTCTTTGATTGGATGGACTCGGATGGCTGGGCCTCGGCGGGCCTCTTCTCGGCAGCAGATGTGGTTTTCTCACTTGAAGCCAATTTGGAAATTGGCAAAGCATCCTCAGTGTCAACCTGAGTCACCTTTGATTTGGGCTGAGCCTTCTTGATTCTTTTTTGTTTCTGCTTTGACTGAGGCTGGGTTTGTGCAGCCTGAGCATCAACGTCGGTAGGAATGTTGGCCAAAAGATCCTTGGCAACTGCTTTTTGGCGGCCCATCTCGGCAGGGAAAACGGTTCGTCACCGGCGCTGGCGCTGGGATATCGGGATCAGATATGGAGCCGAGGTTGACAGCTGCTCAACTGGATCAGAGGTTGATCCTTGGTCTGTCCGAGATGTGGACGCGACTTGTGGAGTTGTGGTAGAAGGTGAAGAAAGGCTTTTCTTCTTCTTTTTTGGGACGTCGGGAAGAGCCGACTTATAAGTGGGGATAAAGTTGAGAAGCAGTGGGGCCTTCCGCTTAAGGACTGGCAAATCCAAGAGTTTCCTCAAGTCTTTGCTGAGAAAGAAAGACTGACGGAAGCCCTTTGGTGGCTGAGGAAGAGCTGCAAGAAAAAGCAGATATTAGAAACGAACAAAGTACTTGTGAGACCATGAAATATCCTCTCACATGGATGTTATAGAGATCCAACGAAGAGAAGAGCTTCACCCCTGTAGATCTGCAATGAGGAACATAGTCGGTGCCACCCAACCGGGGTTGCCGGCCGGGAGTACTCCGATGATGAAGTTAGTGCTTGGATCAGGAAATAGTATCTGTATATTAGAAGGGGTGTGTGCTTTGTGTAGGGAGAACAGACATACCTTTCATTTGGGATCCTCCCCCCTTTATATAGAGGGGGGGGTGTGATATTTATTTGGGCTAGACCCATTGTGGGCTTTGTGTGGGTTAGGCCGAATAAGCTTGTACCTATATTTTTCTGGCCCCCACAATTCCCCCAAAACTTTCATTGTCTTCCGTAGAAGGAATGAGGGTTTTTATTGCCGAGTTATGCTGTACAAATAGATGTTAGGTCTTTTGACAAAGAATACATTTGATAAATGAATAAAATGTATGGATGAATGACTGCATGTATGCTTGAAATGTATGTGTAAATATACGTATGTCTTGAATGTATGTATGTCTTGAATGTATGTATAAATGTATGTATGTTGATCATAAGATGTGGGGGGTTGAGCTAAAACCCAGAAAGGAATACAAATAAATTATAACGATAGGCCACGGTATTTTAACCCCCGGGCATGGGTGTAGGCCGCAGTATTCTAACCCTTGGGCATGGGTGTAGGCCACAGTATTCTAACCCTTGGGCATGGGTGTAGGCCGCAGTATTCTAACCCCCGGGCATGGGTGTAGGCCACGGTATTATATCCCCCGGGCATGGGTGTCGTATTTTGTCAAGTGCAAAGATTGCTTCCAAATATGGACTTTCATGCCGAGCTAGAAATATTTCTATAGGCCGAACACGAAATGATTACCTGAACCAAATAAGATAGGTTAAATGAGGTAGATATATCAGTCAGAATTGGACCACGGTATTATTACCCCGGGTAAGGGTGTAGACCTGCGGTATTATAACCCCGGTCAAGGGTGTAAGCCTTTGCTAACGGTGCTCTGTGCCGAGTGCGAAGATTGCGCTGTACTCGGAGACTTTTGCTGATTTTAAGTGGCAATTAAGTGCCAGTATGGCAAGGACTTTGAATAATGTATCCTGTACCGAATAAGGTAGACGTGTTAATCACCAATAATATTGCTCCACTTGTATGGAATTGCCAAGTAGATATTGGGCCAACTATTTAATTGCCGAGTTGCTCGGTTTGCGTTTAGTCCAAGGTAGACTTGCCCCATTGCTTTCGAATGCCAGGTGTTAGTCGGAAGGAATGTAGATTCCCATTGCCCTATGTTGCAGGGAAGATTCGGCTTTGGTAAAATGACGGCGCGCAAAAATATGCAAACTGCTGACTGTCGAGTATGTAATGTATTGCCCCAAAACGGGCGCTTGCTTGAAGCTGTGTGAAAAGGAGCGGAAGTTTGTAACTCAAGTAAACGTCGTTGTAATGTTTGTACCAAGTTGGCCGAGTATGCATGCATATCAAAGGTGCCGAGATGATGATCGGCTGATGTGCCCCAATTGGAGAGCGAAAAATTAACTGATGTCCCAGTGGGCAAATGTTTTGCCAAATAATGTTGTTAGGCGAATAAAGTTGTCGAATACTGTGGCCAATGTTGCTGCATAAAGCTTGACCATGCATAAAGTTGACAAATAATGTTGCTTAGCCGAATAGAGTTGATGCACTGCCGAGTAACTAGTGTCAAAACATCGGTGTTTGTTTACACTTGGGTTTGTGCCAATTGTTTGGTCGGCGGTGTGTCGGCATTCCTTCGGAGTTAGGTTTGCTAAGAGCTTGGTTGGCAATGGTTGCCAATTTAGTGAAGTTGAGCTTCTTGTCCAATGTATATTTGTCAATGTATATTTGTTGCCGATTGAGTTTCTTGTCTGAGGCATATTTGCCCCATTACTTTTGAATAAGATTTGTTATTCGGAAGGAATAAAATTGACTTGAGCCAAAATTGCCGAGAAGGCCAATAATGATTTGAAACGGATTCGTGCCCCTGTTCGGTGCCGTGGCGAAATCAGAATGAAGCCGAGACAATGTAGGGTGCTTGGTGATAGCGGAATCAAATCTGCAATTTATTCCTATTTTTATTTATTTAATATATATATATATATATATTTTTTTGAGTTGAATTTGCAAACTCTGACTGTACGGATGGACCCAAAATACGTCAGATAGCTGGAAAGGACTATCGGATCGTTGTGATCAGACTCCTGATGGCGCCAAGATGGATCTAACGGCTCAAATCAACGCGGGGGATATAATACCGTGGAGCGCATGATCATTTCTTTATATGTTGCTGGATCGTCTTCCCCAGATAAAGAACTCATTTTCTGGGCAAACTTTGAACGGCCTGTACGGCTTCGTTTGAGCTCCGATTTTGACGCGGTTTGTTGCGTTGGACTCGTCTCAATGTATACTTCACGTTGGTATAGGCAAAACTTGGGTTTGACAGCTTTGGAAATTTCAATTGTCGGAAAGTGTGAGCCGTATCGCAATTTTCGGCAAACTTTGGTTACTTCGGGACTCCTCGGGTTGGTGGGTTTGGATTCTTCGAGCCGATACGAATCATGTGGTATGTTCGGATGTGGATTTCGGCAAGCCGAGATGCTATGCTAGTATGTCGAATCGTAGTGCCGAACAAGTTGTCCAAGCTAGATAATGCAAAGTATATATTAATTCGCTCTTGATAATACGCCGGATGATCTGTGGATGGCAGCGATAATATATCGAATAAGTTGTGAGCTATGCCGAGAAAGTTGCCGAATAATCAATGCAGATTATTTTTGCCGAATAAAGGTATGATCTGCCGAAAACTACTTGGGCCAAGTAATCGGCATTTCTCTAGTTGAATGGGATGTGCAGCTTGGTGCCGAATGGATCTTGGTGCCGAATAATTTTTTGATGTTCATATATACTTCTGAAAGTCAGCACCTTTTAAGGAGATATATTGCAAAAATATTGTGACCGAATAGAAGAAATTCAAGTTGTGGGTCTTGCCCCAACAGTAGATGGTATGAATGATCGGTGAAGATGGATAATTATGGCTTAGCTCCTGGAGCCTGCTGTCAAAATTACATGCTATTCGGACATGATTTGACCATTGAATGTCGTTTAACGTCCCCGATTCGCTAGTTGATTGATCCCAAGCTAAAACTCGAAATTCATAAAATTGGAGCTCAAAAATGGATTCTACACAGCAAAAAACTAGAGGGTAGGCGTCCTCGAAATTACTGGACCATCTGATTGACTGGAATGCGGTGAGATGCAACGGAGCACATTGTGCCGAGAAGCGCATGATAAATTCTTATTTCATCACCTTCATGCTGCTGCAGGTCGTGAAAGGCAGAGTTCAAGTTTTGAGTTCGTGACTTTGAGGCCTTGTATCTCCTTCGTTTTAAGTCCGATTTTGACGCCGTTTTTTGCGTTGGACTCGTCTCAAAGAGTACTTGACACTGGTATGGTCGAAATTGGGTTTTGAGAACGTCGAAAATTGCAGTTTGTTGAAATTATGGGCTGTTGCGCAATTATCGGCAAGTGTCGGTCAATTTTTTGCTCCTCTGGTTAGTGGCTTTGGGCTCCTTAAGTCGACGCGAATCCTCTGGTATTGTTAGATATGGATTTCGGCAAGCCGAGATGCTAGTTTCATGCCGAGATTTTGGGACTGAATGGTTTGCCGAATTTACGAGTTTGACAAGCAACGTTGCCGAATAATCAATGTTGAGGAGTAACGCTTCTGAATTCTTGCCGAGTAAGTTGCCGAGCTGGGATTGTACATTTGGATGTTTTGGAACATTTAGTCGGCATTCTTCACTTCGGTGTCAGCTTACTTGGTCTCTTTATTTTTGCAACGTGGTTGATTGGTTATTTGATATTGCCGAATAATTTAATTGGAGTGCTAGCGCCGTATTTCGAAGGCAGAGGTGAACTAGCAAGTTGATGGGCCCATGGTGACGTCGAGTAAATAATACCATCATTTTTAGAAAACTCGATGCGGAGGTGACGAAAATTTGGGTTTGGTTTGAAGTATGAGTCGGCCATTATAATTTCGTCAGCGTCGAATTTGTTGCATTCAACGAAGTGGAGGGGCCCGATCTTGGTGGGTAATTTCTTGGTGCTTTACTTGGCCAAAAAAACCTTGCTAATAGATGAAATAAAGACCCACTGTAATCATGAAGTTTCGCCGCAGCTAGATTGGGTTGTAAAGATGTCGAGTTGTGTTTACCGATAAAGGTGGAAGGACGCCGAGTAATCTTTTCGGCTTTGCCGAGTAATGTTGAAAAATGATGGATTAATCATGGTGCTAAAAATGGTGCCAAACAATGTTGCCGAATAAAGTTTGGTGCACTGCCGAATAATGTTGGTGAATTGATAATGGCCCAAATGGTGCGAAGCCGAACAGGTCATGAAAATGCAGATTTTGTAGATTCAAACTATTGACTTTGAGCCTTATATCTTCCTCGTTTGAAGTCCGATTGGCCTTATTTTCGTGGTGTTGGATTCATCACTCGGCCTAGTGTGCATTCCACTATTCAGATACGTCGTTCCGCCCTGGGTTGGATGCCGTTGAACCTCCGAAAGTTGACCAAAAATAAGATTGATCGACCCATTTTGTGTTCGTTTGTGTTCGGATTGGCAATGTTGCGGAGTAATTAGTGGTATGGTTGCGCAATGGTTGGAAGGCAGATTTTGGCACTTTGATTTGCCGAATCACTTGGTCGGTGACAACTTCACCCTTGACTCGCTAGAAATTAAGGATCGCCTACCGATAACAATGTATTGATGTAAAGTATTGGCCCAGTATGTAATTCATGCTGTCTTGTGAATGAAGTAAACCATGATGCATTGAAGTAACAAGCGGGTGATTTGGACGCCGATTTCAAATGCGAATAACTTGTGCATGATATTTGGCTCGTAGTGGCGCCATTCTTCTTATCCTTGTGTTCATAGGTCACGTTAGTTGGAGAGTTGGTAGATACTCGGCAAAGTGAGAGCTTGATTGTTGCTTAGTCGGCTATGCAACTTGGTGAAATACATGATTATCGTTGCCGATGAGCTTGATGATGGAAATAGTGTGAATTGGGCAAGTTGATAATTATCTGAAATTGCCGAGCGAACTATGGTGAAGTCGCCAAGAGGTGTTGTCATCGTTGGGATTTATCAATGTTATTCGGCGCCAAGACGTTGCCGAGTAGGCGTAGTTGTAATAGCCGGATCTTGAGTTTGTAAGCTGATGATCGCTACGTAAAGATTTTGTGGATGACTCGGCAAGCTTGTTATGGGTGCCAATCAATTTCTTCCCGGAACGTAGGGGCTTTTCGATATACCGAAACTCTTGGTTGGCAACTTCTTAGCTTCACGATGTGCCGAATCACTTGGTGGGCATCTCTTTATACTTGGCGTTGCTAAGAATGTGGTCGGCAAGACTTCTTTATGCATGCGACACCTTTGATCTTCGGTTTTGTCGAGATTTTGGTTGGCATCAAGTAAGCCATTAGAGAAAAAGTGAACCCAACTTGTTTAGCATAGGTATACGTGCATATATATGAAAAATCAACTTCAAGATATGTTTTGTGAAACAGGGATTAAATAAATAAATAGATAGACGCATGTATTAATGTAGCCGAATAACTTTATTGAATTGCCGAAAAGATGTTCGTACCAAAAAGTGTGAAAACCATTTGTAGAGAGAGAAAATGCAGATATAAAAGTAGATCCACATAATATGTGCCGACTACTCTTCTCAGAATGTCGAGATAGATATTAAACAAATGTTTGGACCAAATCTATGAGCGTAAATTCAGAAATGAGATTTAGAATAACAAGAGAGTTGACAAACAACCCAATAAAGAGTTATTGTTGCTGAGTTGGTTAATAGACAAGCCAAATAAAGTGCCGAATTAGATGAGCCTTTCAATTTTAACAGTTTACTCCGA
Organism: Camellia japonica; assembly: GCA_030407325.1. Classification (NCBI taxonomy): domain Eukaryota; kingdom Viridiplantae; phylum Streptophyta; class Magnoliopsida; order Ericales; family Theaceae; genus Camellia; species Camellia japonica. The sequence continues at coordinate 129,278,398 of JAPPVO010000036.1, read as the reverse complement.
TCTCACTTCGATCCCGCTTAGAAGATAGTGGTGTCGAATATCCTGATTAATAAACTTTTAGAGAGAGAAAGTAAAGATGCTTTGCTCTAATTTCGTTCTTGTTGATTTTAGCAGGCAAAAATTGATATTCAAAAAACAACCCACCAATATACGTTTACTTACATCACAGATATATATAATATTATATGTACGTAGATATGCATATTGCGAATCAAGTTGAATCAAAATGAAAATGAGACCCAGCCGTGGGCCGTATTGCTTGGGATTGATTTTGCTTTTGTGGAAAGTGTACTAACCTCAAAGCAACCCATATATGTTTACTTACAGCAGTATATTTGTTGTGTTCTTCGTTGATCTCATTCAGTCGTTCCCACAGACGGTGCCAATTGTGAGACCATGAAATATCCTCTCACATGGATGTTATAGAGATCCAACGAAGAGAAGAGCTTCACCCCTGTAGATCTGCAATGAGGAACATAGTCGGTGCCACCCAACCGGGGTTGCCGGCCGGGAGTACTCCGATGATGAAGTTAGTGCTTGGATCAGGAAATAGTATCTGTATATTAGAAGGGGTGTGTGCTTTGTGTAGGGAGAACAGACATACCTTTCATTTGGGATCCTCCCTCCCCCTTTATATAGAGGGGGGGGTGTGATATTTATTTGGGCTGGACCCATTGTGGGCTTTGTGTGGGTTAGGCCGAATAAGCTTGTACCTATATTTTTCTGGCCCCCACAGTACTGAAGACTATTAAAAACAAGTTAGTATGAACACAGGGCTCTTACCATTGCCCTCTAGAAAAACTGAACGAGGAAAAGGGTAGAGATGGTGGTCCTTGTCTGGAGCAAACTCCCAGTTCCCCGAGGTAATGAAGTAATCGTCTCCAGCTCCCTTGTTGGAGTCTGGGAGGTCGGCTACGATTTTATACTCTGTGGACCTCGGCTTAAGGTAGTAAACATAGCCCGTATCTTTTTTGAGGCCACACATGGTTTAGCAATATTGGATGTCGACTAAGGTAATCCTAGCGTTTTCTTGTTTGGCTAAGGCTATGATACCATGAATGACTCGATAGGAATTGATGGCAAGTTGCATCGGGTTCAACTTATAATAGTGTAGTATCTCGCGAAAAAGGGTGTTGAGTGGGAGCCGAAGTCCCCATTCAATGAAGGCTACTACAGGGAAGGGCATAGAATCAGTTGTAGACATGATAGAGTCGTCCTCCCCAGCCAACCTCAGATGGACGTCAGCAGGGATGGAAAACTCTCGCCTAAAGTATTCTAATTTTGTCGGGGTGTCTACCCTATGCTTCCACATACCCATGGCGTCGGCTTAAATGGAGGTATCGAATTTCAGGAAGAAGTATCTTTGGAGGGTTTAAAAGACCTCGGCTAAAAACCTAAAAATACACTATGGTAAGGATTTGTACGGATTTAGAAGGACTCGTTTCAGTTTTTCCTAAAATTTGTGGGTTCTACAAACAAAACCCAAAACCTAAGTCTGTGGGAACAAAGATCGAAGGCAGGAATCTGGAAAAGACACAGAAAACAGAAAACAAGAACGTGCTTCAGAATCAAGAACACTGTGACAGAGTGTGTGAAAGGGTACAAGGCCAAGAACAAATGGCAGAAGTGGACAAATGTGTGTGCAAGTTGTGAATACTCAAGAACAGATTGAGCAAAAACAGAATCGTGAAGCAATCATACTCAGATATATGAATAGATCAAACTAATCAGAGTCACAAGCAAGTGCGCAAAAATGACAGGAATTCAAGATATCTTCAAAAACTGAAACAATATATTAAATCGGGAGGAAATAGTAACTCACCAAGGAGGGGAAGCCGGAGTTGAGATCGCCGAAGTCAGACAAACGGCGGTAGCAGAAGAAGAGCCTCGCCGGAGGAAGATAAACAATGGTGATAGCAGAACTTGAAAGCTAGAAACAATGGCGGGTTTAAGAAAACTAGAGAGAGAAAAAAGTTTCAGGGACGATGAAAAGTGAAGAGACAAAGAGAAGGGATATTGGTTTTGTCCAAAAAACGTGAAAAGGCGGCAAAAAGAAATTAATGAGCCTAGAAAAACGGATTTTTCAGATGGCGCATACAGGCGCGAGACGAATTAAAGGCACGTCACAAACACGATCTAGTAAGGGAAATGCACGTAGCCAAAACGGTTGAGTTGTTATGTACAACAGCTCATACGCGTGAGGAAGCTCTTGAAATTCTTGATCTTTTAAGAAAAATGATCTCGACTTAAGCCGATGTACTGGCAGGAAGTTCTAGTATAGGTTCCATCACCTCAGGATGCCGATATAATAGAACCTAGGGGGCAGTTGTGGGGATATATTTTCTAAATACCAACACGTGGCCAAGGTGACGCCGACGTGTCAGCCGAGGTGCCACGTATCTTATTCATGACGCCGAGGTGATCTCGGCAAAGTCGAGGTTATCTCCGAAGATATCGGAGTCCGAAATAAGCGGATAAGGCACAAGAATCCTAGATTATGAGGGGACTCAGCCTGGATAAAGATGAAGCTCTTAGGGAGTTTGTCTTTATCTATAGAAGAGTCCTGGATAAGCACTGAGCTAAAGTCCATTGAAGCTAGGCTTCTGTTGGGACAAAGATTGAGTTAACTATAAAAGAAAGGCACCCCCGATGGGTCTAAGGTACGCAATTTTATATTCTGAACAGTGAGATTAGCACTATTGATTATCTTTGAGAGATATACTGACTTGATCATCGGAGTGCCCCCGGGTGGACGAACCACCGCCGGAATCTTCTCTTTCTGTCACAGGTCAGCCAGGTGTCATCTATTCTGCCAGTTCTCTCGAGCTGATTACTGAGTTGGCAGTGTGGTCGGAAAATCACTCACACAGAAGGCTTCCTTAAAACATTATTTGTCAAACTTAGGGAATATTTGGAATTATTTAAATAAGTATTTTTTTTTTTTACTTTTGCAACAAAAAAAAAAATTGAAATATGAGTTGAGTTTGAAGTGATGTGATAAAGATGTAATGTGATCCAAATAAAATAATGTGTTAAAATAACATGTGCTATTTTAACGCATACCAAACACCCGTTAGTTCATGCCACACATATGTGCAATGGTAAGTCGAAAAATTGAAACGCCTCCTCCAAAGTGATTCCACCTCCTTTCTGATCAAAACCCCAAAATTAATTCCATCCAAATTTTCCCACATAGCTTTTATCATTTTTTTTTTTAATCAATAGGAGAGTAATTATAAATATAAAAAATATTTATATCATCAGACAAATTAATAGTCCATAATAGTTAGAAAACCAACAAAATCTAATACAACAATATACCAAGTGCTAACGAAAGCCCAACCCTAACAATCACTACTAACTATATACCAACCCCCATAATGGACAAGATAATCACCATAAAAAATATCAAACTCCTCTACATAAAAGTGAAATCGGAGATCTCACACTTGAAAGGGTGTCACAAATCCACTAGGGAAAATGCCCTAGTTGTAAGCTTAATGTGGATGGAAATGCTGCTAAAGGTAACCATCGACCAATGGTTTCATGGGAAACATTGAACCCAGTTGGTTGAGGCCAAGGGACTTGGGGCCTAGGAGTGTGCTCCTCTCTAGGTCCCAGGTTCGAATCCCACTCCCTGCTGTGCTCCTAGCGGGCCACTGGAGGTTTGCCCGGTCGTTAACTTTAAGGCCCCGAGATTAGTCGAGGTGCGCGTAAGCTGGCCCGGACACTCGGTTATCAAAAAAAAAAAAAAAAAAAAAAAAAGGGAAACATTGAAGCAATTAACAGTATAGAGCCAAATTTATGGGACATTCTCTCAAAATCATAGGGAGAAGGGCTACAAAGGAGTTTTGGTTAAATCTGACTCGACTGTGGTTATTGAGCTCCATAATAACATGGAACTGACCAAACAGCCCCATAAGGCTTTGAATGAAGCTTGTCACTTCCTTTTTAATAGACACAACTCTTGTATTACCTTTGAGGGAAGGGAATTCTTGAACTAAACTTTTGACAAATATGAGTGTTATAGCTAATGAAGAGGTGGAAATCTTAGAACTCCCCCTCAAAACCTTTCCCCTCATCCTTGCAAATGTTGCTAGTGTCTCTTTTGTAAGACATCTCTAGTTTGTTGTTTTACTTTCCCTTGTGCCTAAAAAAGAAATTTATAATTGGAAATTTTATATAGAAAATTTCATAAGCAATACCACATTAGCAATATTAAAATAATAAACAATTTTAATTGGTATTTTGATTTGAAATTACCATATCACACTGCTTGTGTGCATAATGATTGACCACGTTGGAGACTAATGAACCAAACACACTACTTCCAAATTTGTGTACAATAAAAGTTACCCTAAACAATTGAAGGCGAATTCTATTTTACACTCCTATGCTATATGCAATCTTAGTTATATTATTTTTTTTTTTAATTATGACTTTTTTTTTTTCTTTTTTGTGTGTGTGTGTGTTAAATTTGAGTACACTTTTTACTTTTCTGCATATCTTTTCATAAAAAGTCAAAAAATGTATTTATTTAAATCATCCCAAATAATGTTATGACTTTTTTGTATTTGATTATGACTTTTTTTTTTATTTTTTTATTATTATAACTCAAAAAATATAAAATTATAATGTTTTATTATATACTTATAATATGGTACACACCCTATACTTTTTCCTGAAAATTGAATATGCAAAAAATTAAAAATTAACTGCTAATATATCTCATTATTATATATGAGACAAATTGGTGAGCCTTTTTTAACAGTTTCAAAAAAAAATTCTTTTTTAATCCAAAATAAATGCCTACCTTTCATTCTGTGAATTATTTATGTGGGAAGGAGATCGAGTCGCCGCTTCTCGTGTCGGTACATGTTCTGACAAACCACGCACAAACAAACATCATCTGTAACCGAAAAAACCAAGACAACAAAATATTTTTGATTGATTCCATGCCAGACAACTTAAAAAAAAACTCGCCGGAATTTCTTATTACGCATCGAAAAGTGTTTCGATTTTTATTCCCCCACAAAGAAAAACAAAAGAAAAGAAAAAGAGTAGTCTATTACAGTTCCGGGGACTACAACACTCGCCGGAAATCTGACTACCAATTTGATCTGTTCATACAAAAAGCTTCAAAAGCTTTGGCTCTTCTTCTCTTCTCAGCTTCTTCACACCATAATCATCATTTCCTCCAAAGCTCATCATCACCATCTCCGATGATTCTGCCAAATTGAACGATATTGCCACCGCCTTTTGCTGCTGCTTCTTCTTCTGCTCGTAATAATTCAGTCCAGAAGAGATGTTGAGATCGGAAAATTGGAGTTGTGTGCCACTGCTATCATTATCAAAGCCAGAGTACCGATTCTGAAGCTTCAATGCATCGGCGTGAAAAGCTTTGGAAGATTCGTTGGTTTCTGGGTTTTGAATTCCGGTGAGATTTGGCCGCAAGGTGCCGCCGGAGAGAACTGTCTGAACGGCGCCCTGGCAGATGTGCCAATTACCGGTGGAGATTACCGGTGGAGAGGAGGCCCACGGCGCCGTTCACCGGGTTCACCGTACGACCGCAGGCTTCAAATAACAGGGACTGAAACAGAGCTACACACAAATACAGGGTTCAAAATAATTAATTAATTAACAGAATCAAATCAAGCAAAAGCAAAGCTTGTTGCTTGTTGTGATGATGATCAATTAAGATTTGCAACTTTGAATTGATTAATTAATTACCAGGTCGGTTGTTGTGAGGCACGGCGGAGATGAAGGACATGAGATCGCTTCGGCCGAAGAACTTGGAGACAAAAAGAGTGGCGTGGCCTTGGGCTTGCGGGCTCTCTATCCACTGCAAACAAGGCCTCAGAATACACGACTCGCCGCATCTCCTTCTCAGAGCACGGCACCCGTTGCAGCTCATCATCATCTCTCTCTCCCTCTCTTTCTCTCTCTCTCTCTCTCTGCGATTCTGTGGTTATTTCTTCAGCTCAAAGGAAAAGGGAAAGAAAAAGCAAAAGACCAAACATAGTGAGCTGATGAGACAGAGGGTAAGGTTTGGATGGCCTTAAAATACAAGTGGTTATAGTGATGGACTTAGAAAAATTATTAGGTACTCTTAAAAGTGTTAGTATAGATGTTATTGGGTCATGGAGTTGAAAAATTATTAAGTAATCTTGAAATGTTTTGAGATATTACTAATGTGAAGTAATTTTTTAGAAAAATGCTTGGTTGTTCGAATTTTGTGTGACTCGAATGTGTCAAAACGATATCGTTTTACACTTAAAACGACATCGTTTTAGGTGTTTCGAGCTAGAGAAATGTTAGAGATCATGAAATTTTTTTCATGAAAATGATCATGAAAAATTTGTGACCCTTAGATTATTTAGTGTGTGGTGTTTTATTGTAAGTATAATGCAAAAGTCACAAATCTTTCATGACCATTTTCATGAAAAACTTTTCATGATACCTAGCATTGCTGTTCGAGCTATTCGACTCATGAATTTTCGGGTCACTAAACATTGTTGAATTTTTTATTTCTTAATTACATAATAAAGATGAATTAATATCACTCACTGCCATTGTTAAATGCTTTTGTTATATGATTAATTTAAAATATTATGTAAATAATGTTATACGGTATTTCAAGACTACTTACATCATAAACTTATTTTTTTATTTCAATTCATTGTGTTGGATTGAAATTTGAAAAAAAAAATTATAAATTCATCTTTATGAAAAAGTAAGCTTCAATATAACGAGGTATTAAATCTCATTTTTACTAATTTGATAAATTATAATTAATGTAACAAAAATAAATAAAGGAGTGATTCTGAATCATTAAAAAAATAAACTCGTGTTAAATTGGGGTTTGAGTTAAAAGTTAGCAGTTAATTAGAGTTAAGTTAGTGGTTAAGTTACGTAAGAGTGAGAGTGGAGACACGTGTGTGGGGGCTATTGACAAGGAATATCTAATCTATTAATTAATTTATATTTATTTATATTAATATGTCTGATCCGAAGTCCAGGCTGGACATGAGCGAGAGAGAGCGGCCTCGGTTTTCCGCAGGAGTTTTTGGTCACAGGATATCAACACGACCAGCGTACCTTACGATTTCGATTTCTTTTTGATCAATTTGTACTTTCCTTAACTGCTGAACTCTGTCCTTTTGTACTCATTTGGCCAGCACAATTTATATCAACTTTGCTTCATACCCCCAGTGGGGGTCGCGCCTCCAGTGACGTGGTGCGCCCTCACTGGCCGAAAATCAAAAAAAAAAAAAAAAAAAAAATACTGTTTTTTGGTCTAACCCCGCACGACACCTCACTGGGTGTCACCCCCAGCTGGGGGTAGAATGCATTTTCCAATTTTTATTTTAAAATTAGCAAAAATATTAAGAGTTAGTTTGTGATGTTCTAAAAAAATATATTTTTTGACTTATTGACTTATATGGGTTGAGTTTGATATGATGTGTTAAAGAGGTGATATGATTTAAATAAGATGATATGACTTAAATAGGATAGTGACTTTTTAATTTTTTGTATTATTTAAATCAAGACAAATTTGACCTAAAACAATGAGACAATTAAATATTATTTATATTTTTATGATAGTGTAATTTTACTATATGCGTAGTGTATTCCATCAAAGTTGTCCCACAAAAAATTTGATATCTAATTTAATAAATTTTTGCACGGTTCATTGATTTGATATTTCTCTTAAAATTAATACAAGATGGCTCATGTTTATAATAAATTGTGAATTATTAATGTATTTTTAAGACATGTACTCTCTCCGTCCCAAAATAATGGTTTCTTTTAAGGAATCTAACTTTTTTTAGTAGTACAATTATTGCATTTGAAAAAAGTTGATTTTTCAAAATTATCCTTTTGGTAGTACATTTTTTGAGAATATCAATGTCATAATTATACTTTTTATATTGTTTATTAATTTAAAAGAAGGGCAAAATAGGAAATTTATATTATTTTTGTACTTAATTTTTGAAGAGGGACTATTATTTTGGGATAATAAAAAATAGAATAAGAGACTAATATTTTGAGACGGAATGAGTAATATTATTGATTTATACATCATCTATGTATAGGTGCTACTTTCTCTATCCACCGATGGATTTGGAAGGGGGGCACTTTTGATTTGCGGACTTTCTTTGCTTTGGGGACACAATCTGTGCTGAGTAGAGATGTGGTCCGTAACAACTTAAAAATCACATCTATAGAAAATTTTTATAATGAAGTAGATTTGTCTCCAGTGTACAAAGTGAGTTAGACATTGTTATTGGAACTGTGAGATTTATTATGAATTTTATTTTAATAATTTGAATTATATAATATGTATAACTTATCGAGTGTTTTATTTATGAAAAAATTACGTTAATCAGATATCAATAGTCTCTTAAAGGAAAATAAGATTTTAAAAATAAATTGTTAAAAAAATATATTCTAATTAATGAGCTATTGATATCCAATCAATGTGATTTTTTACAGGGATGAAGTACTCAACGAGTTCTACACATTGCACGATTCGGATAATTGAAATGAGACTCATGGTAGACCTCACAGATAACACACATCTTATTTTGGAATATGTATTCTAATTATGATGTTTATAGTATTTAGTTATAATTTGTTATGACTTATTATAATGTTGGTTATATTCGGTTATGATCTACTATGATTATTATTTTGGTTATTATCAAAAATATCTTTAGTTATATATCTTGTGTGTTTTTGGTTATGATTCATTATTTTATTTTATTTTTTTAAGTTATAAATGTCATAACTTGCATATAAGTGTGTATTCTAGAATGATCTTTTATTTTGGACAAATTATAAATACACTTTCTGAAGTTTGTTTAAAATATTAAAAGACAATTGTGAAAAAAGAAGAAAAAATTGAGCATTCTAACAAAATAAACTCTGAATTTTTAATTTTGTCAATTTAAATCATAATCATTTGATTTGCTTTCAATCTAGACTATCAACTATAGACTGAAAAGAGTATTTTAGTTATTTTCAATGTAGATACACATATAATATCTAAAATACTAATTTTCATAGAATTTAATGACTAAAATATCCATTTTTCTATCGATTTACTTAACGGAAATAGACAAATGATTTAGATTGAAAACAAATAAAAGTTTTGAATTTAAATTGACAAAGTTAAAAACTCATGATTTATTTTGTTACATGAGTCAAAGCCTAATTTTTTTTTTTCTTGTAATTTTTCCAAACATTAATTACTCCTTATAATTATAGAAATTACATCATACTCCTTTAAATTTCTAATCGCATAACACGCATAATATGCATTTTATTAATCAATTATTAATCCAATAAATAATTTTTAATGATGTCAGGAATATATTTCATTTGAGTAGTGCTATTCTAATCTAAAAATTAGAGACACACTCTAAATCCAATGATGTGATAATGTCTAAAATATCTAAGGCAACTCTCTCTCTCTCTCTCTCTCTCTCTCTCTCTCATGTTTCTCTAATCATCAACTAATTACCTGACTTACACATCATTGGATCTAAAATGTGGGCTTATATATTGTAATGCCCTCAAAATAAATCCATTATATATATATATCATTGACATGCAATATTAAAAGAAAACAATTCATTATCTCATTCATCAGAGTATTACTAAATAAAAATATTACATGTAACATCAAATTAAATGCCCTACAGGCTTACATCTTTCCAAGCCAACACTTGGACACAAGAATATGAGTTCTAACTCAAATACAGATAAAGCCCTAGGCTTGAATGTTTACATGTACTAACAAATAAAAACAAATAATTAAAGATAGTCTTCAAAATCCAAATCCTTCCAAGCTAAGTCCTTGGAGGTAGCTTATCACCTGGACCTGAAAATGATGTTCCCATATAGGGTGAGCCACAGCCCAGTAGAAATGTACTAAACCAAATATAAGCATTGAATAAAGCAGTAGCATTCAATAGATGGTTAACCAAGATAATCAATTATATCATATTACAGTCTCATGACACTAATGCCTATGACACGTTTCACTTTCTACTATTATCAATATGGCTCAGAACCTGGCCAAACATACAACAGTGAACTATATATATATATATATATAACATTCACATTACTTCCAGTATCAACCAAACAAATGAGACTCAGGCTCATATCAAAACACTTCATACTTCCTGTTTGATACACATTTTAGTGCTGTATCAATAACATGTAAAAACACTTCAATATCAATAAGCACACATAATAGTGATGCTAATGGAGTCCATCCCCTATCTCCTCCCAAACAAAATCCGGTTTAGAGGTCCATCCCCTATCTTCCCCTAAACCGTGGAGTACATCCCCTATCTCCTCCCACACAATATGCAAATGCAATGCTCAATCAATACACGTATTTTCTGTTAATTCAATAGTCAAAATTAATGACTTAACCAATGTGATTAGTTTCAGTTATCCCTAATCCACATGCAATGTCTACAACAAACACGACTATCCTCCACCGATAGCTCAAAACAGTTATTTCTAGACTGGAAATAATTATAACAACAATTCAATAGGCAAGTGGTTTAAATTATCCAATTACACCATTAAATCAATAAATTCCTCAATTCCCCTTTAATTAATTATACAAATTAATTCATTAAAACAACTAGGGTTTTTCCCAAAATTACCAAAATACCCCCAACATATCAAAATACCAAAACTTAGAACAAAACTTATAAGATGGAGTAGGAAATCCCTACCTCGAAGAAAACAACTCAAATGGAGAAGATGAAGATGACCACCCAAAATCCAAAGTGCTCCAAACCGCGTAATGTTCAGATTAAAACGGAGCCCTTGACTCACACTACCTTTTTAATAAAGAACCTAGGGTAGAAACACACTCTAAATAGATCAAACCTAAGAGAGAAGGTGAGTGGAAGGAGAGAGAAAACGTCCCTAGGGTTCTGAAATCAAAAAGGTGCTGAAAAAATGTTTTAAAAACCGCTGCTGCCTATTTAAATAAAACAGGCTCGCTCAAGCGAAGAAGTGGTCGCTCGAGCGACCAGACACAAAGAATACTCGCTCGAGCGAAGGAAAGCTCGCTCGAGCCAACAATACGATGCTTCAGGTCTGCAACCCAGAAGCACGCTCGAGCGACAGAATGCTCGCTCGAGCGAAGAACTCAAAACTCGCTCGAGCGAAGGAAAGCTCGCTCGAGCCAACAAACACACCTCTCAGGTCTATACTAGACGCAATCACTCGCTCGAGCGAAGAAATCCTGGCTCGAGCGAAGGACCAAAACAAGAGCTCGCTCGAGCTACCAACTCCTCGCTCGAGCGACGGTCCAGAATTCTGGACAGCATCACTTGGTTTCTAACCCAACCAACCTGCAATAAACCTGCCCATTACATCCCATAACTCAAAAATAAGAATTTAAAGGACGATAACAACAATATGATAACGGCAGGATCTACGGAACATAAGTCTGTATACAACAACCAAAAAGGAAAAGACCGGGGTCGCTATATATATCATTTTCATTTTAATTAATAGTTTTGGTAATTTTATTATTGTGTAGGAGGGTAGTTAGGAATTTTATTTTTTCTATTAACTTTGTTAAATGACAAATTCTAACATGGGGTACTTGTAATTTCGATATTCACGAGAAATAATTCGTATTTTAAGCAAATTTCAATAGATGTATTTGTAATCTGGAAGTGGATTCCCTCTGGTCCATAATTTGGACAGAGGGCATTATTTGTGCTCACGAAACCCACCACGAGTCATGTTTCGATAATGTGAACTGTTTATTTTACCGAGCGCCTCGTGTATTTAATATTCAAAAAACATTAGATTGATTCAATGATCATAACATATTCAATTTATACATTTGTCATTAAATAAAAATGGACGACAATTGTGTTTTTAAAAATAGACCATTCAATTTTTTATTTTTATTTTTTTTGGTAACAAATGAAATAGATAGAATAAATTACGATTATTAAATTGATCTAATTTTTTGTGTAGATGATATATAAAGAACTCGAGAAAATTAATAATTTAGATAATTAAAACAGAATCTGTGATAAACCCTATGGACTCGAACAATGATATCTAATTTAAATTATGGATATGAAGAAATCCACCTCCTTTGTATTTGCCTTTTTACTTTTTTTTTTTTTTATTCATATCCTATAGATGATTTGTAGAAAATTTTTATAAGTTCACTCTACTGTAGCGGATGAATATTATCCAATTCTCTATTTAGTTTATTCAGTGACATCCATTGTTTTTTTTATGTCAATTTGGTTGGGATCGTTCTATCTTGTTATGATGTATTTTTGTATTTATTATTTCTCTCTCTTTATTAAAGTATTATCTTCTTGTATGTTGATTTTCTGTCAATAAAGTTTTCCTCTTTTTGCTGATAAAGAAAGTGACTTATATTATTTTGAATTCTACTTTATTATGTAACTAGTATATGCCCGTGCCTAAAGACACTGTGTAAATAATGTTAGAATCAAAATGTAATTATAATTTATACATATTATGTTGAAATTTGTGAAGTTTGTGTCATTTTTTGACAAAGATATTTGAAAAATATATTTAAATATTTTTCTTCTTAAAGAACTTGTAACAATTTTGCTTGTATTACACGCTCTATAAAACTCAAATAAAATAACAATTCCCCTTACCCTTAATGCAAATTAAGAAATAAACACATAAGATTTATAATGTTCACCAATATTGCAAATCAAAATATTAGAGCAAGTACAAAAAAAATTGTAAACACTAAACAAAATACAGAAATCAAAAATATTGTATACTTGTTAACGTTCTATAATAAAAAGAAAAAAGTTACTAAATACCACATAAAGCACATAGTAAGTGTTCTGTAATCTCAACATATTAAATTGAAAATTAAACATCAATCAATGCATAACAGCCTGAACTCTACAATTCCAAACAAATGAAATAAAAAAAATTAAAAAAATTAAAATTAAATATCAAATAATGCAAAGCAGATAGTTCTTTACAATCTAAAAAACATTAAAATTAAAATACGCACCAGTTAGTGCTACTGCTGCCAATCAAATTATAACTACATAAGAAAAACAAATATTATATTGTCATACACTAAAAAAGTGGGTTAAAACCTTACAAAAAGTGGGTTAAAGCTTTCCAAAATATATATGCTTTACAAAATATGTGTTAATAATATGTCTTCAAGCATGTATTTGGCCAAATTTCATCCTCATTACTTTCCAAAAAGGCTTTGTATCAACTTATATGTATTCCCAGTGAGGAACATGCACAGCAATCTGGTAATTTGTGGAAACAAAAAAAATATAGATTTGTATATTTGTTGGAAATATACATATCAAAACACTTTGAGATTGAAATTTCCTTATTACATCCCTATCGAAGCGAGCTAGTCGTATTTCTCCTTTTAAGCTCTATAGATTTTTCGATCCAAACCCACATAAATCCATATTTCCAATTATTATTAAATTGAAATTTTATAAAAGTTATATAATCAATAGAAATAAATTTACATGGTTACATTTTGATAAAACATGATTTAATCTACATAGAACACTACAATAACACTTCAGGATAAACAATATTGGTAGTAGAATCCAAACTATCTTTAAGGAGGAGAATACTTATACGATCAAAGGATGTACATCTAGACAATGCCACATATAATTGCCCATGGCTAAACACTAGTATGCACAAATCAACCCGAACAAATTTCACAAATTGTTCTTGAGATTTATTAACGGTCAAGGGATATGCTAATCGGACTGGAAATTGACGTCTTGTCATTTGGAAAGGCATTTCTGCAGAAGATGGTGTCAAAGATATCTTTGGTATGAATGCCAAAGTGCCAAACTTTTCTCTAGTTAAAATTTGAGCTTCAATTATACAAGTGTCGCACCTAGTAACCATCAATCTTGTACCATTACATAGTCTATCTTTCGGTCCAATGTTTCTTAATAATATTATAGGACAACCAACTTCCAACTCTAACTTAAAAGTTGGTAGCCTAAGAGAATTCAATGAATTTAAATATTCATTAGGATATCTATTTGTAATGGTAGGATCAATTTCATTATCTTCAGACATTTTATTTGCTGCAAGATAAGTATATAATCTCCCTGGAAAGATATTCAATGCAGTAGCATTAATGTCATTGACATCATCGTTACGCGCAAATAGAATTGTGCGTTCAGTTAAAAATGTTGGGGTCGACGTCTCTATCACATTCAACTGTGGGTAAACTGTAAAGAGTAATTTATTCAAAGCTTGACATTTGTATATTGTTGACGGAAGGTTGAAAATTTCTTCAGGATTGGTCCCAATCTAAAAAAAGTGAAATCAATAGAAAAAAAAAATAGAAGTGTAAACACAATTTATTAATTTAAAATAATTTATATAATAAAGAATAAGGTTAAAGTTGTGTTAACTCCATCAAGAAATTTGCAAAATTAGCATTTTCATGGTCTTCATGATTCAAGCGCATATTCAAATCCAAAGTTAAGATATGTATATGCTTCCATAGAACAAAGTGGCTTAATGATGCATTCACAATTTGCTCACAAACTCCTTTGGATGTAACTAGTAAGATTTGTCGAAAGTCTCCACCAAGAACAACAATAATACCCCCAAATGGCTTTTGACTATCACAAATATCCCTCAATGTATGATCAACCGCCTCAACACAATGTATATGTTATATAGGAACTTCATTCCAAATTATGAGTTTTGTTTCTCTAAACAACTCAGCTTGTAATGATTATTTGCTAAACCCACAAAGTGAATTTTCCAAGACATCTAACAGAATGGAAAATGTTGAATGTGCAGAACGACCTCCGACCAATAGCAATGATGCAATTCGAGATGAAGCCACAGTAACAACGATATGCCCAAGGCTGTGACATTTTAATACAATCGTATTGTACAGAAATGTTTTCCCTGTTCCAGCACCCCTATTCAGAAAGAAAACAGTTCCTTTATTTTGAAAAACTAAAGAAGTGATTGACACAGGTTAAAGCTAGCACGTCTGTCAACGACTTACAAGTCAAAGGTCCTAACTGCAATCTCTGCTAACGGATTGACTCTACGTGACTTGGGTGACGTCCCACTAAACCTAATACTGTTCTAACCATCATTAAGCACTAAACCAGGAATATTATTCATTATAGTTTCATTTTATTTTATCTTAATTATGCCATATATGGTCTCATGATCTACTGTGCTGGAGGGGGAGGCCGAATGGCCGTAGCCAAAAGGCAGATCTGCTCTTGCAGTTGAGTCTGGACTTGTTCAATTTTTTGATTACAAGTTTCCAATTCTTGGAGACCCCAAGAATCATTAGGCCAAATAGATAAATAATAAACAATATTATTTTTTCTTGTAATATATAATCTAACAATTCATTTAATATAGAAAGAGAATAAACAGACATGCATTAAAAGATACGGAGAGATATACTTACAATCAGTACCAAACTTTTATTTATTATGCTTCAATAGTTGGAAAAGAGAACACACTGAAAAAGAAGAGATGAGAGAGTACAGACTTATAAAACTGAAAACTTAAAATTTTCGTTCTACCTCAACAAGGGTAAGGATGCCCTTTAAATAAGAAAATAAAAGTAAAGGGATATGATAAAGCGAGACAAGTGGCGTGTCCTGAATGGTGGTGGAGTCGTGCATCTTATCTCCTTGGATTCCCTTATCTAGAATAGTGTTGGCAAGTGGACAGCTGGAGGATAAGGCAGATGAAAGAATCTGCTTTTGGCCGAAAGTTATTTCGGCATTTTGCAGAGCTAGAAAGTGATGCTGAATAGGTGACAGACAAAGAGGTAAATTATTCCTCTTTTCCTTTTCCTTTCTTGTCCTTGTCCTGGCTCATCTTGTCGGCAATCAAGCTGGTGAGAGAATCCCAAAAATCTCCAAAATTGGGATCAGCTGCAGCTTCGGCTTCGGCTTCGGCTAGATCTTGAGATTCACCGGCTAAAACAGTGAATTCATTTTCATCCTCATACGGGTCTGTATGGGCTTCAGCTTCTGGATCGCTATGGCTGGTACCAGATTTCATACTGGTATCATCTCTGGAGAATGACTGAAGGAATTGTTCCTTCATATAGTCCATGCTTTTGATGACTAATTCTTGTTCAGAAAGTGCTGGATATTTTTGCCTTAGATCATTCTGAATTTGAACAAATGGATTCTGTATTGGAGCGGCTGGGATTAACTTAGGAGTAGCATCCCAGCAGGCCTGAGAATGACCTTTGATTTTCTGGAGTAATTCTTGATGGGGTTTTGGATCATCCATCTTATTCCACCATTTGTAAAAGAAAACTCCTTTTAAACGGGGAATTTTATTCTAGAAATCACATTGGAAATCCCATTTCCAAATCCATGGAATTCCAAAGCGGATAACAAAATGAACAGTAGATTTGGACATTGATATGTCTTTATATCCTGGAAGGTGACTATACGCAATCTGCCATTCTTTAAATGCATTGCGAACATCTTCTGGAAAAGCATCAATTTGGATGCCAAACTTATCCCACCAAATGAGAAACCAGTTTGGGAGATCGTTTTGTAAAACTTCGGGAAGAACACAGATAAACCAAGAGTGGTTCCGTGGGGGATTCATATAGTAAAATGCCTGGGTAAAGGCATCAATGTAATCCCAGTAACTATAACGAGACTCCTTGTTCCGGATCTCAAGAGTACGGGTAACATGAGGGTGCCCCAAGCCGCCATGGGCAAAATATTATGGATAGTAGCTTTACTGTAATTAATAGGGCTGTTGGTCCGATTGGGTTCGGCCAATGTATGCTGGAATTGAATCGACGCAAGTTCAGTAAGAATTTGCTCGAAAATATATCTGTATTGGTCAAAGTGCGGTAAAGAGTGTTGAGTGGTCAAATACCGCCTTTTAATTTCCCATGGATCTTTCATCCATTGAATGTCTGAAGTTTCAATATAGAGGACAGTTTCCTCTGTAATAAAATTCTGAACATAAGGTACTGGAGTGAGGAGGACATCCTTAGCCGATCGGCTAGATTCCCCTTTTTTACTGGAAGTGGCACTAAGGCCTGGAAATTCTGTATGATGGGATTACCCCTACCTCGGCCCCTTCTGCCGGAGCGCCGGCCTCTATTCTGCATTAGAACCCTATAAATATTCACGGGTTAGAAAGTCAAGAAGAGAATTAGTTTCTCCTTTGATATATTCAATATCAAAATCAAATATTGAAAGTTGGCCTTGCCAAGAGGCAAAATTTTGTTTTTGGGCTAAATTTTCAACATCTTTTTTGAAAATTTGTTTTGCTGCAGAACAATAAACTCTTATTAAAAAATGTTGATTTAATAAATCATCCTGGAATTTAAGAACACATTTAACAATAGCTAAACATTCTTTTTTAATAGTTGGATAATTTTTGGCAGCTTGATGCCAAATGCCAGAATGAAATCTTAAAAGTTCTTCTTTTTTATTATTAGGATTAAATTGTTTGAGTATGCCACCAAAACCAAGGTTAGAGGCATCGGTTTCAACAATTTTCTTCCATGCTAGATTTGGTAAAGATAAACAAGGTAGAGTTTTAACTCTAGCTTTTATCTTTTGAACAGCTTCGGTATGTTCTGGACCCCAAGGAGGAGGATTTTTTCTAAGTCTGGAATATAATACTGCTGCATCAGTAGCAAGGTTAGGATAGTAATCATGAATATAATTTAAACTACCCAAAAACCTCTGTAATTGAGTTTTGTCTTTTATTTCATCAGGAAATTTGGATGCAAATTCCATGCTCCTATTGATAGGAATTATAGTGCCATTATGAATATTATGGCCCAAAAATCTAATTGTTGTCTGAAAAAGTTGCATTTTTGCTGCAGAAACAACTAATCCATTTCTAATGATAACATTCTTAAAAATGTTAAGATGTTTCATATGCTGGTCAATTGATGAAGAAAATTAAACATTCAATATAACAAATTGAAAATTCTGTATAAGGATTGAAAATATCATTCATAATATGCTGGAATTCAGATGGTGCATTTTTCAAACCAAATGGCATAACATTCCATTCAAAATGCCCAAAGGGTACTGTAAAAGCAGTTTTGTATCTATCTTGTTCAGCAATTTGGACTTGCCAATATCCCGATTTCATGTCAAATTTAGAAAATATGACTGCATCCTGGAGACGATCTAAAAGATCCTTTTTGTTTGGAACTGGATACCTTATCCATTGTAAGGCTTGATTTAGATGTTTATAATTGATGACCAATCTTGGCACACCTCGTTCAATTTCTGTATTTTTATTGACATAAAAAGCAGTACAACTCCAAGGAGATCTACTGGATCTAATAAGCTTTTTCTGGAGAAGAGTATTTATTTCTGTTTTGCAGAGTTCTAAATACTCCTTTTTCATCTAACTTGGTCAAGCGCGAGTGGGAATTTTCCGCTCATCATAACCTGGTTCATAAGGCAAGGAAACAATGTGTTTCTTGCGATCCCAAAAAGCATTAGGGACATCACTGCATATTTCTACTTGAAATTCTTTTTCAAGAGATTTAATTTTTTGCTGGAATGAAGACTGTTGAAGTCGTTGTTCTGTAGTTAAAAAACTAATTTCCTTTTGAAGAAAATTAATTTGTTTTTCTTTGAAATTAACTAGATCTTTAATTTGATCTAATTCTTTTGTATAAGGTTCTGTAATAAACTCGAAAATAATCGGCTGATTATTTAGAGTTGTATGTATGCCAATAGAATCAATTTTTGAAATTGGCATTAGTAAACACAGAAAGGGTGTTCCAAGGATTATAGCCTGAGACATGTTCTTAATAAGAACAAAAGAAGTTGGAAGACATAATCCTTGATTACAGATTAGAACTTCTGGAAGTTTATACTGGATGTACAAAGAATTGCCACTTGCACTTGTAAGTGATTGGGTTGTTTTATGAAAGTATTTAGTAGGAATTAATCCTTCCTGAATACAATTCATATCAGCACCACTATCTACAAGAGCAATGGCATCTTTTATGATAAAATCAGGTTTTATCATAAAGGTAATTCGGATATACCATTTCTGAAAAGTTACTGAATTCATAAGCATGAGATAGTCAGGCTCTTTTGATTCAGATGTGGATTCAGTAATTTTAATTCCTTTTTCCTGTTGCTGAATCTTGCTATTGATTCTTTTAATTTCAGAATTAATAGCAATATTGGAGGTCTGTAAATGTTTAATTTCAACTTTTAAAGCATTAACTTCCATTTTTAAATCCTGGATAGTTAATGGTTTTGCTTCATTAACAGGTTGAAGTCTTTGAAATACTTCTTTCATACTGTAATGTTGTGGAGGAAGAATTTCTTCCTTTTTTTGCTGCTGTAAGATTAATTCTAAAAATTTTAATTTCATTTCTGGACTAGATATTTGATCAGCAATATTAATCATATTCTGTTCTTCTTCGGTAAGAACATTAATACTGGGTCCACCAATATCAAGTCCATTCATTTCAACTATGGCTTTCCTATAGTTAACTTCATCGGAAATTTGATTGAGATTTGTCTTACAATCACAAATTTCTGGAGAATGGTCAGATTCAGAACCAGTGTCTGAAGAATAAAGTGCTGCAATATCTCCTTCATCATCTGAAGAAGTATATCTGATTCATCAGAAAGCATTCTGAGAATCTGTTGCTGGATGTTTTCATCGAATGATAGTTCATTAAGCTTTTGTTGTATTTTAGATCTACAACGATTAGCATAATGACCTATCTGTCCACATTTATAACATTTAATTGTGGACTTACTGGATTTTTTCTTTGAATATTTTTGTTTACCTTTAGAAGGTAACTGTTGCTGAACTTGTTGTTTAGCATATTTATGTTTTCTGGATTTTTTGGAATAAGACTTAAAAGGTTTGGAGCTTTTATGTCTTTTTTGTTTATGAGGATACTGGATTTTATCAGGATATGCGAATTGTTCGCAAAATTCACCTAACTCTTTTCGCCCTGTAAGATGTTGGTGTTTCATTTGTTGTTGTAATTTGAGGTCATTGCATAGTGCAAGTCCTTCATCAGTAATTAAACCTATGAGTTGGCCATAGGTATACCTACTGTACGGAATAGCTAATTGGTTATGACGATCTCTCAATTTCTTACGAACTCTTTCAGCAAAAAGAGTATGAAGACCATCAATAAATTTAGCTTTCCAATGATCTGAATTGGCATCAGCTCTGCGATGAACTTTCATAAGAAAAACATCTTTATACCATCTAAAATGAGATAAAGATGGACAGCTTAAATTCTGTAATAGTTCTCTACTACGATATTCAATACCTGTAACATTCCCTACAAAATGGAGAATAATGCTATTTACCATAGTATAAACAACATCTTGTTCAGTACTTTCAGCTCTAGTGCCTGGATCTATTTTAATTCTAGTAGAGCTTAATATTTTAGTAGTTTGGACCGTGGTGAGAATATTATCCCACCAGCCTTTGAGTAAGCCGGTAAAACCACTAACAATAAACCGGGCTACTTGGTGGTCGGTATTTTCATTTTGTTTGCAAACAGTAGCAAACATAAGCATATGTTGGCAAACCTCAAATATTTGGTATTCTGTTAGACCATCAATATTCCATTCATAAATGGTTCTACTGTGGTAAGATTTCTGACTATGGAGAAAATCTTCTTCATAAAGAATATCCATAGGAGTTGGTCTGGAATAATAATATCGACTAGGAGCGGTGTAAGCTTGTGATTAACTTCAGTTCCATAATTAACTTTATTTATGGAAGAAGGTTCATTCTGAAGAAAATTATCCTGAATTTTAGCTATTTGTTGAAGATCTAAATTCTGATAATTCTCATCTATTTCCTGAAAATGATTTCTGGATAACATATTAACTTGAGAGGATTCTCCTATATTAAGGTTTCTAATCTTATTTATAAGAGTATCCATAAATTCTGTATTGTCCTTTTTAGGTTTTAAATTAAAATTGGTTACTGTAGGAGTAGGCTTAAAAGCTACTGGCTGAATATCTGGAGTTTTAGGTTGAAGATGACAATTGTCCTTTATGTGAACAACTGTTTCTTCAATCCTAGTTAACTATTTACCCATAGTTTGACAGCAAAGGTTAGTATAATTATTCTATTTCATAATAGGAATAATTTCCTTAACTGTCACAGTATTATTGCTTTTTGCAGGAGGTTCTACAAAAGCAGTAATAACTAAGGGTTGAGTTGTAGAATCACTTGGAAGTAATTCCAATGATTTTGCAGGAGGATGTATTGAAGTAATTATATTACCATCTGTGGTAACCCATTGTTTCTAGATGTTTTCTAAAACATTGAGTTGAGAAATTTGAATATTACCATTTTCCATGAACCACAATGGAAACGGTTGGAGTTTCTGATTTTCCTCGAGAAACTTATAGTACTGGATTTTGAAATTTTGTAATTGTTCGGGATTATGATTAGCAAAATACCATTCTTTGAATTTTACATATTTATCCTGGTATAAATCCTGATTTAGGATTTTTCGATTTGCACTGCCTGGACCAAAATCCATTAAACTTCAAAGTTCATGTCACTGGCAGTAGGACTATAAGGTCCTTTGCTACTGGATTCCCTAGATTCATATACACCATGTGGGATTCGATTTCGGGAAAATTGTAATCCATGGATTTCAGGATCCATTGGATCCGAAGGTTGATCTGGATTACTAGGAGGTCTGGAGGGCATTCCTTGTACAGAAAATCATTGTTGGTGGTGTCCTACAAGATTCCACATGCAAGTGAATTATTTCTAATGTTTCACATATCACGTACCACCAGGAATTGAAGAATATGAATAAATGGGAACGATGGAAGACCCAATGCCCTGAGATTGCACATCCTGCCATTTACCATCTGTTAGTAGGCTGTTAGGCAAGCACTTCATAAATCATATCATTGAAGGGTATACTCACAGAAAACGAAGAGCTTTGTCTCATTCCACCATTTTTGTAACAAGCAGAGGACTTATCAGCCACTGATCTTTCAACACGTTCTCGAGCCTCAAAAGCAGCCTCCTCAGCTATGACTTTTTGGAAAGCACGCTGTCGAGCCTCCGCAGTTGCTCTCTCTACTGCAGCACACTCTGCCCTGAGCCTGGCCTCCATAGATGTCTTCTCCTCCATAAATGTCTTCGGTTTCATCCTTTTTGCTTGAAAATGACAGGTATAGTTTTAGTTCATAATGTTAGATGCAGATATAACTTTACCAATTCTATGAAAGGATGAAAAACAAAATAGAAAAATTAGACACATACAGCACGTTCAGCAGTTCTTCGATGCCTCTCTAACCTTGCTTTACACCTCTGAGCTGATTCACCTTCAACTCCTACAAATCTCTCAAGTGTTATGGGAAGCTTCTTACAGAAAAAATATATCACAATTATAAGCAAAGTAGAAATGCGTTGAAAGTTCATGAAAAAGTAGATTTAGTAAAACAGCAAAACTCCATATTGTACAGAAAATCATTGTTGGTGGTGTCCTACAAGATTCCACATGCAAGTAAATTATTTCTAATGTTTCACATATCATACCACCATGAACTGAAGAATATGAATAAATGGGACCGATGGAAGACCCAACGCCCTGAGATTGCACATCCTGCCATTTACCATCTGTTAATAGGCTGTTAGGCAAGCACTTCATAAATCACATCATTGAAGGGTATACTCACAGAAAACGAAGAGCTTTGTCTCATTCCACCATTTTTGTAACAAGCAGAGACTTATCAGCCACTGATCTTTCAACACGTTCTCGAGCCTCAAAAGCAGCCTCCTTAGCTATGACTTTTTGGAAAGCACGCTGTCGAGCATCCGCAGTTGCTCTCTCTACTGCAGCACGCTCTGCCCTGAGCCTGGCCTCCATAGATGTCTTCTCCTCCATAGATGTCTTCGGTTTCATCCTTTTTGCCTGAAAAGGTGACATGTATAGTTTTAGTTCATAATGTTAGATGCAGATATAACTTTACCAATTCTATGAAAGGATGAAAAACAAAATAGAAAAATTAGACACATACAACACGTTTAGCAGTTCTTCGATGCCTCTCTAACCTTGCTTTACACCTCTGAGCTGATTCACCTTCAACTCCTACAAATCTCTCAAGTGTTATGGGAAGCTTCTTACAGAAAAAATATATCCCAATTATGAACAAAGCAGAAAAACGTTGAAGGTTGATGAAAAAGTAGATTTAGTAAAACAGCAAAACTCCATATTGTACAGAAAATCATTGTTGGTGGTGTCCTACAAGATTCCACATGCAAGTAAATTATTTTTAATGTTTCACATATCACGTACCACCATGAACTGAAGAATATGAATAAATGGGACCGATGGAAGACCCAACGCCCTGAGAAGGTAACTGTTGCTGAACTTGCTGTTTAGCATATTTATGTTTTCCGGATTTTTATAAGACTTAAAAGGTTTATTACTTTTGTGTCTTTTCTGTTTTTGAGGATACTGGATTTTATCAGGATGGGCGAATTGTTCGCAAAATTCACCTAACTCTCTTCGCCCTGTAAGATGTTGGTGTTTCATTTGTTGCTGTAATTTGAGGTCATTGCATAGTGCAAGTCCTTCATCAGTAATCAAACCTATGAGTTGGCCATAGGTATACCGACTGTACGGAATAGCTAATTGATTATGACGATCTCTCATTTTCTTTCGAACTCTTTGAGCAAAAAGAGTAGGAAGACCATCAATAAATTTAGCTTTCCAATGATCTGAATTGGCATCAGCTCTGCGATGAACTTTCATAAGAAAAACATCTTTATACCATCTAAAATGAGATAAAGATGGACATCTTAAATTCTGTAATAGTTCTCTACTACGATCTTCAATACCTGTAACCTTCCCCACAAAATGGAGAATAATGCTATTTACCATGGTGTAAACAGCATCTTGTTCAGTACTTTCAGCTCTAGTGTCTGGATCTATTTTAATTCTAGTAGAGCTTAATATTTTAGTAGTTTGGACCGTGGTGAGAATATTATCCCACCAGCCTTTGAGTAAGCCAGTAAAACCACTAACAATAAACCGAGCTACTTGGTGGTCGGTATTTTCATTTTGTTTGCAAACAGTAGCAAACATAAGCATATGTTGGCAAACCTCAAATATTTGGTATTCTGTTAGACCATCAATATTCCATTCATAAATGGTTCTACTGTGGTAAGATTTCTGACTATGGAGAAAATCTTCTTCATAAAGAATATCCATAGGAGTTGGTCTGGAATAATAATATCGACTAGGAGCGGTGTAAGCTTGTCGATTAACTTCAGTTCCATAATTAACTTTATTTATGGAAGAAGGTTCATTCTGAAGAAAATTATCCTGAATTTTAGCTATTTGTTAAAGATCTAAATTCTGATAATTCTCATCTATTTCCTGAAAATGATTTCTGGATAACATATTAACTTGAGAGGATTCTCCTATATTAAGATTTTTAAATTGTAAAGCTTCGGGAAGAACACGGATAAACCAAGAGTGGTTTCGTGGGGGATTCATATAGTAAAATGCTCATCATCATTCTGGACTGAGGCCGCATGCTCAAATGTCTTGATGATCTTTTTACTGGAAAAGTCTAACTTACCTATCTTATAACCTGTGTCAAGCACCGTTGTTGGTATCAGAGCCATGTTTACTGTTCATTATAGTCTGTAAAACTTCGGGAAGAACACGGATAAACCAAGAGTGGTTCCGTGGGGGATTCATATAGTAAAATGACGAGCTTATGTATTTAATACATATCCAGGATCTTATTCCTTTTCTAGAGAAATAACCTGTGTCAAGCACCATTGTTGGTATCAGAGCCATGTTTACTGTTCATTATACAGTAAACATGGCTCTGATACCAACAACGGTGCTTGACATAGGTTAAAGCTAGCACGTCTGTCAACGGCTTACAAGTCAAAGGTCCTAACCGCAATCTCTGCTAACGTCCAGTGTACACTACGGGATGGTAGATGTACTAATTGTATTAAGATTTCTAATCTTATTTATAAGAGTATCCATAAATTCAAAATGCAAAGATTGAACGAGTGTGCGAAGATTGGTCATCAATTACAAACCTCTTAATGAAGCCTTACAATGGATAAGGTATCCATTTCCAAATAAAAAGATCTTTTAGATCGTCTCCAGGATGCAGTCATATTTTCCAAATTTGACATGAAATCAGGATATTGGCAAGTCCAAATCGCTGAACAAGATAGATACCCCACGGAACCACTCTTGGTTTATCCGTGTTCTTCCTGAAGTTTTGCAAAACGATCTCCCAAATTGGTTTCTCGTTTGGTGGGATAAGTTTGGCATCCAAATTGATGCTTTTCCAGAAGATGTTCGCAATGCATTCAAGGAATGGCAGATTGCATACTGTCACCTTCCAGGATACAAGGACATATCAATGTCCAAATCTACTGTTCATTTTGTAATTCGCTTTGGTATTCCATGGATTTGGAAATGGGATTTCCAGTGTGATTTCCAGAACAAAGTTCCCCGTTTAAAAAGAGTTTTCTTTTACAAATGGTGGAACAAGATGGATGAGCCCAAACCCCATCAAGAATTACTCCAGAAAATCAAAGGTCATACACAGGCCTGCTGGGATGCTACTCTTAAGTTAATCCCAGCTGCTCCAGTCCAGAATCCATTTGTCCAAATTCAGAATGAATTAAGGCAAAAATTTCCAGCAATTTCAGAACAAGAGTTAGCCATTAAAAGCATGGACTACATGAAGCAACTGTTTCTCCAGTCCTTCTCCAAAGATGATACCAGTATGAAATCTGGTACTAGCCATGGTGATCCAGAAGATGAAGCCCATACTGACCCGTATGAGGATGAAAATGAGTTCACTGTTTTAGCCGGTGAATCTCAAGAGCCAGCTGAGGCCGACGCATATCCCAACTTTGGAGATTTTTGGGATTCTCTTACCAGCATGATTGCCGACAAGATGAGTCAAGATAAGGACAGGAAAGGAAAAGGAAAAGAGGAATAATTTGCCTCTTTGTCCCCTATTTGTTCAATATCACAATCCAGTCCATAGCCACTACAAACTACTTTCGGTGGCAACTTTCCTGCTCAACAAAATGCCAAAATAACTTTCGGCCAAAGCAGATTCTCTCATCTGCCTTATCTTCCAGCTATCCATCTACCGACACTATTATAGATAAGGGAAATCTAAGGAGATAAGATGCTCGACTCCACCAACCATCCAGGACACGCCACTTGTCTCGCTTTATCTTATCCCTTTACTTTTATTTTCTTATTTAAAGGGCATCCTCACCCTTGTTGAGGGAGAACGAAAATTTTAAGTTTTCAGTTTTATAAGTCTGTACTCTCTCCTCTCTTCTTTTTCAGTGTGTTCTCTTTTCCAACTATTGAAGCATAATAAATAAAAAGTTTGGTACTGATTGTAAGTATATCTCTCCGTATCTTTTAATGCATGTCTGTTTATTCTCTTTCTATATTAAATGAATTGTTAGATTATTATATTACAAGAAAAAATAATATTGTTTATTATTTATCTATTTGGCCTAATGATTCTTGGGGTCTCCAAGAATTAGAAACTTGTAATCAAAAAATTGAACAAGTCCAGACTCAACTGCAAGAGCAGATCTGCCTTTTGGCTACGGCCATTCGGCCTCCCCCTCCAGCACAGTAGATCATGAGACCATATATGGCATAATTAAGATAAAATAAAATGAAACTATAATGAATAATATTCCTGATTTAGTGCTTAATGATGGTTAAAACAGGATCTCAACACGACCAGCGTACCCTACGATTTCGATTTCTTTTCGATCAATTTGTACTTTCCTTAACTACTGAACTCTGTCCTTTTTGTACTCATTTGGCCAGCACAATTTATATTTTAAAATTAGCAAAAATATTAAATCAATGAGACAATTAAATATTATTTGTATTTTTATGATAGTGTAATTTTACTATATGCGTAGTGTACTGCATCAGAGTTGTACCACAAAAAATTTGATATCTAATTTAATAAATTTTTGCACGGTTCGTTGATTTGATATTTCTTTTAAAATTAATACAACATGGCTCATGTTTATAATAAATTGTGAATTATTAATGTATTTTTAAGACATGTACTCCCTCCGCCCCAAAATAATGGTTTCTTTTGGGGAATCTAACTTTTTTTGGTAGTACAATTATTGCATTTGAAAAAAGTTGGTTTTCAAAAATTATCCTTTTGGTAGTACATTTTTTGGGAATATAAATGTCATAATTATACTTTTTATATTGTTTATTAATTTAAAAGAAGGGCAAAATAGGAAATTTATATTATTTTTGTACTTGATTTTTGAAGAGGGACTAATATTTTGGGACAATGAAAAATGGAATAAGGGACTAATATTTTGGAACGGAGGGAGTAATATTATTGATTTATACATCATCTATGTATAGGTGCTACTTTCTCTATCCACCGATGGATTTGGAAGGGGGGCACTTTTGATTTGCGTACTTTCTTTGCTTTTGGGACATAATCTGTGCTGAGTAGAGATGTGGTCCGTAACAACTTAAAAATCACATCTATAGAAAATTTTTATAATGAAGTAGATTTGTCTCCAGAGTACAAAGTGAGTTAGACATTGTTATTGGAACTGTGAGATTTATTATGAATTTTATTTTAATAATTTGAATTATATAATATGTATAACTTATCGAGTGTTTTATTTCTGAAAAAATTATGTTAATCAGATATCGATAGTCTCTTAAAGGAAAATAAGATTTTAAAAATAAATTGTTAAAAAAATAAATTCTGATTAATGAGCTATTGATATCCAATCAACGTGATTTTTTACAGGGATGAAGTACTCAACGAGTTCTACACATTGCACGATTCGGATAACTGAAATGAGACTCATGGTAGACCCCACAGATAACACACATCTTATTTTGGAATATGTATTCTAATTATGATGTTTATAGTATTTAGTTATAATTTGTTATGACTTATTATAATGTTGGTTATATTCGGTTATGATCTACTATGATTATTATTTTCGCTATTATCAAAAATATCTTTAGTTATATATCTTGTGTGTTTTTGGTTATGATTCATTATTTTATTTTATTTTGTTAAGTTATAAATGTCATAACTTGCATATAAGCGTGTATTCTAGAATGATCTTTTATTTTGGACAAATTATAAATACACTTTCTGAAGTTTGTTTAAAATATTAAAAGACAATTGTGAAAAAAGAAGAAAAAATTGAGCATTCTAACAAAATAAACTCTGAATTTTTAATTTTGTCAATTTAAATCATAATCATTTGATTTGCTTTCAATCTAGACTATCAACTTAGACTGAAAAGAGTATTTTAGTTATTTTCAATGTAGATACACATATAATATCTAAAATACTAATTTTCATAGAATTTAATGACTAAAATATCCATTTTTCTATCGATTTACTTAACGAAAATAGACAAATGATTTAGATTGAAAACAAATAAAAGTTTTGAATTTAAATTGACAAAGTTAAAAACTCATGATTTATTTTGTTACATGAGTCAAAGCCTAATTTTTTTTTTCTTGTAATTTCTCCAAACATTAATTACTCCTTATATATTATAGAAATTACATCATACTCCTTTAAATTTCTAATCGCATAACACGCATAACAAATTATGCATTTTATTAATCAATTATTAATCCAATAAATAATTTTTAATGATGTTAGGAATATATTTCATTTGAGTAGTGCTATTCTAATCTAAAAATTAGAGACACACTCTAAATCCAATGATGTGATAATGTCTAAAATATCTAAGGCAACTCTCTCTCTCTCTCTCTCTCTCTCTCTCACTCTCATGTTTCTCTAATCATCAACTAATTAGCTGACTTACGCATCATTGGATCTAAAATGTGGGCTTATATATCATTTGCATTTTAATTAATAGCTTTGGTAATTTTATTATTGTGTAGGAGGGTAGTTAGGAATTTTATTTTTTCTATTAACTTTGTTAAATGACAAATTCTAACATGGGGTATTTGTAATTTCGATATTCACGAGAAATAATTCGTATTTTAAGCAAATTTCAATAGATGTATTTGTAATCTGGAAGTGGATTCCCTCTGGTCCATAATTTGGACTAGAGGGCGTTATTTGTGCTCACGAAACCCACCACAGGTCATGTTTCGATAATGTGAACTGTTTATTTTACCGAGCGCCTTGTGTATTTAATATACAAAAAACATTAGATAGATTCAATAATCATAACATATTCAATTTATACATTTGTCATTAAAAAAATGGACGACAATTGTGTTTTTAAAAATAGACCATTCAATTTTTTTTTTTTTTTTTTTGGTAACAAATGAAATAGATAGAATAAATTACGATTATTAGATTGATCTAATTTTTTTTGTAGATGATATATAAAGAACTCGAGAAAATTAATAATTTACATAATTGAAACATAATCTGTGATAAACCCTATGGACTCGAACAATGATATCTAATTTAAATTATGGATATGAAGAAATCCACCTCCTTTGTATTTGCCTTTTTACTTTTTTTTTTGATTCATATCCTATAGATGATTTGTATAAAATTCTTATAAGTTCACTCTACTGTAGCGGATGAATATTATCCAATTCTCTATTTAGTTTATTCAGTGACATCCATTGTTTTTTTATGTCAATTTGGTTGGGATCGTTCTATCTTGTTATGATGTATTTTTGTATTTATTATTTCTCTCTCTTTATTAAAGTATTATCTTCTTGTATGTTGATTTTCTGTCAATAAAGTTTTCTTATTTTTGCTGATAAAGAAAGTGACTTATATTATTTTGAATTCTACTTTATTATGTAACTAGTATATGCTCGTGCCTAAAGACACGGTGTAAATAATGTTAGAATCAAAATGTAATTATAATTTATACATATTATGTTGAAATTTGTGAAGTTTGTGTCATTTTTTGACAAAGATATTTGAAAAATATATTTAAATATTTTTCTTCTTAAAGAACTTGTAACAATTTTGCTTGTATTACACGCTCTATAAAACTCAAATAAAATAACAATTCCCCTTACCCTTAATGCAAATTAAGAAATAAACACATAAGATTTATAATGTTCACCAATATTGCAAATCAAAATATAAGAGCAAGTACAAAAAAAAATTGTAAACACTAAACAAAATACAGAAATCAAAAATATTGTATACTTGTTAACGTTCTATAATAAAAAGAAAAAAGTTACTAAATACCACATAAAGCACATAGTAAGTGTTCTGCAATCTCAACATATTAAATTGAAAATTAAACATCAAGCAATGCATACCAGCCTGTACTCTACAATTCCAAACAAATGAAATAAAAAAAATAAAAAAAAATTAAAATTAAATATCAAATAAAGCAAAGCAGATAGTGCTTTACAATCTAAAAAAAAATTAAAATTAAAATATGCACCAGTTAGTACTACTGCTGCCAATCAAATTATAACTACATAAGAAAAACAAATATTATATTGTCATACACTAAAAAAGTGGGTTAAAACCTTACATAAAGTGGGTTAAAGCTTTCCAAAATATATATGCTTTACAAAAGATGTGTTAATAATATGTCTTCACGCATGTATTTGCCCAAATTTCATCCTCATTACTTTCCAAAAAGGCTTTGTATCAACTTATATGTATTCCCAGTGAGGAACATGCACAGCAATCTGGTAATTTGTGGAAACAAAAAAAATTATAGATTTGTATATTTGTTGGAAATATACATATCAAAACACTTTGAGATTGAAATTTCCTTATTACATCCCCATCGAAGCCAGCTAGTCGTATTTCTCCTTTTAAGCTCTATAGATTTTTCGATCCAAACCCACATAAATCCATATTTCCAATTATTATTAAATTGAAATTTTATAAAAGTTATATAATCAATAGAAATAAATTTACATGGTTACATTTTGATAAAAACATGATTTAATCTACATAGAACACTACAATAACACTTCAGGATAAACAATATTTGTAGTAGAATCGAAACTATCTTTAAGGAGGACAATACTTATACGATCAAAGGATGTACATCTGGACAATGCCACATATAATTGCCCATGGCTAAACACTAGTATGCACAAATCAACCCGAACAAATTTCACAAATTGTTCTTGAGATTTATTAACGGTCAAGGGATATATAGTGACCCCGGTCTTTTCCCTTTTGATTATTGTATCCGGACTTATGTTCCGTAGATTCCATTGTTGTGTTATTGTTGTTGTCGTCCTTTAATTCCTTAGCTTTGGAGTTATAGGATGTGTTGGGCGGGTTTGGAACAGGTTGGTTGAGCTTAGGAACCAAAACTAGTTGCCCAGATTTTGGCTTGTCCGCTCGAGCGGGGGTTTTGGCGCTCGAGCAGGAAAAACACCCATCCAGTATTTCTTGTGCAGGGTTGGACGCTCGAGCGGGAGTTGGGCCGCTCGAGCGGGAGTGTGTGGGTGACGCTCGAGCGGGGATATGGGCGCTCGAGCGGGGACCTGGTTTGTCGAGATGCTGGGAGTGTGCATCCGCCGCTCGAGCGTGGGATTGTCCGCTCGAGCGGGAGTCTGTGAGTGTCCGCTCGAGCGGGAGTTTGTCCGCTCGAGCGGGGCGGCTGAGTATAAAATCGTGTTTAAGCGTTTTAAAATAGTTTTTCAGCCCCTTTCAGTTTATAAAACCCTAGATTACGAGTTCTCTCTCTCCCAACTCATCTTCTCTCTTAGGATTGATCTATTTAGAGTGTGTATCTACTAGACTTCTAGTTCCTTCATTAAAAAGGTAGAGGAGAGTGAGGGCTACATTTTAATCTAAGAACTTGTTGGTTTGGAGCACTTTGGAGTTTTGGACAATCATCTTCATTCTCCTTTTTGAGTTATTTCTTCGAGGTAGGGATTTCCTACTCCATTTATACGCTTTAATCCTAAGTGGTGGTATTTTGGTATGGGGTGGGTAGTTTGGTAATCTTGGGAGAAACCTTAGGGTTTTGTCATAGATTAATTTATATAATTAATTTAAGGAAGATTGTGATATTGGGGTAAATTCATGAGATTGGGGAATTTAGTGGTTTATTGTTGTATTTGGTAGTTTAAATACTTACCTTAGAGAATATTGAAATTATTGAAATTACATTTATTGTAATAGTTATTTCTTGCTTAGAAATAATTGTTTTGGGCTATCGGTGGAGGATAGCCATTGATTGTTGTAGACCTTGCATGCGGCTTAGGTATAACTGAAATTAAGTCATTTATCTTGACTGTTGAATTAATACAGAACATTCATGTATTGATTATGTGTTGTATATGGCAATTGTGTGTTTCATTGCATATGCATTTGGTTTGGAGGAGATAGGGGATGAACTCCACGGTTTAGGGGAAGATAGGGGATGAACCTCTAAACCGGAATTGTTGGGAGGAGATAGGGGATGGACTCCATTAGCATCACTTTTATGTGTGCTTATTTATATTGAAGTGTTTTATTGTTTGGGAGGAGATAGGGGATGGACTCCATTAGCATCACTTTTATGTGTGCTTATTGATAATAGAAATATTTCTATTTATTGTTGATATGATACATCACCAAAATGTGTATCAGTTGGGAAGTATGGAAGTGAATTTGATTGTGATTGATATAATACCAACATGTGTATTCGTTATGTTAGGTTTAACTTGAATTGTTATTCTTGTTGAATTGGAAGTATTGTTAATAAAAGATGAAACCCCAGTTGAGTTATTTGGCCAGGTTCTGAGCCATAAATGGAAGGTGAATTATGCCAAGACATTGTGTCATAGGCAATGTAGACATTCGTGTCATGAATTGTAAATTGATTATCGGTGTTAACCATGTATCAGATGCTATGCTTTAGTTAATTCTTATGCTTGGTTTAGTATTTCTCTACTGGGCTGTGGCTCACCCTATATGGGAACTTCATTTTCAGGTTCAGGTGGTTCACTACCTCCAAGGACTTAGCTTGTGAGGATTTGGACTGAAGACTTGTTTTATTTATTTGTTTTATTTGATACATGTAAACTTTCAAGCCTAGGGCTTTATTTGTTTGAGTTAGAACTCATTTGTGTCCAAGTGTTGGCTTGGCAAGATGTAAGCCCGTAGGGCATTTATTTGATGATTTTTATTTCGTAATACTGATGATGGAATAGAATGTTTTTCTATTATTAATGCATGTTAATTTATATATGGGTTTATTTTGAGGGCGTTACAACTTGGTATCAGAGCGTACCGGTTTGAATACTTTGGGTACGTGGGAAGTGATTAGTATCACAATGGGTTCGTCTCGTTTGATAGAGACTTAGTGTAATGATACATGCTTATATGATAACATGTTTATGTGATTATGTGGGTATGGAATAGTTTCTAGATATTGATTGGATCCTTGAGTCTCTGAAAGTCTTGTTGGAAAGGCACTTGATCAATGTTGTTTCCAACCGGAACTTAGTGCGCCTGGGACTATCATTATCCAGGAATGAAATTCGTAGGTGCTTATGTGATTATGTGCTTACGTGGTGTGATTTATTGTTGTCCAATGTATTAGGACGTGAGTGTTATATTTGGCACATTATTAGAGTGCTAACGTCTTTGTTTCCTTTATTAGGATGTCAGGACGAGGACGAGGTCGTGGTAGGCGTGGTAGGCAGGCCAGGCAGGAAGTGCCTATACCGGAGGAAATTCCGGCAGTTCAGGAGGGTGTTGGCCAGGACAATGTGGCCGAGCCAGTAGGACAGCAGTTTATGGGCGCTTTGGCCCAAGGGATAGCAGGGGCATTTCAGGCGTCAGTTGACATTCTGAGGGCTGCGAATCCAGCCCAGGCTGTTGTTGCTGCAGATGCAGGACCTTCTTTTCTGAAGAGGGATTCTTCCGGTCTCAACCGGACGTTTTTAGGTGATCCTAGCGAGCCGCTTAAGGCAGATGAATGGCTCGAACAGACAACGAAAACGTTTGAGATGCTAGGCATCGAAGACGAGGTTGAAGGTGACCTTGGCATCTTTCCAGCTGAAAGGGGATGCGGGTCAGTGGTGGAAGTTCACCAAAGGTCGTATTGGAGGTACTTGGAAGGCTTTTGTTGATGCTTTTCAGGAGAAGTACCTGTCTCCAGCTGTTCAGGAGAAGTTGAGAGATCAGTTCCGCCATCTTGAGCAGAACAGTTTATCAGTGGCCGAGTTTGAGGCTGCATTCACTAGTTTGTCCAGGTTTGCACCTGAGTTGGTGGCGACTGAGGAACGCCGTTGCATTGAGTTTGAGAAGAAGTTGAGGCGTGGCCTCATTGAGAGTTGTCGGATCTATGATTAGGGATTTTGGGCGATTGGTTGATGCAGCAGCCCATACGAGACTATGATGCAGGAAGAGGGGGAAAGGCAGAAAGGCTCCAAGAGGAGTCAGGATGGCCAGAGTGATGGCAGGAGGCAGAGAGGTTTCACTCCTCAGCAGCCTCAGAGTAGTTTTTCTAGATCCACTTTTCCAGTGCCGAGTGCTAGTTCTGGGAAAGGCAGTCAGGGAGACATTACCTGTTTCAAGTGTGGCCAGCTGGGTCACAAGTCTCCAGTTTGTCCTCAGAGGGGAGGAGTTCAGAGAGCAGCATCTTCTTCGGCTCGATCTCAGAGCCAGAGTCAGGGTAGAGGCCAGCCGCTCTCTTGTTTTCAGTGCGGTCAGCCGGGGCACATGAAGAGGTTTTGCCCACAGTTGGGTGGCACATCTGGTGCATCTGGTTCGAGGCAGACTCAGAGTCAGCTGCCTGCTCAGTCAGTTCAGGCCTCGAGGGCCAATCAGGGGGCTTCTTCGTCCCAGTCTGTGCAGCAGTCTTATGCTCCGAGGGGTGAGCAGGTTGATCAGAGGTGTCTGGGCGCGTGTATGCTGTTACCGCGCAGGATCTGTACCGGCTCCATCTGTTGTGAGAGGTACCTTCTTGTTTTGCAATTCAGTTGCTAGTGTTTTGATCGATACGGGTGCATCTCATTTCTTTGTGTCTGCTGCATTTGCATCTATTTTGGAGTTGGAGTTAGCTCAGTTAGCATCTCCTATTTGTGTAGTGTCACCTCTTGGGGGTGAGTTGATTTTGAAACAAGGTGTTAGGGGTTGTGATATAGAGGTCGATGATCATAGAATCCCATTTTCTTTTGTAGTTATGCCCATGAAGGGCTTTGATGTTATTTTGGGTATGGACTGGTTGTCGTCATACCGGGCAGTTATTGATTGCTACCGTCAGAGGGTCACTTGTTGTACCGTGAACGGGGAGTGTTTTCGTTTTCTGGGGGACCGGGTTGGTAGTGTTTTGCCACCGGGTATGATCCGCGAGGGCGGAGTGAGCTTAGTGGTCTACTTGCTAGTCTTTCGATTAGTGAGGGTGATGAGACCCAGATTGTGTTGCCGAGGGTGGTTTGTGAGTATTCGGACGTTTTTCCCGAGGATCTTGTTAGTTTGCCACCTCAGCGAGAGATTGAGTTCTCTATTGATTTAGTGCCCGGCACGGCGCCGATTTCTATGGCACCTTACCGTTTTGCCCCAGCCGAGTTAGTTGAGTTGAAGGTTCAACTCCAGGAGTTGTTAGATAAGGGCTATATCCGTCCTAGTGTTTCGCCGTGGGGAGCACCGGCCCTCTTTGCTAAAAGAAAGGTGGTGCTTTGAGATTGTGTATTGATTACGGA
The DNA here is from genome assembly GCA_030407325.1 of Camellia japonica. Lineage (NCBI taxonomy): Eukaryota > Viridiplantae > Streptophyta > Magnoliopsida > Ericales > Theaceae > Camellia > Camellia japonica. The sequence goes on along the minus strand of JAPPVO010000036.1, from coordinate 129,242,676 downwards.
AATTGAATCGGGCTACGGTTAAGAATAAGTATCCTATGCCCCGTATTGATGATTTGTTTGACCAGTTGAAGGGTTCCCGTTGTTTCTCTAAGATAGATTTGAGATCGGGTTATCATCAGTTGAGAGTCAGGGAGGAGGATATTCCGAAGACGGCATTCCGTACGCGGTATGGCCATTATGAGTTTCTGGTGATGCCGTTTGGGCTCACCAATGCACCGGCAGTGTTTATGGATTTGATGAACCGGATCTTCCGGGAATTCTTGGATCGTTTTGTGGTCGTCTTCGTGGACGACATTCTGATTTATTCACCTTCGAGGGAGGAGCACGAGGAACACTTGAGAGTGGTGCTGAGTTACTTAGAGCCCATAAGCTTTATGCTAAGTTCGGGAAGTGTGAGTTCTGGCTAGAAGAGGTGAAGTTCTTAGGCCATGTAGTTTCTGGGGAAGGGGTGTCTGTTGATACATCCAAGACTGAGGCAGTGCAAGATTGGGCACAGCCTAAGAGTGTGTTTGAGATCCGCAGTTTTCTGGGATTAGCTGGGTATTACCGTCGGTTTGTGAAAGATTTCTCCAGGTTAGCTTCACCGTTGACTAGATTGACTCGGAAGGGAGTCAAATTTGTATGGAGTGAGACTTGTGAAAAGTCGTTTCAGGAGTTGAAGGTTAGACTGACCACCGCTCCAGTCTTGATTATTCCGGAGAGAGGGTTGGGTTATGCAGTCTATTGTGATGCCTCACGAGAGGGTCTGGGTTGTGTGTTGATGCAAGAGGGGAAAGTGGTTGCCTATGGCTCACGTCAGTTGAAAATTCATGAGAAGAATTACCCTACGCATGATTTAGAATTAGCAGCTGTGATTTTGCCTTGAAGATTTGGAGGCATTATCTTTATGGTGAGAGGTTCGAGGTATTCTCGGATCATAAGAGTCTGAAATATCTGTTTACACAGAAAGACTTGAATTTGAGGCAGAGGAGGTGGATGGAGTTCATTGAGGATTATGACTTCGAGTTGCACTATCATCCGGGGAAGGCCAATGTTGTGGCCGATGCCCTTAGTAGGAAATCTGTTGGTGACTTAGCTAGTATAGCCATCCGGGAGTGGGAGATGTTGGGTGCAGTTGGGGAGTTTGATTTGCATCTGGGCGAATCCGTAGAGGCTGCGGCCTTGTTTTCTGTTGTTGCACAGCCTACACTTGTGACTCGAGTGTTAGAGGCTCAGAGGGGTGATCTTGAGGTAGAATCTCTCCGAGAGAAGATTTCCATGGGAAGGTTGAGAAGGGTTTGACGGTGTATCCCGACCTGAGTGTGAGATACCGAGACCGTCTGTTTGTGCCGGAGTCTTGCCGAGAGGAGGTACTCCGAGAGTTTCATCATTCGCGCCTTGCGGTGCATCCGGGAGGTACTAAGATGTATCGGGATTTGGGTCGCCAGTTTTGGTGGCGGGGTATGAAGAGAGATGTGGCAGCTTTCGTATCTAGGTGCCTTACTTGTCAGCAAGTGAAGGCCGAGCATCAGAGGCCAGCGGGTTTGTTGCAACCCTTGCCTATTGCCGAGTGGAAGTGGGAGCATGTCACTATGGACTTCGTTGTGGGTCTTCCGAGGACTCAGCGGGGTAGTGATGCTATTTGGGTGGTTGTAGACCGGTTGACGAAGTCAGCGCACTTCATTCCTATGCGTGTTAGAGATTCGGTAGATCATCTTGCCGACTTATATATCCGGGACATAGTGAGGTTGCACGGGGTCCCAGTGACGATCGTCTCAGATAGAGATCCTCGTTTTACTGCCAGGTTGTGGCAGAGTTTGCAGAGTGCTTTAGGCACTAAGTTGACCTTAGCACGGCTTATCATCCTCAGACTGACGGGCAGTCCGAGCGTACTATTCAGATCCTTGAGGATATGCTTCGGGGTTGTGTTCTCGACTTTAGTGGGTCGTGGGAGAGGCACTTACCATTAGTGGAGTTTGCCTACAACAACAGTTTTCAGTCTAGTATGGTATGGCACCGTTTGAGGCCTTGTATGGCCGACCGTGTAGATCTCCTGTTTGTTGGGCCGAGGTGGGTGATGCACCTTGTTGGGTCCGGAGTTGGTGAGGGAAACGACGGAGAAAGTTGAGCTTATCCGTAAGAGGCTTGTTACAGCACAGAGTCGTCAGAAATCTTATGCCGACCGTAGGAGGAGACCTTTGGTATTGAGGTGGGTGATCATGTCTTTTGAAGATATCACCTAACGGGGTTTGATGAGGTTTGGGAAGAGCGGGAAGTTGTCCCCTCGGTTTATTGGGCCTTTTGAGATCCTTGAGAGGATTGGCGAGGCTGCTTATCGTTTAGCTTTGCCACCGCAGTTATCCGGAGTTCATGATGTGTTTCATGTGAGTATGCTTCGGAAGTATGAGCCAGATCCGTCACATGTGTTGGATTGGACTGATTTAGTGGTTGATGAAGATGTCTCGTATGAGGAGAGACCGGTTCGGGTCTTGGATAGACGGGATCAAGTTTTGCGAGGCAAAACCATCCCTTTGGTGAAGGTTTTGTGGAAGCATCACGGAGTGGAGGAGGCCACTTGGGAACGTGAGTTGGAAGTCCGTGAGAAATATCCGGATATGTTTATTGATTTGTAATCTTGTATTTAGATTATAATATTGTTGAACTTAAGAGCTTTATATATATGTCTTAAGTTGGAAAACATTGAGAATGTTTTTTAATGTTAACATTTGAACTTGCCTTTTTATGGAAGTGGAGATATAACATTTATATATTGAATGTGTTTTTATATCATGAATTGAATATGATATGGAAATTGTTAACATTGAAAGGAATAATGCATAATATTGATGCAAGTTGAATATATGTTGATTTATACATATTGTGAGATGCCTCTTGATAAGAGATGAAGTGACCGGTATTGGGTCAAGTTGTTGTTTATTGTTTTATAATATCATTGGGAATTGAGAAAAACTTGTTTTTACAAACTCATGCTTAATTTCGGGGACGAAATTCTTTTAAGGGGGGGAGGTTATAGCGACCCCGGTCTTTTCCCTTTTGATTATTGTATCCGGACTTATGTTCCGTAGATTCATTTGTTGTTATTGTTGTTGTCGTCCTTTATTCTTAGTTTGGAGTTATAGGATGTGTTGGGCGGGTTTGGAACAGGTTGGTTGAGCTTAGGAACCAAAACTAGTTGCCCAGATTTTGGCTTGTCCGCTCGAGCGGGGGTTTTGGCGCTCGAGCGGGAAAAACACCCATCCAGTATTTCTTGTGCAGGGTTGGACGCTCGAGCGGGAGTTGGGCCGCTCGAGCGGGAGTGTGTGAGTGACGCTCGAGCGGGGATTTGGCGCTCGAGCGGGGACCTGGTTTGTCGAGATGCTGGGAGTGTGCATCCGCCGCTCGAGCGTGGGATTGTCCGCTCGAGCGGGAGTCTGTGAGTGTCCGCTCGAGCGGAGTTTGTCCGCTCGAGCGGGGCGGCTGAGTATAAAATCGTGTTTAAGCGTTTTAAAACAGTTTTTCAGCCCCTTTCAGTTTATAAAACCCTAGATTACGAGTTCTCTCTCCCAACTCATTTCTCTTAGGATTGATCTATTTAGAGTGTGTATCTACCCTAGTTCCTTCATTAAAAAGGTAGAGGAGAGTGAGGGCTACATTTTAATCTGAATTGTTGGTTTGGAGCACTTTGGAGTTTGGGCATCATCTTCTCTTCCTTTTTGAGTTTTTCTTCGAGGTAGGGATTTCCTACTCCATTTATACGCTTTAATCCTAAGTGTGGTATTTTGGTATGTGGGGGTAGTTGGTATATTTGGGATTTGGAAGAACCTTAGGGTTTTGTCATAGATTAATTTATATAATTAATTTAAAGGAAGATTGTGATATTGGGTAAATTCATGAGATTGGGGAATTTAGTGGTTTATGTTGTATTTGGTAGTTTAAATACTTACCTTGAGAATTGATTATTGAAATTACATTTATTTATAGTTATTTCTTGCTTAGAAATAATTGTTTTGGGCTATCGGTGGAGGATAGCCATTGATTGTTGTAGACCTTGCATGCGGCTTAGGTATAACTGAAATTAAGTCATTTATCTTGACTGTTGAATTAATACAGAACATGTAACGCCCTCAAAAATAAACCCATAATAGATAATATAAGCATGCATTATTATATTAAAACAATAATATAAATCCATCCATCAGAGTAATATGAAATAAACATCAGAATAAATGCCCTACGGGCTTACATCTTGCCAAGCACAACACTTGGACACAATTCTCTGAGTTCTAACTCAAAAACAGATAAAGCCCTAGGCTTGAAATATTACATTGTTCAACTAAAACAAATAAATAAAACAGTCTTCAAATTCAATTCCTCACAAGCTAAGTCCTTGGGGAAGTGAACCACCTGAACCTGAAAAATAAAGTTCCCATATAGGGTGAGCCACAGCCCAGTAGAGAAATACTAACCAAGCATAAGAAATAACTAAAGCATTAGCATCTGATACATGGTTAAACCACATAATCAAGTTACAATATTCATGACACGAATGTCTACACTGCCTATGACACATTGTCTATGGCACATTTACTTTCCACTTATGGCTCAGACCTGGCCAAATAACTCAACAGGGTTTCATCTTTTATTACCATTACTTCCAATTCAACAGGATAACAATTCAGTTAGACCTAATCATAACAAATACACATAGTGGTATTGTATCATTCACAATCAATTCACTTCCATACTTCCCAACTGATACACATTTTAGTGATGTATAATATTCACAATAAATAGAAAATATTTCTATTAAACATAAGCACACATAAGAGTGATGCTACGGAGTCCATCCCCTATCTCTCCCAATAAATCCGGTTTAGAGGTCCATCCCCTATCTTCCCCTAAACCGTGAGTTCATCCCCTATCTCCTCCAAATAAAAATGCATATGCAATGAAACACACAATTGCCATATACAACACATAATCAATACAAGTAATGTTCTGTATTAATTCAACAGTCAACATAGGTGACATAATTTCAGTATACCTAAGCCGCATGCAAGGTCTACAACAATCAATGGCTATCCTCCACCGATAGCCCAAAACAGTTATTTCTAAACAGAAATAATATAACATGAATGTAAATTTAACATTCTCAATTCTATGAATTAAACCAAATTCACATTATTCCTTTAAATTAATATATACAAATTAATCTAAAACCAAACCTAGGTTTCTTCCAAAATTACAAACTACCCCCACATACCAAAATTACCAAACTACCCCCCCCACATACCAAAATACTACACTTTGATTAAAGCGTATAAATGGAGTAGGAAATCCTACCTCGAATATATAACTCAGAAAGAAGAAGAAGGAGATGATGCCCAAACTTCAAAGTGCTCCAAACCACGAATTTCTCAGATTAAATGAAAGCCCTCACTCCCCTCTATCTTATTTGCAAAGCACTAGGGCAAAACCCACCCTAACTAGATCAAACCTAGGAGGAGAAAGGTGTTTAGAGAGAGAGAACTCAGAAATTAGGGTTTTTGGATCAAAAGGGGCTGAAAAACTGTTTTAAAATACGCTGCTGCGTATTTATACCTGATAGGCTCGCTCGAGCGAAGACCTGGTCGCTCGAGCGACCAGACACAGAAAATCCTCGCTCGAGCCAAGAAAGGCTCGCTCGAGCGGAAACTAACAGTTCGCTCGAGCGAAGAGAAACTCGCTCGAGCCAGCTAACACTGCTCTCAGGTCTAGCACTGGACGCAATCCTCCGCTCGAGCCAAGAAATGCCGCTCGAGCGACGACCAAAAACAAAGGCCTCGCTCGAGCGAAGATAAGCTCGCTCGAGCGACCAAGCCAAAAACTGAACATCAACTATTGGTTTTTAAACCCAACGAACCTGCAATTAACCTGCCCAACATTTCCACAACTCACAACTGAAGAATTACAAGACAACAACAACAACAATATGATAATGGAATCTACGGAACTTAAGTCCGGAAACACTAATCAAATGGGAAAAGACCGGGGTCGCTATAGAACATTCATGTATTGATTATGTGTTGTATATGGCAATTGTGTGTTTCATTGCATATGCATTTGGTTTGGAGGAGATAGGGGATGAACTCCACGGTTTAGGGGAAGATAGGGGATGAACCTCTAAACCGGAATTGTTGGAGGAGATAGGGGATGGACTCCATTAGCATCACTTTTATGTGTGCTATTTATATTGAAGTGTTTTATTGTTTGGGAGGAGATAGGGATGGACTCCATTAGCATCACTTTTATGTGTGCTTATTGATAATAGAAATATTTCTATTTATTGTTGATATGATACATCACCAAAATGTGTATCAGTTGGGAAGTATGGAAGTGAATTTGATTGTGATTGATATAATACCAACATGTGTATCGTTATGTTAGGTTTAACTTGAATTGTTATTCTTGTTGAATTGGAAGTATTGTTAATAAAAGATGAAACCCTAGTTGAGTTATTTGGCCAGGTTCTGAGCCATAAATGGAAGGTGAATTATGCCATAGACATTGTGTCATAGGCAATGTAGACATTCGTGTCATGATTTGTAATTGATTATCCGGTGTTAACCATGTATCAATGCTACTGCTTTAGTTAATTCATATGCTTGGTTTAGTATTTCTCTACTGGGCTGTGGCTCACCCTATATGGGAACTTCATTTTCAGGTTCAGGTGGTTCATTACCTCCAAGGACTTAGCTTGTGAGGATTTGGACTCGAAGACTTGTTTTTATTTATTTGTTTTTATTTGATACATGTAAACACTCAAGCCTAGGGCTTTATTTGTATTGAGTTAGACTCTTATTTCTTTGTGTCCAAGTGTTGGCTTGGCAAGATGTAAGCCCGTAGGGCATTTATTTTGATGTTACATGTAATGCTTTTATTTAGTAATACTCTGATGGATAATAGAATGTTTCGTTTTCTATTATTACTGCATGTTAATCTTATATATGATGGGTTTTATTTTGAGGGCGTTACAGGATATGCTAATCGGACTGGAAATTGACGTCTTGTCATTTGGAAAGGCATTTCTGCAGAAGATGGTGTCAAAGATATCTTTGGTATGAATGCCAAGTGCCAAAACTTTTCTCCATTAAAATTTGAGCTTCAATTATACAAGTGTCGCACCTAGTAAACCATCAATCTTGTACCATTACATAGTCTATCTTCGGTCCAATGTTTCTTAATAATATTATAGGACAACACTTCCAACTCTAACTTAAAAGTGGTAGCCTAAGAAATTCAATGAATTTAAATATTCATTAGGATATCTATTTGTAATGGTAGGAATCAATTTCATTATCTTCAGACATTTTATTTGCTGCAGATAAGTATATAATCTCCCTAGAAATATATCAATGTAGTAACATTAATGTCATTGAACATCATCGTTATGCGCAAATAGAATTGTGCGTTCAGTAAAAATGTTGGGGTCGACGTCTCTATCACATTCAACTGTGGGTAAACTGTAAAGAGTATTTATTCAAATCTTGACATTTGTATATTGTTGACGGAAGGTGAAAATTTCTTTCAATTGGTCCCAATCTAAAAAAGTGAATTAATAGAAAAAAAGAAAATAGAAGTGTAAACACAATTTATTTAATTTAAAATAATTTATATAATAAAGAATAAGGTAAGTTGGTGTTAACTTCGATCAAGAAATTTGCAAAATTAGCATTTTCATGGTCTTCATGATTCAAGCGCATATTCAAATCCAAAGTTAAGATATGTTATAACGCTTCCATAGAACAAAGGTCTTAATGATGCATTCACAATTTGCTCACGAACTCCTTTGGGTGTAACTAGTAGATTTGTCGACAGTCTCCACCAAGAACAAAAATAATACCCCAAATGCCTTTCATTCACTATCACAAATATCCCTCAATGTATGATCAACCGCCTCACACAATGTATATGTTTGTATAGGAACTTCATTCCAATTAGAGTTTTGTTCTCTAAACAACCTCAGCTTGTAATGATTATTTTGCTAAACCCACAAAGTGAATTTTCCAAGACATCTAACGGAATGGAATATGTTGAATGTGCAAACGACCTCCTACCAATAGCATGATGCAATTTGAGATGAAGCCACAGTACAACGATATGCCCAAGGCTGTGACATTTTAATACAATCGTATTGTACAGAAATTTTTCCCTGTTCCAGCACCCCCATTCCGAAGAAAAAACAGTTCATTTATTTTGAAAAACTAAAGAAGTGATTGACACAGGTTAAAGCTAGCACGTCTGTCAACGGCTTACAAGTCAAAGGTCCTAACCGCAATCTCTGCTAACGGATTGACTCTACGCGACTTGGTGACGTCCCACTAACCCTAATATTGTTCTAAACCATCATTAAAGCACTAAACCAGGAATATTAATTCATTATAGTTTCGTTATTTATCTTAATTATGCCATATATGGTCTCATGATCTACTGTGCTGGAGGGGGAGGCCGAATGGCCGTAGCCAAAAGGCAGATCTGCTCTTGCAGTTGAGTCTGGACTTGTTCAATTTTTTGATTACCAGTTTCCAATTCTTGGAGACCCCAAGAATCATTAGGCCAAATAGATAAATAATAAACAATATTATTTTTTCTTGTAATATAATAATCTAACAATTCATTTAATATAGAAAGAGAATAAACAGACATGCATTAAAAGATTCAGATAGATATACTTACAATCAGTACCAAACTTTTATTTATTATGCTTCAATAGTTGGAAAAGAGAACACACTGAAAAAGAAGAGAGGAGAGAGTACAGACTTATAAAACTGAAAACTTAAAATTTTCGTTCTACCTCAACAAGGGTGAGGATGCCCTTTAAATAAGAAAATAAAAGTAAAGGGATAGGATAAAGCGAGACAAGTGGCGTGTCCTGAATGGTGGTGGAGTCGTGCATCTTATCTCCTTGGATTCCCTTATCTAGAATAGTGTCGGCAAGTGGACAGCTGGAGGATAAGGCAGATGAAAGAATCTGCTTTTGGCCGAAAGTTATTTTGGCATTTTGCGGAGCTGGAAAGTGATGCTGAATAGGTGACAGACAAAGAGGTAAATTATTCCTCTTTTCCTTTTCGTTTCTTGTCCTTGTCCTGGCTCATCTTGTCGGCAATCAAGCTGGTGAGAGAATCCCAAAAATCTCCAAAATTGGGATCAGCTGCAGCTTTGGCTTCGGCTGGATCTTGAGATTCACCGACTAAAACAGTGAATTCATTTCATCCTCATACGGGTCTGTATGGGCTTCAGCTTCTGGATCGCCATGGCTGGTACCAGATTTCATACTGGTATCATCTCTGGAGAATGACTGAAGGAATTGTTCCTTCATATAGTCCATGCTTTTGATGACTAATTCTTGTTCTGAAAGTGCTGGATATTTTTGCCTTAGATCATTCTAAATCTGAACAAACGGATTCTGTACTGGAGCGGCTGCGATTAACTTAGGAGTAGCATCCCAGCAGGCCTGAGTATGACCTTTGATTTTCTGGAGTAATTCTTGATGGGGTTTTGGATTATCCATCTTATTCCACCATTTGTAAAAGAAAACTCTTTTTAAACGGGGAATTTTATTCTAGAAATCACATTGGAAATCCCATTTCCAAATCCATGGAATTCCAAAGCGGATAACAAAATGAACAGTAGATTTGGACATTGATATGTCTTTATATCCTGGAAGGTGACTATACGCAATCTACCATTCTTTAAATGCATTGCGAACATCTTCTAGAAAAGCATCAATTTGGATGCCAAACTTATCCACCCAAACGAGAAACCAGTTTGGGAGATCGTTTTGTAAAACTCCGGGAAGAACACGGATAAACCAAGAGTGGTTCCGTGGGGGATTCATATAGTAAAATGCCTGGGTAAAGGCATCAATGTAATCCCAGTAACTATAACGAGACTCCTTGTTCCGGATCTCAAGAGTACGGGTAACATGAGGGTGCATACCCCAAGCCGCCATGGGCAAAATATTATGGATAGTAGCTTTACTGTAATTAATAGGGCTGTTGGTCCGATTGGGTTCGGCCAATGTATGCCGGAATTGGATCGACGCAAGTTCAGTAAGAATTTGCTCGAAAATATATCTGTATTGGTCAAAGTGCGGTAAAGAGTGTTGAGTGGTCAAATACCGCCTTTTAATTTCCCATGGATCTTTCATCCATTGAATGTCTGAAGTTTCAATATAGAGGACAGTTTCCTCTGTAATAAAATTCTGAACATAAGGTACTGGAGTGAGGAGGACATCCTTAGCCGATCGGCTAGATTCCCCTTTTTTACTGGAAGTGGCACTAAGGCCTGGAAATTCTGTATGATAGGGATTACCCCTACCTCGGCCCCTTCTGCCGGAGCGCCGGCCTCTATTCTGCATTAGAACCCTATAAATATTCACGGGTTAGAAAGTCAGGAAGAGAATTAGTTTCTCCTTTGATATATTCAATATCAAAATCAAATACTGAAAGTTGGCCCTACCAAGAGGCAAAATTTTGTTTTTGGGCTAAATTTTCAACATCTTTTTTGCAAATTTGTTTTGCTGTAGAACAATCAACTCTTATTAAAAAAATGATGATTTAATGAATCATCCTGGAATTTAAGAACACATTTAACAATAGCTAAACATTCTTTTTTAATAGTTGGATAATTTTTGGCAGCTTGATGCCAAATGCCAGAATGAAATCTTAAAAGTTCTTCTTTTTTATTATTAGGATTAAATTGTTTGAGTATGCCACCAAAACCAAGGTTAGAGGCATCAGTTTCAACAATTTTCTTCCATGCCAGATTTGGTAAAGATAAACAAGGTAGAGTTTTAACTCTAGCTTTTATCTTTTGAACAGCTTCGGTATGTTCTGGACCCCAAGGAGGAGGATTTTTTCTAAGTCTGGAATATAATACTGCTGCATCAGTAGCAAGGTTAGGATAGTAATCATGAATATAATTTAAACTACCCAAAAACCTCTGTAATTGAGTTTTGTCTTTTATTTCATCAGGAAATTTGGATGCAAATTCCATGCTCCTATTGATAGGAATTATAGTGCCATTATGAATATTATGGCCCAAAAATCTAATTGTTGTCTGAAAAAGTTGCATTTTTGCTGCAGAAACAACTAATCCATTTCTAATGATAACATTCTTAAAAATGTTAAGATGTTTCATATGCTGGTCAATTGATGAAGAAAAAATTAAAACATCATCAATATAACAAATTGAAAATTCTGTATAAGGATTGAAAATATCATTCATAATATGCTGGAATTCAGATGGTGCATTTTTCAAACCAAATGGCATAACATTCCATTCAAAATGCCCAAAGGGTACTGTAAAAGCAGTTTTGTATCTATCTTGTTCAGCAATTTGGACTTGCCAATATCCCGATTTCATGTCAAATTTAGAAAATATGACTGCATCCTGGAGACGATCTAAAAGATCCTTTTTGTTTGGAACTGGATACCTTATCCATTGTAAGGCTTGATTTAGATGTTTATAATTGATGACCAATCTTGGCACACCTCGTTCAATTTCTGTATTTTTATTGACATAAAAAGCAGTACAACTCCAAGGAGATCTACTGGATCTAATAAGCTTTTTCTGGAGAAGAGTATTTATTTCTGTTTTGCAGAGTTCTAAATACTCCTTTTTCATCTAACTTGGTCAAGCGCGAGTGGGAATTTTCCGCTCATCATAACCTGGTTCATAAGGCAAGGAAACAATGTGTTTCTTGCGATCCCAAAAAGCATTAGGGACATCACTGCATATTTCTACTTGAAATTCTTTTTCAAGAGATTTAATTTTTTGCTGGAATGAAGACTGTTGAAGTCGTTGTTCTGTAGTTAAAAAACTAATTTCCTTTTGAAGAAAATTAATTTGTTTTTCTTTGAAATTAACTAGATCTTTAATTTGATCTAATTCTTTTGTATAAGGTTCTGTAATAAACTCGAAAATAATCGGCTGATTATTTAGAGTTGTATGTATGCCAATAGAATCAATTTTTGAAATTGGCATTAGTAAACACAGAAAGGGTGTTCCAAGGATTATAGCCGAGACATGTTCTTAATAAGAACAAAAGAAGTTGGAAGACATAATCCTTGATTACAGATTAGAACTTCTGGAAGTTTATACTGGATGTACAAAGAATTGCCACTTGCACTTGTAAGTGATTGGGTTGTTTTATGAAAGTATTTAGTAGGAATTAATCCTTCCTGAATACAATTCATATCAGCACCACTATCTACAAGAGCAATGGCATCTTTTACGATAAAATCAGGTTTTATCATAAAGGTAATTCTGATGTACCATTTCTGGAAAGTTACTGAATTCATAAGCATGAGATAGTCAGGCTCTTTTGATTCAGATGTGGATTCAGTAATTTTAATTCCTTTTTCCTGTTGCTGAATCTTGCTATTGATTCTTTTAATTTCAGAATTAATAGCAATATTGGAGGTCTGTAAATGTTTAATTTCAACTTTTAAAGCATTAACTTCCATTTTTAAATCCTGGATAGTTAATGGTTTTGCTTCATTAACAGGTTGAAGTCTTTGAAATACTTCTTTCATACTGTAATGTTGTGGAGGAAGAATTTCTTCCTTTTTTTGCTGCTGTAAGATTAATTCTAAAAATTTTAATTTCATTTCTGGACTAGATATTTGATCAGCAATATTAATCATATTCTGTTCTTCTTCGGTAAGAACATTAATACTGGGTCCACCAATATCAAGTCCATTCATTTCAACTATGGCTTTCCTATAGTTAACTTCATCGGAAATTTGATTGAGATTTGTCTTACAATCACAAATTTCTGGAGAATGGTCAGATTCAGAACCAGTGTCTGAAGAATAAAGTGCTGCAATATCTCCTTCATCATCTGAAGAAGTATATCTGATTCATCAGAAAGCATTCTGAGAATCTGTTGCTGGATGTTTTCATCGAATGATAGTTCATTAAGCTTTTGTTGTATTTTAGATCTACAACGATTAGCATAATGACCTATCTGTCCACATTTATAACATTTAATTGTGGACTTACTGGATTTTTTCTTTGAATATTTTTGTTTACCTTTAGAAGGTAACTGTTGCTGAACTTGTTGTTTAGCATATTTATGTTTTCTGGATTTTTTGGAATAAGACTTAAAAGGTTTGGAGCTTTTATGTCTTTTTTGTTTATGAGGATACTGGATTTTATCAGGATATGCGAATTGTTCGCAAAATTCACCTAACTCTTTTCGCCCTGTAAGATGTTGGTGTTTCATTTGTTGTTGTAATTTGAGGTCATTGCATAGTGCAAGTCCTTCATCAGTAATTAAACCTATGAGTTGGCCATAGGTATACCTACTGTACGGAATAGCTAATTGGTTATGACGATCTCTCAATTTCTTACGAACTCTTTCAGCAAAAAGAGTAGGAAGACCATCAATAAATTTAGCTTTCCAATGATCTGAATTGGCATCAGCTCTGCGATGAACTTTCATAAGAAAAACCTCTTTATACCATCTAAAATGAGATAAAGATGGACATCTTAAATTTTGTAATAGTTCTCTACTACGATCTTCAATACCTGTAACATTCCCCACAAAATGGAGAATAATGCTATTTACCATAGTATAAACAACATCTTGTTCAGTACTTTCAGCTCTAGTGTCTGGATCTATTTTAATTCTAGTAGAGCTTAATATTTCAGTAGTTTGGACCGTGGTGAGAATATTATCCCACCAGCCTTTGAGTAAGCCGGTAAAACCACTAACAATAAATCGGGCTACTTGGTGGTCGGTATTTTCATTTTGTTTGCAAACAGTAGCAAACATAAGCATATGTTGGCAAACCTCAAATATTTGGTATTCTGTTAGACCATCAATATTCCATTCATAAATGGTTCTACTATGGTAAGATTTCTGACTATGGAGAAAATCTTCTTCATAAAGAATATCCATAGGAGTTGGTCTGGAATAATAATATCGACTAGGAGCGGTGTAAGCTTGTCGATTAACTTCAGTTCCATAATTAACTTTATTTATGGAAGAAGGTTCATTCTGAAGAAAATTATCCTAAATTTTAGCTATTTGTTGAAGATCTAAATTCTGATAATTCTCATCTATTTCCTGAAAATGATTTCTGGATAACATATAAACTTGAGAGGATTCTCCTATATTAAGGTTTCTAATCTTATTTATAAGAGTATCCATAAATTCTGTATTGTCCTTTTTAGGTTTTAAATTAAAATTGGTTACTGTAGGAGTAGGCTTAAAAGCTACTGGCTGAATATCTGGAGTTTTAGGTTGAAGATGACAATTGTCCTTTATGTGAACAACTGTTTCTTCAATCCTAGTTAACTATTTACCCATAGTTTGACAGAAAAGGTTAGTATAATTATTCTATTTCATAATAGGAATAATTTCCTTAACTGTCACAGTATTATTGCTTTTTGCAGGAGGTTCTACAAAAGCAGTAATAACTAAGGGTTGAGTTGTAGAATCACTTGGAAGTAATTCCAATGATTTTGCAGGAGGATGTATTGAAGTAATTATATTACCATCTGTGGTAACCCATTGTTTCTGGATGTTTTCTAAAACATTGAGTTGAGAAATTTGAATATTACCATTTTCCATGAACCACAATGGAAACGGTTGGAGTTTCTGATTTTCCTCGAGAAACTTATAGTACTGGATTTTGAAATTTTGTAATTGTTCGGGATTATGATTAGCAAAATACCATTCTTTGAATTTTACATATTTATCCTGGTATAAATCCTGATTTAGGATTTTTCGATTTGCACTGCCTGGACCAAAATCCATTAAACTTCAAAGTTCATGTGTCACTGGCAGTAGGACTATAAGGTCCTTTGCTACTGGATTCCCTAGATTCATATACACCATGTGGGATTCGATTTCGGGAAAATTGTAATCCATGGATTTCAGGATCCATTGGATCTGAAGGTTGATCTGGATTACTAGGAGGTCTGGAGGGCATTCCTTGTACAGAAAATCATTGTTGGTGGTGTCCTACAAGATTCCACATGCAAGTGAATTATTTCTAATGTTTCACATATCACGTACCACCAGGAATTGAAGAATATGAATAAATGGGAACGATGGAAGACCCAATGCCCTGAGATTGCACATCCTGCCATTTACCATCTGTTAGTAGGCTGTTAGGCAAGCACTTCATAAATCATCATTGAAGGGTATACTCACAGAAAACGAAGAGCTTTGTCTCATTCCACCATTTTTGTAACAAGCAGAGGACTTATCAGCCACTGATCTTTCAACACGTTCTCGAGCCTCAAAAGCAGCCTCCTCAGCTATGACTTTTTGGAAAGCACGCTGTCGAGCCTCCGCAGTTGCTCTCTCTACTGCAGCACACTCTGCCCTGAGCCTGGCCTCCATAGATGTCTTCTCCTCCATAAATGTCTTCGGTTTCATCCTTTTTGCTTGAAAATGTGACAGGTATAGTTTTAGTTCATAATGTTAGATGCAGATATAACTTTACCAATTCTATGAAAGGATGAAAAACAAAATAGAAAAATTAGACACATACAGCACGTTCAGCAGTTCTTCGATGCCTCTCTAACCTTGCTTTACACCTCTGAGCTGATTCACCTTCAACTCCTACAAATCTCTCAAGTGTTATGGGAAGCTTCTTACAGAAAAAATATATCACAATTATAAGCAAAGTAGAAATGCGTTGAAAGTTCATGAAAAAGTAGATTTAGTAAAACAGCAAAACTCCATATTGTACAGAAAATCATTGTTGGTGGTGTCCTACAAGATTCCACATGCAAGTAAATTATTTCTAATGTTTCACATATCATGTACCACCATGAACTGAAGAATATGAATAAATGGGACCGATGGAAGACCCAACGCCCTGAGATTGCACATCCTGCCATTTACCATCTGTTAATAGGCTGTTAGGCAAGCACTTCATAAATCACATCATTGAAGGGTATACTCACAGAAAACGAAGAGCTTTGTCTCATTCCACCATTTTTGTAACAAGCAGAGGACTTATCAGCCACTGATCTTTCAACACGTTCTCGAGCCTCAAAAGCAGCCTCCTTAGCTATGACTTTTTGGAAAGCACGCTGTCGAGCATCCGCAGTTGCTCTCTCTACTGCAAGCACGCTCTGCCCTGAGCCTGGCCTCCATAGATGTCTTCTCCTCCATAGATGTCTTCGGTTTCATCCTTTTTGCCTGAAAAGGTGACATGTATAGTTTTAGTTCATAATGTTAGATGCAGATATAACTTTACCAATTCTATGAAAGGATGAAAAACAAAATAGAAAAATTAGACACATACAACACGTTTAGCAGTTCTTCGATGCCTCTCTAACCTTGCTTTACACCTCTGAGCTGATTCACCTTCAACTCCTACAAATCTCTCAAGTGTTATGGGAAGCTTCTTACAGAAAAAATATATCCCAATTATGAACAAAGCAAAAACGTTGAAGGTTGATGAAAAAGTAGATTTAGTAAAACAGCAAAACTCCATATTGTACAGAAAATCATTGTTGGTGGTGTCCTACAAGATTCCACATGCAAGTAAATTATTTTTAATGTTTCACATATCACGTACCACCATGAACTGAAGAATATGAATAAATGGGACCGATGGAAGACCCAACGCCCTGAGAAGGTAACTGTTGCTGAACTTGCTGTTTAGCATTTTTATGTTTTCCGGATTTTTTATAAGACTTAAAAGGTTTATTACTTTTATGTCTTTTCTGTTTATGAGGATACTGGATTTTATCAGGATGGGCGAATTGTTCGTAAAATTCACCTAACTCTCTTCGCCCTGTAAGATGTTGGTGTTTTATTTGTTGCTGTAATTTGAGGTCATTGCATAGTGCAAGTCCTTCATCAGTAATCAAACCTATGAGTTGGCCATAGGTATACCGACTGTACGGAATAGCTAATTGATTATGACGATCTCTCATTTTCTTTCGAACTCTTTGAGCAAAAAGAGTAGGAAGACCATCAATAAATTTAGCTTTCCAATGATCTGAATTGGCATCAGCTCTGCGATGAACTTTCATAAGAAAAACATCTTTATACCATCTAAAATGAGATAAAGAGACATCTTAAATTCTGTAATAGTTCTCTACTACGATCTTCAATACCTGTAACCTTCCCCACAAAATGGAGAATAATGCTATTTACCATGGTGTAAACAGCATCTTGTTCAGTACTTTCAGCTCTAGTGTCTGGATCTATTTTAATTCTAGTAGAGCTTAATATTTTAGTAGTTTGGACCGTGGTGAGAATATTATCCCACCAGCCTTTGATAAGCCAGTAAAACCACTAACAATAAACCGAGCTACTTGGTGGTCGGTATTTTCATTTTGTTTGCAAACAGTAGCAAACATAAGCATATGTTGGCAAACCTCAAATAGTTGGTATTCTATTAGACCATCAATATTCCATTCATAAATGGTTCTACTGTGGTAAGATTTCTGACTATGGAGAAAATCTTCTTCATAAAGAATATCCACAGGAGTTGGTCTGGAATAATAATATCGACTAGGAGCGGTGTAAGCTTGTCGATTAACTTCAATTCCATAATTAACTTTATTTATGGAAGAAGGTTCATTCTGAAGAAAATTATCCTGAATTTTAGCTATTTGTTAAAGATCTAAATTCTGATAATTCTCATATATTTCCTGAAAATGATTTCTGGATAACGTATTAACTTGAGAGGATTCTCCTATATTAAGATTTTTAAATTGTAAAACTTCGGGAAGAACACGGATAAACCAAGAGTGGTTTCGTGGGGGATTCATATAGTAAAATGCTCATCATCATTCTGGACTGAGGCCGCATGCTCAAATGTCTTGATGATCTTTTTACTGGAAAAGTCTAACTTACCTATCTTATAACCTGTGTCAAGCACCGTTGTTGGTATCAGAGCCATGTTTACTGTTCATTATAGTCTGTAAAACTTCGGGAAGAACACGGATAAACCAAGAGTGGTTGTGGGGGATTCATATAGTAAAATGACGAGCTTATGTATTTAATACATATCCAGGATCTTATTCCTTTTCTAGAGAAATAACCTGTGTCAAGCACCGTTGTTGGTATCAGAGCCATGTTTACTGTAATGAACAACAACGGTGCTTGACACAGGTTAAAGCTAGCACGTCTGTCAACGGCTTACAAGTCAAAGGTCCTAACCGCAATCTCTGCTAACGTCCAGTGTACACTACGGGATGGTAGATGTACTAATTGTATTAAGATTTCTAATCTTATTTATAAGAGTATCCATAAATTCAAAATGCAGAGATTGAACGAGTGTGCGAAGATTGGTCATCAATTACAAACCTCTTAATGAAGCCTTACAATGGATAAGGTATCCATTTCCAAATAGAAAAGATCTTTTAGATCGTCTCCAGGATGCAGTCATATTTTCCAAATTTGACATGAAATCAGGATATTGGCAAGTCCAAATCCCTGAACAAGATAGATACCCCACGGAACCACTCTTGGTTTATCCGTGTTCTTCCCGAAGTTTTGCAAAACGATCTCCCAAATTGGTTTCTCGTTTGGTGGGATAAGTTTGGCATCCAAATTGATGCTTTTCCAGAAGATGTTCGCAATGCATTCAAGGAATGGCAGATTGCGTACTGTCACCTTCCAGGATACAAGGACATATCAATGTCCAAATCTACTGTTCATTTTGTAATTTGCTTTGGTATTCCATGGATTTGGAAATGGGATTTCCAGAACAAAGTTCCCCGTTTAAAAAGAGTTTTCTTTTACAAATTGTGGAACAAGATGGATGATCCCAAACCCCATCAAGAATTACTCCAGAAAATCAAAGGTCATACACAGGCCTGCTGGGATGCTACTCCTAAGTTAATCCCAGTTGCTCCAGTCCAGAATCCATTTGTCCAAATTCAGAATGAATTAAGGCAAAAATTTCCAGCAATTTCAGAACAAGAGTTAGTCATTAAAAGCATGGACTACATGAAGCAACAGTTTCTCCAATCCTTCTCCAAAGATGATACCAGTATGAAATCTGGTACTAGCCATGGTGATCCAGAAGATAAAGCCCATACTGACCCGTATGAGGATGAAAATGAGTTCACTGTTTTAGCCGGTGAATCTCAAGAGCCAGCTGAGCCGACGATCCCAACTTTGGAGATTTTTGGGATTCTCTTAGCATGATTGCCGACAAGATGAGTCAAGATAAGGACAGGAAAGGAAAAGGAAAAGAGGAATAATTTGCCTCTTTGTCCCCTATTTGTTCAATATCACAATCCAGTCCAAGCCACTACAAACTACTTTCGGTGGCAACTTTCCTGCTCAACAAAATGCCAAAATAACTTTCGGCCAAAGCAGATTCTCTCATCTGCCTTATCTTCCAGCTATCCATCTACCGACACTATTATAGATAAGGGAAATCTAAGGAGATAAGATGCTCGACTCCACCAACCATCCAGGACACGCCACTTGTCTCTCTTTATCTTATCCCTTTACTTTTATTTTCTTATTTAAAGGGCATCCTCACCCTTGTTGAGGGAGAACGAAAATTTTAAGTTTTCAGTTTTATAAGTCTGTACTCTCTCCTCTCTTCTTTTTCAGTGTGTTCTCTTTTCCAACTATTGAAGCATAATAAATAAAAAGTTTGGTACTGATTGTAAGTATATCTCTCGTATCTTTTAATGCATGTGTTTATTCTCTTTCTATATTAAATGAATTGTTAGATTATTATATTACAAGAAAAAATAATATTGTTTATTATTTATCTATTTGGCCTAATGATTCTTGGGGTCTCCAAGAATTAGAAACTTGTAATCAAAAAATTGAACAAGTCCAGACTCAACTGCAAGAGCAGATCTGCCTTTTGGCTACGGCCATTCGGCCTCCCCCTCCAGCACAGTAGATCATGAGACCATATATGGCATAATTAAGATAAAATAAAATGAAACTATAATGAATAATATTCCTGATTTAGTGCTTAATGATGGTTAAAACAGGATCTCAACACGACCAGCGTACCCTACGATTTCGATTTCTTTTTCGATCAATTTGTACTTTCCTTAACTACTGAACTCTGTCCTTTTTGTACTCATTTGGCCAGCACAATTTATATTTTAAAATTAGCAAAAATATTAAATCAATGAGACAATTAAATATTATTTTTTTTTTATGATAGTGTAATTTTACTATATGCGTAGTGTACTGCATCAGAGTTGTACCACAAAAAATTTGATATCTAATTTAATAAATTTTTGCACGGTTCGTTGATTTGATATTTCTTTTAAAATTAATACAACATGGCTCATGTTTATAATAAATTGTGAATTATTAATGTATTTTAAGACATGTACTCCCTCCGTCCAAAATAATGGTTTCTTTTGGGGAATCTAACTTTTTTTGGGTAGTACAATTATTGCATTTGAAAAAAGTTGATTTTCCAAAATTATCCTTTTGGTAGTACATTTTTTGGGAATATCAATGTCATAATTATACTTTTTATATTGTTTATTAATTTAAAAAAAGGGCAAAATAGGAAATTTATATTATTTTTGTACTTGATTTTTGAAGAGGGACTAATATTTTGGGACAATGAAAAATGGAATAAGGGACTAATATTTTGGGACGGAGGGAGTAATATTATTGATTTATACATCATCTATGTATAGGTGCTACTTTCTCTATCCACCGATGGATTTGGAAGGGGGTGTGGACGCGCCCCGCGTGAGGGACTTATGCTGCCACAGTTCGGACTCGATTTGTCACAGTTCTTAATCTGAACCAAAGAGTCCAAATCCGGCAAATCGTTTTGAGAAAAACAGATTTTGAAAGAAGTGCCAAACATGGACTGCTTTGCCAGATACAGAGTCGCCACCTAAATATTTTTAATGGGGGAATTTAGGAAACCTTGACTCGGTGCCAAAGGCCACGTGTCCGTCATCACCAAAGTTGCCTCAGCTCAGGAACTTGGGTACGATTGGGGAAGGTCAGCTATGTGCACCCCCTCTCGCCCGATCCGAAGATTGGCCTCTAATAACCGTGATATCCTATTTTGAAAACGTTATGTGTTCTTATTCCGGTTAATTAGCTAGAATTACTATGTGATGAGCACAACACAAAAGTATAGACTAGATTGCCTAATTTGGAATGAAACATTGCATATCCGTTTGTTTGGAAAACGCTTTGGAATTTGCTACTCATAAGTAGGCTAAAATACGGATTTCAATAAATTGTTCCAACTCAAACAGTCCAACCTTCACCCACAGGCATTCAGGCAGTTTATATCACATAAGCATCTAGCCACATGGTAAGCATGCTGTCATGTTAACATTCACACTCATGCGAAATGCTAAAGCATAAAATACTTACAATGTACTCCGCGCCAAAACAAGAACATGTTAGCAATCATGCATGATCCAAGTCCATGTTAAAGTAGCTAATGCAACGCATACAGAATGTCACTAGAATAGGCTCAGCTAATCTAAGGATGACATGTGAAAATGAAAACAGATAGCATGTATTCAAGTTAGATTTGAAATACTTATGCAGTTAGCATGATGCGCCGAGCCCAGTGCATGCAATACTGATGAATGATGCACGCATGCATAGCATAAGGTATGCTAAAGTAAACATGTCCTAATACTAACCATCAAGGCAGGTAAGTAAAAGGGAGAAAGAAGTGGGGGTTGGAAGACATGCACGCACGCACCCACACTTATTACAAATTTGCCCCTGCTCGGAGGGACCGAAAGAATAATACAATTAATTAACCTACAAGCTAATTAATTATTACAGACCAATTAAACTAGCTAAGCAAATTAACTAATCTAAGAAAGCAGCAAACTGCAGCCTCGAGAAGAGGGTCCAATGCATGCGCGCTCGGTAGTCACTGCCATACACAAGATGCCTCTGCTTTGACTGTTCTGCTCCTCTGAAGACTGCACAAGTCCCAGGGTTGCTTCTCTGAATGCTGTAGAACACCACCGGCTAAGGGGATTGTCCACCGGCCATGGAGAATGACCACCGGTCACTAATTGAGATATCGGCCACTGATGGATGGCCGGTTGGCACTGAAGATGGTCGGCCGGCCAAATCTTCCTGCAGAAACTGATTTTGATAGCAGCAGAGGGCAAGACATAGCGTGGCAATGCATTTCAAGCAATGTATGCACCAATCATACTCCTTATCATGTTTATGACTCAAAGGAGTATAGGTCTCGATTCTTGGACCACCAATCGCGCATTTCAATGCATGATGGCCCAAAGAATCAAGTGTGCATTTTAATTTCAAATGCAATGCAAACCAAATAAGCAAACAAAGGGGCTTTCAACCTCTATCATGGCTTGATCAAGAGGTGAAAGATGCATGCAAATGCAATGCAACCTAAGTATGTTAATTAGGCATGCAACATGAGCATATGGGAAGCATGCAAGGCATATAACAAGCATGGAAGTTAAATGAGCATACAAGGTACAATGCCAACACACAAACATGCAGAACATATGGCATGTTAAGCAACCAAAACAAGGAGGAGAATGCATGCCAAATGCAACACCATTTCAACATGCAACAACATGTCATAAGCTAAGCATGCAACAACATGCCAAGGGATGGACTTAAACTAAATTAGGCAGCCCTTAAACAAGCCTAAAACAGTGGCCAACATGCTCAATAATGGAGGCTAAAAACACATACCAATAGACATGCATGCAAGGTCCAAGACTTGGGCATAAAAGAGAGACTTTTAAGCACACTTGAAAGGATGCAAACATGGATGCAAGGCATACATGGAAAGCTCTGAAATCATGTTAGTGATGGTGCCAAACCAAGCAAGCAAGACAAGCCAAACATGCAACCAATGGTCCAAAAGCCTAAGGCAAGCCAAGGAGGTATTGAACTACCCTTAACAAAACCAAACATGGCATGAATTGAATGAAAATCAGGTAGTATGTTAAACAAAAGAAAAAAAACACAGTGACATGGCATCCTATGCGGCCTAAACATGATGGCATGCATGAAGGCTTAAACATGAAGCATGAGATGACAACCTTATAAAGCATTAAAGGGACATCAAATGCAAGCATTAAAAGCACATCATGAGGTCTGAAATAACATGCCAAGTGGTTCCAAACCACTGAAACAAAGCAAGGATGGCATGCTAGAGGGGCCAATGTTAAGGCATACAAGAGGGATATACATGGTGGCTATACAAAGCAAAGCATGGATGACCCAAACAACCAAAAATAGTCCTCAAGCACACTAAATCATGCACAAAAGCTTCACAAAGCTAAGCCAAAATCATGCTAAAACAAAGGTCAAAGCTTAAAGATGTTAAGGCCTAAACATGGCATTACAAGGCATGTATGCTAAGCAAAGCATGGTGTACCAAAACCAACTCAAAACAGTGCTAAATCATGACATAATAAGCACAAAAAAACAGCTAAGGCAATGGTCAACATACACTTAAATTAGATGCTCCCTCAAGAGGCAAAAATGGCCCTTTTCAAGGACAACAAGGAGAGGGGGTGGCCCTCTCCTTCTTAGGACCTCAAGGCACCATCCACACCTCTGAAATCCCTCAAGATTTCAGTGGTGAGGAGGCCCAAACACAATGGTCTCGGAGCTCAACCAAAATGGCACAAAACAAGGGCCAAACAAGCCTTAAGAGGGGTCAAAAAACCCTAAAGCTTAAAACACCCTTAAACAACTATTTAGAGTAGGCAAAAAAGACTTTTATATGTTATATGCTAAGCTCAAAAACAGATGCAAGATAGTCAAAAAAAGCTTTGCAAAAATGGGGTATTTAAAGGTAAAGTCCTTACCCTTGTTGACCCTCTTCAAAAATGGTAGACCAGCTGGTTCTTTGAGCTCAAAACCACCCAAGAAGTCCAAGAATAGCCCTCTAGTGCCTCAGCTCCAAGAGAAGGTGTGATGGTGGGTGTTTGTGCACAAAAGTGAGGCAAAACACACACAAAAACAAAAGATAGGAAGGTATAGATATAGGATAGATACAAATCCTAACCCTAAAACCAGAGCCCCTCTGAAAATGTTGTCTAACCCTAAAAGAGGGAGAGGAGGCCTCCTCTTATAGAGCTTCAATCTTGTAAGCTTACAAGACAAGCTAGCTAAGAGGGAAATCCCTCCATACACGTGTATGGAGGGGAGCCAAGTGCATGCCAGCTGCATGAAAATATCTTCAAAAGCAGATGCACAGTAGTCGGCCGGCCAAAAATGCAATTGACCAAAAAAAGATAGCCGGCCGGCCATCTATAGTGCCGGTCGGCCAAACATTTGGCCGATGGCAACAAGACACAGCCGGTGGCCTCAAGCCATGGCCGGTGGAGTGTGGGGATGGCCCACAAGCCATTCCCTGCCCCTCCAAGGCAAAGCACAAGTGTTTGGTGCAAAACCAGACACAAAACAAGTCGAGCCGAGAGATCCTGAGGCAAGGCGCGTAGCCAAGACCTCCGGGAACTCAAGACAAACACGAACAAGGATGATCACAGGGTGTTCAAGCGGTGATGTCCAAGTCTTAAGGATGGACAAAAATGAGGTGTCTACAGGGGGGCACTTTTGATTTGCGTACTTTCTTTGCTTTTGGGACATAATCTGTGCTGAGTAGAGATGTGGTCCGTAACAACTTAAAAATCACATCTATAGAAAAATTTTATAATGAAGTAGATTTGTCTGCAGAGTACAAAGTGAGTTAGACATTGTTATTGGAACTGTGAGATTTATTATGAATTTTATTTTAATAATTTGAATTATATAATATGTATAACTTATCGAGTGTTTTATTTCTGAAAAAATTACGTTAATCAAATATCGATAGTCTCTTAAAGGAAAATAAGATTTTAAAAATAAATTGTTAAAAAAATATATTCTGATTAATGAGCTATTGATATCCAATCAACGTGATTTTTTACAGGGATGAAGCACTCAACGAATTCTACACATTGCACGATTCGGATAATTGAAATGAGACTCATGGTAGACCCCACAGATAACACATCTTATTTTGGAATATGTATTCTAATTATGATGTTTATAGTATTTAGTTATAATTTGTTATGACTTATTATAATGTTGGTTATATTCGGTTATGATCTACTATGATTATTATTTTGGTTATTATCAAAAATATCTTTAGTTATATATCTTGTGTGTTTTTGGTTATGATTCATTATTTTATTTTATTTTTTTAAGTTATAAATGTCATAACTTGCATATAAGCGTGTATTCTAGAATGATCTTTTATTTTGGACAAATTATAAATACACTTTCTGAAGTTTGTTTAAAATATTAAAAGACAATTGTGAAAAAAGAAAAAAAAATTGAGCATTCTAATAAAATAAATTCTGAATTTTTAATTTTGTCAATTTAAATCATAATCATTTGATTTGCTTCCAATCTAGACTATCAACTATAGACTGAAAAGAGTATTTTAGTTATTTTCAATGTAGATATACATATAATATCTAAAATACTAATTTTCATAGAATTTAATGACTAAAATATCCATTTTTCTATCGATTTACTTAACGAAAATAGACAAATGATTTAGATTGAAAACAAATAAAAGTTTTGAATTTAAATTGACAAAGTTAAAAACTCATGATTTATTTTGTTACATGAGTCAAAGCCTAATTTTTTTTTTCTTGTAATTTCTCCAAACATTAATTACTCCTTATAATTATAGAAATTACATCATACTCCTTTAAATTTCTAATCGCATAACACGCATAACAAATTATGCATTTTATTAATCAATTATTAATTCAATAAATAATTTTTAATGATGTTAGGAATATATTTCATTTGAGTAGTGCTATTCTAATCTAAAAATTAGAGACACACTCTAAATCCAATGATGTGATAATGTCTAAAATATCTAAGGCAACTCTCTCTCTCTCTCTCTCTTTCTCTCTCTCATGTTTCTCTAATCATCAACTAATTACCTGACTTACACATCATTGGATCTAAAATGTGGGCTTATATATCATTTGCATTTTAATTAATAGTTTTGGTAATTTTATTATTGTGTAGGAGGGTAGTTAGGAATTTTATTTTTTCTATTAACTTTGTTAAATGACAAATTCTAACATGGGGTATTTGTAATTTCGATATTCACGAGAAATAATTCGTATTTTAAGCAAATTTCAATAGATGTATTTGTAATCTGGAAGTGGATTCCCTCTGGTCCATAATTTGGACTAGAGGGCGTTATTTGTGCTCACGAAACCCACCACGGGTCATGTTTCGATAATGTGAACTGTTTATTTTACCGAGCACCTCGTGTATTTAATATACAAAAAACATTAGATTGATTCAATAATCATAACATATTCAATTTATACATTTGTCATTAAATAAAAATGGACGACAATTGTGTTTTTTTTTTTTATTCATATCCTATAGATGATTTGTAGAAAATTCTTATAAGTTCACTCTACTATAGCGGATGAATATTATCCAATTCTCTATTTAGTTTATTCAGT
The DNA here is from genome assembly GCA_030407325.1 of Camellia japonica. NCBI lineage: Eukaryota > Viridiplantae > Streptophyta > Magnoliopsida > Ericales > Theaceae > Camellia > Camellia japonica. Next base: position 129,216,210 of record JAPPVO010000036.1, on the reverse strand, counting down.
GACATCCATTGTTTTTTTTATGTCAATTTGGTTGGGATCTTTCTATCTTGTTATGATGTATTTTTGTATTTATTATTTCTCTCTCTTTATTAAAGTATTATCTTCTTGTATGTTGATTTTCTGTCAATAAAGTTTTCCTCTTTTTGCTGATAAAGAAAGTGACTTATATTATTTTGAATTCTACTTTATTATGTAACTAGTATATGCCCGTGCCTAAAGACACGGTGTAAATAATGTTAAAATCAAAATGTAATTATAATTTATACATATTATGTTGAAATTTGTGAAGTTTGTGTCATTTTTTGACAAAGATATTTGAAAAATATATTTCAATATTTTTCTTCTTAAAGAACTTGTAACAATTTTGCTTGTATTACACGCTCTATAAAACTCAAATAAAATAACAATTCCCCTTACCCTTAATGCAAATTAAGAAATAAACACATAAGATTTATAATGTTCACCAATATTGCAAATCAAAATATAAGAGCAAGTACAAAAAAAAATTGTAAACACTAAACAAAATACAGAAATCAAAAATATTGTATACTTGTTAACGTTCTATAATAAAAAGAAAAAAAGTTACTAAATACCACATAAAGCACATAGTAAGTGTTCTGCAATCTTAACATATTAAATTGAAAATTAAACATCAAGCAATGCATACCAGCCTGTACTCTACAATTCCAAACAAATGAAATAAATAAAAAAAAAATTAAAATTAAATATCAAATAATGCAAAGCAGACAGTGCTTTACAATCTAAAAAAAAATTAAAATTAAAATACGCACCAGTTAGTGCTACTGCTGCCAATCAAATTATAACTTCATAAGAAAAACAAATATTATATTGTCATACACTAAAAAAGTGGGTTAAAACCTTACAAAAAATGGGTTAAAGCTTTCCAAAATATATATGCTTTACAAAAGATGTGTTAATAATATGCCTTCAAGCATGTATTTGCCCAAATTTCATCCTCATTACTTTCCAAAAAGGCTTTGTATCAACTTATATGTATTCCCAGTGAGGAACATGCACAGCAATCTGGTAATTTGTGGAAACAAAAAAAATATAGATTTGTATATTTGTTGGAAATATACATATCAAAACACTTTGAGATTGAAATTTCCTTATTACATCCCCATCGAAGCAAGCTAGTCGTATTTCTCCTTTTAAGCTCTATAGATTTTTCGATCCAAACCCACATAAATCCATATTTCCAATTATTATTAAATTGAAATTTTATAAAAGTTATATAATCAATAGAAATAAATTTACATGGTTACATTTTGATAAAACATGATTTAATCTACATAGAACACTACAATAACACTTCAGGATAAACAATATTGTAGTAGAATCCAAACTATCTTTAAGGAGGAGAATACTTATACGATCAAAGGATGTACATCTGGACAATGCCACATATAATTGCCCATGGCTAAACACTAGTATGCACAAATCAACCCGAACAAATTTACAAATTGTTCTTGAGATTTATTAACGGTCAAGGGATATGCTAATCGGACTGGAAATTGACGTCTTGTCATTTGGAAAGGCATTTCTGCAGAAGATGGTGTCAAAGATATCTTTGGTATGAATGCCAAAGTGCCAAACTTTTCTCTAGTTAAAATTTGAGCTTCAATTATACAAGTGTCGCACCTAGTAACCATCAATCTTGTACCATTACATAGTCTATCTTTCGGTCCAATGTTTCTTAATAATATTATAGGACAACCAACTTCCAACTCTAACTTAAAAGTTGGTAGCCTAAGAGAATTCAATGAATTTAATGCAGTAGAATTCAATGAATTTAATGCAGTAGAATTCGGTCCTATCTATTTGTAATGGTAGGATCAATTTCATTATCTTCAGACATTTTATTTGCTGCAAGATAAGTATATAATCTCCCTAGAAAGATATTCAATGCAGTAGCATTAATGTCATTGACATCATCGTTACGCGCAAATAGAATTGTGCGTTCAGTTAAAAATGTTGGGGTCGACGTCTCTATCATATTCAACTGTGGGTAAACTGTAAAGAGTAATTTATTCAAATCTTGACATTTGTATATTGTTGACGGAAGGTTGAAAATTTCTTCAGGATTGGTCCCAATCTAAAAAAAAGTGAAATCAATAGAAAAAAAAAATAAAAAAATAGAAGTGTAAACACAATTTATTAATTTAAAATAATTTATATAATAAAGAATAAGGTTAAAGTTGTGTTAACTCGATCAAGAAATTTGCAAAATTAGCATTTTCATGGTCTTCATGATTCAAGCGCATATTCAAATCCAAAGTTAAGATATGTATATGCTTCCATAGAACAAAGTGTCTTAATGATGCATTCACAATTTGCTCACGAACTCCTTTGGGTGTAACTAGTAAGATTTGTCGAAAGTCTCCACCAAGAACAACAATAATACCCCCAAATGCCTTTTCACTATCACAAATATCCCTCAATGTATGATCAACCGCCTCAACATAATGTATATGTTGTATAGGAACTTCATTCCAAATTATGAGTTTTGTTTCTCTAAACAACTCAGCTTATAATGATTATTTGCTAAACCCACAAAGTGAATTTTCCAAGACATCTAACGGAATAGAAAATGTTGAATGTGCAGAACGACCTCCTACCAATAGCAATGATGCAATTCGAGATGAAGCCACAGTAACAACGATATGCCCAAGGCTGTGACATTTTAATACAATCGTATTGTACAGAAATGTTTTCCCTGTTCCAGCACCCCCATTCCGAAAGAAAACAGTTCCTTTATTTTGAAAAACTAAAGAAGTGATTGTGTTATAAGCATTCCGCTGTTCATTGTTGAGACAATTAATAGTAATTTGTGGATCTGCCTATTGTGCCTCATTCTATAGTTGTTGATGTTCGAATATCAATCGATTACCAACTACTGCACTCCAATTTGTAGTAGGTTGTGGCATGGGTGGGAAGCCAATTAAACTTTTGCTTGATTCATGAAGCATTTGATTCAAAAGATGGAGACCATAATCTTCAATTTAAGCTTTAGTTGGGTTAGGAATGGCAAAGAATGTACAAATCTTGTGAGCAAGATCATCACATATATGCCTTTAGAATTGATTCCATAATGCACATGGATTTAGTGGAGAGCACTGGCTAATAATAATACTAAACAATCTCCTCAATTGGTATCCAGTTTTCATAACTGCAGTCTCTTCCAAGCATTGTATCCATTCTTCATCATCTTCTAAAAGCCCCCTTGCAATACATGTTAATTTAAATGTATCATGCACAACATTATTGACCGTGCGTGATGTAACGCCCCGAAATAATTACAATAACCCATTCACAATATCAATAAATGACAATAACGATAAAGTAATTATCTTCCATTAAATCTATTTGACTTTACAAAAAGGAAATATATGTGGTATACATTCATAATGCCTGGCCCTGAATCTATAGAATATGTTTCGAACAAAAGAAAAATAATGGAAGTTAAATAGATAAGAAATGCCCTAAAGGCTTACTATTTTCCAAGATAGTTCTTGGTTACAACAAAAGTGGACTTCAGGTCCAATACATTTAAAACCCTTGGTTATACAAAATGAATACAACAAAAAGAAACTTTTGCTCCAAATCCTCTAAGCTACTGCCTTAGTGAAGGTATATCATCAGCACCTGAAATGTTTTTCCCACATAGGGTGAGCCAAAGCCCAGTAGAAATAATCTAACAGAATATATGAATCTTAACAAAGCTATAAGGTGAATGAGTATGCAATGCTCGTGCCAAAACATTTTTATATCTCTTTTCAAAACTATGCAATGCCAAGTTAATATCTTGAATCATAAATCATTTCCATTACAATAGAAAATAGGGCAGTGAATCACACTCTGGGAATTTCAAAACAAACACAACCTTTCCAAAAAATTTCATCCAGAGAAAACCGTAAACTGGGACCCATGTAAACGTAGGCTATACAAGCCTTACTATTGCCATTTTATGGAAATTTCATCCGCGAGATCAGCACCCATGTATACGTGCGATTTTTGAGACTTTCACCTTGGATACTCAGGCCAACTTAGTTCAACATTTCAATTCATATTTCCTAGATTCACCATTTTTCTCAAAACAATAAACATGTTCAATGTGTAATTGTGAAATGATGTTCAATGCAAATGAATAAGAAAATAGTTTCAATTCTTTTAATTCAAATGCAATTTCTATAGTCCAAAACAGTTATCCTCCACCGATAGTCCAAAACAGATATTTCTAAACAGATAATTTATATTCTGTCACGACCCAAACCCGCCCATATAGGTTTAGAGTCATGACCAGCGAGTAATCCTAGATTACCTTCGGCCTTAAAGATAAAATTTCAAAATATTTAAAATCATATCGGGGCCTTAAGCGGAAGCAAAACAAAAATAATAATGTCCATTGAGCTTTTACCTACATAATACAATAATAATTAACATACATGTACAAATCTTATATATCTCACGCACATATACATTTAAGACTCAGCAAAATACCAAACTTTGACAAAGCCAAGGGGTTGATTTTCTTGACTCTACTCGAGCCTAACTTGCTTCATTCCGGAAGCTCTTCAAAAGGCTGACGTTGGTAGACTCCGAGACTTTCTCTATCCTTGTTGCTCAGTATGCTCACCTACATATACATATAAATAGTGAGCTAAAGCCCAACAAGTAATAACAGTATAAAGAGGTTAAATGAATAAAGTTTGACGATAGTACAAAAATATGTCTTACAAATTTGAAATGAATCTTAAATCATTTTCAAAGTGAGGCATTTGCCACATTATATCAAATTTATAACAAAACATTTTCCATGTCGAATCCCATATCAAAACATATCTTTCATTTTTCGAAGCAATCCATTTTAATAGGCAAAACATTTCGATTAGCAATCATATCATCTCTTAACAATAACAAAAGCCATTCGTATCATTATATGTGGAACATCCATGAAACAATAATATTCCAATAACAATGGACCATAAAGGTCAAGCCAATGGACCACAAAGGGTCAAACCAATGGACCACGAATGGTTAAACACTAGAGATCTCGGTGTTTCAATCAATCCCAATAGCCATGGTATTGTTACCCTCAGGCAAGGGCCTATAATCAATGGTCATGATATTGTTATCCCTAGGCAAAGGCCTATGCTCAATGGATGCCACGATACAATTTCAAAAGTGAACTTCATTCGTCGATTGAAAATAAAATTTTAATAAACCATTCAATCGATCGCATATTGATTTCAAGAACAATAAAACTTCAAAAATAAATATTACTTGGACATATCTTTATAAAGTTACTACTCACAGTGGGTTAAGTCAATATAAGGCCTCGGACGTCCACCTATACAAATCACATAACAAAGATACAATAAAAGCACCATTCAATATTCATTTCATTTTAATTCAACTCTCTTTATGTGTTTCTACCTTATTCCATGACTATATGAGTCCAATTGATGCCTAAGAATACTTAGAATGTCATGAGGATGCAAGTAGGCACTTAGAAGAGTTATTCAAAAATTGCTGAAAACAAGGTTTTCGCTCGAGCGCACCTTTGGTCGCTCGAGCGGTCTGCAAAGCTCTGTAAAAATACTAGATGGCCTCAATGTTCGCTCGAGCGGTGACTTTTCCGCTCAAGCGGTCTGCAAATTTTCTATTTTTTGAATACCAACAAAATTAATTTCCAAACACATTTTCAAAACTTAGACTCATGCATGAACCAATTTAAACATGTAAGTTTATTAATAAAGTTGAACCCATGACTAATTTTCCACTTTCTAATACAAAAATCTCTTTGATCATTAAGATTAAAACCAATAATTTCATGAATATAATAACTTCAACATTTTTCTTCTTTTGTGTTATAAAACATAAAATTAGAGCTATAAAACTCTTTAAAAGAAATATTTGCATATATGAAATTCAAATCAAAGTCAAACTAATTTTGATTCTCAAGTATAAATTGTAATTTATTCCCAAATTTGTTCAAATTTAGATTTAATTCATTTTCTTTATATCAAACCCACAAATTTTAAAACATGAATTAAACTTTCAAAACTCTTGAAAATTTCATGATGTATGTAAAAATGGAATCCAATTTCATCATTAATAACGAAAATCAAACTTAAATAATGAATTACAAAATCAATCTCTTAGAATTTCAACTTAACTCAATTTTTAACCAAAATCTTAATTTATGATCATAGATGTTCCAAAATGTGTTTATTGAATAAAAATTTTAAATTAAATTACATGCATGGATTAAAAATCAAAATCAAACAAATTCCTAATTTTCATAATAAAATTAAAACTTTGTCTAACTTTATGATTAACTCCAAATTTCCATAAACTTGATTTTTCTAAAACTTTTCTTTTTTCTCTTCAATATATGAAATTGAAATAATTCAAATTCATCAAAATCCATGATGCATGTGTAATTAGAGTATTAATTTGCTCATGCATGTAACAATGAAGCTCATTTTCTTGCAAGATCACAACATCAAACTCAAAATAATTAATTTTCATAACCATGAACCTAACTTGATCCCTTCATCTTTGTTTTCTAATTTCTTCCAATTTATATGAAATTGAACCCAAATTCATCTTTAATTTCAAGTGTAACCCAAGGATTCTACAAAATCAAGCACAAATTTCAAACCTTAAACTTTAATTTCAGCATATTTGGTTGATTTTCCTCTACTTCCTCTTTTCTTTTCTTCATTTCTTTTTTTAATCCATAGCTTTTTCCTTGAGCTCTTCTCCATTTCCAGCAATGTACTAACTCTCTCTCTCTCTCTCTCTCTCTCTCAATTTCTCCTTTCCTTTGGCTGCTTCCAACACACTTATATCCCCTTCATTTTGATTTCCTTCGTTCTTCTTTTCTTTTCTTTTCTTTTCTTTTACTTAGTGGGACACTTGTCCTTGTTATATGAACCCAAATAAGTCTCACTTAGACTCTTCAACACATACACACATATATAGGCCCTGTTTGGTACAGCTTAATTTCAGCTTATTTCAGCTTTCAGCTTAATTTAAGCTATTTTGATGTGTTTGGTTTAGCTTAACAATGCAGCTTATAGCTTTTTGTAAGTCAGAAATCAACTTATTCTTTGAGTGGGGCAGGAAAAGCTTAATTTATAAGTCAGAAATCAGTTTATGTTCATAGTTATAAGCTAGAAGCTGTTAAGGTATAAGCTATAAGCACTTTCCCACAGCTCTACCAAACAGGGCTATACTCTCTTTTTGTTGACACATAATGCACACGTGCATCTTGTTTTAAGCCTCCAGTACAACACCTATACCCATACATATCTGATTTCTCTGCATACCCACCAGATTTCTCAGTACACCCACTCTTGACATTAACACAAATATACACACAAGTAAGCAAGGCTCTAGCTTTTTATTTTATCAATTAATCAATATAAAATACGTTGGCACACAACTTTGCAATTTATCACGTGGGTAGATTAATTTAACTCTCAATTACATAATTAGTTTAATTAAACATCATTTAACTTTAATAAATTTTGATTAGTGCATAATTTAATTAATCATAACTAATTGCAAATTTCACATAATTTAATTAATATAATTTGACTTCCATTAAGGCCCAATCAATCATAATTAAATTTATCAATCAGAATCAGATTTTTAATCAAATCCTCAAAAGGCTCCAAATATTAAATTAGACTCATTTCCATCATCAATTTTGATTTCTTAGACCAGTAAGGTCTTCAATTTCATATTGAACTCAAAATCTCCGTCAATAAATTACATATTCTATGAATAACTCATAAATAAATTTAATTCATAATAATTTGAATTCTCAATCTTCATAGCTTAATCAACTCCAATTCGAATCCAATTAATAAAATCTCAATTTTACTAAACTAAATCGGATATTTATTTAAACTACCATATGATCCAATACTTGAAATTAAAATAATTAAATTCGTCAATTTCATCTTCTTGAGCCACTTAAGCTTTTAATTTCTAATTCCAAAATAGCTCTTTTATAAAATTACATACGAATCAACACCAATATTGTTCATCAATTCCACAATTAAATTAAAATAATAATTAATTAAAATCCAAGTCACCTTGATTAATTAAATATAAAATATTATATGTGGCAGGGCCGTCACGTATTCCATTAAAATAAACTTTCCAAACCTCAAGAGGTGAGTGATAATATATATCCAACTTCACCAACCTCATCAATACCAATCCAATTTCATAGTTCCAACATCAATTTCATCTATTTATACAAAATAAGTATTTGAGACAATTAGGGCAAAAACCCCTTTTCTTTCAAAACACATTTTGGGTATCTAAATCAATAATTTTATCACAACTAAATCTTATTTCCACTCCCCAACCATTTTCAACACATCCATTCAAAAACTCCTCTTTTTGATTTTAAACCAAAACCCTAAGTTTATCCAAAATCCTCCAAAATCATATGGTGGTTTTATAAGACAAATAGCTAAGTTAAAAATCATAAAAGAGTGTAGAGAATCCTACCTCAAACCTAGAAGACGAGATAAAAATGGATGAAACTCGGATGAAGCCGAAACCAAACTCTATTCGAATGAAAACGAAGCTCTAGGTGAGCTCTACATTTTTAACAAAGGGAGTAGGGTGAAGAAATCTCTAGATCTTGGTGTCTGTAGAGAGAAGGTGAGTTTGAGAGAGAGAGAGAGAGAGAGAGAGAGAGAGAGAAAGAGAGAGTCTAAACTTAGGGTTTTGAAATGTTTTAGAGAGAGAGAGAGAGAGAGACAGAGTAAGATGAAAAAGTGATGTAAAATGGCCTGTTTACGAACTAATATATGCACAGTTCGCTCAAGCGCAGGAGTTGTCGCTCGAGCGACCAGACACAATAAGTTGTTCCACTCGAGCACAAGAAACTTCGCTCGAGCGCAAAATTCACACTCCCAGTAATTTTGCAGACAGAGGTCGTCGCTCGAGCGCATAATACAAACTGCCTGTAGTTTTGCAGACCTACAAAAATATTGGATATTCACAAAGACCACTCGAGCGCAAGAAGCTTTGCTCGAGTGAAGGAACAAAAATCTGGACAACAAAAATTTGAAAAATAAGCTACCAACCTGTTCTAAATGCAACAAACACAACCCAATAGCCAAACTCAAAAAGGTAGAGGGGAAACAAGACATGAACAACAATAAAAGACAACGAAACCCGATTCAAAACATACAATGGGTCGAGTCTAAACCAGAAATGCTATACGTAAAGACTGAAATGACTTTGGTCCTTTGACAACATTTAGTAACAAACGCAGATAAAATCTTTCACCATAATTAGGGCTAGCAAAGTACATTATACCAATTGCGTATTCCCTTCTCTTGATTTCTATCTCTTTTCCAACTTGAGCCAAAAAAAATGCTGTGGAAATTCTTGATAAGTGAATGGACATTCATCTTCACTGGCAACAAAATATAAAAAGAAGCTAGTAAGAGTTGATATTTGTTGACCAGGTCTAGATTGAATCGTTTCTAATGACTCTTCTGGGTTAAAAACAACGCGATACATTTCAGGTAAATGAAGTGCCAATTGTATAACTGTTGGCATCTCAGCTTCTGGAGGTCCAATATACCTTGCATTGAGATGTTGTTGAATCTTATTTATCAATCCCAACACCATCGTTGTACAATCATAACCATTGTAAATGTACTTATGTACATACTTGACACATCTCATTTCGGTACAAACTTCCACATTTATATGACAGTTGAAAAGTTTAGAAACATATGCATTGTATGGTATGACATCCTTGTTATCAACTTCTTGCCCACTCATAGTATTTACTTGACTATTATTGCGACGACGATATATAGGGTATCCATCTTGATCCATAATTGTTGTTTCTGTGAAAGCTTGAGGGTATCTCTTAGTACATCTATCATTTTCCATATATGGTGCTTGCAGATTTCGAGCACCACATGGTCCATGTACCATACAACATTTGACAGTTTCAAAAAGCATAGGATCATCTTTTGGGTATGGAAATTCTGCACAGACCAATTTGTCTACTTGAGCACATATCCGAATTTTGTTTGGACTCTTAAGAAATAAAAGTGCATACATATGAGAGAGGCCACGTTTTTTAAATTCAATTGTAAAAACATGTGCAACTTTATTTCCAAACACTTTATTTGTTTCTATCTCTTTCATCAAACACTTTCTCTTCAACTCAAAAACACAGGCAATCAAAACAAGGCGATCAATAGGTTTCTAATGTGGTAATAATGCTGAAGTAATTTGTGGCCAATTGAGATTTGCAATCATGGTAAGAAAAATATCTGGCGTCGGTTGTATCGCGTGATAGCCATTGAATCTTGAAAGATTTCAAACATATGTCTAGGACTACCAATAAATGAAGATGGAAAAACATACCTTTGACCAATTTGACCAGGTCACACACAATTTGGATCAATATCGAACAACTCTTGGTAAAGCTCAACTCGAAGTTTCCCTTGATTAAGCTTGTAGTATGTTAATCGATTTTGCTCAGTTGCGGCTCAAGCATCTACCAAAAACTCTTGAAATAGTTTCCCATCTCTCAAAATTGTTGAACACTTTGTGGGTCATTCAAAGAAACAATAACTATAAAAATCCATTTGAGTAAGTTGATCAGTTGAAGGTCGATCATACAAACGTTCCACAATTTCAACTCAAGTTCCCATCCAAGCTCACCATATGAAAATAATAAAACATAATGTAATGGCAAGTATGTTGGGTGACATTCATTAATTTGCATCAACTCATTATTTCCTTGAAAATGTAAGATAATATCTCTCATTCCACTTATCTCTATTCCATCACCTGGTATTACAATCGCAATCTCATCTGCAGTTGATAGGTTATACCGACGTCGATCAATTGTTGAATTGTAATGAAGATGAATAAGTAGATTGTGTCTTGCCGAGTCTAATTGATGTAAAATGGTATGAGCCTGGTGGAATTTATCTACAAATGCATTGACTTGCAACAAACTATGCTGAATAGTTTTGAGAACATCCCTTCTCAAGTTAGGATTTCTACGATTACGAATTTCTAAAGTTGAATCAGGGTCATAGATATACAATTTAGCATAACTCGCATCTTGCCCTGGTTATGGTTGTAGTAATCATGTTCGATGTCGCAATTTTCCATGAATTTTGAATGATATAGGGCCCCTTGCACTGAGTACTCAAGGATCCAATGTAGATTAAAAGCATTGGCTGCATTGTACACTCGAGTATAACTTCGAAAGGATTTTGATTGATCATTATTTCCATCATACAATGCTTGAAGTTGTGGAAGGGGTGTAATAAGTAAAGGTAGCCTAATCTTTCCTTCCAAATATGTAGCGATCCCGATTTTGACCCAGTCAACTTACGGGGGTCGAAGCAAAAATACAAAATGCATTCAAAATTGCTTACGGGAAAGTGTATTTCACGCTCGAGCGAACCATGTTATATCAGTCTGTAAGGGGAGATTTCAGATCACTTTTTCAGTTCTCTCTCTCTCTAAAACTCTCCAAAATTTCCAGATCTAGAGCCTCTCTCTCTCTTGAAGTCATCTTCTCTTTTTGATTCCTCCAAATCCGTTGGGAGTTAGACCGAAGTTCTTCATCAAAGTTGTGTTACTTCTCGAGGGCTTCATTGTGTGCGGTGGAGATCGAGTTTCGACACCGTAAATTTTGGGGTTTCATCACATTTCTTCTTCAAAACTTGAGGTAGGGATTTTCTTAGAGTTATATATATATATTTTTGCAAGATCTATATGATTTTCGAAATCATCTTTCGATAGCTTTGAAAATTGATTGTTGATTCAAGAAGTTGAACAATTTTGAAAGTGGGTTTATCTCTTATTCTTTTAAAATGATCTTATGGGTTTTGATCTTCGTTGATTGAAGAAAAGATGATTTTGGAAAGTTTTCTTTCAAAAGATTTGAGTTGTACAGTTTTGGTGAGAAAACCTAGAATTTGGGGCCTTTTTTTAAGAGACTGAAAATCCATGAATGATATTGTTATATTTATTTTGTCTATCAAAATAAATGGATGTTTGAAAATTTTCTTATTTATATTTATATAAATGATGAATTTCAGGGAATATGAGAATTATTGTTCATTTTGGAAATTATTGTTCAAAACGTTGAAATAGTCTTAAAATGACTAATTGTTGAGGATACTTGAGAAGAGGGAATTGTGTTATTCCTTGGATGATGAATTAGAATAAAAGTATTTATATTCATCTTGTGCTATTGGCATATCAATTCATTTGATTACATTAAACTTTGAAAGTTGATTTGAAAACTTGCATTGAGAAAAGAATGTTGAGAAACAAGTTTTCATAGAATGGTTCTGGGGTAAATACGTTGGTAAGTCTTGATAAGTGGTGTAGATGATATTGAATAAGATGGCCTGAGAGTCCCAGGTGAAAGACCGAAAACCCACGCGGATAGGTGTCGAGCCTTCCGGTTAATACTAGTAAAAATGACAAATTGGTAGTACTTGTATAGTCTACTTGCAGACACCAACCTAGGGATTACTAGAGTCGTATTTACCGCTCTTGAAATGAATTGTTAAGTTTTGAAGAATTGAAATTGCATGGCATCATTGAGCATGATGGTTTTCAAAGATGAAGATGTAATTTTCTTTCAAAAGGGCATAGCATGACATGTGCATTTCATCTTTTAAGACTTGTATAAAATGTATATACTTATTTAAGGATTTCTTACTGGGCTTTATGCTCACCCTACGGGATTTTTGTGCAAGAAAAGATGCAGTGATGCCGCCTAACTAAAGGTGAGGAAATGTGTGTCGAGAGTACGAGACTCTCATTTTGCTGTGACTCTGTGTGTAAGCCAAGGACTATATTTGTGCGGGTTTGAATAACCATTTTGTGTAACCAGGCCTAAGCCTTGGAAACTTGTAAACCCTTGGGGGTGTCTATTTGTTTATGTTATTTTGATTTGAAGTGAATGCATTGTTGCATGAAGAACTATTGTATCATATAATGTAAGTTTGGAGATTTATATTTGGTTTTCCTTGAAAGAGCCATGATTGTTGTATTATCATTTGGGCTAGAAATTTGGGGCATTACAAAATAGCAAGTTCCGAATAAGGGATGCTTCATAGATGATTTTGTCAAAACCATCCAATGTAAGGCTGAACAATAAGGACATAATACATCCATCTTGCGAGGATAATGGCGACAAGGATCTTTGTGTGCCCGGGCGTCAATTAATATACTGATAGACATATCTTGTAATTCATCATCAGTACATAGATCTTCTTGAAGAAATTGATTTATAGGAATAGACCTACGAATATTTGTGTATAAATTAAATTCTATAAAACAAAATGGTTTGAGTAAGAGTATGTATTTCATGATTAGATATAGTAGTTTACCGATTCCTTTGTGGAGCTAAAGATGTGCTTGGCATAGAAAATGAACATGTAGAATGATGGGTAACCATTGTTCATGTTTGTGCTGAATAAAAATCTTCAGTCATTATTTCCCATTCCAGGCAAGCGCGATTGCAACGAATTGGTGTTAAAGAAGGTTGTCTTGGTTGAATACATTCTTCTGATCCCTCTTGTTCTCGTTGCAAGCATTGAAATTCAAAGTATGACTTTTCATTTTTTTTTCACGCTCTCACTGTGCACGTTGGGTCAATGCAACTTTTGATATTACATTATCATTGTGTGCCTAAAATGAAAATATTTTGTCATTGGTGCAAAATATCTTCTTGTTTATTTCCTTGCTCTTAATTTTGTTTTCTATTTTATTTGTTTTATACCTTTAATAGTGTTATCTTTATTTCTTTCTTTCCTCATGCATTTTGTTTTTTATTAAAAAATAAATAAGAATTAAAAACCTATCTTATTTAGTTTCTCCTTTCATTGTATATTTTTTCTTTATTCCTTCATTTCTTTTTTCCTATTCTCTTCATATAAGTAGCAACTTATGGATGGTACATTATAAATGCACATGTATCCATGCAAATAAAAATAAATAAATTTGGAAAAACACATATAAATAATAGCAAGTTACAGGAAAATATATTACAATCATCATTCTACAAAAACAACATAAACAACAAATTCATTTTATAAACTCATAGCTTTTAACGATTCGAAATTTTGATTAGTTTTGCTTCATATTTTTTAAAAGGAATATATACCACTTGACATGCATTTGTCATTCTCTTGTTAGAATGAGCCACCTTTTCTTTTCCGTTAGACATTGGGTTGACTTTTTCTTTTTCTTCTGCCTAACAAATATAAATAAAATATTCAAAAGATTAAAAAATCTTATATAAATAAAAGACATACAATTATTGACTTGATTTTACCGCATGGACACAAATAACATTAAGGTCATATTCATCATGGATGACCACACCAACATTTCTAGATGGGGTTGTAGGCGCAGGCCTACAGAAATGCTTGTGAACAAATTAAAATCCATATAATAAAGTGGCAATAGTAAGAGTATATATCTCAATAATTAAACACAGTTTACCAATTTGGTGTTAAAGAAGGTTGTGTTGGGTTAATACATTCATTTGATCTCCTTCATTCTCATCACAGGCGTTGTCCTAATTGGCATGCAGAACATGTCTTTTGATTTTTTTTTCACGTTCTCGCCGTGCACATTAAGCCAATACAGCTTTTGATAACACATTATCATTGTGTGCCTAAAATGAGAATATTACATAATTAGGTGCATAAAATTTGAAAATTATCCCCTCTATTGCTTCCCTTTCATCGTATATTTTTTTCTTCGCTCGGTTGAGTTGTTAGTCACATAAGAACCAATGTATGTATTGATGAAATTTAAAAATGGAGAAAAAAATAATTTGAAAACACATTAAGCACACAAAACTGCAAACTCACTATGCACTTATTGCTTTAAAGACACTACCCATCTTTTTACAAAATATATGTTGAAAAGGTAAATATTAGATTATTGGGTACGTAAAATGTGAATATTAGCGTGTAATGTTTTCTACTTTCCTCTTCCCTCTTCTTGTTCTTTCCGTTATATTAAATTTTATTTTTGTCATTTTCTTCTTTCCTTAAGAACTTCTTATAAGAAAAATAAATATTAAAAAAATTATATTCTATAGTTTCCTTTTTCATCACATGTTCCTTCTTCTTCCTTTCCTTTTTCGTTTTCTTCTCTTATATTTTTCTTGTGATATGTCGTAAATGCAACATGTGTTCATATAAATAGACAAACATATTAAAAATTTAGATTAATGTTCATACAAATGCATTAGCATTTTGTACAAATGCTTACTTTAACATGCTTCAAAAAAATATTTCACAATCAGTCAAAAGAATTGAATAAATATTTGAAAAAGAAACTTTTAAAAAATATACATAAAAAAGAGTATATGACACTATGCAATTTTTAAAAATATTAATATAAAAACAAAAATTTAATAAATATTCAAAAAAAAACTTTTAAAAAATGTTGAGAAACCATGCCACAGGATATGCATTTTCCTTTCCTTTGCCAGAAAGGATAGCCCTTTTTTATTTATTTTTTATTTTTTATTTTATCTCCTTTGATATTGCTTTGTCTTTTTTCTTTTCCTTTGCCTATAAAAAAATAAGCAGAATATATTTATAAATTATCTTTAAAATGATAAGAAAATGCATGTCCAGTGTTCAAGTTACTTTTAGGCTTACCTCACGAATGCGAATAGTATTAAGGTCACGCTCATCGCGAATAACAACATTAAGATTTCTTTCTTGAAGAAATTAAATCTATATATATAAAAACTTTAGAGTGATAAATAAAACTTTCTACACATAAATAAGAAAATTAGTAAACGGAGTTGATATTACGATTTTCCAACCTAGTTTTCAAACCGGAAGTCCCGCGCTAGTTCCGTAAGTTTCCACAACTTACATTGGTTTCCCGAGGTGTTGGAGGTGTTCCACGGGCCTTCTCGGGACTGTTACAGGATTTTGGGAGGCCCCCGATGGCCTATTTTCAAACTTAAGTGTTTAGGAAGTGCATTTTTTGACTTAGCTTTCAAACCAGGAGTCCCATGCGAGTTTCGTAAGTTTCCACAACTCACGTTGGTCCCTCCCTAGGTGTTTCAGGTGTTCCCCAGACCTTCTCTTGACTGTCACACGATTTTGGCCCCCCGATGGACTATTTTCAAGCTTAGGTGCGAGAAAAGTGCCATTTCGGACTTAGTTTTCAAACCGGGAGTCCCGTGCTAGTTCCGTAAGTTTTCACAACTTACATTGGTCCCTCCCGGGGTGTTTGATGTGTTCCCCGGGCCTTCTCATGACTGTTACACGATTTTGGTCCCCGACAGCTTATTTTCGAGCTGAAGTGTGAAAAAGGTGTATTTTTTGGTTTAGTTCTCAAACCGAGAGTCTCGTGCTAGTTCTGTAAGTCTCCGCAACTTACCTTGGACCCTCCCGAGGTGTTTGGGGCAATTCGCGGTGCTTCTCGTGACTGTTACACGGTTTTGGCCCCCCCAGTGTCCTATTTCCAAGCTTAAGTGTGGAAAAAGTGTCTCTTTCCAACTTAGCTTTCAAACCAGGAGTCCCGTGCTAGTTCCGTAAGTTTTCACAACTTACATTGGTCCCTCCCGGGGTGTTTGACGTGTTCCCCGGGCCTTCTCGTGACTGTTACACGATTTTGGCCCCCGACGGCTTATTTTCGACCTTAAGTGTGAAAAAGGTATATTTTTTGGTTTAGTTCTCAAACCGAGAGTCCCGTGCTAGTTCCATAAGTCTCCGTAACTTACCTTGGACCCTCCCGAGGTGTTTGGGGCAATTCGCGGTGCTTCTCGTGACTGTTACACGGTTTTGGCCCCCCCGGTGTCCTAGTTTCCAAGCTTAAGTGTGGAAAAAGTGTCTCTTTCCAACTTAGCTTTCAAACCGGGAGTCTCGTGCTAGTTCCGTAAGTTTTCACAACTTACATTGGTCCCTCTCGGGGTGTTTGACGTGTTCCCCGGGCCTTCTCGTGACTGTTACACGATTTTGGCCCCCGACGGCTTATTTTCGAGCTTAAGTATGAAAAAGGTGTATTTTTTGGTTTAGTTCTCAAACCAAGAGTCCCGTGCTAGTTCCGTAAGTCTCTGCAACTTACCTTGGACCCTCCTGAGGTGTTTAGGGCAATTCGCGGTGCTTCTCGTGACTGTTACACGGTTTTGGCCCCCCCGGTGTCCTATTTCCAACCTTAAGTGTGGAAAAAGTGTCTCTTTCCAACTTAGTTTTCAAACCGGGAGTCCCGTGCTAGTTCCGTAAGTTTTCACAACTCGTGTTGGTCACTGCTGAGGTGTTTGAGGTGTTCCCAGCCCTTCTTGCGACTGTTACATGATTTTGGCCCCCGATGGCCTGCTTCCAAGCTTAAGTGTTAGAAAAGTGTATTTTCTGACCTAGTTTTCAAACCGGGAGTCCCGTGCCTTTTCGTTAAGCTTTCATAACTCAAATTGGTCCCTCCTGAGATGTTTGAGGTGTTCCCTGGGCCTTCTCATGATTGTTACACGATTTCGGCCCGCCGAGGCCTATTCTCAAGCTTAAGTGTGAAAAAAGTACCTTTTCCGACATAGTTTTCAAACCGGAAGTCCTGCGCTAGTTCCGTAAGTTTCCACAACTGACATTGGTTTCTCCCGAGGTATTGGAGGTGTTCCACGAGCCTTCTCGGGCCTGTTACAGGATTTTAGGGGGCCCTCGATGGCCTATTTTCAAACTTAAGTGTTTAGGAAGTGCATTTTTTGACTTAGCTTTCAAACAAGGAGTCCCATGCGAGTTCCGTAAGTTTCCACAACTCACCTTAGTCCCTCCCTAGGTGTTTCAGGTGTTCCCCAAACCTTCTCTTGACGTCACACGATTTTTCAAGCTTAGGTGCAAGAAAAGTGCCGTTTCGGACTTAGTTTTCAAACAAGGAGTCCCGGGCTAGTTCCGTAAGTTTTCACAACTTACATTGGTCCCTCCCGGGGTGTTTGACGTGTTCCCCGGGCCTTCTCGTGACTGTTACACGATTTTGGCCCACGACGGTTTATTTTCGAGCTTGAGTGTGAAAAAAGTGCATTTTTTGATTTAGTTCTCAAACCGAGAGTCCCGTGCTAGTTCCGTAAGTCTCCGCAACTTACCTTGGACACTCCCGAGGTGTTTGGGGCAGTTCGCGGTCCTTCTCGTGAATATTACATGGTTTCGCCCCCCCGGTGTCCTATTTCCAAGCTTAAGTGTGGAAAAAGTGTCTCTTTCCAACTTAGTTTTCAAACCGGGAGTCCGTGCTAGTTCCATAAGTTTTCACAACTCGTGTTAGTCACTCTTGAGGTGTTTGAGGTGTTCCCGGCCCTTCTTGTGACTGTTACATGATTTTGGCCCCCCGATGGCCTACTTCCAAGCTTAAGTGTTAGAAAAGTGTATTTTCCGACCTAGTTTTCAAACCGGGAGTCTCGTGCCTATTCGTTAAGCTTTCACAACTCAAATTGGTCCCTCCTGAGATGTTCAAGGTGTTCCCCAGGCCTTCTCGTGATTGTTACACTATTTCGGCCCGTCAAGGCCTATTCTCAAGCTTAAGTATGAAAAAAGTACCTTTTCCGACATAGTTTTCAAACTGGAAGTCCTGCGCTAGTTCCGGAAATTTCCAAAACTTACATTGGTTTCTCCCCGAGGTGTTAGAGGTGTTCCACGGGCCTTCTCGGGACTGTTACAAGATTTTCGGAAGCCCCCGATGGCCTATTTTCAAACTTAAGTGTTTAGGAAGGGCATTTTTTGACTTAGTTTTCAAACCGGGAGTGCCATGCGAGTTCTGTAAGTTTCCACAATTCATGTTGGTCCCTCCCTAATGGTTTGAGGTGTTACCCAGACCTTCTCTTGACTGTCACACGATTTTGGCCCCCGATGGACTATTTTCAGGCTTAGGTGCGAGAAAAGTGACGTTTCGGACTTAGTTTTCAAACCGGGAGTCCCGTGCTAGTTCCGTAAGTTTTCACAACTTACATTGGTCCCTCCCGGGGTGTTTGACGTGTTCCCCGGGCCTTCTCATGACTGTTACACGATTTTGGCCCCCGACGGCTTATTTTCGAGCTTAAGTGTGAAAAAGGTGTATTTTTTGGTTTAGTTCTCAAACCGAGAGTCCCGTGCTAGTTCCGTAAGTCTCCGCAACTTACCTTGGACCCTCCCGAGGTGTTTGGGGCAATTCGCGGTGCTTCTCGTTACTGTTACACGGTTTTGGCCCCCCCGGTGTCCTATTTCCAAGCTTAAGTGTGGAAAAAGTGTCTCTTTCCAACTTAGCTTTCAAACCGGGAGTCCCGTGCTAGTTCCGTAAGTTTTCACAACTTACATTGGTCCCTCCCGGGGTGTTTGACGTGTTCCCCGGCCTTCTCGTGACTGTTACACGATTTTGGCCGCCGACGTCTTATTTTCGAGCTTAAGTGTGAAAAAGGTGTATTTTTTGGTTTAGTTCTCAAACCGAGAGTCCGTGCTATTCCGTAATTCTCCGCAACTTACCTTGGACCCTCCCGAGGTGTTTGGGGCAATTTGCGGTGCTTCTCGTGACTGTTACAGGGTTTTGGCACCCCCGGTGTCCTATTTCCAAGCTTAAGTGTGGAAAAAGTGTCTCTTTCCAACTTAGCTTTCAAACCGGGAGTCTCGTGCTAGTTCCGTAAGTTTTCACAACTTACATTGGTCCCTCCGGGGTGTTTGACGTGTTCCCCGGCCTTCTCGTGACTGTTACACGATTTTGGCCCCCGACGGCTTATTTTCGAGCTTAAGTGTGAAAAAGGTGTATTTTTTGGTTTAGTTCTCAAACCGAGAGTCCCGTGCTAGTTCCGTAAGTCTCCACAGCTTACCTTGGACCCTCCTGAGGTGTTTAGGGCAATTCGCGGTGCTTCTCGTGACTGTTACACGGTTTTGGCCCCCCCGGTGTCCTATTTCCAAGCTTAAGTGTGGAAAAAGTGTCTCTTTCCAACTTAGTTTTCAAACCGGGAGTCCCGTGCTAGTTCCGTAAGTTTTCACAACTCGCGTTGGTCACTGCGAGGTGTTTGAGGTGTTCCCAGCCCTTCTTGCGACTTGCATGATTTTGGCCCCCGATGGCCTGCTTCCAAGCTTAAGTGTTAGAAAAGTGTATTTTCTGACCTAGTTTTCAAACCGGGAATCCCGTGCCTTTTCGTTAAGCTTTCATAACTCAAATTGGTCCCTCCTGAGATGTTTGAGGTGTTCCCCTCCTTCTCATGATTGTTACACGATTTCGGCCCGCCGAGGCCTATTCTCAAGCTTAAGTGTGAAAAAAGTACCTTTTCCGACATAGTTTTCAAACCGGAAGTCCTGCGCTAGTTCCGTAAGTTTCCACAACTGACATTGGTTTCTCCCGAGGTATTGGAGGTGTTCCACGAGCCTTCTCGGGCCTGTTACAGGATTTTAGGGGGCCCTCGATGGCCTATTTTCAAACTTAAGTGTTTAGGAAGTGCATTTTTTGACTTAGCTTTCAAACAAGGAGTCCCATGCGAGTTCCGTAAGTTTCCACAACTCACCTTAGTCCCTCCCTAGGTGTTTCAGGTGTTCCCCAAACCTTCTCTTGACGTCACACGATTTTTCAAGCTTAGGTGCAAGAAAAGTGCCGTTTCGGACTTAGTTTTCAAACAAGGAGTCCCGGGCTAGTTCCGTAAGTTTTCACAACTTACATTGGTCCCTCCCGGGGTGTTTGACGTGTTCCCCGGGCCTTCTCGTGACTGTTACACGATTTTGGCCCACGACGGTTTATTTTCGAGCTTGAGTGTGAAAAAAGTGCATTTTTTGATTTAGTTCTCAAACCGAGAGTCCCGTGCTAGTTCCGTAAGTCTCCGCAACTTACCTTGGACACTCCCGAGGTGTTGGGGCAGTTCGCGGTCCTTCTCGTGAATATTACATGGTTTCCCCCCCCGGTGTCCTATTTCCAAGCTTAAGTGTGGAAAAAGTGTCTCTTTCCAACTTAGTTTTCAAACCGGGAGTCTCGTGCTAGTTCCATAAGTTTTCACAACTCGTGTTAGTCACTCTTGAGGTGTTTGAGGTGTTCCCGGCCCTTCTTGTGACTGTTACATGATTTTGGCCCCCCGATGGCCTACTTCCAAGCTTAAGTGTTAGAAAAGTGTATTTTCCGACCTAGTTTTCAAACCGGGAGTCTCGTGCCTATTCGTTAAGCTTTCACAACTCAAATTGGTCCCTCCTGAGATGTTCAAGGTGTTCCCCAGGCCTTCTCGTGATTGTTACACTATTTCGGCCCGTCAAGGCCTATTCTCAAGCTTAAGTATGAAAAAAGTACCTTTTCCGACATAGTTTTCAAACTGGAAGTCCTGCGCTAGTTCCGGAAATTTCCAAAACTTACATTGGTTTCTCCCCGAGGTGTTAGAGGTGTTCCACGGGCCTTCTCGGGACTGTTACAAGATTTTCGGAAGCCCCCGATGGCCTATTTTCAAACTTAAGTGTTTAGGAAGTGCATTTTTTGACTTAGCTTTCAAACCGGGAGTCCCATGCGAGTTCTGTAAGTTTCCACAACTCACGTTGGTCCCTCCCTAGGTGTTTGAGGTGTTCCCCAGACCTTCTCTTGACTGTCACACGATTTTGGCCCCCCGATGGACTATTTTCAAGCTTAGGTGCGAGAAAAGTGCCGTTTCGGACTTAGTTTTCAAACCGGGAGTCCCGTGCTAGTTCCGTAAGTTTTCACAACTTACATTGGTCCCTCCCGGGGTGTTTGACGTGTTTCCCGGGCCTTCTCATGACTGTTACACGATTTTGGCCCCCGACGGCTTATTTTCGAGCTTAAGTGTGAAAAATGTGCATTTTTTGATTTAGTTCTCAAACCGAGAGTCCCGTGCTAGTTCCGTAAGTCTCCGCAACTTACCTTGGACCCTCCCGAGGTGTTTGGGGCAATTCGCGGTGCTTCTCGTTACTGTTACACGGTTTTGGCCCCCTCGGTGTCCTATTTCCAAGCTTAAGTGTGGAAAAAGTGTCTCTTTCCAACTTAGCTTTCAAACCGGGAGTCCCGTGCTAGTTCCGTAAGTTTTCACAACTTACATTGGTCCCTCCCGGGGTGTTTGACGTGTTCCCCGGGCCTTCTCGTGACTGTTACACGATTTTGGCCGCCGACGTCTTATTTTCGAGCTTAAGTGTGAAAAAGGTGTATTTTTTGGTTTAGTTCTCAAACCGAGAGTCCCGTGCTAGTTCCGTAATTCTCCGCAACTTACCTTGGACCCTCCCGAGGTGTTTGGGGCAATTTGCGGTGCTTCTCGTGACTGTTACAGGGTTTTGGCACCCCCGGTGTCCTATTTCCAAGCTTAAGTGTGGAAAAAGTGTCTCTTTCCAACTTAGCTTTCAAACCGGGAGTCTCGTGCTAGTTCCGTAAGTTTTCACAACTTACATTGGTCCCTCCCGGGGTGTTTGACGTGTTCCCCGGGCCTTCTCGTGACTGTTACACGATTTTGGCCCCCGACGGCTTATTTTCGAGCTTAAGTGTGAAAAAGGTGTATTTTTTGGTTTAGTTCTCAAACCGAGAGTCCCGTGCTAGTTCCGTAAGTCTCCACAGCTTACCTTGGACCCTCCTGAGGTGTTTAGGGCAATTCGCGGTGCTTCTCGTGACTGTTACACGGTTTTGGCCCCCCCGGTGTCCTATTTCCAAGCTTAAGTGTGGAAAAAGTGTCTCTTTCCAACTTAGTTTTCAAACCGGGAGTCCCGTGCTAGTTCCGTAAGTTTTCACAACTCGCGTTGGTCACTGCCGAGGTGTTTGAGGTGTTCCCAGCCCTTCTTGCGACTGTTGCATGATTTTGGCCCCCGATGGCCTGCTTCCAAGCTTAAGTGTTAGAAAAGTGTATTTTCTGACCTAGTTTTCAAACCGGGAATCCCGTGCCTTTTCGTTAAGCTTTCATAACTCAAATTGGTCCCTCCTGAGATGTTTGAGGTGTTCCCCGGTCCTTCTCATGATTGTTACACGATTTCGGCCCGCCGAGGCCTATTCTCAAGCTTAAGTGTGAAAAAAGTACCTTTTCCGACATAGTTTTCAAACCGGAAGTCCTGCGCTAGTTCCGTCAGTTTCCACAACTGACATTGGTTTCTCCCGAGGTATTGGAGGTGTTCCACGAGCCTTCTCGGGCCTGTTACAGGATTTTAGGGGGCCCCCGATGGCCTATTTTCAAACTTAAGTGTTTAGGAAGTGCATTTTTTGACTTAGCTTTCAAACAAGGAGTCCCATGCGAGTTCCGTAAGTTTCCACAACTCACCTTAGTCCCTCCCTAGGTGTTTCAGGTGTTCCCCAAACCTTCTCTTGACGTCACACGATTTTTCAAGCTTAGGTGCAAGAAAAGTGCCGTTTCGGACTTAGTTTTCAAACAAGGAGTCCCGGGCTAGTTCCGTAAGTTTTCACAACTTACATTGGTCCCTCCCGGGGTGTTTGACGTGTTCCCCGGGCCTTCTCGTGACTGTTACACGATTTTGGCCCACGACGGTTTATTTTCGAGCTTGAGTGTGAAAAAAGTGCATTTTTTGATTTAGTTCTCAAACCGAGAGTCCCGTGCTAGTTCCGTAAGTCTCCGCAACTTACCTTGGACACTCCCGAGGTGTTTGGGGCAGTTCGCGGTCCTTCTCGTGAATATTACATGGTTTCGCCCCCCCCGGTGTCCTATTTCCAAGCTTAAGTGTGGAAAAAGTGTCTCTTTCCAACTTAGTTTTCAAACCGGGAGTCCCGTGCTAGTTCCATAAGTTTTCACAACTCGTGTTAGTCACTCTTGAGGTGTTTGAGGTGTTCCCGGCCCTTCTTGTGACTGTTACATGATTTTGGCCCCCCGATGGCCTACTTCCAAGCTTAAGTGTTAGAAAAGTGTATTTTCCGACCTAGTTTTCAAACCGGGAGTCTCGTGCCTATTCGTTAAGCTTTCACAACTCAAATTGGTCCCTCCTGAGATGTTCAAGGTGTTCCCCAGGCCTTCTCGTGATTGTTACACTATTTCGGCCCGTCAAGGCCTATTCTCAAGCTTAAGTATGAAAAAAGTACCTTTTCCGACATAGTTTTCAAACTGGAAGTCCTGCGCTAGTTCCGGAAATTTCCAAAACTTACATTGGTTTCTCCCCGAGGTGTTAGAGGTGTTCCACGGGCCTTCTCGGACTGTTACAAGATTTTCGGAAGCCCCCGATGGCCTATTTTCAAACTTAAGTGTTTAGGAAGTGCATTTTTTGACTTAGCTTTCAAACCGGGAGTCCCATGCGAGTTCTGTAAGTTTCCACAACTCACGTTGGTCCCTCCCTAGGTGTTTCAGGTGTTCCCCAGACCTTCTTGACTGTCACACGATTTTGGCCCCCCGATGGACTATTTTCAAGCTTAGGTGCGAGAAAAGTGCCGTTTCGGACTTAGTTTTCAAACCGGGAGTCCCGTGCTAGTTCCGTAAGTTTTCACAACTTACATTGGTCCCCCGGGGTGTTTGACGTGTTCCCCGGGCCTTCTCATGACTGTTACACGATTTTGGCCCCCGACGGCTTATTTTCGAGCTTAAGTGTGAAAAAGGTGTTTTTTGGTTTAGTTCTCAAACCGAGAGTCCCGTGCTAGTTCCGTAAGTCTCCGCAACTTACCTTGGACCCTCCCGAGGTGTTTGGGGCAATTCGCGGTGCTTCTCGTTACTGTTACACGGTTTTGGCCCCCCCGGTGTCCTATTTCCAAGCTTAAGTGTGGAAAAAGTGTCTCTTTCCAACTTAGCTTTCAAACCGGGAGTCCCGTGCTAGTTCCGTAAGTTTTCACAACTTACATTGGTCCCTCCCGGGGTGTTTGACGTGTTCCCCGGGCCTTCTCGTGACTGTTACACGATTTTGGCCGCCGACGTCGTATTTCGAGCTTAAGTGTGAAAAAGGTGTATTTTTTGGTTTAGTTCTCAACCGAGAGTCCCGTGCTAGTTCCGCAATTCTCCGCAACTTACCTTGGACCCTCCCGAGGTGTTTGGGGCAATTTGCGGTGCTTCTCGTGACTGTTACAGGGTTTTGGCACCCCCGGTGTCCTATTTCCAAGCTTAAGTGTGGAAAAAGTGTCTCTTTCCAACTTAGCTTTCAAACCGGGAGTCTCGTGCTAGTTCCGTAAGTTTTCACAACTTACATTGGTCCCTCCCGGGGTGTTTGACGTGTTCCCCGGGCCTTCTCGTGACTGTTACACGATTTTGGCCCCCGACGGCTTATTTTCGAGCTTAAGTGTGAAAAAGGTGTATTTTTTGGTTTAGTTCTCAAACCGAGAGTCCCGTGCTAGTTCCGTAAGTCTCCGCAGCTTACCTTGGACCCTCCTGAGGTGTTTAGGGCAATTCGCGGTGCTTCTCGTGACTGTTACACGGTTTTGGCCCCCCCGGTGTCCTATTTCCAAGCTTAAGTGTGGAAAAAGTGTCTCTTTCCAACTTAGTTTTCAAACCGGGAGTCCCGTGCTAGTTCCGTAAGTTTTCACAACTCGCGTTGGTCACTGCCGAGGTGTTTGAGGTGTTCCCAGCCCTTCTTGCGACTGTTGCATGATTTTGGCCCCCGATGGCCTGCTTCCAAGCTTAAGTGTTAGAAAAGTGTATTTTCTGACCTAGTTTTCAAACCGGGAATCCCGTGCCTTTTCGTTAAGCTTTCATAACTCAAATTGGTCCCTCCTGAGATGTTTGAGGTGTTCCCCGGTCCTTCTCATGATTGTTACACGATTTCGGCCCGCCGAGGCCTATTCTCAAGCTTAAGTGTGAAAAAAGTACCTTTTCCGACATAGTTTTTCAAACCGGAAGTCCTGCGCTAGTTCCGTCAGTTTCCACAACTGACATTGGTTTCTCCCGAGGTATTGGAGGTGTTCCACGAGCCTTCTCGGGCCTGTTACAGGATTTTTAGGGGGCCCCCGATGGCCTATTTTCAAAACTTAAGTGTTTAGGAAGTGCATTTTTTGACTTAGCTTTCAACAAGGAGTCCCATGCGAGTTCCGTAAGTTTCCACAACTCACCTTAGGTCCCTCCCTAGGTGTTTCAGGTGTTCCCCAAACCTTCTCTTGACGTCACACGATTTTTCAAGCTTAGGTCAAGAAAAGTGCCGTTTCAGACTTAGTTTTTCAAACCCGGAGTCCCGTGCTAGTTCCGTAAGTTTTTCAACACTTACATTGTCCCTCCCGGGGTGTTTGACGTGTTCCCCGGGCCTTCTCGTGACTGTTACACGATTTTGGCCGCCGACGTCTTATTTTCGAGCTTAAGTGTGAAAAAGGTGTATTTTTTGGTTTAGTTCTCAAACCGAGAGTCCCGTGCTAGTTCCGTAATTCTCCGCAACTTACCTTGGACCCTCCCGAGGTGTTTGGGGCAATTTGCGGTGCTTCTCGTGACTGTTACAGGTTTTGGCACCCCCGGTGTCCTATTTCCAAGCTTAAGTGTGGAAAAAGTGTCTCTTTCCAACTTAGCTTTTCAAACCGGGAGTCTCGTGCTAGTTCCGTAAGTTTTCACAACTTACATTGGTCCCTCCCGGGGTGTTTGACGTGTTCCCCGGCCTTCTTCGTGACTGTTACAGATTTTGGCCCCCGACGGCTATTTTCGAGCTTAAGTGTGAAAAAGTGTATTTTTTGGTTTAAGTTCTCAAACCGAGAGTCCGTGCTAGTTCCGTAAGTCTCCGCAGCTTACCTTGGACCCTCCTGAGGTGTTAGGGCAATTTCGCGGTGCTTCTCGTGACTGTTACACGGTTTTGGCCCCCGTGTCCTATTTCCAAGCTTAAGTGTGGAAAAGTGTCTCTTTCCAACTAGTTTTCAACCGGGAGTCCCGTGCTAGTTCC
The DNA here is from genome assembly GCA_030407325.1 of Camellia japonica. Lineage (NCBI taxonomy): Eukaryota > Viridiplantae > Streptophyta > Magnoliopsida > Ericales > Theaceae > Camellia > Camellia japonica. The sequence goes on along the minus strand of JAPPVO010000036.1, from coordinate 129,189,412 downwards.
GTAAGTTTTCACAAACTCGCGTTGGTCACTGCCGAGGTGTTTGAGGTGTTCCCGCCCTTCTTGCGACTGTTGCAAGATTTTGGCCCCCGATGGCCTGCTTCAAGCTTAAGTGTTAGAAGTGTATTTTCTGACCTAGTTTTCAAACCGGGAATCCGTGCCTTTTCGTTAAGCTTTCATAACTCAATTGGTCCCTCCTGAGATGTTTGAGGTGTTCCCCGGTCCTTCTCATGATTGTTACACGATTTTGGCCCCCCGAGGCCTATTCTCAAGCTTAAGTGTGAAAAAAGTACCTTTTCGACATAGTTTTCAAACCGGAAGTCCCGTGCTAGTTCCGTCAGTTTTCCACAACTGACATTGGTTTCTCCGAGGTATTTGAGGTGTTCCACGAGCCTTCTCTCGGGCCTGTTACAGGATTTTAGGCCCCCGATGGCCTATTTTCAAACTTAAGTGTGAAGTGCATTTTTTTGACTTAGTTTCAAACAAGGAGTCCCATGCGAGTTCCGTAAGTTCCACAACTCACGTTGGTCCCTCCCTAGGTGTTTCAGGTGTTCCAAACCTTCTCTTGACGTCACACGATTTTTCAAGCTTAGGTGCAAGAAAAGTGCTTTCAGACTTAGTTTTCAAACCCGGAGTCCCGTGCTAGTTCCGTAAGTTTTTCACAACTTACATTGGTCCTCCCGGGGTGTTGACGTGTTCCCCGGGCCTTCTCGTGACTGTTACACGATTTTGGCCGCCGACGTCTTATTTTCGAGCTTAAGTGTGAAAAAGGTGTATTTTTTGGTTTAGTTCTCAAACCGAGGAGTCCCGTGCTAGTTCCGTAATTCTCCGCAACTTACCTTGGACCCTCCCGAGGTGTTTGGGGCAATTTGCGGTGCTTCTTCGTGACTGTACAGGGTTTTGGCACCCCCGGTGTCCTATTTCCAAGCTTAAGTGTGGAAAAAGTGTCTCTTTCCAACTTAGCTTTCAAACCGGGAGTCTCGTGCTAGTTCCGTAAGTTTTCACAACTTACATTGGTCCCTCCCGGGGTGTTTGACGTGTTCCCCGGGCCTTCTCGTGACTGTTACACGATTTTGGCCCCCGACGGCTTATTTTCGAGCTTAAGTGTGAAAAAGGTGTATTTTTTGGTTTAGTTCTCAAACCGAGAGTCCCGTGCTAGTTCCGTAAGTCTCCGCAGCTTACCTTGGACCCTCCTGAGGTGTTTAGGGCAATTCGCGGTGCTCTCTCGTGACTGTTACACGGTTTTTGGCCCCCCGGTGTCCTATTTCCAAGCTTAAGTGTGGAAAAAGTGTCTCTTTCCAACTTAGTTTTCAAACCGGGAGTCCCGTGCTAGTTCCGTAAGTTTCACAACTCGCGTTGGTCACTGCCGAGGTGTTTGAGTGTTCCCAGCCCTTCTTGCGACTGTTGCATGATTTTGGCCCCCGATGGCCTGCTTCCAAGCTTAAGTGTTAGAAAGTGTATTTTCTGACCTAGTTTCAAAACCGGGAATCCCGTGCCTTTTCGTAGCTTTCATAACTCAAATTGGTCCTCCTGAGATGTTTGAGGTGTTCCCCGGTCCTTCTCATGATTGTTACACGATTTCGGCCCGCCGAGGCCTATTCTCAAGCTTAAGTGTAAAAAAGTAACCTTTTCCGACATAGTTTTCAAACCGGAAGTCCTGCGGCTAGTTCCGTCAGTTTCCACAACTGACATTGGTTTCTCCCGAGGTATTGGAGGTGTTCCACGAGCCTTCTCGGCCTGTTTACAGGTTTCGGGGGCCCCCGATGGCCTATTTTCAAACTTAAGTGTTTAGGAAGTGCATTTTTGACTTAGCTTTCAAACAAGGAGTCCCATGCGATTCCGTAAGTTTCCACAACTCACGTTGGTCCCTCCCTAGTGTTTCAGGTGTTCCCCAAACCTTCTCTTGACGTCACACGATTTTTCAAGCTTAGGTGCAAGAAAAGTGCCGTTTCAGACTTAGTTTTTCAAACCCGAGTCCCGTGCTAGTTCCGTAAGTTTTCACAACTTACATTGGTCCCTCCCGGGGTTTTTGACGTGTTCCCCCGGCCTTCTCGTGACTGTTACACGATTTTGGCCGCCGACGTCTTATTTTCGAGCTTAAGTGTGAAAAGGTGTATTTTTTGGTTTAGTTCTCAAACCGAGAGTCCCGTGCTAGTTCCGTAATTCTCCGCAACTTACCTGGACCCTCCCGAGTGTTTGGGGCAATTTGCGGTGCTTCTCGTGACTGTTACAGGGTTTTGGCACCCCCGGTGTCCTATTTCCAAGCTTAAGTGTGGAAAAAGTGTCTCTTTCCAACTTAGCTTTCAAACCGGGAGTCTCGTGCTAGTTCCGTAAGTTTTCACAACTTACATTGGTCCCTCCCGGGGTGTTGACGTGTTCCCCGGCCCTTCTGTGACTGTTACACGATTTTGGCCCCGACGGCTTATTTTCGAGCTTAAGTGTGAAAAAGGTGTATTTTTGGTTTTAGTTCTCAAAACCGAGAGTCCCGTGCTAGTTCCGTAAGTCTCCGCAGCTTTACCTTGGACCCTCCTGAGTGTTTAGGGCAATTCGCGGTGCTCTCGTGACTGTTACACGGTTTTGGCCCCCCCGGTGTCCTATTTCCAAGCTTAAGTGTGGAAAAAGTGTCTCTTTCCAACTTAGTTTTCAAACCGGAGTCCCGTGCTAGTTCCGTAAGTTTTCACAACTCGGTTGGTCACTGCCGAGGTGTTTGAGTGTGTTCCCAGCCCTTCTTGCGACTGTTGCATTGATTTTTGGCCCCGATGGCCTGCTTCCAAGCTTAAGTGTTAGAAAAGTGTATTTTCTGACCTAGTTTTCAAACCGGGAATCCCGTGCCTTTCGTTTAAGCTTCATAACTCAATTGTCCCTCGAGATGTTTGAGGTGTTTCCCCGGTCCTTCTCATGATTGTTACACGATTTCGGCCCCCGAGGCCTTTCTCAAGCTTAAGTGTGAAAAAGTACCTTTTCCGACATAGTTTTCAAACCGGAAGTCCTGCGCTAGTTCCGTCAGTTTCCACAACTGACATTGGTTTCTCCCGAGGTATTGGAGGTGTTCCACGAGCCTTCTCGGGCCTGTTACAGGATTTTAGGGGGCCCCCGATGGCCTATTTTCAAACTTAAGTGTTTAGGAAGTGCATTTTTTGACTTAGCTTTCAAACAAGGAGTCCCATGCGAGTTCCGTAAGTTTCCACAACTCACGTTGGTCCCTCCCTAGGTGTTTCAGGTGTTCCCCAAACCTTCTCTTGACGTCACACGATTTTTCAAGCTTAGGTGCAAGAAAAGTGCCGTTTCAGACTTAGTTTTCAAACCCGGAGTCCCGTGCTAGTTCCGTAAGTTTTCACAACTTACATTGGTCCCTCCCGGGGTGTTTGACGTGTTCCCCGGGCCTTCTCGTGACTGTTACACGATTTTGGCCCACGACGGTTTATTTTCGAGCTTGAGTGTGAAAAAAGTGCATTTTTTGATTTAGTTCTCAAACCGAGAGTCCCGTGCTAGTTCCGTAAGTCTCCGCAACTTACCTTGGACACTCCCGAGGTGTTTGGGGCAGTTCGCGGTCCTTCTGGTGATATTACATGGTTTCGCCCCCCCCCCGGTGTCCTATTTCCAAGCTTAAGTGTGGAAAAAGTGTCTCTTTCCAACTTAGTTTTCAAACCGGGAGTCCCGTGCTAGTTCCATAAGTTTTCACAACTCGTGTTAGTCACTCTTGAGGTGTTTGAGGTGTTCCCGGCCCTTCTTGTGACTGTTAAATGATTTTGGCCCCCCGATGGCCTACTTCTAAGCTTAAGTGTTAGAAAAGTGTATTTTCCGACCTAGTTTTCAAACCGGGAGTCCCGTGCCTATTCGTTAAGCTTTCACAACTCAAATTGGTCCCTCCTGAGATGTTCAAGGTGTTCCCTGGGCCTTCTCGTGATTGTTACACGATTTCGGCCCGTCAAGGCCTATTCTCAAGCTTAAGTATGAAAAAAGTACCTTTTCCGACATAGTTTTCAAACTGGAAGTCCTGCGCTAGTTCCGTAAATTTCCAAAACTTACATTGGTTTCTCCTCGAGGTGTTAGAGGTGTTCCACGGGCCTTCTCGGGACTGTTACAAGATTTTGGGAGGCCCCCGATGGCCTATTTTCAAACTTAAGTGTTTAGGAAGTGCATTTTTTGACTTAGCTTTCAAACCGGGAGTCCCATGCGAGTTCTGTAAGTTTCCACAACTCACGTTGGTCCCTCCCTAGGTGTTTCAAGTGTTCCCTCGACCTTCTCTTGACTCTCACACGATTTTGGCCCCCCGATGGACTATTTTCAAGCTTAGGTGATAGAAAAGTGTCGTTTCGGACTTAGTTTTCAAACCGGGAGTCCCGTGCTAGTTTCGTAAGTTTTCACAACTTACATTGGTCCCTCCCGGGGTGTTTGACGTGTTCCCCGGGCCTTCTCACGACTGTTACACGATTTTGGTCCCCGACGACTTATTTTCGAGCTTAAGTGGGAAAAAAGTGCATTTTTTGATTTAGTTCTCAAACCGAGAGTCCCGTGCTAGTTCCGTAAGTCTCCGGAACTTACCTTGGACCCTCCTTAGGTGTTTGGGGCATTTCCCGGTCCTTCTTGTGACTGTTACACGGTTTTGCCCCCTCCCCGGTGTCCTATTTCCAAGCTTAAGTTTGGAAAACGTGTCTCTTTCTAACTTAGTTTTCATACCGGGAGTCCCGTGCTAGTTCCATAAGTTTTCACAACTCGCGTTGGTCACTCCTGAGGTGTTTGAGGTGTTCCGGCCCTTCTTGTGACTGTTACATGATTTTGGCCCCCCGATGGCCTACTTCCAAGCTTAAGTATTAGAAAAGTGTATTTTCCAACCTCGTTTTCAAACTGGGAGTCCCGTGCCTGTTTGTTAAGCTTTCAAAACTCAAATTGGTCCCTCCTGAGATGTTCGAGATGTTCGAGGTGTTCCCCGGCCTTCTCGTGACTGTTACACGATTTCAGCCCGCCGAGGCCTATTCTAAAGCTTAAGTGTGAGAAAAGTACCTTTTCCGACCTAATTTCCAAACTGAAAGTCACGCGCTAGTTCCGTAAGTTTTGACAACTTACATTGGTTTCTCCCGAGGTGTTGGAGGTGTTCCACGGGCCTTCTCGGGACTGTTACAGGATTTTGGGGGCCCCCGATGGCCTATTTTCAAACTTAAGTGTTTAGGAAGTGCATTTTTTGACTTAGCTTTCAAACCGGGAGTCCCATGCGAGTTCCGTAAGTTTTCACAACTCACGTTGGTCCCTCCCTAGGTGTTTCAGCTGTTCCCCGAACCTTCTCTTGACAGTCACACAATTTTGGCCCCCCGATGGACTATTTTCAGGCTTAGGTGCGAGAGAAGTGTCGTTTCGGACTTAGTTTTGAAACCGAGAGTCCCGTGCTAATTTTGTAAGTTTTCACAACTTACATTGGTCCCTCCCGGGGTGTTTGACATGTTCCCCGGGCCTTCTCGTGACTGTTACACGATTTTGGCCCTCGACGGCTTATTTTCGAGCTTAAGTGTGAAAAAAGTGCATTTTTTTGGTTTAGTTCTCAAACCGAGAGTCCCGTGCTAGTTCCGTAAGTCTCCGCAACTTACCTTGGACCCTCTCGAGGTGTTTGGGACATTTCTTGGTCCTTCTCGTGACTGCTACACGGTTTTGGCCCCACCCCGGTGTCCTATTTTCAAGCTTAAGTGTGGAAAAAGTGTCTCTTTCCAACTTAGTTTTCAAACGGGAGTCCCGTGCTAGTTCCGTAGGTTTTCACAACTCGCGTTGGTCACTCCCGAGGTGTTTGAGGTGTTCCCGGCCCTTTTTGCGACTGTTACATGATTTTGGCCCCCCGATGGCCTACTTCCAAGCTTAAGTATTAGAAAAGTGTATTTTCCAACCTAGTTTTCAAATCGAGAGTCCCGTGCCTGTTCGTTAAGCTTTCACAACTCAAATTGGTCCCTCCTAAGATGTTCGAGGTGTTCCCCGAGCCTTCTTTTGATTGTTACACAATTTCGGCCCGGCGAGGCCTATTCTCAAGCTTAAGTGTGAAAAAAGTACCTCTTCCAACCTAGTTTTCAAACCGGAAGTCCCGCGCTAGTTCCGTAAGTTTCCACAACTTACATTGGTTTCTCCTGAGGTGTTGGAGGTGTTCCACGGGCCTTCTCGGGACTTGTAGAGACCCCATTTTTTACTGTCCTTAAGACTTGGACGTCACCGCTTGAACACCCGGTGATCATCCTTGTTTGTATTCGTCTTGAGTTCCCGGAGGTCTCGGCTATGCGCCTTGCCTCAGGATCTCTTGACTCGACTGTTTTGTGTTTAGTTTTGCACCAAACACTTGTGTTTTGCCTTGGAGGGGCAGAGAATGGCTTGTGGACCATCCCACACTCCACCGGCTATGGCTTGAGGCCACCGGCTGTGTTTTGTTGCCATCGGCCAAATGTTTGGGGCCGGCCACTATAGATGGTCGACCGGCCATCTTTTTTGGTCAAATTGCATCTTTGGCCGGGGCCGGCCGACTACTAATGCATCTTCTTTTGCAGATATTTTTATGCTAGCTGGCCATATACTTTGCTCCCCTCCATACACGTGTATGGACGGATCTCCTCTTGTTAGCTTGCCTTGGAAGCTTTACAAGATTGAGTCTTATATAAGAGGAGCCTCTTCTCCCTCTTTTAGGTAGACATTATTTTCCAGAGAGCTCTGGTTTAGGGTTGAGGTTGTGTATCTATCCTATATCTATACCTCCCTCTCTTTTTGTGTTTAGTGTGTGGTTTGTCTTCCTTTTATGCACAAAACACCCACCATCACACCTTCCTTTAGCTACTGAGGTACCTAAGAGGCTGTTCTTGAAAGTTTTGGAGCTAGTTGAGCTCAAAGAACCAGCTGGTCCACCATTTGTGAAGGAGGTGTCTACAAGGGTAACATTTTGCTCTTTTTACCCCCATTTTTGCATAGTTTTTTTGACCACATTGAAACTGTTTTTAGACTTGGTGGTTATAACATATAAAAGTCTTGTTTTTCCTACTCTAAATAGTTTGTTTAAGAGTGTTTTTGTGGTTTGAGGTTGTTTGATCCTTCTTAAGCCTTGGTTAGGCTCCATTTTTGGTACTTTTTGGTGAGCTCCGGGACCATTTGTGTTTGGGCCTCCTCACCACTGAAATCTTGAGGGTTTCGTGGTGAGGATGGTTGCCTTTAGGTCCTAAGAAGGAGAGGCCACCCCCTCTCCTTGTTGTCCTTGAAAAGGGTCATTTTTACCTCTTGAGAGAGCATCTTGTTTAGGTTCATGTTGGCCATGCCTTAACTAATTTTTGTGCTTATTATGTCATAATATAGCTCTGTTTTTGCTTGGTTTAGACACACCATGCATGCCTTGCATATATGTCTTGCAATGCCATCATTTAGCCTTGACATGTCTTATGCTTTGAGCCCTTGTTCTAGCATGTTTTTGGCCAAGCTTTGTGAAGCTCCCATGTTTGTTTTGGTATGCTTGAAGTCTGTTTTGGGTTGCTTTGGTCGACCATGGCATGTTTTGTATAGCTACCTTACATTTTGGCTTGTTAGCCTTGAGTTTTGGACCATGTTGCATGCTTGGCTTGTCTTTGTTTAGTTGGTTTGAAACCATTTCTAACATGATTTTCAGAGCTTATGTGTATGCCATTAGTCCATGTTTACATCTTCTTAAATGTGTTTGAGAGTTGCTCTTTGTGCCTAAGTGATGGACCATGTTTATATGCATGCTTGTATGTGTATTTGACTCCACTTCCTTAGCTTTTGGCCACTGTTTTGGGCTTAGTATAGAGCTGTCCAATTAGTGTAAGTCCCTCCTTTGCATATTGTTGCATGCTCTCCTTGTATGTTGTTACATATTTGTGTGTTGTTGCATGATTGAAGTTGCATGATTGAATGAAGTCACATGCTTACTTGCATGCTTGAACACCCACATTATGTCTTGCATACTTGTTAGTTGCATTGCTTCATACCTTGCATGCCTTGCATGATCATTGTATGCCTTGTATGCTGCTTTGCATTTCCATGATTGCATGCTGGCTCACATACCTAGGTTGCATTCCATTTGCATGCATGCTTCACCTCTTGAATTGAGTGTGATAGAGGTTGAGCCCCATTGTTTGTTTATGTGCATTTCACTCCACATTGAAAATGCTCAACTTGGTTTCTTGGGCCATCACGCATTGAAATGCGCGATTGGTGGTCTGAGAATCGAGGCCCATCCCCCTTTGAGTCATGAATATGATAAGGAGTGTGGTTGGTGCATACATTGCTTGAAATGCATTGCCATGCTATGTTTTGCCCGCTGCTGCTGTCAAAAACAGATTCTGCAAGAAGCTTTGGCCGGCCGGCCATCTCCAGTGCCGACCGGCCATCCATCAATGGCCGATAGCTTAATCAGTGGCCGGTGACCACTCCCCTTGGCCGGTGGCCATTCTTCCTAGCCGGTGGTGTTCCACAGTCTGCAAAAAACATATCCTGGGACTTGTGCAGTCTTCAGAGGAGGATAACAGTCAAAGCAGAGGCATCTTGTGCATGGCAGTGGCTTTCGAGCAGAGCCGAGGACACATTGCATTGGGCCCTCTTCCCGAGGCTGCCTACTATTTTTTTAATTAGCTTAGTTAATTTGCTTAACTAGTTAATTGTCTGTAATATTTTAATTAGCTTGTAGGTTAGTTAATTGTATTATTCTTTCAGTCTCTCCGAGCGAGGGTAAATTTGTAATAAGTGTGGGTGCGTGTGTGCATGTCTTCCAACCCCCACTTCTTTCTCCCTTTTACTTACCTACTTTTGATGGTTAGTATTAGGGCATACTTGCTTTAGCATACCTTATGTTATGCATGCGTGCATCGTTCATCAGTATTGCATGCACCGGGCTCGGCGCATCATGCTAACTGCATAGTATTTCAAATCTAACTTGAATACATGCTATCTATGCCTTTCACATGCCATCCTAGGATTAGCCGAGCCTATTCTAGTGACATTCTGTATGTGTTGCATTAACCACTTAACATGGACTTGGATCATGCATGATTACTAACATGTTCTTTGTTTTGGCTCGGAGTACGATGTAAGTATTTATGCTTTAGCATCTCGCATGAGTGTGAATGTTAACATGCTTACCATGCGGCTAGATGCTTATTTGATTAAACTGCCTGAATGCCTGTGGGTGAAGGTTGGATTGTTTGAGTTGGGACAACTCGTTGAAATCCGTGTTTTAGCCTACTTGTGGGTAGCAAATTTCAAATCACTTTCCAAACAAACGGATATGCAATGCTTTGTTCCAAATTAGGCGATCTAGTCTATACTTGTTTTGTTGTGCGCATCACATAGTAATTCTAGCTAACTAATCGGAATAAGAACGCATAACGTTTTCAAAACAAGATATCATGGTTAGTAGAGGCCGATCTTCGGATCGGGCGAGAAGGGGTGCTCATAGCTGACCTTCCCCAATTGTACCCAAGTTCCCGAGCCGAGGCAACTTTGGTGATGACGGACGCGTGGCCTTAGGAAAACGAGTCAGGGTTTCCTAAATTCCCCCATTAAAAAATATTTAGGTGGCGACTCTGTATCTGCCAAAGCAGTCCATGTTTGGCACTTCTTTTCTAAAAATCTGTTTTCTCAAAACGATTTGCCGGATTTGGACTCTTTGGTTCAGATTAAGAACCGTGACACAAATTGAGTCCGAACTGTAGTGAGGCCCAAAGGCGCGTCTATAGTTTCTGGCGACTCTGCTAGGGATTTAGAGAGCTTGACTCGAACTCGTGATATCTTGTTTTGACTACACTTATGTGTTTCTTTGCATTACATGTGCATTGGTGCGCCTAGGACACCGTGTTGGTCACCTGCTATTCCTGAGCGGTTTGCCGGAGGCTTGACTTTGTCAAAGCATGCCATAAGGCTGACCGGTTGCGGGCTCTGCCAGTGTGGGAACACAAACCTCGGTTTTACCGGGGCACCCTTTTGACCATTCGACCTAGTGCATATCGGAGTCCATAGTGACCATTCCAAGCTAGGACAGGCTGCTTACCCGATGTTAGGTTGTTTGAAACCGCTGCGTGCGTAGTGAAACCCTAGCTCCTGACAAAACAGGACAGGGAAACCCTACCCCAACATAGGGGTGTTTTGGCTCTTTTACTTGCTATATGCTCTAGAGTGTATCTCTACAAGAATGTGCATATCAGTTTGCAAGTTTGAGTATAAGGCCTGAGGGCACCAGTATTAATTTATGAGAATCAGTTATATCTGTGGATGTTCGATTCAGTGTTTGGGGTAGTGATTATGGGGAACAGTGATTAGTAGTGGAGTACGGTTGTCCGGCTACACCTGTGTTTGATCCGTTTGGGCTGAAATGCTGCTTGTTTTTCCTTTCAGTTCAGAGAGTTGATACAGAATAGCCAGTGTTCTCCCTCGCTGAGGCAAGGCAGATATCTGATCTGTTAGTCACCGTTCAAGATCAGCGGACTCATCATGACACAGAATTCAGAGGAAATCGTGGTTATGACAGCCACATTAGATTAAGGAATCACCCTACAAAGTGAGACCAATGTTGATGTGCCGCATCCACCCAAGTCACCTGCTGTGCACCCGGTCTGGGCCCCCCAGTTGTATCACACTCGTGAGCCCACCACATTCGAATTGATGGGGTTGATAGGTGACCTCCAGAGGTCCGTGGCGGATCTTGCTTACGGGATGTCGGCTTCGCCACCACCTGCACCATATGCCGGAAATTTTGTATCATAGGAGCCCCTGCTATTGGGACGGATTGTAATCGAGCTTAGCCAACCGGAGGTTGCCTCTAGCTATGGCAATGACGTGTCAACTTCAACCCAAACCCTCAATCAGGCTGAGGCCAGAGGCAAGAACAAAATGGAGGCAGATGCCGATCCCATTGAACAACTGCTGTGGGCAGTCGAGGCTTTGAAAGCCGGGGGGATGAGTAAACAACTGGTATTCGTAGTCGTAGCCAAGGCTGTGGATGATATTTTTCCCACTCCAACCGAAGGCGGTACAAGCCAGTCAGAAAATCGGGATAGGCCCCGTCATGCCAGAACAGTTCTTTCCACTCCCAACCCTGCACCTGGGAAAGATCAGAAGGTCAAGGCAGTGCCTGCCGACCCTTTCGCTAGTGCGTCTAGCAAGAATACTCAGACTTCAAAGTACCTGCCCCGAGGGCGCAGGGTCTTCCACGCTCTCTACATACCGTTGTCTAAGGCACTCCAGATCCTGGCCGAAAGAGGGCATCTTAAACCCCTCGAGCCTCGGCCTCTCCTGAAGAATCTCCCTCTCACACATGATGCTGCCTTGTACTGCGCGTACCACCAGCAAACCGGTCACGCTACCGATAACTGTTTCCGCCTTCGTCATGAGGTGCAAGATTTGATTGACAATGAGGTTATCCTCCCTCCCACCTCAGCCAAGTCTGTTACTACCCAGCTATTGGATTTTGAGGATACTGCGAGTATGTGATCGGGGTTGGACCACCTGTGGGCGGCGCCCGATATTTTTGATATGGCGTCTGGCACACATTTTTGAGCATCCGCGCATGTTAGTTTTGTAAATACGGGCTTGGGTATCGAGTTAGTTCTCTTGTTTTGTTTTGAGTCTGTCTCATCGTCTTGAGTCAGTCCTTTTTGCTTAAGGGTCTGTCCTTTTATAGCGAGTCAGTCCCCTTGTATAGAATGTCAGGTGATTCCGGGGTTGTTGCCTCGAACACCGTTTTGTTTTGTAACCACCCTTTTTGCTTCCTTTTTTAGTCCGTCTCTGCTATGGAGCCAGTTGCAATCAGGAAATTTGAATGAAACAGCTGCGGCTATCATGTTTTCATGTTTTTTTGTGAGCTCGTTGTGCCAGAGGATTAGAATGAAATGGCGGGGCATCTCGTTTACTCTTTTGTGCTCTAAACTCATTGTAATGACCTGAGTTTTTCAAAACTTTTTGAACACTGCGGTGAAAATGAAGATGAAGGGATTCCTCGTGTTTTGCAAAACTTTGATCAATTTGAGAGAAAGATAGGCATGCTAAGCCTTTAATGAATGAAATCATGCTTGTTAGCTTAAGTACTGAGAAGGACCCTAGCTTAATCCAGATTGGTTCCACACTATCTTCAGCGCGAGCGATTTGTCGCTTTCGTAAAAACTTTCAAAAACAAAATGTTTTGCGCAGTCCTGTGAAGACCTGTGTGGAATCGCTCTTGAGATTGTGCAGCTTAGGATCGCTCTCAGCCTCCAGATTCAATCCATTTGTTTTCGAACCTTGAACCCATTCAGAACGTTCAACGGTCAATCACTATGTGAGGCCTGTGTGGCCAGGTTTGGAGCAGCCCTCGAACAAGAGGCACCAAAGTTAGATCAAGAGATCAGACGTCGTCAACAGAAGCTTGCAAAGCTAGAATAGAAGCACCCCTCAAACTAGGGGCAAAAATGTCCGATATGCTTGAAGAGTCGATGGGTCTTTTTGCAAATCAATACAACAGCCACTTTTTTGAGTATGAAGGGCTTCAATCTCAAAACCATTTGGCATGGACTTGTTACACTTTTTACCCTTTGAGAGGCTCGCTGGGTCGAAAACCCCGAAGGGCGACCCAAGCAAAAGTTAGAGCAAGGAAAAATAAAAATACCAAAGAAAAATACGAAAGAAAAAAGAGAAAAGAAGAAAAAATGCATAAAATATATAAATATAAAAAAGAAAGAAAGCAAAAAAAGAAAAGAAAAGAAAAGAAAAACAAAGCTCGCAAGGTCGAAAACCCGCATCGGGCGCCTTGGCAAAAGTTAGAGCCTAAAAAGTGAAGGTTAAAATACCCGAGTGTACCTTAACCGGAACTACGTAAGGCTTGATTCCCATGTTTGGGATACGTAGGCAACTTCAGTCCGAAGTCCAGCCCCCAACGCTTTCATAGCGACTCAGTCCATGTAATGGTTTTGATCATCCTCGCCTTCTCTGAATCCGATAGTTCGGTTGTGACACCGGAACTACGTAAGGCTTGATTCCCATGCCTGGGATACGTAGGCAACTTCATCCTGAAGTCCAGCCACCAATGCTTTCAAAGTGACTGTGTCCATATATTGGTTCTGGCCGTCCTTATCTTCTCTGTAACCGGGAGTTCGGTTGTGATCATCACTAATGAAGACTGCTTACGAAATGCTGCGGTATCATCCAAACAAGGGGCAACTTTCCGTTGCCGTAAGTTGCCACGAGTCGCCATTCAAACCAGGGGCAACCTTCCGTTGCTGTGCAGCTCTTTCAAGCAAAGGGGCAATTTTCCATTGCCTCCGATCCGAGGTTGCGCATCTCGAGAGTAAGTTCCGTGCTCATTGAGCATTGACCGTTTGCAAAAATAGTTTTTGAGAATTTTTACTGAGGTTGACTATTTTCTCGAAAATTATTCTATCTTTTCCAAAACTGGACCATTTTCTTTGAACCTAAAAAAGGAAAATTTTCAGTGCTCATAGCCTGACTTGCATGATTTTCAAATCAAAAATCGAACAAGTATGTTAATCCGACTCTCATTTTGGTCAAAACTGTTTTAGTAGAAAACCAAAAACAAAATGGTCAAAATAATGAACTAGGGGCACAGTTGAGTCAGGCTTCCTGTCTTTCCCCCGTCGCCAGCATACTTGCCAGAAAGGGCACCACTGAAGCTGTCAATAAAGGGCCGAAAGCTCTCTCACCCTCCAAGCAACGAGGTATCAAGCCAAGTGCGAAGTACAATTTGGAATGGATCAAGATATTCCATCCGGAACATCGACTAGACGTCCTAGGAGGAAATAGCCACGAGCTAATAATGTTGGGCGTGAACCTATGACTTCCTATTCATTTATCAATCATTCTGGGGAGGGATGAAAAATGAGAGATTGAAGAATAGAGAGATGTACGATGAGAGAAAAGTGAGGAAAAGGGTTTTAAGAGAAAAACAGAGCCTGAGGGCCGAGTGATGTGAGAATCACAAATGAGAAAGGGTGGAAAATAACACCCGGAGGAACTGGCTCCTCGTGATTTGAAGTCTCTCATTTTTGTAACACGTCCGTGTGTCGTGTCTTTTGTTTTGTTTACCTCAACTTTTGTTTTGAGTCTTTTTCGAGCATGTCTCGTTGTGGTTAGGTCGTGTACCTTTTGTTCGAGTCGTTCTCGCTGCGTTCAGTTGTAGGCTCGATACCCCGGTTGAAAACCCTTCTTTTTTTTCAAAAAACAAATCGTTTGTGCTCAGAGTGTTGTGTCATTCTCTACATTTATGCGAAGCAAAAGAAGAAAGGGGAAAATTTGGGGCATATGAGTGTGCTTCAACTTCAGCCGGTTCCACCTTCGTATTCTGTCTTGTCAGATTAGACTGTTTGTCCAGGGTTTACCGTGTGCAGAATGAACCGAATACTGTGTTATGGGCTGTATGCAGATTAATCCTCAGCAGAGTATGGGCTGTGTGTTCAGAACGAGCACTGGTTTGTATGGGTTGTTTTGCTGTTGGCTGATTCGTTACTTGGTTATTACGATGCAAATGGTTGATTTTCAGACAAAAGATCAATCTCATCTACATTGAGGTGTAATATGATGTAATGCAATACAATATATGAAATGTACAAAATACAACACTTTTTCAGACAAAAAGTTTGTTTCATTTCATTATCTTTTTCAAGTACAAAGCTTTGGAAACAAAAACCTGCCTGCGGGAGTACAAGGTACTCTAGCTACCAGCAAAAAAAAAGAAGAAAGGAAAAGTACAAAGCAAAAAAGAAGAAAAACAGCAAAAATCTGGATCAATGTCAAAAAGCCTCAGGCCTAGGGGTCCGTCCTCGTCCTCTTCCTGGACGAAGGTCCAGGAACATCGTCATCAGCATCGTCATCTGAGCCTGAGCCCGAGCCGTCTCCGGTCTCCTCCTCGGATGACTCTGCCTCTACCTCAGCCTCGGACTCATCATCATCGTCAGGGACGGGTGCCCGAGAGCTACTCCCAACATGGGTGCGCCCAGCCTTGGTGTGGGGGTATACTCTGCCATCTCCTCCGGTGGGAGCAGAAGGTCCAGCTGGAGCACCTCCTACAGTAGGAATCTGGAAAGGATGCTGAAAAGTACAAAAGGCAAACGCATCAGTATACTGTGAGCAGCTTATCAGTGCAGAATGCAGTGTATGAGTACAGTGTGTGTATACTGTGAGCAGCTTATCAGTGCAGAATGCAGTGTGTGAATACTGTGAGTAGCTTATCAGTGCAGAATGCAGTGTATGAGTACAGTGTGTGAATACTGTGAGCAGTTTATCAGTGCAGAATGCCGTGTATGAAAACAGCGTATCAGATGCTGTGAGCGCAGTGTATCAGGTGTTGCATTATGTATCAGAGTATGTGAAATAGTTTATGTATAGTTCGAGACCGTGGTCAGAAGAACATACCGGAATACTTGTAAATGGATAGAAGGTCAAGGCTCTGCTGAAGCATCCCCATCAATGAAGCAGTCAACTCTAGTGACTGGCTAGTGTACTCGGAAGAGGCTTGTAAAAGGGTTAGAAGTATCAGTATTCTGCGGAATATCAAATGAATTGAAATGAACTAACTGTGCAGAATGAAAAATACAGCAGTACATACCGGAGGCAAGCCGTAGAACCCGACCAACTCATGATCAACCAGAGGGGGAGCAATAGGGATCTGATAAGTCGCCCCACCACGCCCTCGACATGTCATCATAGTGGGTAGTGCTGGCCAACTAGCCCCCTGCCCTCTCCGAACTCCACCCCTGCCACGGACTCAAGCTGTCCTCGATGTCCCTACCTCTCCTCCTACCCTAGCCGTCGGCGCCGCTGGCCTCTCTCTCTCAACTCGACGACCACCGCTCAGAGGCCGCATAATGAAGGTCCGGACGTACTCTGAGTAGTCGCCTATACCTCTGAAGCGGATCGCATCCCAGCCGATCGTGTAGTCGGCTATCTGCTCTGGGGTGAATCTCTCGGTGTCCCTCATATGCTCAGGAGGGTGAACCGGGACTATCTGCTCCTGTAAACCTAGGGTCTGGCGTAGGAAACGCTCACCCAGGTACCAAGCCCGACAGACCGGGCCCTCCAGCAAAATCCTAAAACGTGCAGTCTCCTCTGCACCAGCAAATCGCTCCCGCATCACGGCTGGCAATAGAGCCCAAGGCTGCCAGGTGATCTGAAAATAAAATATAGTTTGTTATCTACTGTCATTTGAAAATGCAGTGTAAAAGCGAAGCTTAAAGGAACTGCAAGTTGAACATACCTCAGCGGGGGTGATGGTGTCGAAGTAGCGGCGGAAGAAGGTAAATGTCTCCCGGGGCCTCCGCACGCACCTCACGTCGAAGCGGCGCGAGAACGGAACGACGAGAGGGGTCTCCACGTCTGGCACGGGCGCGAGCCTCGGAAAATAGACATAGACCCACAACTGCAGAGTAAATACCATTATGCTTATCAGATAAAGCAGAATGCAGAACAAAAGCAGAAATTGCAGAGCAGTGTATTGTGTGTAGGGTGTACAGCGTGTGCAGTGTACAGTCAGTGTAAAGCAAAGTATGTGTGCGCCGTGTGTGCAGTATACAGTCAACATGAAGCAGATTACAGTGTGTGCTATGTACAGAGTACAGAAAATGTAGAGCAAAAATAAAAAGCAAAAAGAAAATGTACCTCCCAAGCTCGCCAGTAACCCCCGAGCAACTGTCCGCTGCAACGGGAGGCTGAGCTCATGTATCCGTATAGAGTGGCCAAGGCAGTGCCACCCCAGTCATAGTGCAAGATCTGTGTGACATCCACGAGAGCGCTCAGCAGGCAGAGGGGCACGGTGTTCGCCCGGTCGGCGAAGATAGTCGTCCCCAGTAGAAACATGAGGAAGCCACGCGCATATCGCTCCACCGCCTCCTGGGTCATCAGAGCCTCCTCAACTAAGGCTAGCTGAACCCTGAACTGGACCTCGAACCATGAGTACCTGACGAAGCCGGGACGCACGAGAGGCGGCGTCTCGCCAAGCAAGTAGATCTGAGCGGCCTCCCACTCGTCCATGTCAGTGTCAAAGGGGATCGGATCACCCCTACCCCGATGCCGGTGAGCATCGAGAAGTCATAGGGAGTCATCGTAATATCTCCCGTAGCAGAGAAGTGGAAGGAGTCGGTAGTGTCCCATCACCTCTCCACTAGAGCGGCAACGAGAGGCCTGCTCGCAGTGAGGCGCGAGAGTCCCCTGCAGAATGCGCCGAACCCGGCCTGGTCCACGATGTGACGGACCGCATCTGGCAGCTCCATGTACCAATCTCGAGCAGCAATGTTCCCATACCCCCGAAAAGCATGGGAATCTCCCTATTTTCAAGCAAACAATTGCGAAGCAATGCTAAATATACAATTTTGAAAAGCATTCAGAATTGGTGATAATACAATGTGTGTGGGCATTTTCAAGTTCAAACAGACATCGGGTGCAGGTGTGCTTACAGTGAACTACAACATGTGATGTGTCAGTGTGTTTGGGTGGTTCAGTACAGATACAGCGTGTGTGCGCGTTTTCAAGTTCAAACAGACATCGGGTGCAGGTGTGCTTACAGTGAACTACAACATGTGATGTGTCAGTGTGTTTGGGTGGTTCAGGGCCAATACAGAGTGTGTGCACGTTTTCGATTCGAACAGATATCAAGTACAAGTGTGTTCACAGTCAACTACAGTATACAATGTATCAGTGTATCTGAGCTAAGCAGTTAAAGGACAGAATCAACTATGGCAGTTAAATGTTCTACATTGCAGAAAATGAAACAGAGAGAAGGATATACCTCGGAAGCGCCAAAAGACAGATAAGACGTCGGCTCGCGCAGGAGAAGCTCCAGTGGCACGCCCCTATCGAAACACCTGAACTGGCGAAGGCCGTCAGGAGGTAGCACGTGGATCGCCGGCCGGTAGGTCGCTGGATCGAACGGGCGGACGCTCAAGGATAGGAGCTCGGCCTCAGGGTCCATCTCGTGATCCGGGGGAGTCCCGCCGCGTGGAATATCATCCGCCATGTCAAAAGTGGTGAGAAAATGGCCGGAAGAGGGAAAACCGGGCTAGAATGTGAAAAGCCAACGAAAAGTCAACCCCGAGAGGGCGGAAAATGGCCGGAAAAGCCGAAATGTGGAAAAGGCATGAAGATCAAGAAAAACTTGGGGGAAACAAACCCCAAGAGGTGGAAATCGAAAAGGAGGCACCGAAACGAAGTTTCGTTCGGATGAAAACGTCCGAAACGGCGAGGTATTCGCGAATCGAACGACGAAGGAAACGGAGAATAGAGGTGCGAAAAATACTCTAGAGAGAGGAAGGGGGGATTTTCGGCCAAGAGAGAGTAAGAAAATAGGGTTTGAAACCCTATTTTAAAAGACCCAAGGCCAAAAGACCAAACTGCCCCGAATCAGGCATGTTTGGCCGGTCAGCCACATTTTTGGCCGGCCGGCCAAATGTTTGGCCGGTGGAATGTTTCGATAGCCGGTGGATGGCCGGTGACCTCCCCTTATGGCCGGTGAGCCTCCTACAACCTTGTTTGGGTCAGATATGTGGTTTGGGGCCTTCAATTCTCAAGATAGTGCAAGACAGTGCATTTCCAAAACTCAACCGGACTCCGTTTTGACCTCGAACCGTGTTTTTTTCGTGCGAAGCACTCGAGTACGTGCGTGGCGTATCCTTTTTGTATCCTTTTTGTATCCTTTTGTCTCCTGAGAGATTCAAAAGTTTCCCTGCATGTATGCGTTACAACGTTTTGTCGTGAAATGCGCGTTAGTTATACGCCGTCGCACTTGCACCGTTATGCATACATCTCGCATTGTCATGCGCATGTCATATCCGCATTGTTATGCATTTTCGTCACGGTCTGGCAAGACCTTAAATACGCACGGTCGAGGAGACCTTAAATCCTCGGAAGGTGCAAGACCTTCGGTGCATTGATGTGCACAGTTCATTTGCATTTCAAAAGCCGCACGTTGTCGTGCACAATCCATTTGCATCGTCATGCATTTCAAGGGATGTGCGTTGTAACGCACATTTGAGTTTAGTTTGCATTGTCATGCATTTCCCCTGTATATAGTGCATATGTCATGCATCCACTGTAAATAGTGCATATGTCATGCATTTCCACTGTAAATAGTGCATATGTCATGCATTTCCCTTGTATATAGTGCATATGTCATGCATCCACTGTAAATAGTGCATATGTCATGCATACATTGTGAATAGTGCATATGTCATGCATTTTTCTGTATCCATCCATTCCAGTGCATATTGTACATATTGCATTGTAGCTTGCTTGCATCCACTGCATCGCTTCCATCTATGGCTTGCGCCTTTCCATGTTGAGCTTGGTTTGGTATGTGCCCATACTTTTCACGTCGAAGCACAGTTCTGCATGTGTACGCGCCTATTCCACGCTGGTATGTTGGTTTGAGGGTTGCGGCACCTTTTCTGTGCTAGACATGGTTTGTTTGTGTCCATGCCTTTCCTAGGCAATATATGTTTTGGCCCGCGTGCCTTATCCATTGTATCCATCCATCCATTGCATATTGTATATATATTGCATTATAGATTGCATGCATTTACTGCATTACCTTCATTTATGGCTTGCGCCTTTCCTTGTTGAGCTTGGTCTGGTATGCGCTCATACTTTTCACGTTAAAGCACAGTTCTGCATGTGTATGCGCCTATTCCACGCTGGTATGTTGGTTTGAGGGTTGCGGCACCTTTTCTGTGTTAGACGCGGTTTGTTTGTGTACATGCCTTTCCTAGGCAAAATACGGTTTGGCCCGCGCGCCATATCCATTGTCTATATTACATTGTAGTGTAGTTTTTGCATCCAGCATTAGGATCATTGTTCTTTCTTCAGCGGGTAGTTTCCCCACTTATGTCGTTCCACCCAATTACTTGTTCTTGTGTCCATTTACATCACTCATAGTTCTGCATGTGTACGCGCTTTGAGGGTTGCGGCACCTTTTCTATGGTAGACGGACTTGTTACCTCCATCAATCTATTTGACATTTGTGTGGTTTTGAACCGCTCATGATTGGATCATGATTCAATTGCATTGCATTTTCTTTTGCATTATCATACGTAGTTTTGTATATATTGCATATCATTTTGCATGTTATGCATGTTGCTAACGATATCGTACCCGTTAAGTTGCTTTCTTTTGTAGGCACGATATTGTATGTACGGTTCATTTGAGGCTGGTGCAACCAGACGAACCGGACAGGTATTGTATCCTCCGAGTGAGACATATTGAGAATTGTATAATTCTCTTACATCCTTTCTGCATTGTAATGTAGTTGGATTTGTGTTTGCTAGCTTAAAACTGTTGCATTGTTATGCTTCGTTACAGCTTTCTTTGCATGATCATAAGTTATGCTCGGCTTCTTGCATTTTCAATTGCATTTTGCCCCTGCCTTCGGGCACATATCTTGTTTGTCTTGCATGCTTTGTCTAAGTCTTCGGCCTTGTCAAACATGGGTCGTCTCTGGGCTTTGACATTCACTCCCGTCATTGTTATGACTTTCGAGTTCTGTCAAAGAGGGGCAACTGTAGACACCCCATTGTTCACCGTCCTCAAGACTTGGATGTCACCGCTTGAACACCCGGTGATCATCCTTGTTTGTGTTCGTCTTGAGTTCCCGGAGGTCTCGGCTATGCGCCTTGCCTCAGGATCTCTCGACTCGACTGTTTTGTATTTGGTTTTGCACCAAACACTTGTGTTTTGCCTTGGAGGGGCAGAGAATGGCTTGTGGACCATCCCCACACTCCATCGGCCATGGCTTGAGGCCACCGGCTGTGTTTTGTTGCCATCGGCCAAATGTTTAGCCATCCGGCACTATAGATGGTCGACCGGCCATCTTTTTTGGTCAAATTGCATCTTTGGCTGGCCAACTATTGTGCATCTGCTTTTGCAGATATTTTTATGCTAGCTGGCATACACTTTGCTCCCCTCCATACACGTGTATGGAGGGATCTCCCTCTTGTTAGCTTGCCTTGGAAGCTTTACAAGATTGAGTCTTCTATAAGAGGAGGCCTCTTCTCCCTCTTTTAGGTTAGACATTATTTTCCAGAGAGCTCTGGGTTTAGGGTTTGAGTTGTGTATCTATCCTATATCTATACCGCCCTCTCTTTTGTGTTTAGTGTGTGTTTTGTCTTACTTTTGTGCACAAACACCCACCATCACACTTCCTTTAGCTACTGAGGTACTAAGAGGCTATTCTTGAAGTTTTGGAGCTGGTTTGAGCTCAAAGAACCAACTAGTCCACCATTTGTGAAAAGGGTCTACAAGGGTAACATTCTTGCTCTTTTTACCCCATTTTTGCATAGTTTTTTTTACTACCTTGCAACTGTTTTTAGACTTGGTGTATAACATATAAAAGTCTTGTTTATGCCTACTCTAAATAGTTGATTAAGGGTGTTTTGTGGTTTGAGGTTGTTTGATCCCTCTTAAGCCTTGTTAGGCTCCATTTTTGTGCATTTTTGGTGAGCTCCGGGACCATTGTGTTTGGGCCTCCTCACCACTGAAATCTTGAGGGATTTCAGTGGTGAGGATGGTGCCTTGAGGTCCTAAGAGGAGAGGGCCACCCCCACTCCTTGTTGTCCTTGAAAAGGGCCATTTTAGCCTCTTGAGAGAGCATCTTGTTTAGGTTCATGTTGGCCATGCCTTAACTAATTTTTGTGCTTATTATGTCATAATATAGCTCTGTTTTTGCTTGGTTTAGAGACACCATGCATGCCTTGCATACATGTCTTGTAATGCCATCATTTAGCCTTGACATGTCTTATGCTTTGAGCCCTTGCTCTAGCATGTTTTTGGCCAAGCTTTGTGAAGCTCCCATGTTTGTTGCATGCTCTCCTTGTATGTTGTTTCATATTTGTGTGTTGTTGCATGATTGAAGTTGCATGATTGAATGAAGTCACATGCTTACTTGCATGCTTGAACACCCACATTATGTCTTGCATACTTGTTAGTTGCATTGCTTCATGCCTTGCATGCCTTGCATGATCATTGTATGCCTTGTATGCTACTTTGCATTTCCATGATTGCATGCTAGCTCACATGCCTAGGTTGCATTCCATTTGCATGCATGCTTCACCTCTTGAATTGAGTGTGATAGAGGTTGAGCCCCATTGTTTGTTTATGTGTATTTCACTCCACATTGAAAATGCTCAACTAGGTTTCTTGGGCCATCACGCATTGAAATGCGCGATTGGTGGTCCGAGAATCGAGGCCCATCCCCCTTTGAGTCATGAATATGATAAGGAGTGTGGTTGGTGCATACATTGCTTGAAATGCATTGCCATGCTATGTTTTGCCCTCTACTGCTATCAAAAACAGATTCTGCAAGAAGCTTTGGCCGGCCGGCCATCTCCAGTGCCGACCGGCCATCCATCAATGGCCGATAGCTTAATCAGTGGCCGGTGACCACTCCCCTTGGCCGGTGGCCATTCTTCCTAGCCGGTGGTGTTCCACAGTCTGCAGAAAACATATCCTGGGACTTGTGCAGTCTTCAGAGGAGGATAACAGTCAAAGCAGAGGCATCTTGTGCATGGCAGTGGCTTTCGAGCAGAGCCGAGGACACATTGCATTGGGCCCTCTTCCCGAGGCTGTCTACTATTTTTTTAATTAGCTTAGTTAATTTACTTAACTAGTTAATTGTCTGTAATATTTTAATTAGCTTGTAGGTTAGTTAATTGTACTATTCTTTCGGTCCCTCCGAGCGAGGGTAAATTTGTAATAAGTGTAGGTGCGTGTGTGCGTGTCTTCCAACCCCCACTTCTTTCTCCCTTTTACTTACCTGCTTTTGATGGTTAGTATTAGGGCATACTTGCTTTAGCATACCTTATGTTATGCATGCGTGCATCGTTCATCAGTATTGCATGCACCGGGCTCGGCGCATCATGCTAACTGCATAGTATTTCAAATCTAACTTGAATACATGCTATCTATGCCTTTCACATGCCATCCTAGGATTAGCCAAGCCTATTCTAGTGACATTCTGTATGCGTTGCATTAGCCACTTAACATGGACTTAGATCATGCATGATTACTAACATGTTCTTTGTTTTGGCTCGGAGTACGATGTAAGTATTTATGCTTTAGCATCTCGCATGAGTGTGAATGTTAACATGCTTACCATGCGGCTAGATGCTTATTTGATTAAACTGCCTAAATGCCTATGGGTGAAGGTTGGATTGTTTGAGTTGGGACAACTCGTTGAAATCCGTGTTTTAGCCTACTTGTGGGTAGCAAATTTCAAATCATTTTCCAAACAAACGGATATGCAATGCTTTGTTCCAAATTAGGCGATCTAGTCTATACTTGTTTTGCTGTGTGCATCACATAGTAATTCTAGCTAATTAATCAGAATAAGAACGCATAACGTTTTCAAAACAAGATATCATGGTTAGTAGAGGCCGATCTTTGGATCGGGCGAGAGGGGGTGCTCATAGCTGACCTTCCCCAATTGTACCCAAGGTCCCAAGCCGAGGCAACTTTGGTGATGATGGACGCGTGGCCTTAGGCAAACGAGTCAGGGTTTCCTAAATTCCCCCATTAAAAAATATTTAAGTGGCGACTCTGTATCTGGCAAAGCAGTCCATGTTTGGCACTTCTTTTCTAAAAATCTATTTTTTCAAAACGATTTGCCAGATTTGGACTCTTTGGTTCAGATTAAGAACCGTGACACAAATTGAGTCCGAACTGTAGTGAGGCCCAAGGGCGCGTCTACAGAACTGTTACAGGATTTTAGGGGGCTCCCAATGGCCTATTTTCAAAAGTAAGTGTTTAGGAAGTGCATTGTTTGACTTAGTTTTCAAACCGGGAGTCCCATGAGATTTCCGTAAGTTTCCACAATTCACGTTGGTCCCTCCCTAGATGTTTCAGCTATTCCCCGGACCTTCTCTTGACTGTCACACGATTTTGGCCCCCTGATGGACTATTTTCAAGCTTGGATGCGAGAAAAGTGCCGTTTCGGACTTAGTTTTCAAACCGGGAGTCCCGTGCTAGTTCCGTAAGTTTTCACAACTTACATTGGTCCCTCCTGGGGTTTTTGACGTGTTCCCCGAGCCTTCTCGTGACTGTTACACGATTTTGGCCACCGACGGCATATTTTCGAGCTTAAGTGTGAAAAAAGTGCATTTTTTGATTTAGTTCTCAAACCGAGAGTTCCGTGCTAATTCTGTAAGTCTCCGCAACTTACCTTGGACCCTCCTAAGGTGTTTGGGGCATTTCCTGGTCCTTCTCGTGACTGTTACACGGTTTTGGCCCCCCCCTCCCGGTGTCCTATTTCCAAGCTTAAGTGTGGAAAAAGTATCTCTTTCCAACTTAGTTTTCAAACCGGGAGTCCCGTACTAGTTCCGTAAGTTTTCACAACTCGCATTAGTCACTCCCGAGGTGTTTGAGGTGTTCCCGGCCCTTCTTGCGACTGTTACATGATTTTGGCCCCCGATGGCCTACTTCCAAGCTTAAGTGTTAGAAAAGTGTATTTTCCGACCTAGTTTTCACACCGAAAGTCCCGTGCCTGTTCGTTAAGCTTTCACAACTCAAATTGGTCCCTCCTGAGATGTTCGAGTTGTTCCCCGGCCCTTCTCGTGATTGTTACATGATTTCAGCCCGTCGAGGCCTATTCTCAAGCTTATGTGTGAAAAAAGTACCTTTTCCGACCTAGTTTTCAAACCGAAAGTCCTGCGCTAGTTCCGTAAGTTTCCACAACTTACATTGGTTTCTCCCGAGGTTTTGGAGGTGTTCCACGGGCCTTCTCGGGACTGTTACAGGATTTTGGAGGGCCCCCGATGGCCTAGTTTCAAACTTAAGTGTTTAGGAAGTGTATTTTTTGACTTAGCTTTCAAACCAGGAGTCCCATGCGAGTTCCGTAAGTTTCCACAACTCACATTGGTCCCTCTCTAGGTGTTTGAGGTGTTCCCCAGACCTTCTCTTGACTGTCACACAATTTTGGCCCCCTGATGGACTATTTTCAAGCTTAGGTGCGAGAAAAGTGCCGTTTCGGACTTAGTTTTCAAACCGGGAGTCCCGTGCTAGTTCTGTCACACCCCAAACCCGCCCCTAAAAGTTTGGGCATGACCACTTCAGAAACGGGCATCTAACTTGATATATATATATATAAGATATGGGGCCTGAACGGAAGCATTAAAATTTTAACGTAACAGAAAACCATCTCCATTGAGCTGTAACTACCATGCCAGGATCACTACCGAAACATAAGGCAGATAAACATACAGTGACGTGCATCTGAGAATTTAGCTACATGCATATACACACATATATATATATATAGACCCAGCCCTCAAGATTAGGCGTACAATAAAAGCATTGATAGGTAAAAGGATTATATACACTTCCCCTTTCAGACAAATAATTAGGGTACAAAATTAAAAGTTTAGCAAAACTCCATAAATGAGCTGCCTTCACTTAAGTGCCTGGACACCCTGAGGTTGACCTAAGAGGAACGGACGCCATGGGTTGAGACTGACCTTCAGGTGGAGTGCCTACAAAAATAGACATAACATAAAGTGAGTCAAGCTCAGTGAATAGTAGTACGTAAATAATTTAATGATAACTTGAATTACAATGTACATATATAAGTGCAGAGAACATATAGTTAACTTTATCTTGTAATTATTTCCAAAATGGCCTTAAGCCTAAATTTTAAACAGAATGGCTTCAAGCCCTTGGACAAAGTGGCATTAAGCCCTTTAACAGAATGGCATAAAGCCCTTAAACAGAATGGCATAACGCCCTTTTCTTGCATGTATGAACTCAAGAGGTGGCTCGCACGGATTCTAGAGGTGACTCGCATGGCAGCACTTAGTTCCGTGCAGCACTTTGTTTCATACTAACAGATCATACAGAATGGCCATAGGCCCAGATGCCACAAATTGGCCATAGGCCTCATAGATGTTACAGAACGGCTATAAGCCTCATAACTTTCACAGAATGGCCATAGGCCTCATGACTTTCACATCAGCTTTAAGCCAGTTCACATATGTATGGACTCAAGAGGTGGCTCGTACAGATTCTAGAAGTGAGTCACATTGCAGCACTTAGTTCCGTACATCATTTTGTTCCATATCAGAAATCATTAGATCTTAAAGACCGGCCAATCCATATCATGTCATAACATAGCGTAAACAGAACAGATAAACAGAAACAAACTCATCCATATTATAATTAGGCTTGAATCATAAACATACTTGAACCACGGTATTATTACCCCCGGGTAAGGGCCTTGTGCTAAGGATGCTATGAATATTTTTACATATATGGACAATCATTCAACGATTCAAAACGTAACATATCAGAAAATAGAGTATTTCTTATCATATCATGTCATTATGATACACTTAACAAAGATAGAACAGTTACATCATAATGTGAGTTACATGACAATGTCATTATTATTTAATTCTGTCTTCAGGTTGAGTCATTTGTAAGTCAATCTGACGTTCATCATAATTCTTAACAGTTATTAACGTATAAAACAACCTGTGATCTTATCCAATTATTCATTCTAATGATCCACTCTGGGTAGACATTTATGTCATAAAACACGTGTTGAGCCAAATGATCTATAGTAGCCTTTGATAGGCCATTCAGAATATCATGTTCCCAGTAAGCAGGGTTTACATTTACCATTTCTTTCTGTTAACCAATTCCATAGTATTAACTCCCAAATACAGAACACAGTACAACAAGTCTCTGAAAACACATCACTCCTGTTTTTGTATAACACAAGTCACTTTTTAGCATAACGAACCCAGTTAGATT
Organism: Camellia japonica; assembly: GCA_030407325.1. NCBI lineage: Eukaryota > Viridiplantae > Streptophyta > Magnoliopsida > Ericales > Theaceae > Camellia > Camellia japonica. The sequence continues at coordinate 129,162,682 of JAPPVO010000036.1, read as the reverse complement.
TATCTTTAAACTAATCCAACGTTAATAAGTCGTATACAATACTTATGCGAAGTCATAGGTAATGTAAAGATTATTTTCAGAGTCATACCAATGTAAACAAATCTTTCAACGTTCCCATACATTCGCACCGATTTCCAATTATCATAAATGTGAATATAATCACTTGCAAAGAACAAAGTGTTAAGTATAAGAACCATTAACGGTAAGCAAATGCACGATCTCTGTACTACTACTCACAGTGCTATAGCGGAGCGCTTGACCCTCCCGGGTTATGACCTACACATGTGCACAACTTATTCATTAGTTCTTTTTCTTTCTTAATTCATTTCCTGCTTCATTTTACTTCGAACGAATTTACAGGCATCTTAGGGACATCAAACACATATTTCAAAAATATCAGAGAGTTAAGCACGCAAAACGGAGTGAACAAACTTTTGCAGTTTGGGCCGCACGTGCGGCTGTGAGCCCCGCACATGCGGCGATTCCAACAGATTGCAGTTCGGAAATTCAGTAAAACCCCATTTTTGATACACTTCTTCAAGGCTCAAAATAGGTCTTTTAATTAATGGAACATGGTTTAAAAATCATGTACAAAGACATTTCAAACACATATCAATTTGAATGTGAATTAAATGTTTAATTCCTTGCATTACATGAACATAACATAAACACTTTGAATCCTTGCAATATTGTTCCCAAATATCTCTAATATCATCCAAATCCATAAATGAGGTCAAATATGTATAAATAAAGGATAGAATGAAATCCTTCTTTATATAACTCAATGTAATCCCAAATCAATTTAAGCTTTTCAACTTAATCACTACACATCCTACACAAAGAAAAATCTTCCCTATAGCCAAATAAAGACTTAATTCAAGTAAAATTCACATACCTTAAGCTTTAAACCCTATAATCCTTCTCAATTCCCCAATCTTTCTTCTTGATGAATCCCTCTACTTCCTTTCAAACCTTTCTCCTCTCTAATCTCTCTCTTAGGAGATATTTTTGTAAAGGCTCACCAAGTCAAATGATTAAAGAACATGGACATATATATAAAAGATGAATAAGGACAAAAATTAATCAGTTTAATTATTCCAAATTGAAATTTTACAGAAAATCATATTAAAAATTAAAAATCATGTTGATTTCAAATATAAAATCAATTTCAGGTTATCAAGCCCCTAAGGCTCTCAATTCCTGATTCCAACATTAGAATTGTAACAGATATTTCTCACATTAGATAGATACACGTCTATAAACATAAGATTCGCTTAACTTAATTTAATTTCACAATAAACATATCATTGCTCAGAATAAGGGATTGAAAGTATACCAGTTACATGTGCGAAGGTCGGGTTATTACAAGTTCCGTAAGTTTTCACAACTTACATTGGTCCCTCCCGGGGTGTTTGACATGTTCCCTGGGCCTTCTCGTGACTGTTACACAATTTTGGCCCCTGACGGCTTATTTTCAAGCTTAAGTGTGAAAAAAGTGCATTTTTTGATTTAGTTCTCAAACCGAGAGTCCCATGCTAGTTCCGTAAGTCTCCGCAACTTACCTTGGACCCTCCCAAGGGGTTTGGGGCATTTCCCAGTCCTTCTCGTGACTGTTACACGGTTTTGGCCCCCCCAGTGTCCTATTTCCAAGCTTAAGTATGGAAAAAGTGTCTCTTTCCAACTTAGTTTTCAAACCGGGAGTCCCGTGCTAGTTCCGTAAGTTTTCACAACTCGTGTTGGTCACTCCCGAGGTGTTTCAGGTGTTCCCGGCCCTTCTTGCGACTGTTACATGATTTTGGCCTACTTCCAAGCTTAAGTGTTAGAAAAGTGTATTTTCCGACCTAGTTTTCAAACCAGGAGACCCGTGCCTGTTCGTTAAGTTTTCACAACTCAAATTGGTCCCTCCTGAGATGTTCGAGGTGTTCCCCGGGCCTTCTCATGATTGTTACACGATTTCAGCCCGCCGAGGCCTATTCTCAAGCTTAAGTGTGAAAAAAGTACCTTTTCCGACCTAGTTTTCAAACCGAAAGTCCCGCACTAGTTCCGTAAGTTTCCACAACTTACATTAGTTTCTCCCGAGGTGTTGGAGGTGTTCCACGGGCCTTCTCGGGCGTCAACACCTCGAATTCAAATTTCTTAAGGAAATAGTTTGCCTAGACCGAAATTCGGCTCTAACTCCCAAACCGGGAACCCGATTCAAGCCCCGTCTTTTCCCACAAATCTCTCATGCCTAGGCGGTCGTATGTGCCAAGTTTCGTGCCACAATGACGCCGTTTGGCAATTTTGGGGCGTCAACAGCTCGAATTCAAATTTCTAAAGGAACTAGTTTGCCTAGACCGAAATCCGGCTCTAACTCCAAAACCGGGAACCCGATTGGAGTCCCGTCTTCTCCCACAAGTCTCTCGTGCCTAGGCGGTTCTGTGTGTTAAGTTTCGTTCTAATCGTACCCTGTTTGGTTATTTTGGGGCGTCAACACCTCGAATTAAAGTTTCCTAAGGAACTAGTTTGCCTAGAGCAAAATACGGATCTAAATCCCAAACTGGGAACCTGATTGGAGTCTCGTCTTCTCGCATAAGTTTTCTTGTGCCTAGGCGGTCGTGTGTGCCTAGTTTCGTGTCAAACCGACGCCGTTTGGTGATTTTGGGGCGTCAACACCTCGAATTAAAGCTTCTTAAGGAACTAATTTGCCTAGAGTGAAATCCGGCTCTAACTCAAAAACTGGGAACCCGATTGGAGTCTCGTCTTATCCCACAAGTCTCTCGTTCCTAGGCGGTCGTGTGTGCCAAGTTTCGTCGCAAACTGTCACCATTTGGTGATTTTGTGTCATCAACACATCGAATTCAAATTTCTTACGGAACTTGTTTGCCTAGACCAGAATCAGGCTCTAACTCCCAAACCGAGAACCCAATTCGGGCCCCGTCTTCTCCAACTAGTCTTTCCTACTTAGGCGGTGGTGTGTGCTAATTTCCGTGCCAATCTGACCCTATTTGGTGATTTTGGGGCGTAAACATCTCGAACTCAAGTTTCTTAAGGAACTAGTTTGCCTAGAGTGAAATCTAGCTCGAATTCCCAAATCGAGAACCCCATTGCAGTCCCGTCTTCTCCCACAAGTTTCTCGTGCGTAGGCGGTCGTGTGTGCCAAGTTTTGTGCCAAACCGACGTCGTTTCATGATTTTGGGGCGTCAATACCTTGAATTCAAATTTCTTAAGGAACTAGTTTGCCTAGAGTGAAATCTAGCTCTAACTCTCAAACCGAGAACCCGATTGGAGTCCCGTCTTCTCCCACAAGTTTCTCGTGCGTAGGCGGTCGTGTGTACCAAGTTTCGTGCCAAACTGACGTCGTTTCATGATTTTAGGGCGTCAACACCTCGAATTTAAATTTCTTAAGGAACTAGTTTGCCTAGAGTGAAATCCGGCTCTAACTCCCAAACCGGGAACCCAATTGGAGTCCCATCATCTCCCACAAGTCTCTCGTGCCTATGCGGTCATGTGTGCCAAGATCCATCCCAAACCGACACCGTTTGGTGATTTTGGGGCATCAACACCTCGAATTCAAATTTCTTAAGGAACTAGTTTGCCTAGACCAGAATCAGGCTCTAACTCCCAAACCGGGAACCCAATTGGAGCCCCATCTTCTCCCATAAGTCTCTCGTGCCTAGGCGGTCGTTTGTGCCAAGTTTCGTGCCAATCCGACCCCGTTTGGTGATTTTGGGACATTAACACCTCGAATTCAAGTTTCTTAAGGAACTAGTTTGCCTAGAGTGAAATCCGGCTCTAACTCCCAAACCGGGAACCCAATTCGAGCCCCGTCTTCTCCCACAAATCTCTCATGCCTAGACGATCGTGTGTGCTAAGTTTCGTGCAAAACCAATGCCGTTTGGCGATTTTGGGGCGTCAACACCTTGAATTCAAATTTCTTAAGGAACTAGTTTGCCTAGACTGCAATCAGGCTCTGACTCCAAAACCGGGAACCCAATTGGCATCCCGTCTTCTCCCACAAGTCTCTCGTGCCTAGGCGGTCGTAAGTGCCAAGTTTCTTGCCAAACCGACGCCGTTTGGCAATTTTGGGGCGTCAACACCTCGAATTCAAATTTCTTAAGGAACTACTTTTGCCTAGACTGAAATTAGGCTCTAACTCCCAAACCGAGAACCCGATTCAAGCCTCGTCTTCTCCCACAAGTCTCTCGTACCTAGGCGGTCGTGTGTGCAAGGTTTCATACTAATCCAACCCCGTTTAGTGATTTTGGGGCGTCAACACTTCGAATTCAAGTTTGTTAAGGAACTAGTTTGCCTAGAGTGAAATCTAGCCCTAACTCCCAAACTGAGAACCCGATTGGAGCCCCATCTTCTCCCACAAGTCTCTCGTGTTTAGGCAGTCCTGTGTGCCAAGTTTCGTGCCAAACCGACGCTATTTGGTGATTTTGGAGCGTCAACACCACGGATTCAAATTTCTTAAGGAATTACTTTTGCCTAGACTGAAATCCGGCCCGATCTCCCAAACCGGGAACCCGATTCGAGCCTCGTCTTCTCCCAAAAGTCTCTCGTGCCTAGGCGGTCGTGTGTGCCAAGTTTCATCCTAATCCGACCCAATTTGGTGATTTTGATGCGTCAACACCTCGAATTCAAGTTTCTTAAGGAACTAGTTTGCCTAGAGCAAAATCTGGCTCTAACATCCAAACCGGGAACCCGATTAGAGTCTCGTCTTCTCCTACAAGTTTCTAGTGCCTAGGCGGTCGTGTGTGCCAAGTTTCGTTCCAAACCGATGCCGTTTTGTGATTTTGGGGCGTCAACACCTCGAATTCAAATTTCTTAGGGAACTACTTTTGCCTAGACCAAAATCCGACTCTAACTCCCAAACCATGAATCTGATTGGTGCCCCGTCTTCTCCCACAAGGCTCTCGTGCTTACGCAGTCGTGTGTGCCAAATTTCGTGAAAATCCGACTCCGTTTGGTGATTTTGGGGCGTCAACAACTCAAATTCAAGTTTTTTAAGGAATTAGTTTGCCTACAGTGAAATCCGGCTCTAACTCCCAAACCGGGAACTGGATTGGAGTCCCGTCTACTCCTACAAGTTGCTCGAGCCTAGGCGGTCGTGTGTGCCAAGTTACGTGCCAAACAGACGCCGTTTGCTGATTTTGGGGAGTCAACACCTCGAATTCAAGCTTCTTAAGGAACTAGTTTGCCTAGAGTGAAATCCGGCTCTAACTCCCAAACCAGAAACCCGATTGGAGTCCCAGCTTCTCCCATAAGTCTCTCGTGCCTAGGCGGTCGTGTGTGCCAAGTTTCGTGCAAAACCGACGCCGTTTGGTATTTTGGGGCATCAACACCTCGAATTCAAATTTCTTAAGGAACTAGTTTGCCTAGACCGAAATCCGGCTCTAACTCCCAAACCAGGAACCCGATTCGAGGCCCATCATCTCCCACAAGTCTCTCGTGCCTAGGCGGTCGCGCGTGCCAAGTTTCGTCCTAATTCGACCCCATTTGGTCATTTTGGGGAGTCAACATCTCGAATTCAAGTTTCTTAAGAAACTAGTTTGCCTAGAGCAAAATCCGACTCTAACTCCCAAACCAGGTACCAGATTGGAGTTCTGTCTTCTCCCACAAGTTTCTCGTGCCTAGGTGGTCGTGTGTGCCAAGTTTCCTTCCAAACTGATGTCGTTTTGTGAGTTTAAGGCGCCAACACCTCGAATTTAAGTTTCTTAAGGAACTAGTTTTCCTAGAGTGAAATCCGGCTCTAACTCCCAAACCAGGAACCCGATTAGAGTCTCGTCTTCTCACACAAGTCTCTCGTGCCTAGACGGACGTGTGTCCCACGTTTCGTGCCAAACCGACGCCGTTTGGTGATTTTTGGGGCATCAACACTTCGAATTCAAATTTCTTAAGGAACTAGATTGCCCAGACCGAAATCCAGCTCTAACTACCAAACCGAGAAACCAATTCGAGCCCCGTCTTCTCCCACAAGTCTCTCGTGCCTAGGCGGTCGTCTGTGCCAAGTTTCGTTCTAATCTAACCCCGTTTGGTGATTTTGGGGCGTCAGCACCTCAAATTCAAGTTTCTTAAGGAAGTAGTTTGCCTAGAGCAAAATCCGGCTCTAACTCCCAAATCGAGAACCCGATTGAAGTCCCGTCTTCTCCCATAAGTTTCTAGTGCCTAGGCGGTCGTGTGTGCTAAGTTTCGTGCCAAACCGACACTGTTTGGTGATTTTGGGTAGTCAACACCTCGAATTCAAGTTTCATAAGAAACTAGTTTGCCTAGAGTGAAATCCGGCTCTAACTCCCAAACTGGGAACCAGATTCGAGTCCCGTCTTCTCCCACAAGACTCTCATGCCTAGTCAGTCGTGTGTGCCTATATTCGTGCCAAACCAACACCGTTTGGTGATTTTGGGGCATCAACACGTCGAATTCAAATTTCTTAAGGAACTAGTTTGCCTAGACCGGCATCTGGCTCTAACTCCCAAACCGGGAACCCGATTCGAGCCCCATCTTCTCCCACAACTTTCTCGGGCCTAGGCGGTCGTGCGTGCCAAGTTTCGTGCTAACCCAACCCCGTTTGGTGATTTTGGTACGCCAACACCTCGAATTCAAGTTTCTTAAGGAACTAGTTTGCCTTGAGCAAAATCCAGCTCTAACTCCAAAATCAGGAACCCGATTGGAGTCCCGTCATCTCCCACACGTTTCTCGTGCCTAGGCGGTTGTGTGTGCCAAGTTTCTTGCCAAACCGACGCCGTTTGGTGATTTTGGGTTGTCAACACATCGAATTCAAGTTTCTGAAGGAACTAGTTTGTCTAGATTGAAATCTGGCTCTAACTCCAAAACCAGGAACCCGATTGGAGTCCCGTCTTCTCCCACAAGTCTCTCGTGCCTAGGCGGTCGTGTGTGCCAAGTTTGGTGCCAAAATGACGCCGTTTGGTATTTTGGGGCATCAACACCTCGAATTCAAATTTATTAAGGAACTAGTTTGCCTAGACTAAAATCCGGCTCTAACTCCTAAACCGGGAACACGATTCGAGCCCCGTCTTCTCCCATAAGTCTCTCGGGCCTAGGCGGTCGTGTGTGCCAAGTTTCGAGGCACACTGACGCCGTTTGGTGATTTTGGGGCGTTAACACCTCGAATTCAAATTTCTAAAGGAACTAGTTTGCCTAGACCAAAATCCGGCTCTAACTCCCAAACCGGGAACCCGATTGGAGTCCCGTCTTCTCCAACAAGTCTCTCGTGCCTAGGCGGTTGTGTGTTAAGTTTTGTGCTAATCGAACCCCGTTTGGTGATTTTGGGGGGTCAACACCTCGAAATCAAGTTTCCTAAGGAACTAGTTTGCCTAGAGACAAATCCGGCTCTAACTCCCAATCCAGGAACCTGATCGGAGTCCTATCTTCTCCCACAAGTTTCTCATGCTTAGGCAGTCGCGTGTGTGCCAAGTTTCGTGTCAAACCGACCCCGTTTGGTGATTTTGGGGCGTCAACACCTCAAATTCAAGTTTCTTAAGGAACTAGTTTGCCTAGAGTGAAATCTGGCTCTAACTCCCAAACCGGGAACCCGATTGGGGTACCGTCTTCTCCCACAAGTCTCTCGTGCCTAGGCGGTCATGTGTGCAAAGTTTTGTCCCAAACCATCACCGTTTGGTGATTTGGTGTCATCAACACCTCCAATTCAAATTCCTTAAGGAACTTGTTTGCCTAGACCAGAATCAGGCCCGAGCTCCCAAACCGAGAACCCGATTTGAGCCCCGTCTTCTCCCACCAGTCTCTCCTGCTTAGGCAGTCGTGTGTACCAAGTTTCGTGCCAATCTCACCCCGATTTTGTGATTTTGGGGCGTTAACACCTCGAATTCAAGTTTCTTAAGGAACTAGTTTGCCTTGAGTGAAATCTAGCTCTAACTCCCAAACCGGAAACCCGATTGGAGTCCTGTCTTCTCCCACAAGTTTCTCGTGCCTAGGCGGTTGTGTGTGCCAAGTTACGTGCCAAACTGACGCCGTTTGGTGATTTTGCGGCGTCAACACCTCGAATTCAAATTTCTTAAGGAACTAGTTTGCCTAGAGTGAAATCCGGCACTAACTCCCAAACCCGGAACCCGATTGGAGTCTCGTCTTCTCCCACAAGTCTTTCGTGCTTCGGCGGTCGTGTGTGCCAAGTTTCGTGCCAAACCGACGCCATTTGGCGATTTTGGGGCGTCAACACCTCAATTTCAAATTTCTTAAGGAACTAGTTTACCTAGAGCGAAATCCGGCTCTAACTCCCAAACCGGGAACCCGATTCGAGCCTCGTCTTCTCCCACGAGTCTCTCGTGCCTAGGCGGTCGTGTGTGCCAAGTTTCGCTCCAAACCGACGTCGTTTCGCGATTTTGGGGCGTCAACACCTCGAATTCATATTTCTTAAGGAACTAGTTTGTCTAGACCAAAATCAGGCTCTAACTCCCAAACCGGGAACCCGATTGGAGTCTCGTCTTCTCCCACAAGTGTCTCATGCCTAGGCAGTCGTAAGTGCCAAGTTTCATGCCAAACCAACACCGTTTGGCAATTTTGAGGCGTCCTCGAATTCAAATTTCTTATGGAACCAATTTGTCTAGACCGAAATCCGACTCTAACTCCCAAACTAGGAAGTCGATTCGAGCTCCGTCTTCTCCCACAAGTCTATCATGCCTAGGTGGTCGTGTGTGCCAAGTTTCGTGCTAATCCAACCCTATTTGGTGATTTTGGGGCATCAGCACCTCGAATTCAAGTTTCTTAAGGAACTAGCTTGCCTAGAGTAAAATCCGGCTCTAACTCCCAAACCGGGGACTCGATTGGAGCCTCGTCTTCTCCCACAAGTCTCTCGTGTTTTGGTGGTCGTGTGTGCCAACTTTCGTGCCAAACCGACGCCGTTTGGTGATTTTGGGGTGTCAAAATCTCGAATTCAAATTTCTTAAGGAACTAGTTTGCCTAGAGTGACATCCGGCTCTAACTCCCAAACCGGGAACCTGATTGGAGTCTCGTCTCCTCTCATAAGTCTCTCTTGCCTAGGCGGTCGTATGTGCCAAGTCTCGTGCCAAACCGACGCCGTTTGGTGATTTTGTGGCATCAACAACTCGAATTCAAGTTTCTTAAGAAACTAGTTTGCCTAGAGTGAAATCCGGCTCTAACTCCCAAACCGGGAACCCGATTGGAGTCCTGTCTTCTCCCACAAGTTTCTCGTGCCTAGGCTGTCGTGTGTGCCAAGTTTCGTGCCAAACCGACGCCGTTTGGTATTTTGGGTAGTCAACACCTCGAATTCAAGTTTCTTAAGGAACTAGTTTGCCTAGAGTGAAATCCGGCTCTAACTCCCAAACCAGGAACCCGATTTGAGTCCCGTCTTCTCTCACAAGTCTCTCGTGCCTAGGCGGTCGTTTTTGCCAAGTTTCATGCCAAACCGACCCCGTTTGGTGATTTTGGGGCATCAACAACTCGAATTCAAGTTTCTTAAGAAACTACTTTGCCTAGAGTGAAATCTGGCTCTAACTCCCAAACCGGGAACCCGATTGGAGTCCTGTCTTCTCCCACAAGTTTATTGTGCCTAGGCGGTAATGTGTGCCAAGTTTTGTGCCAAACCATCGCCGTTTTCTATTTTGGGGCGTGAACACCTCGAATTCAAATTTCTTAAGGAACTACTTTGCCTAGACCGAAATCTGGCTCTAACTTCGAAACCAGAAACCCGAGCCGAGCACCATCTTCTACCACAAATCTATCGTGCATAGGCGGTCGTCAGTGCCAAGTTTTGTGCCAAACCGACGCCGTTTGGCGATTTTGGGGCGTCAATACCTCGAATTCAAATTTCTTAAGGAACTAGTTTGCCTAAACCGAAATCCAGCTCTAACTCCCAAACCGGGAACCAAATTGGAGTCCTGTCTTCTCCCACAAGTCTCTCGTGCCTAAGCGGTCATGTGTGCCAAGATTCATCCCAAACCGACGCCGTTTGGTGATTTTGGGGTATCAACACCTCGAACTCAAATTTCTTAAGGAACTAGTTTGCCTAGACTAGAATCCGGCTCTAACTCCCAAACCGGGAACCTGATTCGAGCCCCGTCTTCTCCCACAGGTCTCTCATGCATAAGCGGTCGTTTGTGCCAAGTTTCATGCCAATCCGAACCCGTTTGGTGATTTTGGGTCGTTAACACCTCGAATTCAAGTTTCTTAAAGAACTAGTTTGCCTAGAGTGAAATGACTCTAACTCTCAAACCGGGAACCTGATTGTAGTCCCATCTTCTCTCACAAGTCTCTCGTGCCTAGGCGGTCATGTGTGCCAAGTTTCGTGCCAAACCGACACCGTTTGGTGATTTTGGAGCGTCAACACCTCGAATTCAAATTTCTTAAGGAACTAGTTTGCCTAGTCCGAAACTCGGCTCTAACTCCCAAACCAGGAACCCGATTCGAGCCCCGTCTTCTCCTACAAGTCTCTCATGCCTAGGCGGTCGTGTGTGCCATGTTTCATGCCAATCCGACCCTGTTTCGTGATTTTGGGGCATGAACATCTCGAATTCAAATTTCTTAAGGAACAAGTTTGCGTAGACCAATATCCGGCTCTAACTCCCAAACTGGAAACCTGATTCGAGCCCCATCTTCTCCCACAAATCTCTCGTGCCTAGGCAATCGTGTGTGCTAAGTTTCGTGCCAAACCAATACTGTTCAGCGATTTTTGGACGTCAACACCTCGAATTCAAATTTCTTAAGGAACTAGTTTGCCTAGACCGCAATCTAGCTCTAACTCCCAAACCGGGAACCCGATTGGCGTCCTGTCCTCTCCCACAGGTCTCTCGTGCCTAGACGGTCGTAAGTGCCAAGTTTTATTCCAAACCGACGCCGTTTGGTGATTTTGGGGCGTCAACACCTCGAATTCAAATTTCTTAAGGGATTACTTTTGCCTAGACCGAAATCCAGCTCTAACTCCCAAACTGGGAACCCGATTCGAGCTTCGTCTTCTCCCACAAGTCTCTCATGCCTAGGCGGTCGTGTGTGTAGGGTTTCGTGCCAATCCAACCCCATTTGGTGATTTTGGGGTGTCAACACCTCGAATTCAAGTTTCTTAAGGAATTAGTTTGCCTAGAGTGAAATCTGGCCCTAACTCCCAAACCGGGAAACCGATTGGAGCCCCGTCTTCTCCCACAAGTCTCTCGTGTTTTGGCAGTTGTGTGTGCCAAGTTTCGTGCCAAACCGATGTCGTTTGGTGATTTCGGGGCGTCAACACCTCGAATTCAAATGTCTTAAGGAACTACTTTTGCCTAGACGGAAATCCGGCTCTAACTCCCAAACCAGGAACCCGATTCGAGCTTCGTCTTCTCCAGCAAGTCTCTTGTGCCTAGGCGTGTGTGTGCCCAATTTCGTGCTAATCCGATCCCGTTTGGTGATTTTTTTGCATCAACAACTCGAATTCAAGTTTCTTAAGAAACTAGTTTGCTTAAAGAGAAATGCGGCTCTAACTCCCAAACCGGGAACCCGATTGGAGTCCGTCTTCCGCCACAAGTTTCTTGTGCCTAGGCGCTCGTGTGTGCCAAGTTTCGTTCGAAACAGACGCCGTTTGCTGATTTTGCGGCGTCAATACCTCGAATTCAAGTTTCTTAAGGAGCTAGTTTGCCTAGATTGAAATTCGGCTCTAACTCCCAAACCGAGAACCCGATTGGAGTCCCATCTTCTCGCTCTCGTGCCCAGGCGGTCGTGTGTGCCAAGTTTCGTGTCAAACCGACGCCGTTTGGTGATTTTGGGACGTCAACACCTCGAATTCAAATTTCTTAAGAAACTAGTTTTCCTAGACCGAAATCCAGCTCTAACTCCCAAACCAGGAACCCGATTCTAGCCCCGTCATCTCCCACAAGTCTCTCGTGCCTAGGCGGTCATGTGTGCCAAGTTTCGTGCGAAACCGACACCTTTTGGCAATTTTGGGGCTCGAATTCAAATTTCTTAAGGAAACTAGTTTTCCTAGACCTAAATCCGGCTCAAACTCCCAAATTGGGAACCCGATTCGAGCCCCATCTTCTCCCACAAGGTTTCTCGTTCCTAGGCGGTCGTGTGTGCCAAGTTTCGTGCCAAACCGACGCCATTTGGTAATTTTGGGTAGTCAACACCTCGAATTCAAGTTTCTTTACGAACTAGTTTGCCTAGAGTGAAATCCGGCTCTAACTCCCAAACCGGGAACCCGATTGGAGTCCCGTCTTCTACCACAAGTTTCTCGTGCCTAGGCGCTCGTGTGTGCCAAGTTTCGTTCCAAACCGATGCCGTTTGGTGATTTTAAGGCGTCAACACCTTGAATTCAAGTTTCTTAAGGAACTAGTTTTCCTAGAATGAAATCCGGCTCTAACTCCCAAACCGGGAACCCGATTGGAGTCCCGTCTTCTTCCACAAGTCTCTCGTGCCTAGGCGGTCATGTGTGCCAAGTTTTGTGCCAAACCGACGCCGTTTGGTGATTTTGGGGCATCAACACCTCGAATTCAAATTTCTTAAGGAATTAGTTTGCCAAGACCGAAATCTAGCTCTAACTCCCAAACCGGGAACCCGATTCGAGCCCCATCTTCTCCCACAAGTCTCTCGTGCCTAGGCGGTCATGTGTGCCAAGTTTCGTGCTAATCCAACCCCGTGTGGTGATTTTGGGGCGTCAACACCTCGAATTCAAGTTTCTTATGGAACTAGTTTGCCTAGAGCAAAATCCGGCTCTAACTCCCAAATCGGGAACCCGATTGGAGTCCCGTCTTCTCCCACAAGTTTCTCGTGCCTAGGTGGTCGTGTGTGCCAAGTTTCGTGCCAAACCGACGCCATTTGGTGATTTTGGGTAGTCAACACCTCGAATTCAAGTTTCTTAAGGAACTAGTTTGCCTAGAGTGAAATCCGGATATAACTCCCAAACTGGGAACCCAATTGGAGTCCCGTCTTCTCCCACAAGTTTCTCGTGCCTAGTTGGTCGTGTCCTTAGTTTCGTGCCAAACCGACGTCGTTTGGTGATTTTGGGGCCTCAACACATCGAATTCAAATTTCTTAAGGAACTAGTTTGCCTAGACCGACATCTAGCTATAACTCCCAAACCGGGAACCCGATTGGACTGTCATCTTCTCCCACAAGTCTCTCGTGCCTAGGCGGTCGTGTATGTTAAGTATCGTGCTAATCGTACCCTGTTTGGTGATTTTGGGGCGTCAACACCGCGAATTCAAGTTTCCTAAGGGACTAGTTTGCCTAGAGAAAAATCCGAATCTAACGCCCAAACCGGGACCCTGATCGAAGTCCCATCTTATCCCACAAGTTTCTTGTGCCTAGGCGGTCGTTTGTGCCTGGTTTCGTGCCAAACCGATGCCGTTTGGTGATTTTGGGGCGTTAACACCTCGAATTCAAGTTTTTTAAGGAGCTAGTTTGCCTAGAGTGAAATCCGGCTCTATCTCCTAAACCGGGAACTTGGTTAGAGTCCTGTCTTCTCCCACAAGTCTGTCGTGCCTAGGCGGTCGTGTGTGCCAAGTTTCGTGCCAAATCGACGCCGTTTGGTGATTTTGGGGCGTCAACACCTCGAATTGAAATCATACAGAACTAGTTTGCCTAGAGTGAAATGCGGCTCCAACTCCCAAACCGGGAACCCAGTTGGAGTCCCGTCTTCTCCCACAAGTCTCTCGTGCCTAAGCGGTCGTGTGTGCCAAGTTTCGTGCCAAACGGACGCCGTTTAGCGATTTTGGGGCGTCAACACCTCGAATTCAAATTTCTTAAGGAAATAGTTTCCCTAGACCGAAATTCGGCTCTTACTCCTAAACCGGAAACCTGATTCAAGCCCCGTCTTTTCCCACAAGTCTCTCGTGCCTAGGCAGTCGTGTGTGCCAAGTTTCGTGCAACAACAACGCCGTTTGGCGTTTTTGGAGCGTCAACAGCTCGAATTCAAATTTCTAAAAGAACTAGTTTGCCTAGACCGAAATCCGGCTCTAACTCCAAAATCGGGAACCCGATTGTAGTCCCGTCTTCTCCCACAAGTCTCTCGTGCCTAGGCGGTTGTGTGTGTTAAGTTTCGTGCTAATCGTGGGGCATCAACACCTCGAATTCAAGTTTCCTAAGGAACTAGTTTATCTAGAGCAAAATCCGGATCTAACTCCCAAACCAGGAACCTAATTGGAGTCCCGTCTTCTCCCACAAGTTTCTTTTGCCTACACGGTCGTGTGTGCCTGGTTTCGTGCCAGACCGATGCCGTTTGGTATTTTGGGGCGTCAACACCTCGAATTAAAGCTTCTTAAGGAACTAGTTTGCCTAGAGTGAAATCTGGCTCTAACTCCCAAACCGGGAACGCGATTGGAGTCTTGTCTTCTCCCACAAGTCTCTCGTTCCTAGGCGGTCGTGTGTGCCAAGTTTCGTCGCAAACCGTCACTTTGGTGATTTTGTGTCATCAACACATCGAATTCAAATTTCTTGGGGAACTTGTTTGCCTAGACCAGAATCAGGCTCTAACTCCTAAATCGGGAACCTGATTCGGGCCCCGTCTTCTCCCACTAGTCTCTCCTGCCTAGGCGGTCGTGTGTGCTAAGTTTCGTGTCAATCCGACCCTATTTGGTGATTTTGGGTCGTTAACACCTTCAATTCAAGTTTCTTAAGGAACTAGTTTGCCTAGAGTGAAATCTTGCTCTAACTCCCAAACCGGGAACCCGATTTGAGTCCCGTCTTGTCCCACAAGTTTCTCGTGCCTAGGCGATCGTGTGTGCCAAGTTTCGTGCCAAACCGACGCTGTTTCATGATTTTGGGGCGTCAACACCTTGAATTCAAATTTCTTAAGGAACTAATTTGCCTAGAGTGAAATCCGGCTCTAACTCCCAAACCGGGAACTCAATTGGAGTCCCGTCTTCTCCCACAAGTTTCTCGTGAATAGGCAGTCGTGTGTGCCAAGTTTTGTGCCAAACCGACGCTATTTCATGATTTTGAGGCGTCAACACCTCGACTTCAAATTTCTTAAGGAACTAGTTTGCCTAAAGTGAAATCCGGCTATAAGTCCCATACCGGGAACCTGATTGTAGTCCCATCTTCTCTCACAAGTCTATCGTGCCTAGGCAGTCGTGTGTGCCACGTTTCGTGCCAAACCGACACCGTTTGGTGATTTTGGGGCGTCAACACCTCGAATTTAAATTTCTTAAGGAACTAGTTTGCCTAGTCCGAAACTCGGCTAAAACTACGAGACTAGGAACCCGATTCGAGCCCCGTCTTCTCCCACAACCTCTCGTGCCTAGGCGGTTGTGTGTGCCATGTTTCGTGCCAATCCGACCCCGTTTCGTGATTTTGAGGCATGAACATCTCGAATTCAAATTTCTTAAGGAAAAAGTTTGCCTAGACCGAAATCCGGCTTTAACTCCCAAACCGGGAACCTGATTCAAGCCCCGTCTTCTCCCACAAATCTCTCGTGCCTAGGCGATCCTGTGTGCTAAGTTTCTTGCCAGACCAATGTCGTTTGGAGATTTTGGGGCGTCAACACCTCGAATTCAAATTTCTTAAGGAACTAGTTTTCCTAGACCGCAATCAAGCTCTAACTCGAAAACCGGGAACCCGATTGGCGTCCCGTCTTCTCCCACAGGTCTCTTGTGCCTAGGCGGTCATAAGTGCCAAGTTTCGTGGCAAACTAATGCCGTTTGGCGATTTTGGGGCGTCAACACCTCGAATTCAAATTTTTTAAGGAACTACTTTTGCCTAGACCGAAACCTGGCTCTAACTCCCAAACCGAGAACCCGATTCGAGCCCCGTCTTCTCCCACAAGTCTCTCGTGCCTAGGCGGTCGTGTGTGCAAGGTTTCATACTAATCCAACCCCGTTTAGTGATTTTGGGGCGTCAACACCTCGAATTTAAGTTTCTTAAGGAACTAGTTTGCCTAGAGTGAAATCTGGTCCTAACTCCCAAACCGAGAACCCGATTGGAGCCCTGTCTTCTCCCACAAGTCTCTCATGTTTAGGCGGTCCTGTGTGCCAAGTTTCGGGCCAAACCGATGCCGTTTGGTGATTTTCGGGCGTCAACACCTCGAATTCAAATTTCTTAAGGAACTACTTTTGCCTAGATCAAAATCTGGCTCTAACTCCCAAACCAGGAACCCGATTCGAGCCCCGTCTTCTACCACAAGTCTCTTGTGCCTAGGTGGTCATGTGTGCCAAATTTCATGCTAATCCGACTCCGTTTGGTGATTTTGGGGCGTCAACAACTCGAATTCAAGTTTCTTAAGGAACTAGTTTGCCTAGAGTGAAATCCGGCTCTATCTCCCAAATTGGGAAATCAACACCTCGAATTCAAGTTTCTTAAGGAACTAGTTTGCCTAGAGTGAAATCCGGCTCTAACTGTAAAACCGGGAACCCGATTGGAGTCTCGGCTTCTCCCGTAAGTCTCTCGCACCTAGGCGGTCTTGTGTGCCAATTTTCGTGCCAAACCGACGCCGTTTGGTGATTTTGGGGCGTCAACACCTCGAATTCAAATTTCTTAAGGAACTAGCTTGCCTAGACCGAAATCCGGCTCTAACTCCCAACGCAGGAACCCGATTCGAGGCCCGTCATCTCCCACAAGTCTCTCGTGCCTAGGCGGTCGTGTGTGCCAAGTTTCGTGTGAAACCAATGCCTTTTGGCAATTTTGGGGCGTCAATACCTCGAATTCAAATTTCTTAAGGAAACTAGTTTGCCTAGACCAAAATCCGGCTCTAACTTCCAAACCGAAAACCCGATTCGAGCCCCGTCTTCTTCCACAAGTCACTCGTGCCTAGGCGGTCGTGTGTGCCAAGTTTCATCCTAAACCGACTCCATTTGGTGATTTTGGGGCGTCAACATCTCGCATTCAAGTTTCTTAAGGAACTAGTTTGCCTAGAGTGAAATCCGGCTCTAACTCCCAAACCGGGAACCCGATTGGAGTCCCGTCCTCTCCCACAAGTTTTTCGTGCCTAGGCGGTCATGTGTGCCAAGTTTCGTTCCAAACCGACGTCGTTTGGTGATTTTAAGGGGTCAATGCCTCGAATTCAAGTTTCTTAAGGAACTAGTTTTCCTAGAGTGAAATCCGGCTCTAACTCCCAAACCAGGAACCCAATTGGAGTCTCGTCTTCTCCCACAAGTTTCTCGTGCCTCGGTGGTCGTGTCCCTAGTTTCGTGCCAAACCGACGCCGTTTGGTGATTTTTGGTCCTCAACACATCGAATTCAAATTTCTTAAGGAACTAGTTTGCCTAGACTGGCATCCGGCTCTAACTCCCAAACTGAGAACCCGATTCGAGCCCTGTCTTCTCCTACAACTCTCTCATGCCTAGGCAGTCGTGTGTGCCAAGTTTCGTGCAAATCCAACCCCGTTTGGTGATTTTGGCGCGTCAACACCTCGAATTCAAGTTTCTTAAGGAACTAGTTTGCTTAGAGCAAAATCCGGCTCTAACTCCCAAAATGGGAACCCGATTGGAGTCCCGTCATCTCCCACAAGTTTCTCGTGCCCAAGCAGTCATGTGTGCCAAGTTTCGTGCAAAACCGACGCCGTTTGGTGATTTCGGGGCGTCAACACCTCGAATTCAAGTTTCTTAAGGAAACTAGTTTGCCTAGATTGAAATCCAGCTCTAACTCCGAAACCGGGTTCCCGATTAGAGTCCCATCTTCTCCCACAAGGCTCTCGTGCCCAGGCGGTTGTGTGTGCCAAGTTTCGTGTCAAACCAACGCCGTTTGGTGATTTTGGGGCGTCAACACCTCGAATTCAAATTTCTTAAGAAACTAGTTTGCCTAGACCGAAATCCGGCTCTAACTCCCAAACCAGGAACCCGATTCTAGCCCTGTCATCTCCCACAAGTCTCTCGTGCCTAGGCGGTCATGTGTGCCAAGTTTCGTGCGAAACCGACGCCTTTTGGCAATTTGGGGCGTCATTACCTCGAATTCAAATTTCTTAAGGAAACTAGTTTTCCTAGACCTAAATCCGGCTCAAACTCCCAAATTGGTAACCCGATTCGAGCCCCATCTTCTCCCACAAGTTTCTCGTTCCTAGGCGGTCGTGTGGCCAAGTTTCGTGCCAAACCGACGCCGTTTGGTAATTTTTGGGTAGTCAACACCTCGAATTCAAATTTCATAAGGAACTAGTTGGCCTAGAGTGAAATGCGGCTCTAACTCCCAAACCGAGAACCTGGTTGGTGTCCCGTCTTCTCCCACAAGTCGCTCGTGCCTAAGTAGTCGTGTGTGCCATGTTTCATGCCAAAGCGATGCCGTTTGGCGATTTTGGGACGTCAACACCTCGAATTCAAACTTCTTAAGGAAATAGTTTGCCTAAACCAAAATTCGGCTCTAACTCCCAAACCGTGAACCCGATTCGAGCCCTGTCTTTTCCCATAAGTTGCTCGTGCCTAGGCGGCCGTGTGCTTGTTTGGTGATTTTGAGGCGTCAACACCTCGAATTCAAGTTTCCTAAGAAACTAGTTTGTCTAGAGCAAAATCCGGATCTAACTCCCAAATCGGGAACCTGATTGGAGACCCGTCTTCTCCCACAAGTTTTCTTGTGCCTAGGCGGTCGTGTCTGCCTGGTTTCGTGCCAAACCGACGCCGTTTGGTGATTTTGGGGTGTCAACACCTCGAATTAAAGCTTCTTAAGAAACTAGTTTGCCTAGAGTGAAATCCAGCTCTAACTCCCAAACCGGGAACCCGATTGGAGTCTCGTCTTCTCCCACAAGTCCCTCGTTCCTAGGCGGTCATGTGTGCCAAGTTTCGTCCCAAACCGTCACCGTTTGGTGAATTTGTGTCATCAACACATCGAATTCAAATTTCTTAAGGAACTTGTTTGCCTAGACCAGAATCAGGCTCTAACTCCCAAACCGGGAACCCAATTCGGGCCCCGTCTTCTCCCACTAGTCTCTCCTACCTAGGCGGTCGTGTGTGCTAAGTTTCGTGCCAATCCGACCCTGTTTGGTGATTTTAGGTCGTTAACACCTCGAATTCAAGTTTCTTAAAGAACTAGTTTGCCTAGAGTGAAATTCGGCTCTAACTCCCAAACTAGGAAGCCGATTCGAGCCCCGTCTTCCCCCACAAGTCTATCGTGCCTAGGTGGTCGTGTGTGCCAAGTTTCGTGCTAATCCAACAACGTTTGGTGATTTTGGGGCGTCAACACCTCGAATTCAAGTTTCTTAAGGAACTAGTTTGCGTAGAGTGAAATCTGGCTCTAACTCCCAAACCGGGAACCCGATTGGTGTCCCGGCTTCTCCCATAAGTCTCTCGTGC
This sequence comes from Camellia japonica, assembly GCA_030407325.1. Lineage (NCBI taxonomy): Eukaryota > Viridiplantae > Streptophyta > Magnoliopsida > Ericales > Theaceae > Camellia > Camellia japonica. The sequence goes on along the minus strand of JAPPVO010000036.1, from coordinate 129,143,531 downwards.
CTAGGCGGTCGTGTGTGCAAAGTTCCGTGCCAAACCGACGCTGTTTGGTGATTTTGGGAATTCAACACCTCGAATTCAAATTTCTTAAGGAACTAGTTTGCCTAGACCGAAATCCGGCCCAAACTCCCAAACCAGGAACCCGATTCGAGGCCTGTCATCCCCCACAAGTCTCTCGTGCCTAGGCGGTCGTGTGTGCCAAGTTTTGTGTGAAACCGACGCCTTTTGGCAATTTTGGGGCATCAATACCTCGAATTCAAATTTCTTAAGGAAACTAGTTTGCCTAGACCAAAATTCAGCTCTAACTTCCAAACCGGGAACCTGATTCGAGCCCCGTCTTCTTCCACAAGTCTCTCGTGCCTAGGCGGTCGTGTGTGCCAAGTTTCATCCTAATCCAACCCCATTTCGTGATTTTGGGGCGTCAACATCTCATATTCAAGTTTCTTAAGAAACTAGTTTGCCTAGAGCAAAATCCGGCTCTAACTCCAAAACTGGGAACCCGATTGGAGTCCCGTCTTCTCCCACAAGTTTTTCGTGCCTAGGCGGTCATGTGTGCCAAGTTTCGTTCCAAACCGACGCCGTTTGGTGATTTTAAGGGGTCAACACCTCGAATTCAAGTTTCTTAAGGAACTAGTTTTCCTAGAGCAAAATCCGGCTCTAACTCCCCAACTGGGAACCCGATTGGAGTTCCGTCTTCTCCCACAAGTCTCTCGTGCCTAGGCGGTAGTGTGTGCCAAGTTTCGTGCCAAACTGAATCCGTTTGGTGATTTTGGGGCATCAACACCTCGAATTCAAATTTCTTAATGAACTAGTTTTCCTAGACCGAAATCCATCTCTAACTCCCAAACCGGGAACCAGATTCGAGCCTCATCTTCTACCACAAGTCTCTCATGCCTAGGCGGTCGTGTGTGCCAAGTTTCGTGCTAATCCAACCCCGTGTGGTGATTTTGGGGCGTCAACACGTCGAATTCAAGTATCTTATGGAACTAGTTTTCCTTGAGGGAAATCCGGCTCTAACTCCCAAATCGGGAACCCGATTGGAGTCTCGTCTTCTCCCACAATTTTCTCGTGCCTAGGCGGTCGTGTGTGCCAAGTTTCGTGCCAAACCGACATCGTTTGGTGATTTTGGGTAGTCAACACCTCGAATTCAAGTTTCTTAAGGAACTAGTTTGCCTAGAGTGAAATCCGACTATAACTCCCAAACCGGGAACCCAATTGGAGTCTCGTCTTCACCCACAAGTTTCTCGTGCCTCGGTGGTCGTGTCCTAGTTTCGTGCCAAACCGATGCCGTTTGGTGATTTTGGGGCTTCAACACATCGAATTCAAATTTCTTAAGGAACTAGTTTGCCTAGACCGGCATCCAGCTCTAACTCCCAAACCGGGAACCCGATTCGCGCCCTGTCTTCTCCCACAACTCTCTCGTGCCTAGGCAGTCATGTGTGCCAAGTTTCGTGCTAATTCTATCCCGTTTGGTGATTTTGGGGCGTCAGCACCTCGAATTCAAGTTTCTTGAGGAACTAGTTTGCCTAAAGCAAAATCCGGCTCTAACTCCCAAATCGGGAACCCGATTGGAGTCCTGTCATCTCCCACAAGTTTCTCGTGCCCAGGTGGTCGTGTGTGCCAAGTTTCGTGTCAAACCGACGCCGTTTGGTGATTTTTGGGCGTCAACACCTCGAATTCAAGTTTCTTAAGGAACTAGTTTGTCTATATTGAAATCCGGCTCTAACTCCCAAACCGAGAACCAGATTGGAGTCACGTCTTCTCCCACAAGTCTCTCGTGCCTAGGTGGTAGTATGTGCCAAGTGTCGTCCCAAATCGACGCCGTTTGGTTATTTTGTGTCATCAACACCTCGAATTCAAATTTCTTAAGGAACTAGTTTGCCTAGACGAGAATCCGGCTCTAACTCCCAAACCGGGAACCAAATTCGAGCCCCGTCTTCTCCCACAAGTCTCTCTTACCTAGGTGGTCATCTGTGCCAAGTTTCGTACCAATCCGACCCCGTTTGGTGATTTTGGGGCGTTAACACCTCGAATTCAAGTTTCTTAAGGAACTATTTTGCCTAGTGTGAAATCCGGCTCTAACTCCCAAACTGGGAACCTGGTTGGAGTCTTGTCTTCTCCCACAAGTCTCTCATGCCTAACCGGTCATGTGTGCAAAGTTTCGTGCCAAATCGACGCCGTTTGGTGATTTTGGGGCGTCAACACCTCGAATTCAAATTTCATAAGGAACTAGTTTGCCTAGAGAGAAATGCGGCTCTACCTCCCAAATCGGGAACCTGGTTGGAGTCCCGTCTTCTCCCACAAGTCTCTAGTGCCTAAGCGGTCGTGTGTGCAAAGTTTCGTGCCAAACCGACGCCGTTTGGCGATTTTGGGACGTCAACACCTCAAATTCAAATTTCTTAAGGAAATAGTTTGCCAAGACCGAAATCCGGCTCTAACTCCCAAACTGGGAACCCGATTCGTGCCCCGTCTTTTCCCACAAGTCTCTCGTGCCTAGGCAGTCGTGTGTGCTAAGTTTCGTGCCACAACGACGCCGTTTGGCGATTTTGGGGCGTCAACACCTCGAATTCAAATTTCTAAAGGAACTAGTTTGCCTAGACCGAAATCCGGCTCTAACTCCAAAACCAGGAACCCAATTGGAGTCCCGTTTTCTCCCACAAGTCTCTCGTGCCTAGGCGGTCGTATGTGTTAAGTTTCGTGCTAATCGTACCTTGTTTGGTGATTTTGAGGAGTCAACACCTCGAATTCAAATTTCCTAAGGAACTAGTTTGCCTAGTGCAAAATCTGAATCTAACTCCCAAACTGGGAACCTGATTGGAGTCCCGTCTTCTCCCACAAGTTTCTTGTGCCCAGGCAGTCTTGTGTGCCTGGTTTCGTGCCAAACCGACGCCGTTTGGTGATTTTGGGGCGTCAACACCTCGAATTCAAGCTTCTTAAGGAACTAATTTGCCTAGAGTGAAATCCGGCTCTAACTCCCAAACCGGGAACCCGATTGGAGCCTCGACTTCTCCCACAAGTCTTTCGTTCCTAGGCGGTCGTGTGTGCCAAGTTTCGTCCTAAACCGTCACCGTTTGGTGATTTTGTTTCAACAATACATCAAATTCAAATTTCTTAAGGAACTTGTTTGCCTAGACCAGAATCAAGCTCTAACTCCCAAACCGGGAACCCGATTCGGGCCCCGTCTTCTCCCACTAGTCTCTCCTGCCTAGGCGGTCGTGTGTGCTAAGTTTCGTGCCAATCCGACCCTGTTTGGTGATTTTGGGTCGTTAACACCTCGAATTCAAGTTTCTTAAGGGACTAGTTCGCCTAGAGTGAAATCTAGCTCTAACTCCCAAACCGGGAACCCGATTGGAGTCCCGTCTTCTCCCGCAACTTTCTCATGCCTAGGCGGTCGTGTGTGCCAAGTTTCGTGCCAAACCAACGCTGTTTCATGATTTTGGGGCGTCAACACCTCAAATTCAAATTTCTTAAGGAACTAGTTTGCGTAGAGTGAAATCCGGCTCTAACTCCCAAACCGGGAACCCGATTGGAGTCCCATCTTCTCCCACAAGTTTCTCGTGAATAGGCGGTCGTGTGTAGTTTTGTTCCAAACCGACACTGTTTGGTGATTTTGGGCCATCAACACCTCGAATTCAAATTTCTTAAGGAACTAGTTTGCCTAGAGTGAAATCCGGCTCTAACTCCAAAACCGGGAACCCAATTGGAGTCCCGTCGTCTCCCACAAGTCTCTTGTGCCAATGCGGTCATGTGTGCCAAGATTCATCCCAAACCGACGCCGTTTGGTGATTTTGGGGCATCAACACCTCGAATTCAAATTTCTTCAAGAACTAGTTTGCCTAGACCAGAATCCGGCTCTAACTCCCAAATCGGGAACCCAATTCGAGCCCCGTCTTCTACCATAAGTCTCTCGTGCCTAGGCGGCCATTTGTGCCAACTTTCGTGCCAATCCGACCCCGTTTGGTGATTTTGGGCCGTTAACACCTCGAATTCAAGTTTCTTAAGGAGCTAGTTTGCCTAGAGTAAAATCCGACTCTAAGTCCCATACCGAGAACTTGATTGTAGTCTCGTTTTCTCTAACAAGTCTCTCGTGCCTAGGCAGTCATATGTGCCCAAGTTTCGTGCCTAACCGACACCGTTTGGTGATTTTGGGGTGTTAACACCTCGAATTTAAGTTTCTTAAAAAACTAGTTTGCCTAGTTCGAAACTCGGCTAAAACTACCAGACCAGGAACCCGATTCGAGCCCCGTCTTCTCCCACAAGTCTCTCGTGCCTAGGCGATCGTGTGTCCCATGTTTCGTGCCAATCCGACCCCGTTTTGTGATTTTGGGGCATAAACATCTCGAATTCAAATTTCTTAAGGAAAAAGTTTACCTAGACCGAAATCCGGCTTTAACTCCCAAACCGGGAACCCGATTCGAGCCCCGTCTTCGCCCACAAATCTCTCGTGCCTAGGCGATCGTGTGTGCTAAGTTATGTGCCAAACAAACGCCATTTGGCGATTTTGGGGCATCAACACCTCGAATTCAAATTTCTTAAGGAACTAGTTTGCCTAGACCGCAATCAGGCTCTAACTCGAAAACCGGGAACCCGATTGGCGTCCCGTCTTCTCCCACAGGTCTCTCATGCCTAGGCGGTCGTAAGTGCCCAGTTTTGTGCCAGACCGATGCAGTTTGGCGATTTTGGGGCATCAACACCTCGAATTCAAATTTCTTATGGAACTACTTTGCCTAGACCAAAATCAGGCTATAACTCCCAAACCGAGAACCCGATTCGAGCCCCATCTTCTTCCACAAGTCTCTCGTGCCTAGGCGGTCGTGTGTGCAAGGTTTCGTACTAATCCAACCCCGTTTAGTGATTTTGGGGAATCAACAACTCGAATTCAAGTTTCTTAAGAAAATAGTTTGCCTAGAGTGAAATCTGGCCCAAACTCCCAAACCAAGAACCCGATTGGAGCCCCGTCTTCTCCCACAAGTCTCTCGTGTTTAGGCGGTCATGTGTGCCAAGTTTCGTGCCAAACCGACGCCGTTTGGTGATTTTGGGGCGTCAACACCTCGAATTCAAATTTCTTAAGGAACTGCTTTTGCCTAGACCGAAATCCGGCTCTAACTCCCAAACCAGGAACCCGATTCGAGCCCCGTCTTCTCCCACAAGTCTATCGTGCCTAGGCGGTCCTATGTGCCAGGTTTCGAGCTAATCCAACCCTGTTTGGTGATTTTGGGGCGTCAACAACTCGAATTCAAGTTTCTTAAGGAACTAGTTTGCCTAGAGTGAAATCCGGCTCTAACTTCCAAACCGAGAAACCGATTCGAGCCCCGTCTTCTTCCATAAGTCTCTCGTGCCTAGGCGGTCATGTGTGCCAATTTTCGTCCTAATCCGACCCCATTTGGTGATTTTGGGGCGTCAACATCTCGAATTCAAGTTTCTTAAGAAACTAGTTTGCCTAGAACAAAATCCGGCTCTAACTCCCAAATCGGGAACCCGATTGGAGTCTCGTCTTCTCCCACAAGTTTTTTGTGCCTAGGCGGTCGTGTGTGCCAAGTTTCATTCCAAACCGACGCCGTTTGGTGATTTTAAGGCGTCGACACATCGAATTCAAGTTTCTTAAGGAACTAGTTTTCCTAGAGGGAAATCCGGTTCTAACTCCCAAACCGGGAACCCGATTAGAGTCCCATCTTCTCCCACAAGTCTCTCGTGCCTAGGCGGCCGTGTGTGCCAAGATACGTGCCAAACCGACGTCGTTTGGTGATTTTGGGGCATCAACACCTCGAATTCAAATTTCTTAAGGAACTAGTTTGCCTAGACCGAAATCCATCTCTAACTCCCAAACCGGGAACCAGATTCAAGCCCCATCTTCTCCCACAAGTCTCTCGTGCCTAGGCGGTCGTGTGCGCCAAGTTTCGTGCTAATCCAACCCCGTGTGGTGATTTTGGGGCGTCAACACCTCGAATTCAAATTTCTTAAGGAAGTAGTTTGCCTAGACTGAAATCCAGCTCTAACTCCCAAATCAGGAACCCGATTCGAGGCCCATCATCTCCCACAAGTCTCTCGTGCCTAGACGGTAGTGTGTGCCAAATTTCGTGCGAAACCGACGCCTTTTTGGCAATTTTGGGGCGTCAATACCTCAAATTCAAATTTCTTAAGGAAACTAGTTTGCCTAGACTGAAATCCGGCTCTAACTTCAAAACCGAGAACCCGATTCGAGCCCCGTCTTCTTCCACAAGTCTCTCGTGCCTAGGCGGTCGTGTGTGCCAAGTTTCGTCCTAATCCGACCCCATTTGGTGATTTTGGGGCGTCAACATCTCGAATTCAAGTTTCTTAAGAAACTAGTTTGCCTAGAGCAAAATCCGGCTCTAACTCCCAAACCGGGAACCCAATTGGAGTCTCGTCTTCTCCCACAAGTTTTTTGTACCTAAGCGGTCGTGTGTGCCAAGTTTCGTTCCAAACCGACGCGGTTTGGTGATTTTAAGGCGTCGACACCTCGAATTCAAGTTTCTTAAGGAACTAGTTTTCCTAGAGCGAAATCCGGCTCTAACTCCCAAACCGGGAACCCGATTGGAGTCCCATCTTCTCCCACAAGTCTCTCGTACCTAGGCGGCCGTGTGTGCCAAGATACGTGCCAAACCGACGCCATTTGGTGATTTTGGGGCATCAACACCTCGAATTCAAATTTCTTAAGGAACTAGTTTGCCTAGACCGAAATCCATCTCTAACTCCCAAACCGGGAACCAGTTTCGAGCCCCGTCTTCTCCCACAAGTCTCTCGTGCCTAGGCGGTTGTGTGTGCCAAGTTTCGTGCTAATCCAACCCCGTGTGGTGATTTTGGGGCGTCAACACCTCGAATTCAAGTTTCTTATGGAACTAGGTTGCCTAGAGTAAAATTCGGCTCTAACTCCCAAATCGGGAACCCGATTGGAGTCCCGTCTTCTCCCACAAGTTTCTCGTGCCTAAGCGGTCGTGTGTGCCAAGTTTCGTGACAAACCGACGCCGTTTGGTGATTTTGGGTAGTCAACACCTCGAATTCAAGTCTCTTAAGGAACTAGTTTGCCTAGAGTGAAATCCGGCTATAACTCCCAAACTGGGAACCCAATTGAAGTCTCGTCGTCTCCCACAAGTTTCTCGTGCCTCGATGGTCGTGTCCCTAGTTTCGTGCCAAACCGACGCCGTTAGGTGATTTTGGGGCCTCAACACATCGAATTCAAATTTCTTAAGGAACTAGTTTGCCTAGACCGATATCCGGCTTTAACTCCCAAACCAGGAACCCGATTCGAGCCCCGTCTTCTCCAACAACTCTCTCGTGCCTAGGCAGTCGTGTGTGCCAAGTTTCGTGCAAATCCAACCCCGTTTGGTGATTTTGGGGCGTCAACACCTCGAATTCAAGTTTTTTAAGAAACTAGTTTGCCTAGAGCAAAATCCAGCTTTAACTCCCAAATCAGGAACCCGATTGGAGTCCCGTCATCTTCCACAAGTTTCTCGTGCCCAGGCGGTCGTGTGTGCCAAGCTTCGTTCCAAACCGACACCGTTTGGTGATTTTGGGGCGTCAACACCTTGAATTCACGTTTCTTAAGGAAACTAGTTTGTCTAGATTGAAATCCAGCTCTAACTCCCAAACCGGGAACCCGATTGGAGTCCCGTCTTCTCCCACAAGTCTCTCGTGCCTACGTGGTAGTATGTGCCAACTGTCGTCCCAAATCGACGCTGTTTGGTGATTTTATGTCATCAACACCTCGAATTCAAATTTCTTAAGGAACTAGTTTGCCTAGACGAGAATTTGGCTCTAACTCCCAAACCGGGAGCTAGATTCGAGCCCCGTCTTCTCCCACAAGTCTCTCCTGCCTAGGTGGTCATCTGTGCCAAGTTTCGTACCAATCTGACCCCGTTTGGTGATTTTGGGGCGTTAACACCTCGAATTCAAGTTTCTAAAGGAACTAGTTTGCCTAGAGTGAAATCCAGCTCTAACTCCCAAACCGGGAACCTGGTTCGAATCCTGTTTTCTCCTACAAGTCTCTCGTGCCTAGGCGGTCGTGTGTGCCAAGTTTCATGCCAAATCGACGCCGTTTGGTGATTTTGGGACGTCAACACCTCGAATTCAAATTTCATAAGGAACTAGTTTGCCTAAAGTGAAATTCGGCTCCAACTCCCAAACCGGGAACCTGGTTGGAGTCCCGTTTTCTCCCACAAGTCTCTCGTGCCTAAGCGGTTGTGTGTGCCAAGTTTCATGCCAAACCAACGCTGTTTGGCGATTTTGGGGCGTCAACACCTCGAATTCAAATTTCTTAAGGAAATAGTTTGCCTAGACCGAAATCCAGCTCTAACTCCCAAATCAGGAACTCGATTCGAGCCATCTTTTTCCACAAGTCTCTCGTGCCTAGGCAGTCGTGTGTGCCAAGTTTCGTGCCACAACAATGCCGTTTGGCGATTTCGGGGCGTCAACACCTCGAATTTAAATTTCTAAAGGAACTACTTTGCCTAGACCGAAATCCACCTTTAACTCCCAAACCGAGAACCCGATTCGAGCCCCGTCTTTTCCCACAAGTCTCTGGTGCCTAGGCGGTCGTGTGTGCCAAGTTTCGTGCCACAACGACGCTGTTTGGCAATTTTGGGGCGTCAACAGCTCGAATTCAAATTTCTAAAGGAACTAGTTTGCCTAGACCGAAATCCGGCTCTAACTCCAAAACTGGGTACCCGATTGGAGTCCCGTCTTCTCCCACAGTCTCTCGTGCCTAGGCGGTCGTATGTGTTAAGTTTCGTGCTAATCGTACCCTGTTTGGTGATTTTGGGGCGTCAACACCTCGAATTCAAGTTTCATAAGGAACTAGTTTGCCTAGAGCAAAATCCGGATCTAACTCCCAAACCGGGAACCTGATTGGAGTCCCATCTTCTCCTACAAGTTTCTTGTGCCCAGGCGGTCGTGTGTGCCTGGTTTCGTGCCAAACCGACGCCGTTTGGTGATTTTGAGGTGTCAACACCTCGAATTAAAGCTTCTTAAGGAACTAGTTTGCCTAGAGTGAAATCCGGCTCTAACTCCCAAACCGGGAACCCAATTGGAGTCCCGTCTTCTCCCACAAGTTTCTCGTGAATAGGCAGTCATGTGTGCCAAGTTTCGTCCAAACCGACGTTGTTTGGTAATTTTGGAGCGTTAACACCTCGAATTCAAATTTCTTAAGGAACTAGTTTGCCTAAAGTGAAATCCGGCTCTAACTCCCAAACCGGGAACCCAATTGGAGTCCCGTCGTCTCCCACAAGTCTCTCGTGCCTATGCGGTCATGTGTGCCAAGATTCATCCCAAACCGACCCCGTTTGGTGATTTCCAGTAAATTCTTAGTAAATTAATCAGCAAACTGCTAGTAAATTCTCAGTAAATTCACAGTAAAATACTCAGTAAATTCCCAAAAAATACTCAGTAAATTACTTAGTAACTTCCCAGTAAATTTCCAGTAAATTCTCAATAAATTACTTAGTAAATTGCCAATAAATTCTCATTAAATTACTCAGTAAATTCCCAGTAAATTCTCGGTAAATTCCTAGTAAATTCTGACTTAATTAATCAGTAAATTCTCAGAAAATCCCAAGAAAATTCTCAATAAATTACCTTGTAAATTCCAAGTAAATTCATTGTAAATCACTCAGTAAATTCAAAGGATATTACTTTGTAAATTCCAAGTAAATTCTCAGTAAATTACTAAGTAAACTCCCTGTAAATTCTCAGTGAATTACTCAGTAAATTCCCAGTAAATTCTCAGTAAATTACTCTGGATATTCCTAGTAAATTCTAAGTAAATTAGTTTGAAAGTAAATTAGTTTGTAAATTCTCAGAAAATTCTCAGAAAATTGCTCCGTAAATTCACAGCAAATTGTTAGAAAATCCACTACTAATTCCTAATAAATTACTCCGAAAATTCTCAGTAAATTCCTAGTAAATTACATAGTAAATTCCCAAGAAATTACTCTGTAAATTCCTAGTAAATTTAAAGTAAATTACTCAATAAATTATCAGTAAATTCTCAGTAAATTACTTAGTAAATTATAATTAAGTTCCTAGTAAATTCTCAGTAAATTACTCTGTAAATTCTTAGCAAATTACTCAGTAAATTCCCTGTAAATTTTCAGCAAATTACTCAGTAAATTCCAAGAAAATTCCCAGTAAATTCACTGTAAATTATTCAGTAAATTCTCATTAAATTACTCACTAAATTCCCAGTAAATTCTCAGTAAATTCTAAGTCAACTACTCCATAAATTCCCAGTAAATTCTCAGAAAATTACTTAGTAAATTCACAGTAAATTGTCAGTAAATTACTCTGTAAATTCCTAATAAATTACTCCAAAAATTCTCAGTAATTCCCAGTAAATTACTTAGTAATTTTCCAATAAATTACTCAGTAAATTCTCAGTATATTCCCAGCAAATTCAAAGTAAATTACTTAGAAAATTCAAAGTAATTCTCAGTAAATTACTCAACAAATTTTCAGCAAATTACTCAGTAAATTATCAATAAATTCCCAGTAAATTCTCAGAAAATTGCTCTGTAAATTCCATGTAAATTCTAAGTAAATTACTCAGTAAATTCCTAGAAAATTCCCAGTAAATTCTCTGTAAATTACTCAGAAAATTCCCAATAAATTCTCATTAAATTACAGTGTAAATTCCCTATAAATTCTCAGTAATTATTCAGTAAATTCCCAATAAATTCTCAGTAAATTCTCAATATATTACTCAGTAAATTCCAAGTAAATTACCAATAAATTCTCAGTGGATTCTCAGTATATTCTCAATAAATTACTCGGTAAATTCTCTGTAAAGTACTCAGTAAATTCCTAATAAATTCTCAGTAAATTGCCATTAAATTGTCAGTAAGTTACTCATTAACTTCTTAGTAAATTACTAAACAAATTACTCAGTAAATTCCCATTAAATTCTCAGTAAATTACTCAGTAAATTACCAGTAAGTTCTCAGTAAACTACTCGATAAATTCCCAGTAAATTCTCAGTAAATTACTCAATAAATTCCTAATAAAAACTCATTAAATTACGCTGTAAATTCCCAGTAAATTCTCAGTAAATTCCCAATAAATTTATGAGTAAACTCCTAATAAATTCTCAGTAAACTACTTAGTAAATTACTTGTAAATTACTCAGAAAATCCTCAGTAAATTCTCACCAAATTCTTAGTAAATTACTCAGTAAATTCGTAGAAAATTACTCAATAAATTCGCAGTAAATTTCAAGTAAATTCTCAGTAAATTCCCAGTAAATTCCAAGTAAATTACTTAGTATATTCCTTGCAAATTCTCAATAAATTACTCAATAAATTCCCAGTAAATTCTCAGTAAATTTGCAGTAAATTCTCAATAAATTACACAGTAAATTACTCAGTAAATTCCCTTTAAATTTTCTGTGAATTACTCAGTAAATTACTCCGTAAATTACCAGTAAATTCTCACTAAATTTGCAGTAAATTACTTAGTAAATTACCTGTAAATTCTCAGTAAATTACCGATTAAAGTCCTAGTAAATTACTTAGTAAATTCTAACTAAATTACTCAGTAAATTCTTAATAAATTCTCAGTAAATTATTCAGCAAATTCTTAGTAAATTACTCAGTAAATTCCCAGAAAATTACTCAGTAAATTTCCAGTTAATTACTCAGTAAATTACCAGAAAATTCTCAGTAAATGACTCAGTAAATTTTCAGTAAATTACACAGTAAATTCCCCGTAAATTCAAAGTAAATTACTCAGTAAATTCCTAGTAAACTGTCAGTAAATTACATAGTAAATTCCAAATAAATTCGCAGTAAAAGCATCTGTAAATTTTCAGTAAATTACTCAGTAAAATTCCGGTAATTTCTCAGTAAATTACACAATAAATTATCAGTAAATTCTCATTAAATTACTCAGTAAATTTCCAATAAATTCTTTGTCATTTTCTCAGTAAATTTTCAGTAAATTCTCATTAAATTAATCAATAAATTCCTAGTAAATTTCCAGTAAATTACTTAAAAAATTCCCAGTAAATTCCCAGTAAATTACTGTATAAATTCTAAGTAAATTGCTCAGTAAATTACTTAGGAAATTCTCTGTAAATTCTAAATAAATTCTCAGTAAATTACTAAGTAAATTCCCAGTAAATTACCATTAAATGCCTAGTAAATTCCCAATAAATTTTCAATAAATTACTCAATAAATTCCCTATAAATTTTCACTAAATTACTCAGTAAATTCTCAGTAAATTCCCTAGTAAATTCTCAATAAATTACCATTAAATACTCAGTAAATTCTCAGTAAATTACCATTAAATTCCCAGTAAATTCTCATTAAATTACTCAATAAATTCTCAATAAATTTCCCAGTAAATTACTCAGTAAATTCCGAGTAAATTTTCAGTAAATAACTCAGTAAATTCTGAGTAAATTACTTAGGAAATTCTCAATAAATTCACCGTAAATTACTTAGTAAATTTAGAGTAAATTCTAAGTCAATTCCCAGTAAATTCTTAGTAAATTACTTAGTAATTCCCAGTAAATTACCAGTAAATTACTCAGTAGATTTCTAGTAAATTCTCAGTAAATTCCTATTAATCTCCATAAAATTTTTGGTAAATTCTCAGTAAATTATTTAGTAAAATCTAAGTAAATTACTCAGCAAATTCTCAGCAAATTGCTTTGTAAATTCCAAGTAAATTACTCAGTAAATTATCAGAAATTCCCAGTAAATTCTACGAAAATTACTCAGTAAATTCCCATGAAATTTCTCTGTAAATTTTAAGTAAATTACTCAGTAAATTCTTCGTAAATTCTCTGTAAATTACTCAATGAATTCACAATAAATTCTCATTAAATTAATTAGTAAATTCTCAGTAAATTCAAAGTAAATTACTCAGTAAATTCCTAATAAATTTCCAGTAAATTACTCAGTAAATTACTCAGCAAATTATAAATAAGTTCCTAGTAAATTCTCATTAAATTACTCTGTAAATTCCCTATAAATTCTCAGTAAATTACTCAGTAAATGTCCAGTAAATTCTCAGTAAATTACTCAGTGAATTCCCAATAAATTCAAAGTAAAATTACTAAGTAAATTCGCCGAAAATTACTTAATAAATTCACAGTAAATTGTCAGTAAATTCCTAGTAAATTACTTCGAAAATTCTCGGTAGATTCCCAGTAAATTACTCAGAAATTTCCAAATAAATTACTCAGTAAATTCCCAGCAAATTCAAAGTAAATTACTCAATAAATTTCAAGTAAATTACTCAAAAAATTCCAAATAAATTCTATGTAAATTACTCAGTAAATTATCAATAAATTCTCAGTAAATTCTCAAAAAATTACTCTGTAAAGTCCCTGTAAATTCTCAGTAAATTACTCACTAAATTGCATGTAAATTTTTAGTAAATTACTCAGTAAATTTCCCGAAAATTCCCAGTAAATTCTCTGTAAATTACTCAATAAATTCTCAGTAAATTCTCATTAAGTTACTCTGTAAATTCCCAATAAATTCTCAGTATATTACTTAGTAAATTCCAAGTAAATTATTATCAATAAATTGCCAATAAATTGCTAGTAAATTCTCCATAAATTACTCAGAAAATTCCCAGCAAATTCTCATTAAATTACTCAGTAAATCAGTAGCAAATTCTAAGTTAATTCCAGTAAATTTACAGCAAATTACTCAGAAAATTCCCATTAAATTCTTAGAAAATTAATCATTAAATTCGTGTTAAATTCTCATTAAATTTCCAATAAATTACTCTTTAAATTCCAAGTAAATTATCAGTAAATCACTAAGTAAATTCTCAGTAAATTACTAAATAAATTATTAAAAATTCTCATTAAATTCTGAGTAAATTAATCAGTAAATTCCCATTAAATTCTCAGTAAATTACTCAGTAAATTCCCAATAAATTAATCAGTAAATTCCTAGTAAATTCTCAATAAATTCTCAGTAAATTCTTAGTAAATTACTCAGTAAATTCTCGGTAAATTTTCAGTAAATTACATAGAAAATTGCCAATAAATTCTCAGCAAATTACTTAGTAAATTCCCAGTAAATTCTAACTTAATTAATCTATAAATTCTCTATAAATTACTCAGTAAATTCTCTGAAAATAACTCAGTAAACTCACAGGAAATTCTCAGTAAATTACTCTGTAAATTCCTAGTAAATTACTCAGTAAATTCAACGGAAATTTGTAGTAAATTCTCAGTAAATTACTCGGTAATTTCCAAATAAATTACTCAGTAAATTCCTAGTAAATTTCAAGTAAATTCTCAGTAAACTACTCAGTAAATTCTCAATAAATTCCCAATAAATTACTCAGAAAATTCCCGATAAATTCTCAGAAAATTACTCAGTAAATTTTGAGTGAATTCTCAGTAAATTACTCAGTAAATTCCCTGTAAATTTTCAATAAATTACTCAGTAAATTCCTAGAAAATTCTCAATAAACTGTCGGTAAATTACTCAGTAAATTCCTCTTAAATTATCAGTAAATTCCCATAAATTAACCTGTAAATTGCTAGTAAATTCTCAGTAAAGTCTCAGTAAATTACTAAGGAAATTCGCAGAAAATTCTCGTGTAAATTCTCTGTAAATTACTCAGTAAATTAGTCAGAAATTCCCAGAAAATTCTCAGAAAATTACTCAGTAAATTTCCAATAAATTCTCTGTAATTACTCAGTAAATTATACAGAAAATTCCTAGTAAATTCTCGTTAAATTACTTAGTAAATCCAAAGTAAATTCTCAGTAAATTCCCAATAAATTCTCAGTAAATTACTCTGTAAATTCCCAGTAAATTCTAAGTAAATTACTCTGTAAATTCCCAGTAAATTCTCAGTAAATTTTCTGTAAATTACTCGGTAAATTCCCAAAAAATTACTTAGTAAATTCTTAGTGATTACTTAGTGAATTCTCAGTAAATTACTCAGTAAATTCCCAGTAAATTCTCAGTAAACTACTCAGTAAATTCCCAATAAATTCTCAGTAAATTCCAAGTAAATTACTCAATAAATTCCCGATAAATTCTCAGAAAATTACTTAGTAAGTTTCGAGTAAATTCTAAGTAAATTACTCAGTAAATTCCCTGTAAATTTTCAGTAAATTACTAAGTAAATTCCCAGAAAATTTCGAGTAAATTGTCAGTAAATCACTCAGCGAAATTCCTCTTAAATTCTCAGTAAATTCCCAGTAAATTACTCTGTAAATTCCTAGTAAATTACACAGTAAAGTCCCAGTAAATTCTCAGTAAATTACTAAGGAAATTCCCACAAAATTCTCGTGTAAATTCTCTGTAAATTACTCAATAAATTTCCAATAAATTAATCAGTAAATTCCTAGTAAAATCTCCGAAAATTACTCAGTAAATTCCCAATAAATTCTCTGTAAATTACTCAGTAAATTCCCAGTAAATTATACAGAAAATTTATGGTAAATTCTCGTTAAATTACTCAGTAAATCCAAAGTAAATTCTTAATAAATTACTCAGTAAATTCCAAATAAATTCTAAGTAAATTCTTTGCAAATTCCCAATAAATTACTTTGTAAATTCCCAGTAAATTACTCTGTAAATTCTCAGTAAATTACTCAGTAAATTCGGAGTAAATTCTCCGCAAATTACTCAGCAAATTCCTAGTAAATTACTCCATAAATTACCAATAAATTACTCAGTAAATTTCCAGTAAATTCTCAAAAAAATAGTTAGTAAATTCTCAGTAATTACTTAGTGAATTACTAGTAAATTCTCATTAAATTACTCTGTAAATTTCCAGTAAATTCTCATTAAATTACTCAGTAAAATCCCTGTAAATTTTAAATAAATTTCCAGTAAATTACTCAGTAAATTCCCTATAAATTCTAAGTAAATTACTCAGTAAATTCTGAGTAAATTCTCAGTAAATTACTCTGTAAATTTTTCAGTAAATTCCAAGAAAATTACTCAGTAAATTTCGTGTAAATTCTCATTAAATTACTCAATAAATTCCCAGTAAATTCCAAATAAATTCTCAGTAAATTTCCAGTAAATTACTCCATAAATTCCAGTAAATTCTTAGTAAATTATTCTGAAATTCCAAGTAAATTCTCAGTAAATTACTCTGTAAATTACCAATAAATTTTCAGAAAATTACTCAGTAAATTCTAAGTAAATTACTTAGTAAATTCTTTGTAAATTACTTAGTAAATTCCAAGTAAATTTCCAGTAAATTACTCAGTAAATTTTCAGTAAATTACTCAGAAATTCGCAGTAAATTCTCAAAAAATTCCTAGTAAATTACTTAGTAAAAGGCTCAATAAATTGCTCAGTAAATTCCAAATAAATTCTCAGTAAACTACTCAGTTTATTCTCAGTAAATTCTCATTAAATTCCCAAAAAATTACTCTGTAAATTCCCAATAAATTCTCAAAAAATTACTCCGTAAAGTCCTATTAAATTATCAGCAAATTACTCTGTAAATTACCTGTAAATTCTCAGTAAATTACTCAATAAACTCCTAGTAAGTTACTCAGTAAATTTCTAGTAAATTCTCTGTAAATTACTTTGTAAATTCCTAGTAAATTCTCAGTAAATTACACAATATATTCCCAGTAAATTACTATGTAAATTCCCAGTATATTCTCAATAAAGTACACAGTAAATTCCCAGAAAATTACTCAGTTAATTCCTAGTAAATTCTCAGTAAATTATTCAGTAAATTCTCAGTAAATTACTCGGTAAATTCCAGCAAATTCTAACTAAATTCCCAAAAAATTCAAAGTAAATTACTCAGTAAATTCAATGTAAATTCTCAATAAATTCAAGTAAATTCTCAGTAAATTACTCAGAAAATTCCTAGAAAATTGCTCAGTAAATTCTCAATAAATTACTTAGTAAATTCTCTGTAAATTCTCAGCAAATCCCTAGTTAATTTTATGAAAATTACTCAGGAACTTCCTAGTAAATTACTTCTTAAATTTACAGTAAATTACTCAGTTAATTCCCGGTAAATTCTCGGTGAATTACTCTGTAAATTCCCAGAAAATTCTCATTAAATTACTCAGTAAATTCTCTGTAGATTACACAGTAAATTGCAAGTGAATTCTCAGTAAATTCACAGTAAATTGATCTGTAAATACCACTTAAATTCTTAGTAAATTACTCAATAAAGTCCCAGTAAATTCTCAGCAAATTACTTAGTAAATTCCCAGAAAATTGTCCTGTAAATTCTCAGTAAATTACTCAATAAATTCTCAGTAAATTCCCAGTAAATTACTCTATAAATTCTCAGAAAATTCTCTGTAAATTACTCAATAAATTCGTAGTAAATTCTCACTAAATTAATCAGTAAATTATCATTAAATTACTTAGTAAATTACTAACTAAATTCCCAGTGAATTATAAGTAAATTCTCAGTAAATTTCCATTAAATTCTAAGAAAATTTCTCAGTAAATTGCAAGTAAATTATCAGTAAATTACTCATTAAATTCCCAGTTAATTCTCAGTAAATTATTCAGTAAATTTCCATTAAATTTTAAGAAAATTACTCAGTAAATTGCTAATAAATTTCTTGTAAATTCTCAGTAAAGTTTCATTAAATTACTCAGTAAATTCTCAGTAAATTCCAAGTAAGTTCTCAGTAAATTTCCAGTAAATGCTCAGTAAATTATCCAGTAAATTCTCTATAAATTCTCAAAAAATTCCAAGTAAATTACTTTGTAAATTCCCAGTAAATTCTCAATAAACTACTCAGTAAAGTCCCAAAAAATTCTCAGTGAATTACTCAGAAAATTCCCAGTAAATTCTCAGTAAATTACTCGGCAAATTTCCAGCAAATTACTCTATAAATTCCCAGTAAATTCCCAGAATTTCTTAGCAAATTGCTCTGAAAATTTCCAGTAAATCCCCAGTAAATTCTAAGTAAATTACTAAGTGAATTTTTAGTAAATTTCCATTAAATTCTCAGTAAATTCCTGTAAATTCTCAATAAATTACTCAAGAAATTCGCATTAAAGTAAATTCCTAGTAAATTCTCAGTAAATTACTCAGTAAATTCTAAGTAAATGCTCAGTAAATTACTCAGTAAATTACTAAGTAAATTCTCAGTAAATTCTCAGCAAATTACTCAGTAAATTCCCTGTAAATTTTCAGTAAATTTCCAATAAATTCTCACCAAATTACTCAGTTAATTCCATGTAAATTCTCAATAAATTAGAAGTAAATTCTCATTAAATTACTTAGTAAATTCCCTGTAAATTTTCTGTAAATTATTCAGTAAATTCCCAGTAAATTACTCAGTAAATTTCCAGTAAATTCTCTGAAAATTACTCATTAAATTTTCAGTAATTACTCATTAAATTCTGAGTAAATTCTTAATAAATTTCGAAATAAATTCCCAGTAAATTCTCATTAAGTTACTCAATAAATTTGAAATAAATTCTCAGTAAATTACTCAGTAAATTCTCTGTAAATTATTCTGTAAATTCTCAGTAAATTACTCAGTAAATTCCCAGTAAATTCTCAGTGAATTACTAAGTAAATTCTCAGTAAATTCTCATTAAATTCTCAGTAAATTACTCAGTAAATTCCCATTAAATTCTCAGTAAATTACTTAGTAAATTTCCAGTAAATTACTAAAGAAATTCACATTAAATTCCCAGTAAATTCTTAGTAAATTACTCAGTAAATTCTTAGTAAATTACCTAGTAAATTCCCAATAAATTGCTAAGTAAATTTGCGTTAAATTTTCAGTAAATTTCAAGTAAATTCTCACTAAATTACTCTGTCAATTCCCTGTAAATTCGCACCAAATTCTCATTAAATTACTTAGTAAATTCCCTGGAAATATTCAATAAATTACTCTGTAAATTCCTAATAAATTTGCAATAAATTACTCAGTAAATTCACTGTAAATTCTGTGTAAATTACTCAGTAAATTACTCTGTAAATTCCATGTAAACTTTCAGTAAATTCCCAGAAAATTACTTATTAAATTTCCTGTAAATTCTCAGAAAATTACTCAGCAAATTCTCAGTAATTACTGAGTAAATTCCTAGTAAATTCTCTGTAAATTACTCAGTAAATTCCCAGCAAATTCTCATTAAATTACTCAGTAAATTCCCAGTAAATTACTCAGAAAATTCCAAATAAATTCTTGTAAATTCTCAGTAAATTCTTCTGTAAATTATCAGTAAATTACTCTGCAAATTCCCAATAAATTCTCATTAATTTTAGTAAGTAGATTCCCAGTAAATTCTCAGAAAATTACACAATAAATTGCCAGAAAATTACTCAATAAATTCCCAATAAATTAATCAGTAAATTCGCAGTAAATACTCAGTAAATTCCCAGAAAATTACTCAGTAAATTTTTAGTAAATTACTCAGTTTATTCCCAGTAAATTCTCATTAATTTCCCAGTAAATTATTCTGTAAATTCCCAGTAAATTCTAAGTAAATTACTCCGTAAAGTCCTAGTAAATTATCAGTAAATTACTTGTAAATTCTCAGTAAATTACTCAATAAATTCCCAGTGAATTACTCAATAAATTACCAGTAAATTCCCAGTAAATTACTCCGTAAATTCCCAATAAATTCTCTGTAAATTGCTCAGTAAATTTCCAGTAAATTCCCAGTAAATTATTCAGTAAATTCCCAGTAAATTACTCCGTAAATTCCCAGTAAATTCTAAGTAAGTTCCCAAAAAATTCAGAGTAAATTCCATGTAAATTCTCAGTAAATTACTCAGTAAATTACCAGTAAATTCTCTGTAAATTATTTAGTAAATTCACAGTAAATTATTCAGAAAATTCATAGTAAATTACTCAATAAATTCTCAATAAATTACTTAGTAATTCTCAGTAAATTACTTAATAAATTCCTAGTAAATTACTTAGTAAATTCTCTGTAAATTCTCCGTAAATTACTCAGTCAATTCTCAGTAAATTGCTCAGTAAATCCCTAGTTAATTTTCTGAAAATTACTCAATTAATTGCCTGTAAATTCTCGGTGAATTACTCAGTAAATTCCCAGAAAATTCTCATTAAATTATTAGTAAATTCTCTGCATATTCTCTGTAAATTACTCAGTAAATTCCAAGTAAATTCCTCTGTAAATTCCATTTAAATTTTCAGTAAATTACTCAGTAAAATCCCAGTAAATTACTCATTAAATTCTTGAAAAATTGTCTTGTAAATTCTTAATAAATTCGCAGTAAGTTCTAAGTAAATTACTCAATAAATTACTAGTAAATTCTCATTAAATTACTCTATAAATTCTTAGAAATTCTGAGTAAATTACTCAATAAATTCTTAGTAAATTAATCAGTAAATTCCCAGTAAATTCTTAGTAAATTATTAAGTAAATTCCTAGTAAATTCCAAGTAATTCTGAGTAAATTCTTAGTAAATTCTCAGAAAATTACTCAGTAAATTCCTAATAAATTCTCTGTAAATTACTTAGTAAATTCCCAGCAAATTCTTATTAAATTACTCAGTAAATTCCCAGTAAATTCTTAGTAAATTACTCAATAAATTCCTAATAAATTCTCTGTAAATTACCAGTAAATTACTCTGTAAATTCTAAGTAAATTATTCTGTAAATTCCAAGTAAATTCTCAGTAAATTACTCTGTAAATTCCCAATAAATTCTCATTAATTTTACTCAGTAAATTTCCAGTTAATTCTTAGAAAATTACATGGTAAATTGCCAGAAAATTATCAGTAAATTACTTATTAAATTCCCAATAAATTCTCAATAAGTAAATCAGTAAATTCGCAGTAAATACTTAGTAAATTCCCAGAAAATTACTTGGTAAATTTTCAGTAAATTCCAAATAAATTCTCAATAAATTACTAAGTTTATTCCCAGTAAATTCTCATTAATTTCCCAGTAAATTCTCAGTAAATTACTCCGTAAAATCCTAGTAAATTATCAGTAAATTACCTGTAAATTATCAGTAAATTACTCAATAAATTCGCGATGAATTACTCAATAAATTACAAGTAAATCCTCAGTAAATTCTTTGTAAATTGCTCAGTAAATTCCTAGTAAATTAATCTGCAAATTCCTCGTATATTCTTAGTAAATTACACAGTAAATTCCCAGTAAATTACTTCGTAAATTCCCGGTAAATTATTTAGTAAATTTCGAGTAAATTCTAAGTAAATTCCTAAAAAATTCAAAGTAAATTACTTAGTAAATTCTCTGTAAATTCCCAGTCAATTCTCTGTAAATTAACAATAAATTACTCAGAAAATTCCTAGTAAATTACTTAGTAAATTCCAAGTAAGTTACTTAGTAAATTCTCTGTAAATTCTCTGCAAATTACTCAGACAATTCTCAGTAAATTGCTCAGTAAATCCTTATTTAATTTTCTAAAAATTACTCAGTTAATTGCCTGTAAATTCTCGGTGAATTACTCAATAAATTCTCAGAAAATTCTCATTAAATTATTAGTAAATTCTCTATAAATTAGTCAGTAAATTGCAAATAAATTCTCAGTAAATTGCAAGTAAATTCTCAGTAAATTACTTAGTAAATTCTCAGTAAATTGCTCTATAAATTCCACTTCAATTTTCAATAAATTACTCAGTAAAGTCCCAGTAAATTCTCAGTAAATTACGCATTAAATTCCCAGAAAATTGTCTTGTAAATTCTCAGGAAATTCACATTTAATTACTCAATAAATTCCCAGTAAATTCTCAGTAAATTACTCAGTAAATTCTCATTAAATTACTTAGTAAATTCTCAGTAAATTCTCAGTAAATTACTAAGTAAATTCCCAGTGAATTCTTAGTAAATTCCAAGTAAATTCTGAGTAAATTACTCGGTAAATTCCCATTAAATTCTCAAAAAATTACTCAGTAAATTATCAGTAAATTCCCATTAAATTCTCAGTAAATTACTCTGTAAATTCCAAGTAAATTCTGAGAAAATTCTAAGTAAATTACTTGGTAAATTCCATTAAATTCCCAGAAAATTACTCAGAAAATTGACATTAAATTCTCAGAAAATTACTCAGAAAATTGCAAATAAATTCTCCGTAAATTCTTAGTAAATTCTAAGTCAATTCCAAGTAAATTCTCAGTAAATTTTCTGTAAATTCTCTGTAAATTACCCAGTAAATTCTTTGTAAATTTCCAGTAAATTACCCTTTAAATTCTTAGTAAAGTCCCAGTAAATTCTCAGTTAATTCCCAGTAAATTCGCAGTAAATTACTTAATAAATTCCAAGTAAATTACTCAGTAAATTCTTAGTATATTACTCAGTAAATTCTTAGTAAATTACTGAGCAAATTCCCAGCAAATTACTCTGTAAATTTTTAGTAAATTCTCAGTACATTACACTATAAATTCCCAGTAAATTCTCAGTAAATAACTCAGTAAATTACTCTGTAAATTCCATGTAAATTTTCAGTAAATTCCCAGAAAATTACTTAGTAAATTCCTTGTAAATTCTCAGAAAATTACTCAATAAATTCTCAGTAATTACTCAGTAAATTCCTAGTAAATTCTCTGTAAATTACTCAGTAAATTTCTAGCAAATTCTCATTAAATTACTCATTAAATTCCCAGTAAATTACTCATTAAATTCCAAATAAATTCTCTGTAAATTCCCAATAAATTACTCTGTAAATTCCTAGTAAATTCTAAGTAAGTGATTCTTTAAATTCCAAGTAAATTCTCTGTAAATTACTCTGTAAATTCTCAATAAATTCTCATTAATTTTACTCAGTAAATTTCTAGTAAATTTTCAGTTAATTCTCAGAAAATTACACAGTAAATTGCCAATAAAGTATCAGTAAATTACTCATTAAATTCCCAATAAATTCTCAATAAATAAATCAGTAAATTCGTAGTAAATACTCAGTAAATTCCCAGAAAATTACTCAGTAAATTTTCAGTAAATTGCTTAGTAAATTCCAAATAAATTCTCAGTAAATTACTCAGTTTATTCCCAGTAAATTCTCATTAATTTCCCAGTAAATTCTCAGTAAATTACCTGTAAATTTTAAGTAAATTACTCAAAAAATTCCCAGTGAATTACTCAATAAATTACCAGTAAATTCCTAATAAATTCTCAGTAAATTACTTCCTAAATTCCCAATAAATTCTCTATAAATTGCTCAGTAAATTCCCAGTAAATTTTCAGTAAATTTCTCAGTAAATTCCCAGTAAATTAATCTGTAAATTCCTCGTATATTCTCATAAATTACATTGTAAATTCCCAATAAATTATTTAGTAAATTCCCAATAAATTACTCCGTAAATTCCCGATAAAATACTTAGTAAATTCCAAGTAAATTCTAAGTAAATTCCCAAAAAATTCAAAGTAAATTAATTAGTAAATTCCCTGTAAATTCTCAGTAAATTACTCATTAAATTCCCAGTAAATTCTCTATAAATTATTCAGTAAATTTCAGTAAATTCACAGTAAATTCCTTAGAAAATTCCTAGTAAATTACTCAGTAAATTCTCTATAAATTATTCAATAAATTTCAGTAAATTCACAGTAAATTCCTTAGAAAATTCCTAGTAAATTACTCAGTAAATTCCCAGTAAATTACTTAGTAAATTCTCCGTAAATTACTAAGTCAATTCTCAGTAAATTGCCCAGTAAAATCCCTAGTTAATTTTTTTGAAAATTACTCAGTTAATTGCCTGTAAATTCTCGGTGAATTACTCAGTAAATTCCCAGAAAATTCTCATTAAATTATTAGTAAATTCTCTGCATATTCTCTATAAATTACTCAGTAAATTACAAATAAATTCTCAGTAAATTACTCAGTAAATTCCCAGTAAATTGCTTTGTAAATTCCACTTAAATTTTTAGTAAATTACTCAGTAAAGTCCCAGTAAATTCTCAGTAAATTACTCATTAAATTCCCAGAAAATTGTCTTGTAAATTCTCAGTAAATTGCAAGTAAATTCTCATTAAATTACTCTATAAATTCCCAGAAATTTTTTGTAAATTCCTAGTAAATTCTCAGTAAATTACTAAGTAAATTCTCAATAAATTCCTAGTGAATTCTTAGTAAATTCCAAGTAAATTCTGAGTAAATTCTTAATAATATACTCGGTAAATTCCCATTAAATTCTCAGAAAATTACTCAGTAAATTACTTAGTAAATTCCCATTAATATCTCAGTAAATTACTTTGTAAATTCTCAGTAAATTCTCATTAAATTCTTAGAAAATTACTCAGTAAATTGCAAATAAATTCTCCGTAAATTCTCAGTAAATTACTCTGTAAATTTTCAGTAAATTTCTATTTAAATTCTTAGTAAAGTCCCAGTAAATTCTCAGCAAATTCGCAGTAAATTACTCAATAAATTCCAAGTAAATTACTCAGTAAATTCCCTGTAAATTCTCAGTATATTACTCAGTAAATTCCCATTCTCAGCAAATTACTCAGCAAATTTCTAGCAAATTACGTTGTAAATTCCTAGTAAATTCGGAGTAAATTACACTGTAAATTCCCAGTAAATTCTTAGTAAATTTCTCTGTAAATTCCATGTAAATTTTCTGTAAATTCCCAGAAAATTACTTAGTAAATTCCCTATAAATTCTCAGAAAATTACTTAGTAAATTTTCAGTAATTACTCAGTAAATTCTTAGTAAATTCTCTGTAAATTTCTCAGTTAATTCCCAGTAAATTCTCATTAAATTACTCAGTAAATTCTTAGTAAATTACTCAGTAAATTCCAAATAAATTCTCTGTAAATTCCCAGTAAATTACTCTGTAAATTCCAAGTAAATTCTAAGTAAATTATTCTGTAAATTCCAAGTAAATTCTCATTACTCTGTAAATTTCTAATAAATTCTCATTAATTTTACTCAATAAATTCCTAATAAATTTCCAGTTAAGTCTCAGAAAACTACACAGTAAATTGCAAGAAAATTATCAGTAAATTACTCATTAAATTCCCAATAAATTCTTAGTAAATAAATCAGTAAATTCGCAGTAAATTTCCAGAAAATTACTCAGTAAATTTTCAGTAAATTTCAAATAAATTCTCATTAAATTCTCATTAATTTCCCGGTAAATTACTCTGTAAATTCTCAATAAATTACTCAATTTATTCCCAGTAAATTACTCTGTAAATTCTCAGTAAATTCTCAATAAATTACTCAGTAAATTACTAGTAAATTATCAGTAAATTACCTGTAAATTTTCAGTAAATTACTCAATAAATTCCTAGTGAATTACTCAGTATATTACCAGTAAATTCTTAGTAAATTACTCCATAAATTCCCAGCAAATTCCCGGTAAATTCTCTATAAATTGCTTAGTAAATTCCCAATAAATTCTCAGTAAATTTCTCAGTAAATTCCCAGTAAATTAATCTGTAAATTCCTCGTATATTCTTAGTAAATTACATAGTAAATTCCCAGTAAATTCTCAGTAAATTCCCTGTAAATTACTCTGTAAATTCCCAGTAAATTCTAAATAAATTCCCAAAAAATTCAAAGTAAATTACGTAGTAAATTCCTTGTAAATTCCTCAGTAAATTCCCAGTAAATTCTCTGTAAATTATTCAGTAAATTCACAGTAAATTACTCAGAAATTTCCTTGTAAATTACTCAGTAAATTCTCAGTAAATTACTTAGTAAATTCTCTGTAAATTCTCCGTAAATTACTCAATCAATTCTCAGCAAATTGCTCAGTAAATCCCTAGTTAATTTTTTGAAAATTACTCAGTTAATTGCCTGTAAATTCTCAGTGAATTACTTAGTAAATTCCCAGAAAATTCTCATTAAATTATTAGTAAGTTCTCTGCATATTTTCTGTAAATTACTCAGTAAATTGCAAATAAATTCTCAGTAAATTGCAAGTAAATTCTCAGTAAATTACTCAGTAAATTCCAAGTAAATTGCTCTGTAAATTCCACTTAAATTTTCAGTAAAGTCTCAGTAAATTCTCAGTAAATTACTCATTAAATTCTTGAAAATTTTTCTTGTAAATTCTCAGTAAATTTGCAGTAAATTACGCAATAAATTCTCAGTAAATTACTCAGTAAATTGCTAGTAAATTCTCATTAAATTACTCAGTAAATTCCCAGAAAATTCTGAGTAAATTACTCAGTAAATTCCAAGTAAATTCTTAGTAAATTGATCAGTAAATTCTCATTAAATTACTCAGTAAATTCCCAGTAAATTACTCTATAAATTCACAGTAAATGACTTAGTAAATTCCCAGTGAATTCTCAGTAAATTCCAAGTAAATTCTGGGTAAATTTTCAGTAAATTCTCAGTAAATTACTCAGTAAATTCACATTAAATTCTCAAAAAATTACTTAGTAAATTACAAGTAAATTATCAGTAAATTACTCAGTAAATTCTTAGTAAATTCCCTTTAAATTCTATGAAAATTACTCAGTAAATTGCAAGTAAATTCTCTGTAAATTCTCAGTAAATTACTCAGTAAATTCTCTGTAAATTCTCAATAAATTACCCTTTAAATTGTCAGTAAAGTCCTAGTAAAATCTCAGTAAATTTTCAGTAAATTCGCAGTAAATTACTCAATAAATTCCAAGTAAATTACTCTATAAATTCCATGTAAAATTTCAGTAAATTCCCGAAAAATTACTTAGTAAATTCCCTGTAAATTCTCAAAAAATTACTCAGTAATTACTCAGTAAATTCCTTGTAAATTCTCTGTAAATTACTCAGTTACTTCCCAGCAAATTCTCATTAAATTACTTAGTAAATTCCCAGTAAATTCTTAGTAAATTACTCAGTAAATTCTAAATAAATTCTCTGTAAATTCCCAGTAAATTACTTTGTAAATTTCCAGTAAATTCTAAGTAAATTATTCTGTAAATTCCAAGTAAAATCTTAGTAAATTACTCTGTAAATTCCTAATAAATTCTCATTAATTTTACTCAGTAAATTCCTAGAAAATTTCCAATTAATTCTCAGAAAATTACCCAGTAAATTGCCAGAAAACTATTAGTAAATTACTCATTAAATTCCCAATAATTTCTCAGTAAATAAATCAGTAAATTCGCAGTAAATACTCAGTAAATTCCCAAAAAATTACTCAGTAAATTTCAAATAAATTCTCAGTAAATTACTCAGTTTGTTCCCAGTAAATTCTCAGTAAATTACTCCGTAAAGTCCTAGTAAATTATCAGTAAATTACCTGTAAATTTTCAGTAAATTACTCAATAAATTCCTAGTGAATTACTCAGTAAATTCTCAGTAAATTACTCAGTAAATTTCCAGTAAATTTCTCATAGTAAATTCTCAACAAATTTCTCAGTAAATTCCCAATAAATTAATCTGTAAATTCCTCGTATATTCTCAGTAAATTGCACAGTAAATTCTCAGTAAATTCCCAGTAAATTACTCCGTAAATTCCTGGTAAATTACTCAGTAAATTTCGAGTAAATTCTAAGTAAATTCACAAAAAATTCAAAGTAAATTACTTAGTAAATTCCCTGTAAATTCTCAGTAAATTACTCAGAAAATTCCCAATAAATTCTCTATAAATTATTCAGTAAATTCACAGTAAATTACTCAGAAAATTCCTTGTAAATTACTCAGTAAATTACTTAGTAAATTCCTAGTAAATTACTTAGTAAATTCTCTGTAAATTCTTCGTAAATTACTTAGTCAATTCTTAATAAATTGCTCAGTAAATCCTAGTTAATTTTCTGAAAATTACTCAGTTAATTGCCTGTAAATGCTCGGTGAATTACTCAGTAAATTTCCAGAAAATTCTCATTAAATTATTAGTAAATTCTCTGCATATTCTCTATAAATTACTCAATAAATTGCAAATAAATTCTCAGTAAATTGCAAGTAAATTTTCAGTAAATTACTCAGTAAATTTCAAGTAAATTGCTCTGTAAATTCCACTTAAATTTTCAGTAAAGTCTCAGTAAATTCTTAGTAAATTACTCATTAAATTCTTGAAAAATTGTCTTGTAAATTCTCAGTAAATTGCTAGTAAATTTCTCAATAAATTTCCAGTAAGTTCTCAGTAAATTACTCAGTAAATTGCTAGTAAATTCTCATTAAATTACTCTATAAATTCCCAGAAAATTCTGAGTAAATTACTCAGTAAATTCCAAGTAAATTCTCAATAAATTAATCAGTAAATTCTTAGTAAATTCCCAGTAAATTACTAAGTAAATTCCCAGTGAATTCTCAGTAAATTCCAAGTAAATTCCCGATAAATTCTCAGTAAATTCTTAGTAAATTACTCGGTAAATTTCCATTAAATTCTTAGAAAATTACTCAGTAAATTGCAAGTAAATTACTCAGTAAATTCACATTAAATTCTCAGTAAATTACTCAGTAAATATTCAGTAAATTATTCAGTAAATTCCCATTAAATTCTATGAAAATTTCTTAGTAAATTGCAAATAAATTCTCCATAAATTCTCAGTCAATTCCAAGTAAATTCTCAGTAAATTTCCCGTAAATTCTGTGTAAATTACTCAGTAAATTCTCTGTAAATTCCCAGTAACTTACCCTTTAAATTCTCAGTAAAGTCCCAGTAAATTCTCAGTAAATTCCTAAATAAATTCCAAATAAATTACTCAGTAAATTCCAAGTAAATTCCTTGTAAATTCTCAGTATATTACTTAGTAAATTCCCAGTAAATTCTCAGTAAATTCCCAGCAAATTACTCTGTAAATTCCCAGTAAATTCTCAGTAAATTACACTGTAAATTCCTAGTAAATTCTCTGTAAATTACTCTGTAAATTCCATGTAAATTTTCAATAAATTCCCAAAAAATTACTTAGTAAATTCCCTTTAAATTCTTAGAAAATTACTTACTAAATTCTCAGTAATTACTCAGTAAATTCCTAGTAAATTCTCTGTAAATTACTCAGTAAATTCCCAGCAAATTCTTATTCAATTACTCAGTAAATTCCCAGTAAATTCTCTGTAAATTACTCAATAAATTCCAAATAAATTCTCTGTAAATTCCCAGTAAATTACTCTGTAAATTCTAAGTAAATTATTCTGTAAATTCCAAGTAAATTCTCAGTAAATTACTCTGTAAATTCCCAATAAATTCTCATTAATTTTACTCAGTAAATTCCCAGTAAATTACTCAGTAAATTCTCAGTAAATTCCAAATAAATTCTCTATAAATTCATAGTAAATTACTCTGTAAATTTCCAGTAAATTCTAAGTAAATTATTTTGTAAATTCTAAGTAAATTCTCAGTAAATTACTCTATAAATTCCTAATAAATTCTCATTAATTTTACTCAGTAAATTCCCAGTTAATTCTCAAAAAATTACACAGTAAATTGCTAGAAAATTATCAGTAAATTACTCATTAAATTTCCAATAAATTCTTAGTAAATAAATCAGTAAATTCGCAGTAAATACTCAGTAAATTCCAAATAAATTCTCAGTAAATTACTCAGTTTATTCCCATTAAATCTTCATTAATTTCCTAGTAAATTACTCAATAAATTCTCTGTTAGGCCATCGGGGGCAAAAATCGTTCTGACTTAGTTCTGAAAACTACTCAGTTAGGCCATTGGGGGCAAAAATCGTGTAACAGTTACGAGAAGGCCCAGGGCACACCTCAAACACCTCGGGAAGGACCAATGTAAGTTATGGAAACTTACAAAACTGGCACGGGACTACCGGTTTCAAAACTAAGTCAAAAAATGCACTTTTTTCACACTTAAGTTTGAAAATAGGCCATCGGAGGCCAAAATTATGTAGCAGTCACGAGAAGGCCCGATAAACACCTCAAACACCTCGAGAGGGACCAATGTAAGTTGTAGAAACTTACCGAACTAGCACGGGACTCTTGGTATGAAAACTAACTTGAAAAAGACACTTTTTTCAAACTTAAGTTTGAAAATAGGTCATCGGAGGCCAAAATCGTGTAACAGTCACAAGAAGGTCGAGGAACACCTTACACATCTCGGAAGAGACCAATGAAGGTTGTGGAAACATACGAAACTGTCACGGGACTCCCGGTTTGAAAACTAAGTCCAAAAAGCCATTTTTCACACTTAAGCTTGAAAATAGCCATCGGGGCTAAAATCGTGTAACAGTCACGAGAAGGCCCCGGTAACACATCAAACACCTCAGGAGGGACCAATGTAAGTTGTGGAAACTTACGGAACTAGCACGGGACTTTCGGTTTGAAAACTAAGTCAAAAAGGTATTTTTTCACACTTAAGCTTGAAAATAGGCCATTGGGAGCCAAAATCCTGTAACAGTCACGAGACGTCCCGGGGAACACCACAAACACCTCGGGAGGGACCAATGTAAGTTGTGGAAACTTACAGAACTAGCACGGGACTCCTGGTTTGAAAACTAAGTCCAAATGGGCACTTTTTCCCACTTAAGCTTGAAAATATGCCATCAGGGGCCAAAATCGTGCTACAGTCACGAGAAGGCCTAGGGACACATCAAACACCTCGGAATGGACCAATTTAAGTTGTAAAAACTTACTAAACTAGCACGGGGACTCCCCGTTTGAAAACTATGTCAAAAAATTAACTTTTTTCACACTTAAGCTTGAAAATAGGCCATCGGGGCCAAAATTGTGTAACAGTCACGAGAAGCCAGGGAACACCTCAAACACATTGAAAGGGACCTATCTAAGTTGTGGAAACTTACAGAACTAGTACGGGAATCCCGGTTTGAAAACTAAGTCGAAAAAGACACTTTTTTCACACTTGCATTCGGGAGCCAAAATCGTGAAACAGTTTGAAAAGGCCAGGGGAACACCTCAAACACCTCGGGGGGACCAATGTAAGTTGTGAAACTTACGAAACTGGCATGGACTACCGGTTTGAAAACTATGTCAAAAAATACACTTTTTTCACACTTAAGGTTGAAAATAGGCCATTGCGTAAAATCGTGTAACAGTCACGAAAAGGACTGACAACAACACCTCAAGAGAGACCAATGTAAGTTTTGGAAACTTACAGAACTAGCACGAGGCTCCCGGTTTGAAAACTAAGTCCAAAAGGCACTTTTCTCACACTTAAGCTTGAAAATAGGCCATCGGGGGCCAAAATCGTGTAACAGTCACGAGATGGCCCCGGGAACACATCAAACATCTCGGGAGGGACCAATGTAAATTGTGGAAACTTACGGAACTAGCACGGGACTTCTGGTTTGAAAAGTAACTTGAAAAAAGACACTTTTTTCACACTTAAGTTTTAAAATAGGTCATCGAGGGCCAAAATAGTGTAACAGTCACGAGAAGGCCTGTGGAACACCTCAAACACCTCGGGAGGGAGCATTGTAAGTTGTGGAAACTTATGGAACTCACACGGAACTCTCGGTTTGAAAACTAAGTAAAAAAATGGACATTTTCAAACTTAAGGCTGAAAATAGGCCATCGGAGGCCAAAATCATGTAACAGTCACGGAAAGTCCCAGGAAACACCTCAAACACCTCGGGAGGGACCAATGTAAGTTGTGAAAACTTACGGAACTAGCACGGGACTCCCGATTTGAAAACTAAGTCCAAAAAGACACTTTTCTCACACTTAAGCTTGAAAATAGGCCATCGGCGGCCAAAATCGTAACAGTCACGAGAAGGCCCAGGAATACACATCAAACACCTCGGGAGGGACCAATGTAAGTTTTGAAAACTTGGAATTATCACGGGACTTCCGGTTTGAATAGTAAGTCGAAAAAGACACTTTTTTCACACTTAACATTTAAAATAGGCCATCAGGGGCCAAAATCGTGTAACAGTCACGAGATGGCACGGAAAAGTCCTCAAACACCTCGAGAGGGACCAATGTAAGTTGTGAAAACTTACGAAACTAGCACATGACTCCCGGTTTGAAAACTAAGTCAAAAAAGGAACTTTTCTCGCACTTAAGCTTGAAAATAGGCCATCGGGGGACAAAATCGTGTAACAGTCACGAGAAGACCCAAGGAACATATCAAACACCTCGAGCGGGACCAATGTATGTTGTGAAAACTCATGGAACTAGCACGGGACTCCCGGTTCTAAAACTAAGTTAAAAAATGCACTTTTTTCACACTTAAGGTTGAAAATAGGTCATCGGGGGCCAAAGTCGTGTAACTGTCACGAGAAGGCCCAGGGAACATCTCAGACACCTCAAGAGGGACCAATGTAAGTTGTGAAAACTTACGGAACTACCACAGGACTCCCCGTCCGAAAAAGTAATCTCACACTTAAGGTTGAAAATAGGCCATCGAGGGCCAAAATCGTATAACAGTCATGAGAAGGCCCCAGGAACACATCAAACATCTTTGGAGGGACCAATGTAAGTTGTTGAAACTTACGGAACTAGCACGGGACATCTGGTTTGAAAACTATGTCAAAAAATGCATTTTGTTCACACTTAAGCTTGAAAATAGGCCACTGGGGGCCAAAATCATGTAACAGTCACGAGAAGTCCTGGGGAACACCTCAAACATCTCGGGAGGGACCAATGTAAGTTGTGGAAACTTACGGAACTAGCACGAGACTCCCAGTTTGAAGACTAAATCTAATAAGGCACTTTTCTCACACTTAAGCTTGAAAATAGGGCATCGGGGGGCCAAAATCGTGTAACAGTCATGGGAAAGCCCCGGGAAGTAATCAAACACCTCGGGAGGGACCAATGTAAGTTGTGGAAACTTACGAAACTAGTACGAGACTCCCGGTTTGAAAACTAAGTCAAAAAATGTACTTTTATCGCACTTAAGATTGAAAATAGGCCATCGGGGGCCAAAATTGTGTAACAGTCACGAGAAGGCGAGGGGAATACCTCAAACACCTTGAGAGGGACCAGTGTAACTTGTGAAAACTTTCAGAACCAGCACGGAACTCCCAGTTTGAAAAGTAAGTCGAAAAAGGCACTTTTTTCACACTTAAGCTTGAAAATAAGCCATTGGGGGCCGAAATCCTCTAACAGTCACGAGAAGGCCCGGGGAAGATTACGCCAAACTTCGTTGAAGGGCCAACAACATATGTCCACTATATTTTCCAGAACTTGAGCCATCAATGATGCCGATAAGTTAAGTGGGAATGATCTAGCTGGTGAAGAAGGGGTACTCTAAACAGTTGATGCGGCTTTTGTTCTTCTGCTTCGTGTGATCGGTGGCAAAGAAACTAACACTGAGTATCTTTAAACCAAATCTGTAGTCTTACAAAGTCTACCAACACGAGTCCACAGAACTTGGGTATATTTGACTGTTCTGAAACTATGGTGCCCAACTACCTTGCAAAAATAAAACAGAACCCCCCAATCAAATTTCAGCAGCATGCTTCAATTGATTACTACTAAATCACACTGAAAAAATGAACTCAAACCCCACAAACTGAAATGCCTGAACCATTCATCTAAATCTGAGAATCCCCATACATTGCACATAACACATAGTAGGAAAGAGAACAAACACCCCTATGGGGGTAGGGTTACCCTCTCTAGCTTTGAATTGATCTAAGGCTTCACTATTCAAACAAGTGATATCATAAATCCTAGAAATGGGAGAGCATCCTGTCCTAATTTTGGAAGGTACTATAGCTCACTATATGCATAAGGTTGGCTCTACTCTTAGGGTTAATGTCAAGGTGACGCTACGAAAGAGTCCTTTGGGTAATAACCAGTGAAGATCCCGGGAAATCAAAAGAGTCAATATAGCCTCTCATCGAAATCTGAGAACCTTAGATAGTAGAACTACCTTTTTGACAGATCTCAAAAAGTTATAACACAAGGGCTCTAAAGTAACGTAGAGATAGGTATAGTGTCACGAAAAGTTTGCCTGCACTCCCACCAAAATCTGGGCAACACAGGAACTTTAAGTTCACCATTGCATGCAATGCAATGAATATATAATTGAAAATAAAATTCATATCATAGAGGTCGAGTCAAGGTTTCTTAATATCCCCAACGAAGTCACCAAAAACTGTCACATGCCTGAGGGGTACCCATGGGCGTTAAACAGTTCGGGCCCTCTATTTATTTGATCTAGTCTCATGAGTGCAATGTGAAACATATATGAGAGTCCAGATTTGGCAACTTTTATAGAAAATCCATTTTATTGCAAAACCATTGCTAGAAATAGACTGCATCACCAGATCTTAGAGTCGTTTTGGAAAAATTAGAAAACCAGTGACTCGTGCCAAGGTCATTGTTCCTCGTAACCAAAGATGCTTCGCTTAGAACCTTAGGTATGAGAGATGAAGGTTATTAATTGAGCACCCTCGCTCACCCGATTAAAGATCAGCTTCTACTGAACGATGATATGAGTTTTATTAACTTTATATGTTTATATTCTGATTATTAAATAAATCTTAAAAGTTACTATGTGAAACATACAAATATAGACTATGCCATTCATTTTGGAACAACGTGATTTCATATGTTTTGAAAGAGTTTTGAAGATGTACAATAAAAGAAATTGAGTTTACAATCATGAAAATCAACATCATTCTAAATTAAGCGACATAACCTCATCCATCGGCATTCATACAATTATATCAAGTAAGCAAGTAGCCATATGGTAAGATGCTTAAACATAGTAAACAAAACACACACAAGCGAGATGCTAAAGCATGAAAAACTTACATATTTACCGACGTCCCGCAACAGCTACAAAACAACATTAGAAAATTATGCATGATCTTATATACACCAATTCTAATGCAATTCACTCATGAAATGCAACTAAAGATTTGACTTCTAAATATGACATGTGAATCATCTCAAGAATATGAGGTAGCGCACATAATCACATAGGAATTGATTAAAATCACAAATGCAAACTTAGCTGAATTAAGGTGCATGAAACATGGATGCAAAGTATGGATATAATAAAAAAGCAAAATATGATGCTTATTCACAAATAAGGAAAGTAAGTAAAAGAATAGGATAGAAAGAAGTGGGGCGGAGAATTTATTACAACACTTGAAAGAATAATTACAAACCAAATTAGAGAGGAGGAGGAAAATATTACAACAAAATAAAAACCTCACAAAACACTCAAATAAAAAAAAAAAAAAAAATAGAAGTTTCATGCGTCTTGTAAACCACCGAAAATTGGTCAACATCGGAAGATTATGCCGTTTTATCAAAAAAAGTTAACCGTTGGCCTAGGCTTAGCAAAACCTGTCTTGTTGCAATACCGAGAAAAAAACAAGAAATATGTAGGCAACTCAACTAACCACTTCCGGTTAGCTTACAACAAAATTAATATACAACTTAAAACAAGAAAATGACTATAAGATTGAAAGTGCAAGAAAATGAAAGAATTGAAAACTAACCGCTTCTAGTTAAATTACAACAAAACAATATGAAACAAGAGCAAGAAAATAAATATGAGCTAAACTAACTACTTGGATTACAACAAAACACTGTGAAATAAAAAGTAAGAAAATGAATATGAGCTAAACTAACCACTTGGATTACAACAAAACACTTTAAAATATGAAGTAAGAAAATAAATATGAACTAAACTAACAACTTCCAATTAGATTATAACAAAATACTATGAAATCGAAAGTAAGAAAATAATTAAGAAATAGAAAATATAAAGAAAATGAAAGACTTGAAATTCACCTTCTAGAGAAAGATTGAACTTCTCGATTTCTAAACTTCATCTTGATCACCCTTAATGTTGTGAATTTTGATCTCAATCCTCAATTCAAGAGCTTGGAATTTGAGATTAGAATAATGTTTTGGACAAGTGTATGATCACTGTTTAATCTTCTTCAACTTAGCAAGACTACTCTCACTTTGGTCAAAGCTTTAGGACTTGGTTCTTGACTGATGTTTGCAAGGAAATATGAAATGTATAGAGGCTTTATAACTTCACTAATTTGGAAGGACAACTCTCTTGCTTTCAAGGATTTTTTTTTTCTCTCAAATTCTAACTCACATTTAGTATTCTCTCTACACTTCTCTTCTAATTCATCTCCTCAAACTCAAGACTATAGCTCTCATTATATAGGCAATGCTAGTAGAGCAATGGTGGAAGACAAAGTGGATCATTTAGAGAAGATAAGGGAGCTAATGGGGCACTAAAATGGAGCATTATCCTCGTTGGCTCAAGCACTAGTCAATGGAGGATGAGTAAGCATGCATTTGGTGCAAAAATATGTAAGAAATAACATCAAAAAGTGCCCCACACAGTAAAAAAACTCGCCTAATGTGAATAGGTCGCGACCGTAGTAAGGCAAGTTGCACCCGCGATCACATTGGTCGTGCCCGCGATGGTGCTACCGGTTGACCGGCTAGGGTGGAATTTGTCCCTTTTTGCTCTGGTTCGGTCTTGTTTCGCTCCGGTTTGGTCCCATTTATTATTTATATTAACTTAAGTCATACAAATTATTTTATTTCTATAAATTTTTATATATTTTAGATTATTAATTTAAATTTTTATTAAATATGTGAAATATTAGTTGCATTTTAAAATTTTAAATATATTTTTAGAACAATATCAATTTTATAAAAATAGAATTTGTATATTAAATATTAAATATATTTTAATAAAATAAAATAAATTTAAAAATATAAAGATAATTTTTTTTTTATTTTTTATTTTTATTAAAAGAATGAGGTGAGTGTATGTGTGCTAGGATAGAACTAGGAGAAGATTATGAGGGGTCATGACCCTTCTGTCTCTGTGAAAATTTTATTTTCCATAGTACTTCTAAATATATATATATATATGTATTATTTTATAAATAAAATAGCATCTTAGTATAAAAGATATATACTTCATTTTTTCTCATCTTTTATTCTCTGTTATTTTTCTAGAAAAAAATTTATTCATTCTATTAGAGATTGTTTATATGATATTTAAATTTTTTTTTTGTGTATATAATTTATACATCATATTGTACATATAAGTGTATTTGTCTATACGGTAAAAAAATATCTTTTTATTTATCTTTAACCCTGCAGTAATAAAATCCTAATTTCATCTCTGTATGTGAGAGAGAGAGAGAGATGAGAGAGAGAGAGGAGAGGAGAAGAGAGAGAGAGAGATATGTGCAAGGCATATTAGTGAGTGTAAGAGTTAAGGGTAAAATTCGTTTAGTTTAATTTATAATTATGATTTAAGTGTGAAATTGTAATTTTAAGTGTGGAGTTGTGAGTTCAATTTTAAAAAAATAAAAATTTATTTGGTTATGAGTTTTGAAAATATTTTTGAGTTTTTGAATTTTGAATTTTGAAAAGAATTTTGAGTTTTGAAAAGAGTTTTAAGTTGTATTTTGTGTTTTAAGTTTTTGAATTTTGAGTTGTATTTTGAAAATTTTCAAATTTATTTCTTTTAAATATTTAAAAACGTTTAAGAAAAATTTATTTTTCATTTTAAATATTTTATTTCATTTTTGTAAATTTTTTAAATTCAAAACACAACTCCACACTCAAATCATAAGCAAACACATAACTCCAAACTCAATTCAAAAATTATGTTTAAAACTCATAACCAAACACATAACTCAAAACTCAAAACTCAATTCAAAAACTTTTTAATCAAAATATATTTTTTATTTTTTTATTTTATTGAAAAATAATTTTTGTTATTTTTTTAAGTATTGGCCAAATAATTTGTTATGGTTTAGATATATATGGCCATCCAAATTTTTTTGAAATTAAAAAAAAATTAAATATTTTAAAAAATAAAATTATGATTTTAAAACATAAAATAAAAAAATATTTTAAAATTTTTTTCTTTAAATAAAATTTTAAAAAGAGTTTGGTTATGAGTTTTGAAAAGAATTTTAAATTGAATTTTGAGTTGTGTGTTTGATTACATATTTAGAAAAGAATTTTGAATTTTTTTATTAGAATTACAAATTCAAAAGAGTTTGATTATTAGAATTTTTATTAGAATTTTGAGGGGTGTGTTTGGTTACTAGCCAACAACGGCTATATTCACCACCGCCCCCACCCAACGGTACATTTCTCTCACAAAATTGCAACGGAGACAAATGTTCCTCTTACATCTTTTTATCCTCCTCTCTCCTCATTGCGATTAAGCTCACATCCCGAACCCACTATCGCTCTCTGAAAAGTTTTGGTTAGAGTTTCTCTCTCTCTCTCTCTCTCTCTCTCTCTTTCTAGAATGGACAGTGGGAGTGCACCAGCAACAACGAAGGCTTCATCAGATGAACAGCTAAGGAAATTTGCGGAAGTGGGTTCGGGATCCACCGCGAAGAAAGAGCTTTCGCAGTTGGCAAAACGACGCCGCCACCACCGGAAAAAAATCACCAGAGAAAATGACTTTGATGATGATGAGCAGTACCGTGAGAACCCCTCCTCCTCCTCCTTTTTAAGCCACTGGGCCAGTTTGGTTGAGAGGAAATCGCTTCTTCCTGCTGTGGCGGTATCCACCCGACCCGGATGTCGTCTGCGCTGATTCGGCGGCTGGGGATTGGGAGGTCACGGCTCAGGCCCAGGGATTTCAAGAACATGTCCATTTTTGCCACAATTGAGAAGTTTAGTAATTTTACGCACATAATATGTGCTATATATTTACATATATACATATTAATTGTGCCAAATTTAGTTGTTTGAATTCTCAACTTATATCTGTAGAATTTGATTCTCTTTGTGTTATATATTCATTTTTGTGTTCAATTTGGCTTCTAAATTAGACTATTCCAAGGATGAGAATGTTCGAGATGGGTTAGTCAGAGGAATGTGAATTATTAAGTTTTTGCCTTGGAAATTGAATACACGTCCCGAGAATGCCCTCATTTTCCCTTCCTCCTTTTTCATGCTCAATGATTTTCCTATCTCCTCTAACTTTGCCGAGTCAGAGAATTGGGCGTCATTTTTTTCGAACTCTTCGGTCGCACTATCATGCCCCTGTTCTTGCTCTGTTTTGTCTCTGATGCACTCTTCATCTGTACCGGAAAAAGTTCAACATAAGAAGATATATTCCAAGGATGCATAAAAAAAATCATGTACTTTGAATACTGCCAAATTTTTTATTCTTCTGATAAAAATAATATTAACTTCCATCTAAAGAAGATTGATTCTGATGCCATTGTTATTGTTGTTTTGCAAGGTATTAGTATAACTTACTTTCCTATGGCAATTACATCAAATTTGAAACTTATCGCATAAATAAATGCATGTACGTATGTGTGACAACATAATGTGATTGATCAAAATAATAATAAAAAAAACCCACAAATTAATTAATTTGAAGTTCATTTTATTTTAATATTTGAAATGCAGGAAATGGGCTATACCGCAGGAAATGGTGCCTGAAATGGAGTCATCCTCCTTTGAGTCCAAGGAGGAAGAGACTTTCCCATGCTGTTTCTTCAGCGCACTTTTAACCTCCATGAGAATCTCCATTTGTTTTTTCAATGACTCTCCTCTCTTGAGGAACTCTCTCTCTTTTGTCTGGTAAAATTGGTTCACTTTGTTGAGCTGGAGGTCCAAACACGAGAAAAATTGGTTCACTTTGACAGGGCTTCAAAGGTCGTCCTAGAGATGCATTACAACCGGCACAAGCGCTTGATAAATGATATTGCTTAGACCAAGCTATTTCACACTCTGGAAATTTTTATCTGACCTGGGGTGTTGGGAAGGAAAGTTTGGCCCTTGTGCACTACTAGCGTCTAACTTATATTTACTTATTCTTGTATATGTATTTTATCACCACAGCAAAATAATTGTTGTATTTTGTGTCATACAAATTAAGTTTTGCCCTCAAAGTTGTCTTTTATGGAGTTGTGTGATTTAAATTGGTCATCCAATTTTCCCATTATGATTTATAAAATCCAGTAAACATTTTGTTGTGGAAATTTTTATCTAACCTGGGGTGTGGTGGAAGGAAAGCTTGGTCCTTGTGCGCTTCTAGAATCTAACTTATATTTACTATTCTTGTGTATGTATTTTTATCACCACAACGAAATAATTGTTGTATTTTGTGTCATATAAATTAAGTTTTGCCCTCAAAGTTGTCTTTTATGGAGCGATGTGTGACTTAATTTGATTATCCATTTTTCCCATTATGATTTATAAAATCCAGTAAACATTTTGTTGTTGGTAAGCAATATTGATCTTGTGACAACCCTATTAATCATTGGTTTTGAATGTTATTTAAGTGCTTTGGGTGAATTTGAATGCTTATTATGTATTTAATATGATTTTTAGGTTCATATCTGTTAACCGTAGGAATATCTGTTGTGATTTCGGTTATAATCTGAAATTGAAGGCCTTAATGACGTCAAAAGTTTGATTAAAATTTGATTCAGATTAAATCAATTAAATTAAGCCTTGATTAATTAGCCTTAAGCTCTATTTAACTAACTTGATCCCTAATTAAGGCCCTAAGCTAATCTATGAGAAATGTTAATTAATCTCATTTAGACACAAAAATCTGTCGACAATTAAGTTTAGGGAGAGAGGAAACTCAATTTTAGAGAGAAGAGCTTGGAAGCTTGGAATTTTTCTTGAGAATTGAAGAATTGAGGAAGACAACTTAAGAAATTGCTAGAATTAGTGCTCTTGAAGACTTTAGGTATGTGTTTAATTCCGAATTCATGAACTGAAGTCGAAAAAGGCACTTTTTTTTCACACTTAAGCTTTAAAATAGTCCATCGGGGGCCAAAATCGTGTAACAGTCACGAGAAGTCCCGGAAAACACCTCAAACACCTCGGGAGGGACCAATGTAAGTTGTGGAAACTTACGAAACTAGCTCGGGACTCCCGGTTTGAAAACTATGTCAAAAAATGCACTTTTTAATCACTTAAGCTTGAAAATAGGCTATTGGAGGCCAAAATCGTGTAACAGTCACGAGAAGGACCGGGGAACACCTCCAACACCTGAGGAGGGACTAACGTAAGCTGTGGAGATTTACGGAACTAGTACAAGACTCCTGGTTTGAAAACTAAGTCAAAAAATTCACTTTTTTCACATTTTATGCTTAAGAATAGGCCATCGGGGGCCAAAATTGAGTAACAATCATGAGAAGGCTTGGGAACACCACCAACACCTCGAGAGGGACCAACATAAGTTTTGAAAACTTACGGAACTAGCACGGGACTTCCGGTTTGAAAACTAAGTCGAAAAAGTCACTTTTTTCACATTTAAGTTTGAAAATAGGCCATCGGGGGCTAAAATCATGCAACAGTCACGAGAAGGACCGAGGAACACCTCGAGAGGGACCAATGTAAGTTGTGAAAACTTATGGAACTAGCACGGGACTCCCGATTTGAAAACTAAGTCGAAAAAGACAATTTTTTCACACTTAAGCTTAAAAATAGGCCATCGGGGGCAAAACACGTGTAACAGTCACGAGAAGGCCCAGGGAACACCTCAAACACCTCAGGAGGGACCAATGTGAGTTGTGGAAACTTACGGAAATGGCACGGGACTTCCGGTTTGAAAACTAAGTCGAAAACGACACTTTTTTCACGTGTTAGCATGAAAATATGCCTCGGTGTGCCAAAATCGTGTAACAGTCATGGGAAGGACGAGCTACACCTCAAACACCTCGGGAGGGAACAATGTAAGTTATTGAAAATGCGGAACTAGCACGGGACTCCCGGTTTTAAAAGTAAGTCAAAAAATTCACTTTTTTCGCATTTAAGCTTGAAAATAGGCCGTTGATGTTCAAAATCATATAATAGTCACGACAAGGCCCAGGGAACATCTCAAACTCCTCGGGAGGGACCAATGTCAGTAGGGGAAACTTACGGAATTAGCACGAGATTTCCGGTTTGAAAACTAAGTCCAAAAAAGCAAATTTCTCACACTTAAGCTTGAAAATAGGCCATCAGGGGCGAAAATAGTCTAACAGTCACGAGAAGGCCCAGGGAACACATCAAACATCTCGGGAGGGGCCAATCTAAGTTGTGAAAACTTACGGAACTAGTACGGGACTTTCAATTTGAAAACTAAGTCAAAAAAGTCACTTTTTTCACACTTAAGCTTGAAAATAGGTCATTGTGTATAAGTTATGGAAACTTACGGAACTAGCATGTGACTCTCGGTTTGAAAACAAAGTCAAAAAATGCACTTTTCAAACACTTAAGGTTGAAAATAGGCCATCCGGGGAAAAAATCATGTAACTATCATGAGAAGGCCTAGGCAAAGCCTTAAACACCTCGGTAGGGACCAATGTAAGTTGTAGAAACTAATGGAACTGGCACGGGACTCTCGGTTTGAAAACTAAGTAAAAAAATGCACCTTTTTCACACTTAAGCTTGAAAATAGGCCATCAGGGGCCAAAATCATGAAAAATCTGAAGGCCTCAAAAACACATCAAACATCTCAGGAGGGACCAATGTAAGTTTTGGAAATTTACGGAATTAGTACGGGACTTCCGGATTGAAAACTAAGTCGAAAAAGGCCCCATTTTCACACTTAAGCTTGAAAATAGGCCATTCGGGGCCAAAATCGTGTAACTGTCTTGAGAAGGCCTGGGGAACCTCAAACACCTCGGGAGGGACCAATGTAAGTTGTAAAAATTTACGGAACTAGCACGGGACTCCAGGTTTGAAATCTAAGTCAAAAAATGCACTTTTTCACACTTAAGCTTGAAAATAGGCCATCGGTGGCCAAAATCGAGTAACAGTCACGAGAAGGCTCAGGGAGCACCTTAAACACCTCAGGAGGGACCAATGTAAGTTCTGAAAACTTACGGGACTAGCACGGGACTCCCGGTTTGAAAACTATGTCAAAAAATGCACTTTTTTCACACTTAAGGTTGAAAATAGGCCGTCGGGGCCAAAATTGTGTAACAGTCACGAGAAGGTTCAGGGAACATCTCAAACACCTCGAGATGGACCAATGTAAGTTGTGGAAACTAACACGAGACTCCCTGTTTGAAAACTAAGTCGAAAAAGGCATTTTTTTCACACTTAAACTTGAAAATAGGTCGTCAACGGGCGAAAATCAATTAACAGTCACGAGAAGGCCCGGGGAACACCTCAAACACCTCGAACACCTCGGGAGGGAGCAATGTAAGTTGTAGAAACTTACAGAACAGGCATGGGATTCCCGGTTTGAAATATAAGTGAAAAAATACACTTTTTTCACACTTAATCTTTAAAATAGGCCATCGGCGGCCAAAATGGGTGTAACAGTCACGAGAAGGCTTGCGGAAAACCTCAAACACCTTAAGAGGGACCAATGTTAGTTGTGGAAACTTACAGAACTAGCACGAGAATGTTAGTTGTGGAAACTTACAGAACTAGCACGAGACTCCCGGTTTGAAAACTAAGTCGAAAAATGTACTTTTTTCACACTTAAGCCTGAAAATAGGCCTATGTGGGCCAAAATCGTGTAACAGTCACGAAAAGGCCCAGGGAACACCTCAAACACCACGGGATGGACCAATGTAAGTTGTGGAAACTTACGGAACTGGCACAGGACTACTGGTTTGAAAACTATAGTCAAAAAAATGCCCCTTTTCACATTTAAGGTTGAAAATATGCCATTGGGGGCCAAAATCGGGTAAAAGTCACGAGAAGGCCCGGACCTCGAGAGGGAGCAATGTATGCTTTGGAAACCTATGAAACTAGCACGGGACTCTCAGTTTGAAAACAAAGTCTAAAAAGGCGCTTTATTCACACTTAAGCTTGACAATAGGCCATCGGGGGCCAAAATCAGGCAACAGTCACGAGAAGGCCCATGGGACACATCAAACACCTCAGGAGAGACCAATACAAGTAGTGAAAATTTACGAAACTAACACGGGACTCCCCGCTTGAAAACTAAGTCAAAAAATGCACTTTTTCACACTGAAGCTTGAAAATAGGCCATCGGTGGCCCAAAATTGTGTAACAGTCACGAGAACCCCAACGGAATACCTCAAACACCTCAAGAAGAACCAATGTAAGTTGTGAAAACTTATAGAACTGGCACGGGACTTTTGGCTTGTAAACTAAGTCAAAAAATGCACTTTTTTCACAATTAAGGTTGAAAATAGGCCATCGGGGGCCAAAATTGTGTAACTGTCACTAGAACCCCCGCGAAACACCCCAAGCACCTCGAGATAGACCAATGTAAGTTGTGGAAACTTCCAGAACTAGTATGGGAGTCCCAGTTTGAAAACTAGGTCGAAAAAGGCACTTTTCTCACACTTGAGCTTGAAAAAAGACCATCGGGGGCCAATATCGTGTAACAGAGTGGAGAAGGCCCGGGGAACACCGTAAACACCTCAGGAGGGACCAATTTAAGTTGTGGAAATGTACGGAATAGGCACAGGACTCCCAGTTTAAAAACTAAGTCAAAAAATGTACTTTTCTCACACTTATGGTTGAAAATAGGCTATCGAGGCCCAAAATCGTGTAAGAGTCACGAGAAGGCCCCAGGAAGACCTCAAACAGCTCGGGAGAGACCAATGTAAGTTGTGGAAACTTACGGAAGTAGCACGGGACTCCCGGTTAGAAAACTAAATCCAAAAAGGCACATCTCTTTACTTAAGCTTGAAAATAGGCCATCGAGGCCAAAACAGTGTTAAAGTCATGAAAAGGCCCGGGGAACATGTCAAACACCTCGGGAGGGACCAATGTAAGTTTTGGAAACTTACGGAACTAGCACGGGACTTCCGGTTTGAAGACTATGTCGAAAAAGGCACTTTTTGCACACTTAAGCTTGAAAATAGGCCATCAGGGCCAAAATCATGTAACAGTCACGAGAAGGCCTGGGGAACACCTCAGACAAAAAATGTACTTTTTTCACACTTAAGCTTGAAAATCGGCCATCGGGAGCCAAAATCGTGTAATAGTG
The DNA here is from genome assembly GCA_030407325.1 of Camellia japonica. NCBI lineage: Eukaryota > Viridiplantae > Streptophyta > Magnoliopsida > Ericales > Theaceae > Camellia > Camellia japonica. The sequence continues at coordinate 129,098,898 of JAPPVO010000036.1, read as the reverse complement.
ACGAGAAGGCTTAGGGAACATCTCAAACACCTCGAGATGGACCAATGTAAGTTTCGGAAACTTAAAAAACTCGCACGGGACTCCCAACTTGAAAACTAAGTCGAAAAAGGTACTTTTTTCACAATAAAGCTTGAAAATAGGCCATTGGGGGCCAAAATTGTGTAACATTCACAAGAATACTCGGAAAAAACCTCAAACACCTTAACAGAGACCAATGTAAGTTGTGGAAACTTACAAAACTAGCACGGGACTTCCGATTTGAATACTGAGTTGAAAAAGGCACTTTTTTCACACTTAAGCTTGAAAACAGGCCATTGGGGGCCATAATCGTGTAACAGTCACGAGAATGCCCAAGGATAATCTCAAACACCTCGGGAGGGACCAATGTAAGTTGTGGAAACTTGCGGAACTAGCATGGGAATTCTGGTTTGAATACTGAGTTGAAAAAGGCACTTTTTTCACACTTAAGCTTTAAAATAGGCCATCGGGGCCAAAAATCATGTAACAGTTACGAGAAGTCTCAGGGAACACCTCAAACGCCTCGGGAGGGACCAATGTAAGTTGTGGAAACTTACGGAACTAGCTCGGGACTCCCGGTTTGAAAACTAAGTCAAAAAATGCACTTTTCAAACACATAAGCTTGAAAATAGGCCATTGAAGACAAAACTCGTGTAATACTCACAAGAAGGACCGAGAACACCTCCAATACCTCAAGAGGGACTAACGTAAGTTGTGGAAACTTACGGAACTAGTACGGGACTTCCGATTTGAAAACTAAGTCGAAAAAGTCACTTCTCTCACACTTAAGCTAGAAAATAGGCATTTGGGGGACAAAATCGTGTAACAGTCATGAGAAGGCCCAGGGAACACCTCGGGAGAGACCAATGTTAGTTGTGAAAACTTGCAGAACTAGCATGGGACTCCTGGTTTGAAAACTAAGTCAAAAAATTCAATTTTTTCACGTTTATGCTTGAAAATAGGCCATCGGCGGCCAAAATTGTGTAACAATCATGAGAAGGCCTAGGGAACACCACCAACACCTTGGGAGGGACAACGTAAGTTTTGAAAAATTACGGACCTAGCACCGGACTTCCGGTTTGAAAACTAAGTCGAAAAAATCACTTTTTTCACACTTCACCTTGAAAATAGGCCATCGGGGGGCCAAAATCGTGTAACAGTCACGAGAAGGCCCGGGGAATACCTCCAACAACTCAAGAGGGACCACTGTAAGTTTTGAAAACTTACAGAACTAGCACGGGGCTCTCGGTTTGAAACTAAGTCCAAAAAGGCACTTTTTTCACACTTAAGCTTAAGAATAGGCCATCGGGGAATAAAATCATGTTACAGTCACGAGAAGGCCTCAGGAACACATCAAACACTTCAGGAGGGACCAATGTAAGTTGTGAAAACTTACGGAACTAGCACGGGACTCCCGGTTTGAAAACTAAGTCAAAAAATGTATTTTTTTCACACTTAAGCTTGAAAATTGGCCATCGGTGGCCAAAATTGTGTAACAGTCAAGAGAAGGCCTGGGGAACACCTCAAACACCTCGACAGGGACCAATGTAAGCTGTGGAAACTTATGGAACCAGCACGGGACTCCCGGATTGAAAACTAAGTAAAAAAATGCACTTTTTTCACACTTAAGCTTGAAATTTGGCCATCGGGGGCAAAAATAAGGTAACAGTAATGAGACTTCCCGGGGAACCCCTCAAATAGCTCGGGAGGGACCAATGTAAGTTATGGAAACTGACGGAACTGGCACGGGACTCCCGGTTTGAAAACTAAGTCAAAAAATGCACTTTTTTCACACTTAAGGTTAAAAATAGGTCATCGGGGATCAAAATCATGTAACTATCATGAGCAGTCCCGGGGAACACCTCAAACACCTCGAGAGGACCAATGTATGTTGCGGGAACTTACAGTACTAGCACGGGACTCCCAGTTTGAAAACTAAGTCGAAAAATGCGCTTTTTTCATATTTAAGCTTGAAAATAGGCCATCAAGGGCCAAAATTGTGTAACAGTCACGAGAAGGCCGGGGGAATACCTCAAACACCTCGGGAGGGAGCAATCTAAGTTTTGAAAACTTACAGAATTGGCACGAGACTCCCGGTTTAAAAACTAAGTCAAAAAATGTACTTTTTCACACTTAAGGTTGAAAATAGACCATCGGGGGCCAAAATCGTGTAACAGTCATGAGAAGGCCTGGGGAAAACCTCAAACACCTCGGGAGGGACCAATGTAAGTTGTGGAAACTTATGGAACTGGCACGGGACTCCCGGTTTTAAAACTAAGTCAAAAAATGTACTTTTTTCACACTTAAGGTTGAAAATAGGCCATCGGGGGCCAAAATTGTGCAACAATGATGAGAAGTCCCGGGAAACACCTCAAAGTGAGGAACCAATGTAAGTTGTGGAAACTGACGGAACTAGCACGGGACTCCCGGTTTGAAAACTAAGTTGAAAAAGGTACTTTTTTCACACTTAAGCTTGAAAATAGGCCATCAGGTGCCAAAATCGTGTAACAGCTACGAGAAGGCCCAGGGTACACATTAAAAACCTCGGGAGTGACCAATGTAAGTTGTGGAAACTTATGGAACTAGCATGGGACTCCTGATTTAAAAACTAAGTAAAAAAATGCATTTTTTTCACACATAAGCTTACCATTAGGGGCCAAAATTGTGTAACAGTCACGAGAAGGCCCGAGGAAAACCTCAAACACCTCGAGAGAGACCAATTTAAATTTTGGAAACTTATAGAACTAGCACGGAACTCCGCGTTTGAAAACTAAGTCGAAAAAGGCACTTTTTCATACCTAAGCTTGAAAATAGGCCATCTGGGGCCAAAATCGTGTAACTATCATGAGAAGGTCCGGGGAACACGTCAAACACATCGGGAGGGACCAACGTAAGTTGTGGAAAATTACGAAACTGGCACAAGATTCTAGGTTTGAAAACTAAGTCAAAAAATGTATTTTTTTTTCACACTTAAGGTTGAAAATAGGCCATCGGGGGGCCAAAATTGTGTAGCAGTCACGAGAAGCCCGGGGAAAAACTCAGACACCTCGAGAGGGAACAATGTGAGTTGCGAAAGCTTACAGAAGTAGCACGGGACTCCCGATTTGAAAACTAAGTCGAAAAAGGCACTTTTTTCACACGTAAGCCTTAAAATAGGCCATCGGGGGCCAAAATTGTGTAACAATCACGAGAAGGCTTGGGGAACAACTCAAACACCTCGAGAGGGACCAATGTAACGGGACTCCCGGTTTGAAAACTAAGTCGAAAAAGGCACTTTTTTTCACACTTAGGCTTGAAAATAGGTCATCGGGGGCCAAAATCGTGTAACAGTCACGAGAAGGCTGGGGAACACCTCAAACCCCTCGGGAGGGAGCAATGTATGTTGTGAAAACTTACGGAACTGGCACAGGACTCCCGGTTTGAAAACTAAGTCAAAAAATGCACTTTTTTCACACTTAAGGTTGAAAATAGCCATCGGGGGGCAAAAATCGTGTAACAGTCATGAGAAGGCCCGGGGAAAACCACAAACACCTCGGTAGGGAACAATGTAAGCTGTAGAAACTTATGGAACTAGCACGGGACTCTCGGTTTGAAAACTAAGTCAAAAAATGCATTTTTTTCACATTTAAGGTTGAAAATGGGCCATCGGGGCCAAAATTGTGTAACAATAATGAGAAGGCCTGGAGAAGACCTCAAACACCTCGGGAGAGACCAATGTAAGTTGTGGAGATTTACGGAACTAGCACGGGACTCCCGATTTGAAAACTAAGTCCGAAAAGGCACTTTTCTCACACTTAAGATTGAAAATAGGCCATTGGAGGCGAAAATCGTGTAACAGACATGAGCAGGACCTCGAAAACACATCAACAACCTCGAGAGAGACCAATGTAAGTTGTGGCAATTTACGGAACTAGCACGGGACTTCTAGTTTGAAAACTAAGTCGAAAAAGGTTATTTTTTCACACTTAAGCTTGAAAATAGGCCATCAGGGGCCAAAATCGTGTAACAGTCATGAGAAGGCCCAGAGAACACCTCGGGAGGGACCAATGTATGTTGGGGAAACTTACAGAACTAGCACGAGACTCCCGGTTTGAAATCCAAGTCAAAAAATGCACTTTTTTCACACTTAAGCTTGAAATAGGCCATCGGGGGCCATAATTGTGTAATAGTCACGAGAAGGTTCGGAGAACACCACAAGCACCTTGAGATGGACCAATGTAAGTTGTGGAAACTTACAGAACTAACAGGGGACTCCCTGTTTGAAAACTAAGTCGAAAAAGACACTTTTCACACTTAAACTTGAAAATAGGCCGTCGGGGGCGAAAATTGATTAACAGTCACGAGAAGGCCCAGGGAACACCTCACACACCTCAGGAGGGACCAATGTAAGTTGTGAAAACTTACGGAACTGGCACGGGACTCTCGGTTTGAAAGCTAAGTGAAAAAATGCACTTTTTTCACACTTAATCTTTAAAATAGGCCATCGGAGACCAGAATTGGGTAACAGTCACGAGAAGGCTCGCAGAACACATCAAACATCTCAAAAGGGGCCAATGTAAGTTGTGGAAACTTACAGAACTAGCACGGGACTCCCGGTTTGAAGACCAAGTCGAAAAAGGCACTTTTTTCACACTTAAGCTTGAAAATAGGCCTTCAGGAGCCAAAATCGTGTAACAGTCACGAGAAGGCCAGGGGAACTCCTCAAGCACCTCGGGAGGGACCAATGTAAGTTGTGAAAACTTACGGAACTAGCATGGGACTACCAGTTTGAAAACTAAGTAAAAAAATGCACTTTTTTCAAACTTCAGGTTGAAAATATGCCATCGAGGCCCAAAATCGAGTAACAGTCACAAGAAGGCTAGGGGAACACCTCAAACACCTCGGGAGGGACCAATGTAAGCTATGGAAACTTACGGAACTAGCACGGGACTCCCAGTTTAAAAACTAAGTCTGAAAAGGCACTTTTTCACATTTAAGCTTGAAAATAGGCCATTGGGATCCAAAATCGGGTAACAGTCACGAGATGGCCCAAGGAACACCTCAAACACCTCGGGAGGGACCAATGCAATTTGTGAAAATTTACGGAACTTGCACGGGACTCCCCGCTTGAAAACTAAGTCAAAAATTGTACTTTTTTCACACTTAAGGTTGAAAATAGGCCATCGGGGGCCAAAATTGTGTAATAGTCACAAGAACCCCAGCGGAACACCTCAAACACCTCAGGAGGGACCAATGTATGTTGGGGAAACTTACGGAACTAGCGTGGGACTCCCGACTTGAAAATTAAGTCAAAAAATGTACTTTTCAAACACTTAAGCTTGAAAATAGGCTATCAGGGGCCAAAACCGTGTAACAGTCACAAGAACCCCCATGGAACACCCCAAACACCTCGAGATGGACCAATGTAGGTTTTGGAAACTTACAGAACTAGCACGGGAGTCCCGGTTTGAAAACTAGGTAGAAAAATGCAGTTTTTTCACACTTAAGCTTGAAAATAGGCCATTGGGGGCCAATATTCTGTAACAGTCAGGAGAAGGCCCAGGGAACAGCTCAAACACCTCGGGAGGGACCAATATAAGTTGTGGAAACTTACAGAACTTGCACGGGACTCCCGGTTTCAAAACTAAGTTGAAAAAGACATTTTTCTCACACTTAAGCCTGAAAATAGGCCATCGAGGGCCAAAATCGTGTAACAGTCACGAGAAGGCCTGGCGAGCACCTCAAACACCTCAGAAGGGACCAATATAAGTCTTGAAAACTTACGGAACTAGCAAGGGACTCCTGGTTTGAAAACTATGTAAAGAAATGCACTTTTCTAACACTTAATCTTGAAAATAGGCCATCGGGAGCCAAAATCGTGTAACAGTCATGAGAAGTCCCAGGGAACACCTCAAACCCCTCAGGAGGGACCAATGTAGGTTGTGGAAACTTACAGAATTAGCACGGGACTCCCGGTTTGAAAACTATGTAAAGAAATGCACTTTTCTAACACTTCAGCTTGAAAATAGGCTATCGGGGGCCAAACTCGTGTAACAGTCACGAGAAGGCCCGGGGAACTCCTCCAACACTTCGGGAGGGACCAATTTAAGTTGTGGAAACTTACGGAACTTGCACGGGACTCCCGATTTGAAAACTAAGTCAAAAAAGGCACTTTGCGTTACTTAAGCTTGAAAATAGGCTATCGAGGTCCAAAATCGTGTAACAGTGATGAGAAGGTCTGGAGAACACCTCCAACACCTCGGGAGGGACCATTGTAAGTTGTGAAAACTTACAGAACTGGCACGGGACTCCCAGTTTCAAAACTAAGTCAAAACATGCACGTTTCTAACAATTAAGCTTTAACATTGGACATCAGGAGCCAAAATCGTGTAACAGTCACGAGAAGGCCTGAAGAACATCTCAAATACCTCGGAAGGGATCAATGCAAGTTGTGAAAACATACGGAACTAGCACGGGACTCCCGGTTTGAAAACTAAATTCAAAAAGGCATTTTTCTCACACTTAAGCTTGAAAATAGGCCATCAGAGGCCAAAATTGTGTAACAGTCATGAGATGGCCCGGGGAACACATCAAACACCTCGGAAGGGACCAATGTAAGTTGTGGAAACTTACGAAACTAGCACAGGACTTCCTGTTTAAAAACTAAGTTGAAAAAGGCATTTTTTTCACACTTAAGCTTGAATTGAAAATAGGCCATCCGGGGGCAAAATCGCGTAAGAATCATGAGAAGGCCCAGAGAACACCTCAAACACCTCGGAAGGGACCAATGTATGCTTTGGAAACTTATGGAGCCAGCATGGGATTCCCGTTTGAAAACTAAGTCGAAAAATGCTCTTTTTCACACTTAAGCTTGAAAATAGGCCATCGGGGGCCATAATCGTGTAACAGTCACGAGAAGGCCCAGGGAATACCTCAAACACATTGGAAGGGACCAATGTAAGTTGGGGAAACTTATGGAACTAGCACGGGACTTCCGGTTTGAATACTAAGTTGAAAAAGGAACTTTTTTCACACTTAAGCTTTAAAATAGGCCATCGGGGGCCAAAATCGTGTAACAGTCACGAGAAGTCCCGGGGAACACCTCAAACACCTCGGGAGGGACCAATGTAAGTTGTGAAAACTTACGGAACTAGCTCGGCACTCCCGGTTTGAAAACTAAGTCAAAAAATGCACTTTTCAAACACTTAAGCTTGAAAATAGGCCATTGGAGGCCAAAATCGTATAACAGTCACGAGAATGACCGCGGAACACCTCCAACACCTCAGGAGGGACTAACGTAAGTTGTGAAAAATTACGGAACTAGCATGGGACTCCTGATTTGAAAACTAAGTCAAAAAATTCACCTTTTCACATTTATGCTTAAAAATAGACCATTCAAAATTGTATAATAATCATGAGAAGGCCTGGGGAAAACCACCAACAACTCAGGAGGGACCAACGTAAGTTTTGAAAACTTATGGAATTAGCACGGAACTTCCGGTTTGAAAACTAAGTCGAAAAAGTCACTTTTTTCACACTTAAGTTTGAAAATAGGCCATCGGGGGCAAAAATTGTGTAACAGTCACGAAAAGGACCGGGGAACACCTCAAACACCTCGGGAGGGACCAATGTAAGTTGTGGAAACTTATGGAACTAGCACAGGACTGCCGATTTGAAAACTAAGTCGAAAAAGACAATTTTTTCAAACTTAAGCTTGAAAATAGGCCATCGGGGGCGAAAAATGTGTAACAGTCACGAGAAGGCCCAGGGAACACCTCGAACACCTCGGGAAGGACCAATGTAAGTTGTGGAAACTTACGGAACTAGCACGGGACTTCCGGTTTGAAGACCATGTCGAAAAATGCACTTTTTTCACACAAGCTTGAAAATAAGCCATCGGGGTCCAAAATCCTGTAACAATGACGAGAAGGCCCAAAGAACATCTCAAACACCTCGTGAGGGACCAATGTAAGTTGTGGAAACTTACAAAACTTGCACGGGACTCCCAGTTTGAAAACTATGTCAATAAATGTACTTTTTTCATACTTAAGCTAGAAAATAGGCCATCTAGGGCCAAAATTGTGTAACAATCACGAGAAGGACCAGGGAACACTTCAGACACCACGGGAGGGACCAATGCAAGTTATGGAAACTTACAGAACTAGTACGGGACTCCTGGTTTGAAAACTAAGTCGCAAAAGTAACTTTTTTCACACTTAATCTGGAAAATAGGCCATCGTGGGCCAAAATAGTGTAACAGTCATGAGAAGGTCCGGGGAACACCTCAAACACCTTGAGAGAGACCAATGTAAGTTGTGGGAACTTACAGAATTGGCTTGGGACTCCCGGTTTGACAACTAAGTCGAAAAAAGCACTTTTCTCACACTTAAGCTTAAAAATAGTCCATTGGTGGCCAAAATCATGTAACAGTCACGAGAAGGCCCGGCGAACACCTCAAACACCTCAGGAGGGACCAATATAGATTGTGGAAACTTACAAAACTAGCACGGGACTCCCGATTTGAAAACTATGTATAGAAATGCACATTTCTAACACTTAAACATGAAAATAGGCCATCGGGGACCAAACTCGTGTAACAGTCACGAGAAGGCCCAGCAAACACCTCTAACACCTCGTGACTGACCAATGTAAGTTTTGGAAACTTAAGGAAATATCACGGGACTCTCGGTTTGAAAACTAAGTCAAAAAATGCACTTTTCTAACACTTAAGCTTGAAAATAGGCTATCGGGGGCCAAAACCGTGTAACAGTCACGAGAACCCCCACGAAACACCCCAAACACCTCAAGATGGACCAATGTAAGTTTTGGAAACTTACAGAACTAACACGGGAGTCCCGGTTTGAAAACTAGGTCGAAAAAGGCACTTTTTTCACACTTAAACTTGAAAATAGGCCATCGGGGGCCAATATCGTGTAATAGTCACGAGAACCCCAGCGGAACACCTCAAACACCTCAGGAGGGACCAATGTATGTTGGGGAAACTTACAGAACTAGCACGGGACTCCCGGTTGAAAACTAAGTCAAAAAATGCACTTTTCAAACACTTAAGCTTGAAAATAGGCTATCGGGGGCCAAAATCATGTAACAGTCACGAGAAGGCCCGACGAACACCTCAAACACCTCGGGAGGGAACAATGTATGTTGTTGAAAATATGGAACTAGCACGGGACTCCCGGTTTTAAAAGTAAGTTAAAAAATTCACTTTTTTCACACTTAAGCTTGAAAGTAGGCCGTCGATGGCCAAAATCGTGTAACAGTCACGAGAAGGCCTAGGGCACACCTCAAACTCCTCGGGAGGGACCAATGTCAGTAGGGAAACTTACGAATTAGCACGGGAGTCCCGGAAATCTTCGAAAAAATTTTTCACACTTAAGGTTGAAAATATGCCATCGGGGGCCAAAATCGTGTAACAGTCACGAAAAGGCACAGGGAATGCCTTAAACACCTCAAGAGGGACCAATGTAAATTGTGAAAACTTACGGAACTAGCACGGGACACCCAGTTTGAAAACTAAGTCCAAAAAGGCAAATTTCTCACACTTAAGCTTGAAAATAGGCCATTAGAGGCAAAATAGTCTAACAGTCACGAGAAGGCCCAGGGAATACATCATACATCTCAGGAGGGACCAATGTAAGTTGTGAAAACTTACGGAACTAGCACGGGACTTCCGGTTTGAAAACTAAGTCAAAAAAGTCGCTTTTTTCACACTTAAGCTTGAAAATAAGCTATCAGAGGCTAAAATCATGTAACAGTCACGAGAAAGCCTGGGGAACACCTCAAACACCTCAGGATGAACCAATATAAGTTGTGGAAACTTATGGAACTAGCACGGGACTCCCGGTTTGAAAACAAAGTCAAGAAATGCACTTTTCAAACACTTAAGCTTCAAAATAGGCCATGGGGGGCCAAAATCATGTAACAGTCACGAGAACGCCCGGGGAACACCTCCAACACCTCGGGAGGGACCAACGTAATTTGTGAAAACTTACCGAACAAGCACGGGACTCCCGGTTTTCAAAACTAAGTCGAAAAAGGCACTTTCTTCACACTTAAGTTTGAAAATAGGCCATATGGGGCCAAAATCGTGTAACAATCACGAGAAGGCCAAAGAAACACCTCAAAGGCCTTGAGAGGGACCAATGGATGTTGTGGAAACTTACGGAACTATTACGAGACTTCTGGTTTGAATACTATGTCGAAAAAGACGCTTAAGCTTGAAAATAGGCCATCGGGGTCCAAAATCCTGTAACAGTCACGAGAAGGCCCAAGGAACACCTCAAACACCTCGGGAGGGACCAATGTAAGTTGTGGAAACTTACGGAACTTGCACGGGACTCCCCGCTTGAAAACTAAGTCAAAAATTGCACTCTTTTTCACACTTAAACTTGAAAATAGGCCATCGAGGGCCAAAATTGTGTAACAGTCAGGAGAACCCCAGCGAAACCCCTCAAACACCTCGAGAGGGACCAATGTAAGTTGTGAAAACTTACGGAACTAGCACGGGACTCCCGGCTTGAAAACTAAGTCAAAAAATGCAGTTTTTTCACACTTGAGGTTGAAAATAGGCCATCGCGGGGGCCAAAATTGTGTAACAGTCAGGAGACCCCCGTGGAACACCCCAAATATCTCGAGATGGACCAATGTACATTTTGGGAACTTATAGAACTGGCATGGGAGTCCCGGTGTGAAAACTAAGTCGAAAAAGGCACTTTTGTCTGACTTAAGCTTGAAAATAGGCCATCGAGGGCCAAAATCGTGTAACAGTCATGAGAAGGCCCGGGGAACACTTCAAACACCTCAGGAGGGGCCAATGTAAGTTGTGGACATTACGGAACTAGCACGGGACTCCCGGTTTGAAAACTAAGTCGAAAAAGCCTCTTTTTTCACACTTAAGCTTGAAAATAGGCCATCGGGGGACCAAAATTGTGTAACAGTCACGAGAAGGCCCGCGGAACACCTCAATCACAATGGGAAGGACCAATGTAAGTTGTGAAAACTTATGAAAGTGGCATGGCGCTCTGGTTTGAAAACTAAGTCAAAAAATACACTTTTTTCACACTAAATGTTGAAAATAGGTCATCGGGTGCCAAAATCGTGTAACAGTCACGAGAAATCCCGGGGAACACCTTAAACACCTCAGGGGGGACCAATGTAAGTTGTGGAAACTTACGGAATTAGCACGGGTCTCCCGATTTAAAAACTAAGTACAAAAAGACACTTTTCTCATACTTATGCTTGAAAATAGGCCATCGGGGGCCAAACTAGTGTAACAGTCAAGAGAAGGCCCCGGGAACACATCAAACTCCTCGGGCGGGACCAATGTAAGTTTTGGAAATTTACGGAACTAGCACGGGACTTCTGGTTTGAAAACTAAGTCGAAAAAGGCATTTTTTTCACACTTAAGCTTGAAAATAGGCCATCGGGGGCGAAAATAGTGTAACAATCACGAGAAGGCCCAGGAACACCTCAAACACCTCGAGAGGGACCAATGTGTGTTTTGGAAACTTATGAAACTAGCACGGGACTCCCGATTTGAAAACAAAGTCGAAAAAGACACTTTTTTTATACTTAAGCTTGAAAATAGGCCATCGGGGGCCATAATCGTGTAACAGTCATGAGAATGCCCAGGGAATACCGCAAACACCTCGGGAGGGACCAATATAAGTCGTGGAAACTTACGGAACTAGCACAAGACTTCCGGTTTGAATACTAAGTCGAAAAAGACACTTTTTTCACACTTAAGCTTTAAAATAGTCCATCGGGGGCCAAAACCGTGTAACAGTCACGAGAAGTCCCGGGGAACATCTCAAACCCCTCGGGAGGGACCAATGTAAGTTGTGGATGCTTACGGAACTAGCTCGGGACTCCCGGTTTGAAAACTAAGTCAAAAAATGCACTTTTCAAACACTTAAGCTTGAAAATAGGCCATTGGAGGCCAAAATCGTGTAACAGTCACGAGAAGGACCGGGGAACACCTCCAACACCTCAGGAGGGACTAACGTAAGTTGTGGAAACTTATGGAACTAGCACGGGACTTCCGGTTTGAAAACTAAGTCGAAAAAGTCACTTTTTTCACACTTAAGTTTGAAAATAGGCCATCGGCAGGCAAAATTGTGTAACAGTCACGAGAAGGACCGGGGAACACCTCAAACACCTCGTGAGGGACTAATGTAACCGATTTGAAAACTAAGTCGAAAAAGACAATTTTTGCACACTTAAGCTTGAAAATGCCATCGGGGGCGAAAATCGTGTAACAGTCACGAGAAGGCCCAGGGAGCACCGCAAACACCTCGGGAGGGACCAGTGTAAGTTGGTGAAACTTACGGAACTAGAACAAGACTTTCGGTTTGAACCTAAGTCGAAAAAGATACTTTTTTCACGCTTTAGCTTGAAAATTGGCCTCGGTGTGCCAAAATCGTGTAACAGTCATGGGAAGACCGGGGTACACCTTAAACACCTTGGGAGGGAACAATGTAAGTTGTTGAAAATACGGAACTAGAACGGGAATCCCGGTTTTAAAAGTAAGTTAAAAAATTTACTTTTTTCACACTTAAGCTTGAAAATAGGTCGTCGATGGCCAAAATTGTGTAACAGTCATGAGAAGGTGCAGGGAACACCTCAAACTCCTTCGGAGAGACCATTGTCAGTAAGGGAAACTTACGGAATTAGCATGGGACTCCAGGTTTGAAATCTAAGTCGAAAAATGCACTTTTTTCACACTTAAGGTTGAAAATAGGTCATCGAGGGCCAAAATCGTGTAACAGTCACGAGAAGGCATGGGGAACACCTCAAACATCTCGAGAGGGACAAGTGTAAGTTGTGGAAACTTACAGAACTAGCACGAGACTCTCAGTTTGAAAACTAAGTCCAAAAAGGCAAATTTATCACACTTAAGCTTGAAAATAGGCCATCAGGGGCCAAAATAGTCTAACATTCATGAGAAGGCCCAGGGAACATGTCAAACATCTCGGGAGGGACCAATGTAAGTTGTAAAAACTTACGGAACTAGCATGAGACTTTTGGTTTGAAAGCTAAGTCGAAAAAGCCACTTTTTTCACACTTAAACTTGAAAATAGGCCATCGGCAGCCAAAATAGTGTAACAGTCACGAGAAGGCTTGGGGAACACCTCAAACACCTCAGGAGGGAGCAATATAAGTTGTGGAAGCTTACGGATCTAGCACGAGACTCTCGGTTTGAAAACAAAGTCAAAAAATTTACTTTTCAAACACTTAAGCTTGAAAATAGGCCATCGGGGGCCGAAATCGTGAAACAGTCATGAGAAGGCCCAGGGAACAACTCCAGCACCTCAGGAGGGTCCAACGTAACTTTTCAAAACTTATGGACCTAGCATGGGACTCCCGGTTTGAAAACTAAGTCGAAAAATGCACTTTTTTCACACTTAAGTTTGAAAATAGGCCATCTGGGGCCAAAATCATGTAACAGTTTTGAGAAGGCCAAAGGAACACCTCAAAGGCCTCAGGATGGACCAATGTAAGTTGTGGAAACTTACGGAACTAGCACTGGACTCTCGGTTTGAAAACTATGTCAAAAAATAAACTTATTTGACAATTAAGCTTGAAAACGGGCCATCGAAGCCCAAAATCATGTAACAGTCACGAGAAGGGTCGGGCAATACCTCAGACACCTCGAGAGGGACCAATGTAAGTTGTGGAAATTTACAGAACAAGCACCGGACTCCCGGTCTTAAAACTAAGTCGAAAAAGGCACTTTTTTCACATTGAAGCTTGAAAATAGGCCATCGGGGGCCAAAATCGATTAACAGTCGCAAGAAAGCCCGGGGAAAACCTTAAACACCTTGGGAGGAAACAATGTAAGTTGTGGAAACTTACAGAATTGCCACGGGACTCCCGGTTTGAAAACTAAGTCTAAACATGCACTTTTTTCACACTTAAGGTTGAAAATTGGCCATCGGCAGCCAAAATCGTGTAACAGTCACGAGAAGGCCCAAGGAACATCTCACATGCCTCGGGACATACCAATGTAAGTTTTAGAAACTTACGGAACTAGCACGGGACTCCCGGTTGGAAAACTAAGTTAAAAAATACAGTTCTTTCACATTTAAGCTTGAAAATCGGCCATCGGGGGCCAAAATTGTGTAACAGTTATGAGAAGGCACGAGGAACACCTAAAACACCTCAAGAGGGACTAATGTAAGTGGTGGAAATTTACAGAACTAGCACGGGAGTCCCGGTTTGAAAACTAAGTGGAAAAAGGCACTTTTTTGAAACTTAAGTTCAAAAATAGGCCATCAGGGGCCAAAATCGCATAACGGTCACGAGAAGGCCTAGGGAACACGTCAAACACCTCGGTAGGGACCAATGTAAGTTGTGCAAACTTACGGAACTGGCACGGGACTCCCGGTTTGAAAACTAAGTAAAAAAATGCACTTTTTTCACACTTAAGGTTAAAGATAGGCCATCGGGGGCCAAAATCATGTAGCATTCAGGAGAACACCCAGGGAACACCTTGGGAGGGATCAATGTATGTTATTGAAACTTACAAAACTAGCACGGGATTGCCGGTTTGAAAACTAAGTCGAAAAAGGCACGTTTCTCACACTTAGGCTTGAAAATTGGCCATCGGGGGCCAAAATCGTGTAACTGTCACGAGAAGGCCCATGGAACACATCAAACAACTTGGGAGGGACCAATATAAGTTGTGGAAACTTACGGAACTAGCATGGGACTTCCGGTTTGAAAACTAATTTGAAAAAGGCACGTTTCTCACACTTAAGCTACAAAATAGGCAATCAGGGACCAAAATCGTGTAACAGTCACGAGTAGGCCCATGGAACACCTTAAACACCTCGGGAGGGACCAATGTAAGTTGAGAAAACTTATGGAACTAGTACGGGACTCCTGGTTTGAAAACTATATCAAAAAAATGCACTTTTTTCACATTTAAGCTTGTAAATAGGCCATCGGGGGGCCAAAATTGTGTAACTATCACGAGAAGGCTCGGGGAACACCGCAAACACCTCGGGAGGGACCAATGAAAGTTGTGGAAACTTACGGAACTTGCACGGGACTCTTGGTTTGAAAATTAAGTCAAAAAATGCACTTTTTCCCACTTAATCATGAAAATAGGCCATTGGGTGCCAAAATTGTGTAACAGGCACGAGAAAGCCTAGAGAATACCTCGAACGCCTCCAGGGGGACCAATGTAGGTTGTGGAAACTTACAAAACTAGCACAGGACTGCCGGTTTGAAAACTAAGTCGAAAAAGGTACTTTTTTCACACTTAAGCTTGAAAATAGGCATCGGGGGCCAAAATCGTATAACAATCACGAGATGGCCCAGGGAACATATCAAACACCTTAGGATGGACCAATGTAAGTTATGGAAACGTATAGAACTTGCACGAGACTTCCAGTTTGAAAACTAAGTTGAAAAAGCCACTTTTTTCACACTTAAGCTTGAAAATAGGCCATCGGGGGCCAAAATCGTATAACAGGCACGAGACTTTCTGAGGAACACCTCAAACACCTCTGGAGGGACCAATGTAAGTTGTGGAAATTACAGGACAAGCATGGGACTCCCAGTTTGAAAACTAAGTAAAAAAATGCACGTTTTTCACTTAAGCTTGAAAATAGGCCATCGGGGGCCAAATTTTTGTAACAGTCACGAGAAGGCCCGGGGAACACCTCAGACGTCTCAAGAGGGACCAATGTAAGTTTTGAAAACTTACAGAACAGGCGCAGGACTCCCGGTTTGAAAACTGAGTTGAAAAAGACACTTTTTTTCACATTTAACCTTGAAAATAGGTCGTCGGGGAACGACATCGATTAACAGTCAGGAGAAGTCCCGGGGAACACCTCAAACACCTTGAGAGGGACCAATGTAAGTTGTGGAAACTTATGAAACTGCCACGGGACTCCCGATTTGAAAACTAAACCAAAACACACACGTTTTTCACACTTAAGGTTGAAAATAGGCCATCGATGGCCAAAATCGATTAACAGTCACGAGAAGGCTCGGGGAACACCTCAAACACCTCGGAAGGGACCAATGTAAGTTTTGGAAACTTACGGAATTACCCCGGAACTTCCGGTTTGAAAACTAAGTCCAAAAAGCCACTTTTCTCACATTTAAGCTTGAAAATTGGCCATCAGGGGCCAAAATCATGTAAAAGTCATGAGAAGGCACAGGGAACATATCAAACACCTCGGAAGGGACCAATGTAAGTTGTGGAAACTTACGAAACTAGCACGGGACTCCCGGCTTAAAAACTAAGTCAAAAGATGCATTTTTTTCACACTTACGCTTGAAAATAGGCCATCGGGGGCCAAAATCGTGTAATAGTCTCGAGTAGGTGTGGGGAACACCTCAAACACCTCAAGAGGGACCAATGTAAGTTGTGGAAACTTATAGAACTAGCACGGGACTCACGATTTGAAAACTAAGTCAAAAAAGGCACCTTTTTCACACTTGAGCTTGAAAATAGTCCATCAGGGGCCAAAATCGTGTAACAGTCACGAGAAGGCCCAGGGAACACCTCAAACACCTTGGGAAGGACCAATGTAAGTTGTGGAAACTTATGGAACTGGCACGAGATTCCGGTTTGAAAACTAAGTCAAAAAATGCACTTTTTTCACTTAAGGTTGAAAATAGGCCATCGGAGGCCAAAATCGTGTAACAGTCATGAGAAGGCCCGAGGAACACCTCAAAGGAACTAGCACGAGACTCCCGGTTTGAAAAATAAGTCCAAAAAGGCAATTTTCTCAAACTTAATTGTGAAAATAGGCCATCATCGGCCAAAATCGTGTAACAGTCACGACAAGGCCCAAGGAACACATCAAACAACTCGGGAGGCACCAATGTAAGTTGTGGAAACTTATGGAACTAGCACGAGACTTCCGGTTTGAAAACTAAGTCGAGAAAGGCATTTTTTTCATATTTAAGCTTGAAAATAGGCCATCGGGTGCCAAAATTGCGTAACAGTCACGAGAAGGCCCAAGGAACACCTTGAACACCTTAGGAGGGACCAATGTAAGTTGTGAAAACTTACAGAACTAGCACGGGACTCCCGGTTTGAAAACAATGTAGCAATCATGAAAATGTCTGAGGAACACCTTAAACACCTCAAGAGAGACCATTGTAAGTTGTGGAAACTTATGGAATTTGAACGGGACTCCCGGTTTGAAAACGAAGCCAGAAAATGCACTTTTTTCACACTTAATCCTGAAAATAGGCCATCGAGGGCCAAAATTGTGTAACAGTCACGAGAAGGCCCGGGGAACACCTCAAACACCTCGAGAGCGACCAATGTAAGTTGTGGGAACTTACCGAACTAGCATGGGACTCCCGGTTTGAAAACTATGTCAGAAAAGTCACTTTTCTCACACTTAAGCTTAAAAATAGGACATCGGGAGCCAAAATCGTGTAACAGTCACGAGAAGGCCCAGGAAACGCATCAAACACCTCGGGAAGGACCAATAGAAGTTGTGGAAACTTACGGAACTAGCATGGGACTTCCGGTTTGAAATCTAAGTCAAGAAATGCACTTTTTTCACACTTAAGCTTGAAAATAGACCATCAGTGACCAAATTCGTGTAACAGTCATGAGAAGGCCGAAGCAACACCTCAAACACCTCGGGGGGGACCAATGCAAGTTGTGAAAATTTACGGAACTTGCACGGGACTCCTTGTTTCAAAACTAAGTCAAAAATTGCACTTTTTTCACACTTAATCTTGAAAATAGGCCATCGAGGGCCAAAATTGTGTAACAGTCATGAGAACCCCAGTGAAACCCCTCAAACACCTCGAGAGGGACCAATGTAAGTTGTGAAAACTTACGAAACTAGCACGGGACTCTCGGCTTGAAAACTAAGTCAAAAAATGCACCTTTTAAACACTTAAGCTTGAAAATA
Organism: Camellia japonica; assembly: GCA_030407325.1. Classification (NCBI taxonomy): domain Eukaryota; kingdom Viridiplantae; phylum Streptophyta; class Magnoliopsida; order Ericales; family Theaceae; genus Camellia; species Camellia japonica. The sequence goes on along the minus strand of JAPPVO010000036.1, from coordinate 129,080,989 downwards.
GATTATTAGGAGCCAAAACCGTGTAATAGTCACGAGAACCCCCGCGAAACACCCCAAATACCTTGAGATGGACCAATGTAAGTTTTGGAAACTTACAGAACTAGCATGGGAGTCCCGGTTTGAAAACTAGGTCGAAAAAGGCACTTTTTTCACACTTAAGCTAGAAAATAGGCCATCGGGGGCCAATATCGTGTAACAGTCAGGTGAAAGCCCGGGGAACACCTCAAACACATCGGGAGGGACCAATGTAAGTTGTTGAAACTTACGGAACTGGCACGGGACTTCCGGTTTGAAAACTGAGTCAAAAAATGCACTTTTCTCACACCTATGGTTGAAAGTAGGCTATCGGGGGCCAAAATCGTGTAACAGTCACGAGAAGGCCCGTGGATTACCTCAAACAGCTCGGAAGGGACCAATGTAAGTTGTGGAAACTTACGAAAGTAGCACGGGACTCCTGGTTTGAAATCTAAGTCCAAAAAGGCACATCTCTTTACTTAAGATTGGAAATAGGCCATCAGGGGCAAAATCGTGTTACAATCACGAGAAGGCCCAGGGGGAAAACATCAAACACCTCGAGAGGGACCAATGTAAGTTGTGGAAACTTATGAAATTAGCACGGGACTTCTGGTTTCAACACTATGTCGAAAAAGACACTTTTTCCACACTTCAGCTTGAAAATAGGCCATCGATGTCCAAAATCCTGTAATAATCATGAGAAGTCCCAGGAACCACTCAAACACCTCGAGAAGGACCGATGTAAGTTGTGAAAACTTACGGAACTTGCACGGGACTCCCAGTTTGAAAAATATGTCAATAAATGTACTTTTTTCACACTTAAGCTTGAAAATAGGCCATCGGGGGCCAAAATCTTGTAACAGTCCCGAGAAGGCTTGGGGAACACCTCAAACACCTCAGGAGGGAACAATGAAAGTTGTGGAAACTTACAGAACTAGTATGGGACTCCCGGTTTGAAAACTAAATTGAAAAAGGAACTTTTTGAGAGAGACCAATGTAAGTTATGGGAACTTGCCGAACTGGCATGGGACTCCCGGTTTGAAAACTAAGTCGAAAAAGGCACTTTTATCACACTTAAGCTTCAAAATAGGCCATCAGGGGGCCAAAATCGTGTAACAGTCACAAGAAGGCCTGATGAACACCTCAAACACCTCCGGAGGGACCAATATAAGTTGTGGAAACTTACGGAACTAGCAGAGGACTCCTGGTTTGAAAACTATGTAAAGAAACGCACTTTTCTAACACTTAAGCCTGAAAATAGGCCATCGGGAGCCAAAATCGTGTAACAGTCATGAAAAGTCCTGAGGAACACCTCAAACACCTCGGGAGGGACCTATGTAGGTTGTGGAAACTTACAGAATTAGCACGGGACTTCCGGTTTGAAAATTAAGTCAAAAAATGCACTTTTTGAACACTTAAGCTTGAAAATAGGCCATCGGGGGCCAAAATCGTGTAACAGTCACGAGAAGGCCTGGGCAACACCTCAAATACCTCAGGAGGGACCAATATAAGTTGTGGAAACTTACAGAACTAGCACGAGACTCCCAGTTTGAAAACTATGTAAAGAAATGCACTTTTCCAACTCTTAAGCTTGAAAATTGGCCATCGGGAGCCAAATTCATGTAACAGTCACGAGAAGGCCCAAGGAACACCTCCAACACCTTGGGAGGAATCAATGTAAGTTGTGGAAACTTATGGAACTTGTATGGGACTCCCGGTTTGAAAACTAAGTCAAAAAAGGCAGTTTACTAACTTAAGCTTGAAAATAGGCCATCGGGGGCCAAAATCGTGTAACAGTGATGAGAAGGCCTGGAGAACACCTCCAACACCTCGGGAGGGACCATTGTAAGTTGTGGAAACTTATGGAACTTGTACGGGACTCCCGGTTTGAAAACTAAGTCAAAAAAGGCAGTTTACTAACTTAAGCTTGAAAATAGGCCATCGGGGGTCAAAATCGTGTAACAGTGATGAGAAGGCCTGGAGAACACCTCCAACACCTCGGGAGGGACCATTGTAAGTTGTGAAAACTTACGGAACTGGCACGGGACTCTCGATTTCAAAACTAAGTCAAAACATGCACGTTTCTAATAGTTAAGCTTTAACATTGGACATCGGGAGCCAAAATCGTGCAACAGTCACGAGAAGGCCCGAAGAACACCTTAAATACCTCAGAAGGGACCAATGCAAGTTATGGAAACATACAGAACTAGCACGGGGCTTCCGATTTGAAAACTAAGTCCAAAAAGGCATTTTTCTCACACTTAAGCTTTAAAATAGGCCATCGGGGGCCAAAATCGTGTAATAGTCACGAGAAATCCCGGGGAACGCCTCAAGCCCCTCGGGAGGGACCAATGTAAGTTTTGGAAACTTACAGAACTAGCTCGGGACCCCTGATTTGAAAACTAAGTCAAAAAATACACTTCTCAAACGCTTTAGCTTGAAAATAGGCCATTGGAGGCCAAAATCGTGTAACAATCACGAGAATGACCGGGGAACACCTCCAACACCTCAAGAGCGACTAACGTAAGTTGTGGAAAATTACAGAACTAGCACGGGGCTCCTGATTTGAAAACTAAGTTAAAAAATTCACTTTTTTACATTTATGCTTAAAAATAGGCCATCGGGGGCCAAAATTGTGTAACAATCATGATAAGGCCTGGAGAACACCACCAATAACTCAGGAGGGACCAATGTAAGTTTTGAAAACTTACGGAACTAGCACGGGTCTTCCAGTTTGAAAACTAAGTCGAAAAAGTCACTTTTTTCACACTTAAGTTTGAAAATAGGCCATCGGGGGCAAAAATTGTGTAACAGTCACGAGAAGGACCGGGGAACACCTCAAACACCTCGGGAGGGACCAATGTAAGTTGTGGAAACTTATGAAACTAGCATGGGACTGCCCATTTGAAAACTAAGTCGAAAAAGACAATTTTTTCACACTTAAGCTTAAAAATAGGCCATCGGGAGTGAAAAACATGTAACAGTCACGAGAAGGCCCGGGGAACACCTGAAACACCTCGAACACCTCGGGAGGGACCAATGTAAGTTATGGAAACCTTACGGAACTAGCACGGGACTTATGGTTTGAAGACTATGTCGAAAAAGGCACTTTTTTCACACTTAAGCTTAAAAATAGGCCATCGGGGTCCAAAATCCTGTAACAATCACGAGAAGGCCCAAGGAACACCTCAAACTCGGGAGGGACCAATGTAAGTTGTGGAAACTTAAGAAACTTGCGCGGGACTCCCAGTTTGAAAACTATGTCAATAAATGTACTTTTTTCATATTTAAGTTTGAAAATAGTCCATTAGGAGCCAAAATCTTGTAACAATCACGAGAAGGCCCATGGAACACCTCAAACACCTCGGGGGGGGGGGGAATAATGTAAGTTTTGAAAACTTACGGAACTAGCCCGGGACTCTCGGTTTGAAAACTAAGTCAAAAAATGCACTTTTTTTACACTTAAGCTTGAAAATAGGCCATCTGGGGCCAAAATTGTGTAACAGTCATGAGAAGGCCCGAGCAACACCTTAGACACCTCGAGAGGGACCAATGCAAGCTGTGGAAACTTACAAAACTAGTACAGGACTCCCGGTTTGAAAACTAAGTCGAAAAAGGAACTTTTTCACACTTAATCCGGAAAATAGGCTGTCGTGGGCCAAAATTGTGTAACAGTCACGAGAAGGCTCGGGGAACACCTCAAACACCTCGAGAGAAACCAATGTAAGTTGTAGAAACTTACAGAACTGGCTTGGGACTCCCGGTTTGAAAACTATGTAAAGAAATGCACTTTTCTAACACTTAAGCTTGAAAATAGGCCATCGGGAGCCAAAATCGTGTAACAGTCACGAGAAGTCCCGAGGAAAACCTTAAACACCTCGAGAGAGACCAATGTAAGTTGTGGGAACTTACAAAACTGGCTTGGGACTCCTAGTTTGAAAACTAAGTCAAAAGAAGCACTTTTCTCACACTTAAGCTTAAAAATAGGCCATTGGGGGCCAAAATCGTGTAACAGTCACGAGAAGGCTCGGCGAACACCTCAAATATCTCAGGAGGGACCAATATAGGTTGTGGAAACTTATGAAACTAGCACAGGACTTCCGGTTTGAAAACTATGCATAGAAATGCACTTTTCAAACACTTAACTATGGAAATTGGCCATCAGGGACCAAACTCGTGTAATAGTCGCGAGAAGGCCCAGCGAACACCTCCACCACCTCGGGAGGGACCAATGTAAGTTGTGGAAACTTAAGGAAATATCACGGGACTCCTGGTTTGCAAACTAAGTTAAAAGATGCACTTTTTGAACACTTAAGAATGAAAATAGGCAATCGGGGGCCAAAATCATGTAACAGTCACGAGAAGCCCGGGGAACAGCTCAAACACCTCAGGAGGGATCAATATAAGTTGTGGAAATTTACGGAACTAGCATGGCACTCCTGGTTTGAAAACTATGTAAAGAAATGCACTTTTCTAACACTTAAGCTTGAAAATAGTCCATTGCGAGCCAAAATCGTGTAACAGTCACGAGAAGTCATGGAGAACACCTCAAACACCTCGGGAGGGACCAATGTAAGTTGTGGAAACTTACGAAACTTGCACAAGACTCCCGCTTTGAAAACTAAGTCAAAAAAGGCACTTTACTAACACTTAAGCTTGAAAATAGGCCATCGTGGGCCAAAATTGTGTAACAGTGATGAGAAGGCCTGGAGAACACCTCCAACACCTTGGGAGGGACCATTGTAAGTTGTGAAAACTTAAGGAACTAGCACGGGACTCCCGGTTTGAAAACTATGTAAAGAAATGCCCTTTTCTAACACTTAAGGTTGAAAATAGGCCATCGGGGGCCAAAATCGTGTAACAATCATGAGATAGCCCGGGCAGCATCTCAAACACCTCAGGAGGGACCAATATAAGTTGTGGAAACTTATGGAACTAGCATGGGACTCCCAGTTTAAAACTATGTAAAGAAATGCCCTTTTCTAACACTTACGGTTGAATATAGGCCATCGGGGCCAAACTCGTGTAACAGTCATGAGAAGGCCTGGGGAACACCTCCAACACCTCTGGAGGGACCAATGTAACTTGTAGAAATTTACGGAACTTGCACAGGACTCCCGGTGTGAAAACTAAGTCAAAAAAGGCACTTTACTAACACTTAAGCTTGAAAATAGGCCACTGGGGGCCAAAATCGTGTACAGGTGATGAGAAGGCCTGGAGAACACCCCTAACACCTCGGGAGGGACCATTGTAAGTTGTGAAAACTTACGAAACTGTCACGGGACTCCCAATTTGAAAACTAAGTCTAAACCTGCATGTTTCTAACAGTTATGCTTGAAAATTGGACTTTTTCACAGAGTCTAAAAAGGCACTTTTTCACACTTAACCTTGAAAATAGGCCATCAGGTGACGAAATCGATTTACAGTCACGAGAAGTCCCAGAGAACAACTCAAACACCTCGGGAGGGACCAATGTACCCTAACTGCCACGAGACTCCCAGTTTGAAAACTAAACCAAAACACGCACTTTTTTCACAATTAAGGTTGAAAATAGGCCATCAATGGCCAAAATCGAGTAAAAGTCACGAGAAGGCTCGAGGAACACCTCAAACACCTCAAGAGGGACTAATGTATATTGTAGAAACTTACGGAACTAGCACGGGACTCACGGTTTCAAAACTAAATCAAAATATGCATTTTTTTCACACTTAAGCTTGAAAATAGGCCATCGGGGGCCAAAATCGTGTAACATTCTCGAGTAGGTGTGGGGAACACCTTAAACACCTCAAGAAGGACTAATGTAAGTTGTGGAAACTTACAGAACTAGCATGGGACTCCCGGTTTGAAAACTAAGTAAAAAAAGGCACTTTTTTCACACTTAAGCTTGAAAATAGTCCATCGGAGCCAAAATCGTGTAACAGTCACGAGAAGGTCTAGGGAACACCTCAAACACCCTGGAAAGGACCAATGTAAGTTGTGGAAACTTATGGAACTGGCACGAGATTCCGGTTTGAAAACTAAGTAAAAAAATGCACTTTTTTCACACTTAAGGTTGAAAATAAGCCATCAGAGGCCAAAATCATGTAACAATCATGAGAAGGCCCGGGGAACATCTCAAAAAAACATCGGGAGTGACCAATGTAAGTTGTGAAAACTTACGAAACTAGCACGAGACTCCCGATTTGAAAACTAAGTCCAAAAAGGCAATTTTCTCACACTTAAGCTTGAAAATAGGCCATCATGGGCCAAAATCGTGTAATAGTCATGAAAAGGCCCAGGGAACACAACAAACAACTTGGGAGACACCAATGTAAGTTGTGGAAACTTACAGAACTAGCACGGGACTTCCGGTTTGAAAACTAAGTCTAGAAAGGCACTTTTTTCACACTTAAGCTTGAAAATAGGTCATCGGGTGCCAAAATTGTGTAACAATCATGAGAAGGCCCAAGGAACACCTCGAACACCTTGGGAGGGACCAATGTAATTTGTGGAAACTTATAGAACTAACACGGGACTCCCGGTTTGAAAACAATGTCAAAAAATGCACTTTTCACAGTTAAGCTTGTAAATAGGTTATCGGGGGCCAAAATCGTGTAGTAGTCACGAGAATCTCCGGGGAACACCTCAAACACCTCAAGAGTGACCAATGTAAGTTGTGAAAACTTACAGAACTTCAATGGGACTCCCAGTTTGAAAATTAAGTAAAAAAATGCACTTTTTTCACACTTAATCGTGGAAATAGGCCATCAGGGGCCAAAATAGTGTAACAGTCACGAGAAGGCCAGGGGAACAGCTCAAACACCTCGAGACCGACCAATGTAAGTTGTGGCAACTTACCGAACTAGCACATGACTCCCGGTTTGAAAACTATGTCGAAAAAGTTGCTTTTCTCACACTTAAGCTTAAAAATAGGATATTGGGAACCAAAATCGTGTATTTTTCGACCTAGTTTTCAAATCGGGAGTCCCGTGCCTATTCATTAAGTTTTCATAACTCAAATTGGTCCCTCCTGAGATGTTCGAGGTGTTCCCCGGGCCGTTTCGTGATTGTTACATGATTTCGGCCCTCCGAGGCCTATTTTCAAGCTTAAGTTTGAAAAAAGTACCTTTTTTGACCTAGTTTTCAAACCAGAAGTCCCGCGCTAGTTCCGTAAATTTTCACAACTTACATTGGTTTCTCCTGAGGTGTTGGAGGTGTTTCACGGGCCTTTTCGGGACTGCTACAGGATTTTTGGCCCTCGATGGCCTATTTTCAAACTTAAGTGTTTAGGAAGTGCATTTTTTGACGTAGTTTTCAAACCGGGAGTCCCATGTGAGTTCTATAAGTTTCCACAACTCACGTTGGTCCCTCCCTAGGTGTTTGAGGTGTTCCTAGACCTTCTCTTGATTGTCACACGATTTTGGCCCCCCGATGGACTATTTTCAAGCTTAGGTGCGAGAAAAGTGCCGTTCCGGACTTAGTTTTCAAATCGGGAGTCCCTTGCCAGTTCTGTAAGTTTTCACAACTTACATTGGTCCCTTCCGAGGTGTTTGATGTGCTCCACGGGTCTTCCCGTGACTGTTACACGATTTTGGCTCCCGACGGCTTATTTTCGAGCTTAAGTGTGAAAAAAGTGCATTTTTTGATTTAGTTCTCAAACTGAGAGTCCCGTGCTATTTCCGTAAGTCTCCGCAACTTACCTTGGACCCTTCCGAGGTGTTTGGGACATTTTTCGGTCCTTCTTGTGACTGTTACATGGTTCTGGCCCCACTCTCCGGTGTCCTATTTCCAAGCTTAAGTGTGGAAAAAGTGTCTCTTTCCAACTTAGTTTTCATACCGGGTGTCCCGTGCTAGTTCTGTAAGTTTTCATAACTCGTGTTGGTCACTCCCAAGGTGTTTGAGGTGTTCCCGGCCCTTCTTGCGACTGTTACATGATTTTGGCCCCCCGATGGCCTACTTACAAGCTTAAGTGTTAGAAAAGTGTATTTTTCGACCCAGTTTTCAAACCGGGAGTCCCGTGCCTGTTTATTAAGCTTTCACAACTCAAATTGGTCCCTCTTGAGATGTTCGAGATGTTCCCCGGGCCTTCTCGTGATTGTTACACGATTTCGGCCCGTCGAGGCCTATTCTCAAGCTTAAGTGTGAAAAAAGTACTTTTTCCGACTGAGTTTTCAAACTGGAAGTCCCGCGCTAGTTCCATAAGTTTCCACAACTTACATTGGTTTCTTTCGAGGTGTTGGAGGTGTTCCACGGGCCTTCTCGGGATTTTTACAGGATTTTGGGGGGCCCCCGATGGCCTATTTTCAAACTCAAGTGTTTAGGAAGTGCATTTTTTTGACTTAGCTTTCAAACCGGGAGTCCCATGCGAGTTCCGCAAGTTTCCACAACTCACGTTGGTCCCTTCCTAGGTGTTTGAGGTGTTCCCCGGACCTTCTCTTGACTGTCACATGATTTTGGGCCCCCGATGGACTATTTTCAAGCTTAGGTGCGAGAAAAGTGCCGTTTCGGACTTAGTTTTCAAACCGGGAGTACCGTGTGCTAGTTTCGTAAGTTTTGACAACTTACATTGGTCCCTCCCGGGGGTGTTTCACGTGTTCCCCGGGCCTTCTCGTGACTGTTACACGATTTTGGCCCCCGACGACTTATGTTCGAGCTTAAGTGTGAAAAAAGTGCATTTTTTGATTTAGTTCTCAGACCAAGAGTCTCGTGCTAGTTCCGTAAGTCTCCGCAACTTACCTTGGACCCTCCCGAGGTGTATGGGGCATTTCCCGGTCCTTCTCGTGACTGTTACATGGTTTTGGCCCTCCCCCGGTGTCCCATTTCAAAGCTTAAGTGTGGAAAAAGTGTCTTTTTCCAACTTATTGTTAAAACCGGGAGTCCCGTGCTAGTTCCGTAAGTTTTCACAACTCTCGTTGGTGACTACCGAGGTGTTTGAAGTGTTCCCGGCCCTTTTTGCGACTGTTACATGATTTTGGCCCCCCGATGGCCTACTTCCAAGCTGAAGTGTTAGAAAAGTGTATTTTCCGACCTAGTTTTCAAATCGGGAGTCCCGTGCTTGTTCGTTAAGCTTTCACAACTCAAATTGGTCCCTCCTGAGATGTGCGAGGTGTTCCCCCAGCCTTCTCATGATTGTTACACGATTTCGGTCCGCCGAGGCCTTTTCTCAAGCTTAAGTGTGAAAAAAGTACATTTTCCGACCTAGTTTTCAAACTGGAAGTCCCGCGCTAGTTCCGTAAGTTTCCACAACTTACATTGGTTTCTCCCGAGGTGTTGGAGGGGTTCCACGGGCCTTCTCGGGACTGTTATAGGATTTTAGGGGGGCCCCGATGGCCTATTTTCAAACTTAAGTGTTTAGGAAGTGCATTTTTTGACTTAGCTTTCAAACTGGGAGTCCCATGCGAGTTCTGTAAGTTTCCACAACTCATGTTGGTCCATCCCTAGGTGTTTGCGGTGTTTCCCGGACCTTTTCTTGACTGTCACATGATTTTGACCCCCCGATGGACTATTTTCAAGCTTAGGTGCGAGAAAAGTGTCGTTTCGTACTTAGTTTTCAAACCGGGAGTCCCGTGCTAGTTACGTAAGTTTCCCTCCCGGGGTGTTTGACATGTTCCCCGGGCCTTCTCGTGACTGTTACACGATTTTGGCCCCCGATGGCTTATTTTCGAGCTTAAGTGTGAAAAAAGTGCATTTTTTGATTTAGTTGTCAAACCGAGAGTCCCGTGCTAGTTCCGTAAGTCTCCGCAACTTACCTTGGACCCTCTCGAGTTGTTTGGGGCATTTCCCGGTCCTTCTTGTGACTGTTAAACGGTTTTGGCCCCCCCTCCGGTGTCCCATTTCCAAGCTCAAGTGTGGAAAAAGTGTCTCTTTCCAACTTAGTTTTCAAACCGGGAGTCTCGTGCGTGCTAGTTCTGTAAGTTTTCACAACTCGCGTTGGTCACTCCCGAGCTGTTTGAGGTTTTCTCGGCCATTCTTGCGACTGTTACATGATTTTGGCCCCCCGATAGCCTACTTCCAAGCTTCAGTGTTAGAAAAGTGTATTTTCCGACCTAGTTTTCAAATCGGGACTCCCGTGCTTGTTCGTTAAGTTTTCACAACTCAAATTGGTCCCTTCTGAGATGTTCGAGGTGTTCTCGGGCCTTCTCGTGATTGTTACACGATTTCGACCCGCCGAGGCCTATTCTCAAGTTTAAGTGTGAAACAAGTACCTTTTCCGACCTAGTTTTCAAACCGGAAGTCCCGCGCTAGTTCTATAAGTTTCCACAACTTACATTGGTTTCTCCCGAGGTGTTGGAAGGGTTCCACGGGCCTTCTCGGGACTGTTATAGAATTTTGGGGTGCCCCCGATGGCCTATTTTCAAACTTAACTGTTTAGGAAGTGCATTTTTTGACTTAACAGCCAAACTGGGAGTGCCATGTGAGTTCTGTAAGTTTCCACGACTCACGTTGGTCCATCCCTAGGTGTTTGCGGTGTTCCCCGGACCGTCTCTTGACTGTCACACGATTTTGGCACCCAGATGGACTATTTTCAAGCTTAGGTGCGAGAAAAGTGCCGTTTCGGACTTAGTTTTCAAACCGGAAGTACCGTGCTAGTTTCGTAAGTTTTCACAACTTACATTGGCCTCTTCCGAGGTGTTTGACGTGTTCCCCAAGCATTCTCGTGATTGTTACACGATTTTGGCCCCCGACGGCATATTTTCAAGCTTAAGTGTGAAAATAGTGCATTTTTTGATTTAGTTGTCAAACCGAGAGTCCCTTGCAAGTTCTGTAAGTCTCCGCAACTTACGTTGGACCCTCCCGAGGTGTTTGGGGCATTTCTCGATCCTTCTCGTGACTGTTACACAGTTGTGGCCCTCCCTCGGTGTCCTATTTCCAAGCTTAAGTGTGGAAAAAGTGTCTCTTTCTAACTTAGTTTTCAAATCGGGAGTCCCGTGCTAGTTCCGTAAGTTTTCACAACTCGCGTTGGTCACTCCTGAGGTGTTTGAGGTGTTCCCGGCCCTTCTTGCGACTGTTACATGATTTTGGCCCCCCGATGGCCTACTTCCAAGCTTAAGTGTTAGAAAAGTGTATTTTCCGACCTAGTTTTCAAATCGGGAGTCCTGTGTCCGTTCATTAAGCTTTCACAACTCAAATTGGTCTCTCTTGAGATGTTCGAGGTGTTCCCCGGGCCTTCTCGTGATTGTTACATGATTTCGGCCCGCCGAGGCCTATTCTCAAGCTTAAGTGTGAAAAAAAGTACCTTTTCCGACCTAGTTTTCAAACCGGAAGTCCCACGCTAGTTCAGTAAGTTACTACAACTTATATTGGTTTCTCCCAAGGTGTTGGAGGGGTTCCACGGGCCTTCTTGGGACTGTTACAGGAATTTGAGGGGCCCCCGATGGCCTATTTTACAACTTAAGTGTTTAGGAAGTGTATTTTTTGACTTAGCTTTCAAATTGGGAGTCCCGTGCGAGTTCCGTGAGTTTTCACGACTCATGTTGGTCCATCCCTAGGTGTTTGCGGTGTTCCCCGGACCGTCTCTTGACTGTCACACGATTTTGGCACCCCGATGGACTATTTTCAAGCTTAGGTGCGAGAAAAGTGCCGTTTCGGACTTAGTTTTCAAACCGGAAGTACCGTGCTAGTTTCGTAAGTTTTCACAACTTACATTGGTCTCTCCTAGGGTGTTTGATGTGTTCCCCAGGCCTTCTCGTGATTGTTACATGATTTTGGCCCCCGACAGCATATTTTCAAGCTTAAGTGTGAAAAAGTGCATTTTTTGATTTAGTTGTCAAACCGAGAGTCCCTTGCAAGTTCTGTAAGTCTCCGCAACTTACGTTGGACCCTCCCGAGGTGTTTGGAGCATTTCTCGATCCTTCAAGTGACTGTTACACAGTTGTGGCCCCCCTCGGTGTCCTATTTCCAAGCTTAAGTGTGGAAAAAGCGTCTCTTTCTAACTTAGTTTTCAAACCGGGAGTCCCGTGCTAGTTCCGTAAGCTTTCACAACTCGCGTTGGTCACTCCCGAGGTGTTTGAGGTGTTCCCGGCCCTTCTTGCGACTGCTACATGATTTTGGCCCCCCGATAGCCTACTTCCAAGCTTAAGTGTTAGAAAAGTGTATTTTCCGACCTAGTTTTCAAATCGGGAGTCCCGTGCCTGTTCGTTAAGCTTTGACAACTCAAATTGGTCCCTTTTGAGATGTTCGAGGTGTTCCCCGGGCCTTCTCGTGATTGTTACACGATTTCGGCCTGTCGAGGCCTATTCTCAAGCTTAAGTGTGAAAAAAGTACCATTTCTGACCTAGTTTTCAAACCGGAAGTCCCATGCTAGTTCTGTAAGTTACCACAACTTACATTGGCTTCTCCCAAGGTGTTGGAGGGGTTCCACGGGCCTTCTCGGGACTGTTACAGGATTTTGGGGGGCCCCCGATGGCCTATTTTAAAACTTAAGTGTTTAGGAAGTGTATTTTTTGACTTAGCTTTCAAACCGGGAGTCCCATGTGAGTTTCGTAAGTTTCCACGACTCACGTTGGTCCATCCCTAGGTGTTTGCAGTGTTCCTCGGACCGTCTCTTGACTGTCACACGATTTTGGCACCCCGATGGACTATTTTCAAGCTTAGGTGCGAGAAAAGTGCAGTTTCAGACTTAGTTTTCAAACCGAAAGTACCGCGCTAGTTTCGTAAGTTTACACAACTTACATTGGTCTCTCCCGGGGTGTTTGACGAGTTCCCCAGGCCTTCTCGTGATTGTTACACGATTTTGGCCCCCGACGGCATATTTGCAAGCTTAAGTGTGAAAAAAGTGCATTTTTTGATTTAGTTTTCAAACCGAGAGTCCCTTGCAAGTTTCGTCAGTCTCTGCAACTTACGTTGGACCCCCCCGAGGTGTTTGGGGCATTTCCCAATCCTTCTCGTGACTGTCACACAGTTGTGGCCCCCCCTGTCCTATTTCCAAGCTTAAGTGTGGAAAAGTGTCTCTTTCTAACTTAGTTTTCAAACCGAGAGTCCCGTGCTAGTTTCGTAAGCTTTCACAACTCGCGTTGGTCACTCCCGAGGTGTTTGAGGTGTTCCCGGCCCTTCTTGCGACTGCTACATGATTTTGGCCCCCCGATAGCCTACTTCCAAGCTTAAGTGTTAGAAAAGTGTATTTTCCGACCTAGTTTTCAAATCGGGAGTCCCATGCCTGTTCGTTAGGCTTTCACAAGTCAAATTGGTCCCTCCTGAGATGTTCGAGGTGTTCCCTGGTCCTTCTCGTGATTGTTACACGATTTCGGCCCGCCGAGGCCTATTCTCAAGCTTAAGTGTGAAAAAAGTACCTTTTCCGACCTAGTTTTCAAACCGGAAGTCCCGCGCTAGTTCCGTAAGTTTCCACAACTTACATTGGTTTCTCCCAAGGTGTTGGAGGGGTTCCATGGGCCTTCTCGGGACTGTTACAGGATTTTAGGGGGCCCCCGATGGCCTATTTTAGGGGGCCCCCGATGGCCTATTTTCAAGCTTAAGTGTTTAAGAAGTGTATTTTTTGACTTAGCTTTCAAACCGGGAGTCCTATGCGAGTTTCGTAAGTTTCCACAACTCACGTTGGTCTCCCCCTAGGTGTTTACGGTGTTCCCCAGACCTTCTCTTGACTGTCACACGATTTTGGCCCCCCGATGGACTATTTTCAAGCTTAGGTGCGAGAAAAGTGCTGTTTCGTACTTAGTTTTCTAACCGGGAGTACAGTGCTAGTTCCATAAGTTTTCACAACTTACATTGGTCACTCCCGGGGTGTTTGACGTCTTCCCCGGGCCTTCTCGTGATTGTTACACGATTTTGGCCCCCTACAGCTTATTTTCGAGCTTAGGTGTGAAAAAAGTGCATTTTTTGATTTAGTTCTCCAACCGAGAGTCCCTTGCCAGTTTCGTAAGTCTCCGCAACTTACCTTGGACCCTCCCAAGGTGTTTGGGGCATTTCCCGGTCCTTCTCGTGACTGTCACACAGTTGTGGCCCCCCGTCCTATTTCCAAGCTTAAGTGTGGAAAAGTGTCTCTTTCTAACTTAGTTTTCAAACCGGGAGTCCCGTGCTAGTTCCGTAAGTTTTCACAACTCGCGTTGGTCACTCCCAAGGTGTTTGAGATGTTCCCGGCTGTTCTTGCGAATGTTACATGATTTTGGCCCCCCGATGGCCTACTTCTAAGATTAAGTGTTAGAAAAGTGTATTTTCTGACCTAGTTTTAAAATTGGGAGTCCCATGCCTGTTTGTTAAGGTTTCACAACTCAAATTGGTCCCTCCTGAGATGTTGGAGGTGTTCCCTGGGCCTTCTCGTGATTGGTACACGATTTCGACCTGCCGAGGCCTATTCTCAAGCTTAAGTGTGAAAAAAGTACCTTTTCCGACCTACTTTTCACACTGGAAGTCCCGCGCTAGTTCCGTAAGTTTCCAGAACTTACATTCGTTTCTCCCGAGGTGTTGGAGGGGTTCCATGGGCCTTCTCAGGCTGTTATAGGATTTTAGGGGGGCCCCGATGGCCTATTTTCAAACTTAAGTGTTTAGGAAGTGCATTTTTTGACTTAGCTTTCAAACCGGGAGTCCCATGCGAGTTATGTAAGTTTCCACAACTCACGTTTGTCCATCCCTAGGTGTTTGCGGTGTTCCCCGGACCTTTTCTTGACTGTCACACGATTTTGGTCCCCCGATGGACTATTTTCAAGCTTAGGTACGAGAAAAGTGCTGTTTCGGACTTAGTTTTCAAACCGGGAGTGCCGTGTGCTACTTTCGTAAGTTTTGACAACTTATATTGGTCCCTCCCGGGGTGTTAGACATGTTCCCCAGGCCTTCTCGTGACTGTTACACGATTTTGGCCCCCGACAGCTTATTTTCGAGCTTAAGTGTGAAAAAAGTGCATTTTTTGATTTAGTTCTCAAACCGAGAGTCCGTGCTAGTTCCGTAACCCTCCGTAACTTACCTTGGAGCCTCCCGAGGTGTTTGGGACATTTCCCGGTCCTTCTCGTGATTGTTACACAGTTGTGGCCCCCCCTCTAGTGTCCTATTTCCAAGCTTAAGTGTGGAAAAAAGTGTCTCTTTCCAACTTTGTTTTCAAATCGGGTGTCCCGTGCTAGTTTCGTAAGTTTTCACAACTCGCGTTGGTCACTCCCGAGGTGTTTGAGGTGTTCCCGACCCTTCTTGCGACTGTTACATGATTTTGCCCCCCCGATGGCCTACTTCCAAGCTTTAGTGTTAGAAAAGTGTATTTTCTGACCTGGTTTTCAAATCGGGAGTCCCGTGCCTGTTCGTTAAACTTTTACAACTCAAATTGGTCCCTCATGAGATGTTCTAAGCGTTCCCCGGGCCTTCTCGTGATTGTTACACGATTTCGGCCCGCCGAGGCCTATTCTAAAGCTTAAGTGTGAAAAAAGTACCTTTTCCGACCTAGTTTTCACACCGGAAGTCCCGCGCTAGTTTCGTAAGTTTGCACAACTTACATTGGTTTCTCCTGAGGTGTTGGAGGTGTTCCACGGGCCTTCTCGGGATTGTTACAGGATTTTGGGGGGCCCCCGTTGGCCGATTTTCAAACTTAAGTGTTTAGGAATTGCATTTTTTGACTTAGCTTTCAAACCGGGAGTCCCATGCGAGTTCCGTCAGTTTTCACAACTCACGTTGGTCCCTCCCTAGGTGTTTGCGGTGTTCCCGGACCTTCTCTTGATTGTCACACGATTTTGGCCCCCCGATGGACTATTTTCAAGCTTAGGTGCTAGAAAAGTGCAGTTTCGGACTTAGTTTTCAAACCGGGAGTACCGTGATAGTTTCGTAAGTTTTCACAACTTACATTGGTCCCTCCCGGGGTATTGACATGTTCCCTGGGCCTTCCGGTGACTGTTACACGATTTTGGCTCCCGACGGCTTATTTTCGAGGTTAAGTGTGAAAAAAGTACATTTTTTGATTTAGTTCTCAAACCGAGAGTCCCGGGCTAGTTCTGTAAGCCTCCGTAACTTACCTTGGACCCTTCTGAGGTGTTTTGGGCATTTTTTGGTCCTTCTTGTGACTGTTACACGGTTTTGGCCCCTCCGGTGTCCTATTTCCAAGCTTAAGTGTGGAAAAAGTGTCTCTTTCCAACTTAGTTTTCAAACCGGGTGTCCCGTGCTAGTTCCGTAAGTTTTCACAACTCGCGTTGGTCACTCCCGAGGTGTTTGAGGTGTTCTCGGCCCTTCTTGTGACTGTTACATGATTTTGGCTACCCGATGGCCTACTTCCAAGCCTAAGTGTTAGAAAAGTATATTTTCCGACCTAGTTTTCAAACCGAGAGTCCCGTGCTGGTTCATTAAGCTTTCACAACTCAAATTGGTCCCTCCTGAGATGTTCCCCGGGCCTTCTCGTGATTGTTACACGATTTCGGCCCGCCGAGGCCTATTGTCAAGCTTAAGTGTGAAAAAAGTACCTTTTCTGGCCTAGTTTTCAAACCAAAAGTCCCGCGCTAGTTCCATAAGTTTCGACAACTTACATTGGTTTCTCCCGAGGCCCGCCGAGGCCTATTGTCAAGCTTAAGTGTGAAAAAAGTACCTTTTCCGACCTAGTTTTCAAACCGGAAGTCCCGCGCTAGTTCCGTAAGTTTCCACAACTTACATTGGTTTCTCCCGAGTTGTTGGTGGTGTTCCACGGGCCTTCTCGGGACTGTTACAGGATTTTGGAGGGCCCCCGATGGCCTATTTTCAAACTTAAGTGTTTAAGAAGTGCATTTTTTCACTAAGCTTTCAAACCGGGAGTCCTATGCGAGTTCCGTAAGTTTCCACAACTCACGTTGGTCCCTCCCTAGGAGTTTGAGGTGTTCCCCGGACCTTCTCTTGACTGTCACACGATTTTGGCGCCCCGATGGACTATTTTCAAGCTTAGATGCGAGAAAGGTGCCGTTTCGGACTTAATTTTCATACCGGGAGTGCCGTGTTCTAGTTTCGTAAGTTTTGGCAACTTACATTGGTCCCTCCCGGGGCGGTTGACGTGTTCCCGGGCCTTCTCGTGACTGTTACACGATTTTGGCCCCTGACGGCTTATTTTTTGAGCTTAAGTGCGAAAAAGTGCATTTTTTGATTTAGTTCTCAAACCGAGAGTCGCGTGCTGGTTCCGTAAGTCTCCGCAACTTACCTTGGACCCTCCCGAGGTGTTTGGGTCATTTCCCTGTCCTTCTCGTGACTGTTAAACGGTTTTGCCCCCCCCCCGGTGTCCCATTTCTAAGCTTAAGTGTGGAAAAAGTGTCTCTTTCTAACTTAGTTTTTAAACCAGGAGTCTCGTGCTAGTTCCATAAGTTTTCACAACTCGCGTTGGTCACTCCCGAGGTGTTTGAGGTGTTCCCGGCCCTTCTTGCTGCTGTTACATGATTTTGACCGCCCGATGGCCTACTTCCAAGCTTAAGTGTTAGAAAAGTATATTTTCCGACCTAGTTTTCAAATTGGGAGTCCCGTGCCTATTCGTTATGCTTTCACAACTCAAAAATGGTCCCTCCTGAGATGTTCAAGGTGTTCCCCGGGCCTTGTTGTGATTGTTACATGATTTCCGCCCACCGAGGCCTATTGTCAAGCTTAAGTGTGAAAAAAGTACCTTTTCCGACCTAGTTTTCAAACCGGGAGTCCCGTGCTAGTTCCGTAAGTTTTCACAACTCGCGTTGGTCACTCCCAAGGTGTTTGAGGTGTTCGCAGCCCTTCTTGCGACGGTTACATGATTTTGGCCCCTCGATGGCCTACTTCCAAGCCTAAGTGTTAGAAAAGTGTATTTTCTGACCTAGTTTTGAAACCGGGAGTCCCGTGCCTGTTCATTAAGCTTTCACAACTCAAATTGGTCCCTCTTGAGATGTTCGAGATGTTCCCCAGGCCTTCTCGTGATTGTTACACGATTTCGGCCCGCCGAGGCCTATTGTCAAGCTTAAGTGTGAAAAAAGTACCTTGTCTGACCTAGTTTTCAAACCGGAAGTCCTGCGCTAGTTCTGTAAGTTTCCACAACTTACATTAGTTTCTCCCGAGGTGTTGGAGGTGTTCTATGGGCCTTCTCGGGACTGTTACAGGATTTTGGGGGGCCCCCGATGGCCTATTTTCAAACTTAAGTGTTTAGGAAGTGCATTTTTTGACGTAGCTTTCAAACCGGGAGTCCCATGCGAGTTCCGTAAGTCTCCACAACTCACGTTGGTCCCTCCCTAGGTGTTTGAGGTGTTCCCTTGACCTTCTCTTGACTGTCACACGATTTTGGGCCCCCGATGGACTATTTTCAAGCTTAGGTGCGAGAAAAGTGCCGTTTCGGATTTAGTTTTCTAACCGGGAGTGTCGTGTGCTAGTTTTGTAAGTTTTGACAACTTACATTGGTCCCTCCCGGGGTGCTTGACGTGTTCCCCGGGCCTTCTCGTGACTGTTACACGATTTTGGGTCCCGACGGCTTATTTTTTCAGCTTAAGTGTGAAAAAAGTGCATTTTTTGATTTAGTTCTCAAACCGAGAGTCCCGTGCTAGTTCCGTAAGTCTCCGCAACCTACCTTGGACCCTCCCGTGGTGTTTGGGTCATTTCCCGGTCCTTCTCGTGACTGTTAAACGGTTTTCGCCCCCCCGGTGTCCCATTTCTAAGCTTAAGTGTGGAAAAAGTGTCTCTTTCTAACTTAGTTTTTAATTCGGGAGTCCCGTGCTAGTTCTGTAAGTTTTCACAACTCGCGTTGGTCACTCCTGAGGTGTTTGAGGTGTTCCCGGCCCTTCTTGCGACTGTTACATGATTTTGGCCCCCCGATGGCCTACTTCCAAGCTTAAGTGTTAGAAAAGTGTATTTTCCGACCTAGTTTTCAAATTGGGAGTCCCGTGCCTATTCGTTAAGCTTTCACAACTCAAAAATGGTCCCTCCTGAGATGTTCGAGGTGTTCCCCGGGCCTTCTCGTTATTGTTACAGGATTTCGGCCCGCCGAGGCCTATTGTCAAGCTTAAGTGTGAAAAAAGTACCTTTTCCGACCTAGTTTTCAAATCGGAAGTCCCGCGCTAGTTCCGTAAGTTTCCACAACTTACATTGGTTTCTCCCGAGGTGTTGGAGGTGTTCCACGGGCCTTCTTGGGATTGTTACAGGATTTTGGGGGGGCCCCCGATGTTCTATTTTCAAACTTAAGTGTTTAGGAAGTGCATTTTTTGACTTAGCTTTCAAACCGGGAGTCCCATGCGAGTTTCGTAAGTTTCCACAACTCACGTTGGTCCCTCCCTAGGTGTTTGAGGTGTTCCCCGGACCTGCTCTTGACTGTCACACGATTTTGGCGCCCCGATGGACTATTTTCAAGCTTAGGTGCGAGAAAAGTGCCGTTTCGGACTTAATTTTCAAACCGGGGGTACCGTGTGCCAGTTTCGTAAGTTTTGACACCTTACATTGGTCCCTGCCAGGGTGTTTGACGTGTTTCCCAGGCCTTCTCGTGACTGTTACACGATTTTGGCCCCCGACGGCTTATTTTTGAGCTTAAGTGTGAAAAAGTGCATTTTTCGATTTAGTTCTCAAACCGAGAGTCCCGTGCTAGTTTCGTAAGTCTCCGCAACTTACCTTGGACGCTCTCGAGGTGTTTGGGGCATTTCCCGGTCCTTCTCGTGATTGTTACACGTTTGTGGCCCCCCCCGGTGTAATAACCCGACCCTCGTATTTGTTTCTGGAATATTTTCAATCCCTTATTCTGAGCCTTTAAATGCTTACGGTGAAATTTTATGTGAAATTGAATTTAATTCAGTGAATCCTATGGTTATGGATGCATATCTGTTTAATAAGAGAAAAATCTGGCACAATTATAATGTTTGAATCAGGAATTGGAAGCCCTAGAGACTTAATTATTTGGAATTGATTTTACATTTGGGATCAGCATAATTTTTAAGTCATAATATGATTTTCTGTGAAATTTCAATTTGGAATGATTAAACTGATTAAATTTCGTCTTATTCACTTTTTACATATAAGTGCCAATGCTTCTTATACATTGACTTGGGAAAACCATCACTCAAAAAAATATCTCCTGGAGAGAAAAATCAAAGAAGAAGAGGGTTGAAGGGAAGAGAAGAAGACTGGGGAAATTGAGAGGCTTGGTAGGGAATTGAATTCAAGGTGATTAAGAACCTAAGTTGATTTATGATTCATTTTTCATGTGATTTTGAGCTTTAATCTTGTGTTAAATTGATCTATTTTGAGCTTTGCTATGTATTCTCTAAGTTGGGTTTTGTGTGAGTTTCGAACTGCCAAAACAAGGGCTCGGCCGCACGTGCGGACAAGAGAAAAAAATGAGATTTTGCATTCTGCCTATGGCCGCTCGTGCGGTGAGGAGGGACCGCACGTGCAGTACATGTCCGCACGTGCGGAGGGGACGGTCGCACGTGCGGCCCATGTCGGGAAACCTCGTCTGCTCCGTTTTACGTGCTTGACCCTCTGATATGTTTGAAATCAGTAGTTGATGCTTTTTGATGTTTGTAAACTTATTCGGAGTAAAACGAGTTAGGAAATAGTTTAAAAATGAAACGAACTAATCCTTGTATGGCGTGCATATGTAGGGCACCTACCGGGAGGGATTATCGCTCCATCCACGCACTGTGAGTAATAGTACTGTAATCGCACATTTGATTACCGTTAATAATTCTTTTTATTAACGCTCTGCACTTCAGATGTAGTTATGTTAATATTATGTTGATTGGGAAACAGTGTGGACATTGAAAGATTTTTGTGAACATTGGTATGACTCTAAACCTACGCTGTATTCTGGCTATGGCTAATGATTATCGTGAATGTACCATCCTATGAATTACTCATGATTCTGCATAAGAATTGCATACAAACTATTAACACTGTGAAGTTGGTTAATTGAAAGGAATTGAGTATCAATAACATTGTTACGTGATTCATGTTATGGTATGAACTGTTCTGACCTATTGATGTAATGGTACCTTTACCTTCGGACTATTGTTAATATTAATGTTCTGCTAATTACGAGACAAGTGTGTCGACCTACAAAGAACCATGAGGAAATCTAAGTGCATCGTTGGATCATACGTTTTGTTTACTGTTGATAGTTAACGTTGACATTCCATTATTTGCAAGTTAGTGGTATTGGTTCATGACAAGCAAATGGGATGTATGTGCATTATGGAACTATGGTATCTACATATCTCTGGAATGTGGTTACCTTTTGCTAACAATTATCAACAACGTTCTGTTAAACTTATATTACCGATGGTAATTCATGTGAATAATGGGAAGAATGTATGTACTTTCTGTATAATTCTGAAGTTTATCTGTTCTGATGATTTCTGGTATGGAACAAAGTGCTGTACGGAACTAAGTGCTACACTTTGGTGGGAGTCATCTCTAGAATCTGTACGAGCCACCTCTTGAGTCCATACATATATATTTTTGGGCCGCTAGGCCGTTCTGTTATTCTGGGCCGCTAGGCCGTTCTGTTATTTCTGGGCCAATAGGCCGTTCTGTTATTTCTGGGCCGATAGGCCGTTCTGTTATCTCTGGGCCGCTAGGCCGTTCTGTTATTTCTGGGCCAATAGGCCGTTCTGTTATTCTAGGCCAATAGGCCGTTCTGTTATTTCTGGGCCGATAGGCCGTTCTGTTATCTCTAGGCCGCTAGGCCATTCTGTTATTTCTGGGCCGATGGCCGTTCTGTGTATTACTGGGCTTAAAGCCACTCTGTTAAGGAAATGGGGTCCATGGCCGTTCTAGACATGACTACATAATGTAATTAATCATATGCCTCCACAGATATATGCTTTGTTATTTAAGTTAACCATTACATTATTCATATACTATTATTCACTGAGTTTTACTCACCTTGTATTTTGTCTGTTTCTGTAGGTAACCAACTGGAAAGCCAGTCCTAATCCTTGAGACTTGTCTATCTCTTGTCAACCTCAGTGTGTCCAGGCACTTAAGATGGAACCCATGCATTTTATAAAGTTTTAACTAGGTTTTCAGTTTATGCTTTGATTGTCTGCCTATGGATGAATGTAAATAACCCCTTTCTTCTTTAGCACTTTCGTATGAATGTGTATGGCTGTAACTAAAGTTCGGGTGTATGCTTCATGTGTATTATCTACCTACTGTAATGTTTACGGTCCTGGCATAGGAGTGGTAGCTCAATGGATGATGTTTTAAGTTATTTAATTTTATTAATGCTTCCATCCAGGCCCCATATACTACGTATATCAGGTTAAGTGTCCGTTTCTGAATAAGTCATGCCCGAAACTTTTAGGGGCGGGTTTGGGGTGTGACACCTGGTGTCCCATTTCGAAGCTTAAGTGTGGAAAAAGTGTCTCTTTCCAACCTAGTTTTCAAACCGGGAGTCCCGTGCTAGTTCCGTAAGTTTTCACAACTCACGTTGGTCACTCCTGAGGTGTTTGAGGTGTTCCTGGCCCTTTTTGCGACTGTTACATGATTTTGGCCCCCCGATGGCCTACTTCCAAGCTTAAGTGTTAGAAAAGTGTATTTTCCGACCTAGTTTTCAAATCGAGAGTCCCGTGCCTGTTCGTTAAGCTTTCACAACTCAAATTGGTCCCTCCTGAGATGTTGAGGTGTTCCCCAGGCCTTGTCGTGATTGTTACACGATTTCGGCCTGCCGAGGCCTATTCTCAAGCTTAAGTGTGAAAAAAGTACCTTTTCCGACCTAGTTTTCAAACCGGAAGTCCCGCGCTAGTTCCGTAAGTTTCCACAACTGACATTGGTTTCTCCCGAGGTGTTGGAGGGGTTCCACGGGCCTTCTCGGGATTGTTACAAGATTTTGGGGGGGCCCCGATGGCCTATTTTGAAACTTAAGTATTTAGGAAGTGCATTTTTTGACTTAGCTTTCAAACCAGGAGTCCCATGCGAGTTCCATAAGCTTTCACAACTCACGTTCATCTATCCTTAGGTGTTTGCGGTGTTCCCCGGACCTTTTCTTGACTGTCACATGATTTTGGCCCCCCGATGGACTATTTTCAAGCTTAGGTGCGAGAAAAGTGCCGTTTCAGACTTAGTTTTCAAACCGGGAGTCCTGCGCTAGTTACGTAAGTATTTAAACTTACATTGGTCCCTCCTGGGGTGTTTGACGTGTTCCCCGGGCCCTCTCGTGACTGTTACGCGATTTTTGCCCCCGACGGCTTATTTTCGAGCTTAAGTGTGAAAAAAGTGCATTTTTTGATTTAGTTCTCAAACCGAGAGTCCCGTGCTAGTTCCGTAAGTCTCCACAAATTACCTTGGACCCTCCCGAGGTGGTTGGGGCATTTCCCGGTCCTTCTCGTCACTGTTACACGGTTTTGCCCCCCCGCGGTGTCCTATTTCCAAGCTTAAGTGTGGAAAAAGTGTCTCTTTCTAACTTAGTTTTGAAAGCGGGAGTCCCGTGCTAGTTCGATAAGTTTTCACAACTCGCGTTGGTCACTCCCGTTGTGTTTGAGGTGTTCCCGGCCCTTCTTGCGACTGTTACATGATTTTGGCGCTCCGATGGCCTACTTCCAAGCTTAAGTGTTAGAAAAGTATATTTTCCGACCTAGTCTTCAAATCGGGAGTCCCGTGCCTGTTCATTAAGCTTTCAAAACTCAAGTTGGTCACTCCTAAGATGTTCGAGGTGTTCCCCGGGCCTTCTCGTGATTGTTACATGATTTCGGCCCGCCGAGGCCTATTGTCAAGCTTAAGTGTGAAAAAAGCACCTTTTTCGACCTACTTTTCACACCGGAAGTCCCGCGCTAGTTCCGTAAGTTACCACAACTGACATTGCTTTCTCCTGAGGTGTTGGAGGTGTTCCACGGGCCTTCTCGGGACTGTTACAGGATTTTAGGGGGCCCTCGATGGCCTATTTTCAAACTTAAGTGTTTAGGAAGTGCATTTTTTGACTTAGCTTTCAAACCGGGAGTCTCATGCAAGTTTCGTATGTTTCCGCAAATCACGTTGGTCCCTCCCTAGGAGTTTGATGTGTTCCCCGGACCTTCTCTTGACTGTCACACGATTTTGGCCCCCCGATGGACTATTTTCAAGCTTAGGTGTGAGAAAAGTACCGTTTCGGACTTAGTTTTCAAACCGGGAGTCTCGTGCTAGTTCCGTAAGTTTTCACAACTTACATTGGTCCCTCCCGGGGTGTTTGATGTGTTCCCCGGGAATTCTCGTGACTGTTACACAGTTTTGGCCCCCGACAGCTTATTTTCGAGCTTAAGTGTGAAAAAAGTGCATTTTTTGATTTAGTTTTCAAACCGAGAGTCCCGTGCTAGTTCCGTAAGTCTCCGCAACTTACCTTGGACCCTCCCGAGGTGTTTGCGGCATTTCCCGGACCTTCTCGTGACTGTTACACGGTTTTGGCCCCCCTCCCGCAGTGTCCTATTTCCAAGCTTAAGTGTGGAAAAAGTGTCTCTTTCCAACTTAGTTTTCAAACCGGGAGTCCCGTGCAAGTTCCGTAAGTTTTCACAACTCACGTGGGTCACTGCCAAGGTGTTTGAGGTGTTCCCGGCCCTTCTTGCGAATGTTACATGATTTTGGCCCCCCGATGGCCTACTTCCAAACTTAAATGTTAGAAAAGTGTATTTTCCGACCTAGTTTTCAAATCGGGAGTCCCGTGCCTGTTCGTTAAGTTTTCACAACTCAAATTGGTTCCTCAGAGGTTGTTTGCGGTGTTCCCCGGGCCTTCTAGTGATAGTTGAACGATTTCGGCCTGCCAAGGCCCATTCTCAAGCTTCAGTCTGAAAAAAGTACCTTTTCCGACCTAGTTTTCAAACCGGAAGTCCCGCGCTAGTTCCGTAAGTTTCCACAACTTACATTGGTTTGTCTCGAGGTGTTGGAGTTGTTTCACGGGGCTTCTTGGGACTGTTACAGGATTCTGGGGGCCCCCGATGGCCTATTTTGAAACTTAAGTGTTTAAGAAGTATTTTTGACTTAGCTTTCAAACCAGGAGTCGCATGCGAGTTCCGTAAGTTTCCATAGCTCACGTTGGTCCCTCCCTAGGTGTTTAAGGTGTTCCCCGGACCTTCTCCTGACTGTCACACGATTTTGGCCCGCCGATGGACAATTTTCAAGCTTAGGTTCGAGAAAAGTGCCATTTCGGACTTAATTTTCAAACCAGGAGTACCGTGTTAGTTTCGTAAGTTTTCACAACTTACATTGGTCACTCCCAGGGTGTTTTACTTTTTCCCCGGGCCTTCTCGTGACTGTTACACGATTTTGGCCCCCAGACGCCTTATTTTCAAGCTTAAGTGTGAAAAAAGTGCATTTTTTCATTTAGTTCTCAAACCGACAGTCCCGTGCTAGTTCCGTAAGTCTCCGTAACTTACCTTGGACCCTCCCGAGGTGTTTGGGGCATTTCCTAGTCCTTCTCGTGACTGTTACATGGTTTTGGTCCCCCCGGTGTCCTATTTCCAAGCTTAAGTGTGGAAAAAGTCTCTTTCCAACTTAGTTTTCAAACCGGGGGTCCCGTGCTAGTTCCGTAAGTTTTCACAAGTCGCGTTGGTCACTGCCGAGGTGTTTGAGGTGTTCTCGGCCCTTCTTGCGAATGTTACATGATTTTGGCCCCCCGATGGCCTACTTCCAAACTTAAGTGTTAGAAAAGTGTATTTTCCGACCTAGTTTTCAAATTGGGAGTCCCGTGCCAGTTCGTTAAGTTTTTACAACTTAAATTGGTCCCTCCTGAGATGTTCGCGGTGTTACCCGGGCCTTCTAGTGATGGTTGCATGATTTCGGCCCGCCGAGGCCTATTGTCAAGCTTAAGTGTGAAAAAAGTACCTTTTGCCGACCTAATTTTCAAACCGGAAGTCCCGCGCTAGTTTCGTAAGTTTCCACAACTTACATTGGTTTCTCCCGAGGTGTTGGAGGTGTTCCATGGGCCTCCTCGAGACAGTTACAGGATTTTGGGGGGCCCCCGATGGCCTATTTTCAGACTTAAATGTTTAGGAAGTGCATTTTTTGACTTAGTTTTCAAACCGGGAGTCCCATGCGAGTTCCGTAAGTTTCCACAACTCACGTTGGTCCCTCCCTAGATGTTTGAGGTGTTCCCCAGACTTTTTCTTGGCTGTCACACGATTTTGGCCCCCCGATGGACTATTTTCAAGCTTAGGTGCGAGAAAAGTGCCGTTTCGGACTTAGTTTTCAAACTGGGAGTGCCGTGTTCTAGTTTCGAAAGTTCTGACAGCTTACATTGGTCCCTCCCGGGGTGTTTGACGTGTTCCTCGGGCCTTCTCGTGACTGTTACACGATTTTGGCTCCCGACGGCTTATTTTTTGAGCTTAAGTGTGAAAAAAGTACATTTTTTGATTTAGTTCTCAAACCGAGAGCCCCGTGTTAGTTCCGTAAGTCTCTGCAACTTACCTTGGACCCTCCCGAGGTGTTTGGGTCATTTCCCAGTCCCTCTCGTGACTGTTAAACGGTTTTGGCCCCCCCCCGGTGTCCCATTTCTAAGCTTAAGTGTGGAAAAAGTGTCTCTTTCAAACTTAGTTTTTAAATCGAGAGTCCCGTGCTAGTTCCGTAAGTTTTCACAACTCGCGTTGGTCACTGCCGAGGTGTTTGAGGTGTTCCCGGCCCTTCTTGCGGCTGTTACATGATTTTGCCCCCCCGATGGCCTACTTCCAAGCTTAAGTGTTAGAAAACTGTATTTTCCGACCTAGTTTTCAAATTGGGAGTCCCGTACCTATTCGTTATGCTTTCACAACTCAAAAATGGTCCCTCCTGAGATGTTCGAGGTGTTCCCCGGGCCTTCTCGTGATTGTTACACGATTTCGGCCCGCCGAGGCCTATTCTCAAGCTTAAGTGTGAAAAAAGTACCTTTTCCGACCTAGTTTTCAAACCGGAAGTCCCGCGCTAGTTCGGTAAGTTTCCACAACTTACGTTGCTTTCTCCCGAGGTGTTGGAGATGTTCCACGGGCCTTCTCGGGGCTGTTACAGGATTTTGGGGGGCCCCCAATGGCCTATTTTCAAACTTTAGTGTTTAAGAAGTGCATTTTTTGAACTAGCTTTCAAACCGGGAGTCCCATGTGAGTTCCCTAAGTTTCCACAACTCACGTTGGTCCCTATCTACGTGTTTGAGGTGTTTGCCGGACCTTCTCTTGACTGTCACACGATTTTGGCCCCCCGATGGACTATTTTCAAGCTTAGGTGCGAGAAAAGTGCCGTTTCGGACTTAGTTTTCAAACCGGGAGTACCGTGCTAGTTTCGTAAGTTTTCACAACTTACATTGGTCCCTTCCGGGGTGTTTGATGTGTTCCCCGGGCCTTCTCGTGACTGTTACACGATTTTGGCCCCCGACGGCTCATTTTCGAGCTTAAGTGTGAAAAAAGTGCATTTTTTGATTTAGTTGTCAAACCAAGAGTGCCGTGCTAGTTCTGTAAGTCTCCGCAACTTACGTTGGACTCTCCCGAGGTGTTTGGGGCATGTCGAAGTCCTTCTCGTGACTGTTACACTGTTTTGGCCCCTCCGGTGTCCTATTTCCAAGCTTAAGTGTGGATAAAGTGTCTCTTTCCAACTTAGTTTTCAAACCGGGAGTCCCGTGCTAGTTCCGTAAGTTTTCACAACTCGCATTGGTCACTCCCGAGGTGTTTGAGTTGTTACCGGCCCTTCTTGGAACTGTTACATGATTTTGGCCCCCCGAGGGCCTACTTCCAAGCTTAAGTGTTAGAAAAATGTATTTTCCAACCTAGTTTTCAAATCAGGAGTCCCGTGCCTGTTCGTTAAGTTTTCACAACTCAAATTGGTCCCTCCTGAGATGTTCGAGGTATTCCCCGGGCCTTCTCGTCATTGTTACACAATTTCGGCCCGCCGAGGCCGATTCTCAAGCTTAAGTGTGAAAAAGTACCTTTTTTGACCTAGTTTTCAAAATCGGAAGTCCCACGCTAGTTCTGTAAGTTTCCACAACTTACATTGGTTTCTCCCGAGGTCAGGGGGTGTTTAACGGGCCTTCTCGGGACTGTTACAGGATTTTGGGGGGCCCCCGATGGTCTATATTCAGACTTAAATGTTTAGGAAGTGCATTTTTTGACTTAGTTTTCAAACCGGGAGTCCCATGCGAGTTCCGTAAGTTTCCACAACTCACGTTGGTCCCTTCCTAGGTGTTTGAGGTGTTCCCCGAACCTTCTCTTGACTGTCACACGATTTTGGGCCCCCGATGGACAATTTTCAGGTTTAGGTGCGAGAAAAGTGCCGTTTCGGACTTGGTTTTCAAACTGGGAGTCGCACGCTAGTTTCGTAGGTTTTCACAACTTACATTGGCCCCTTCCGGGGTGTTTGGCGTGTTTCCCAGGCCTTCTCGTGACTGTTACACGATTTTGACCCCCGATGGCTTATTTTCGAGCCTAAGTGTGAAAAAAGTGCATTTTTTGATTTAGTTCTCAAACTGAGAGTCCCATGCTAGTTCCGTAAGTCTCCGTAACTTACCTTGGACCCTCCGGGGTGTTTGGGGCTTTTCCTGGTCCTTCTCGTGACTGTTACATGGTTTTGGCCCCCGATATCTTATTTCCAAGCTTAAGTGTTAGAAAAGTGTATTTTCCGACCTAGTTTTCAAATCGGGAGTCTCGTGCCTGTTCGTTATGTTTTCGCAACTCAAATTGGTCCCTCCTGAGATGTTCGAGGTGTTCCCTGGGCCTTCTCGTTATTTCGGCCCGTCGAGGCCTATTCTCAAGCTTAAGTGTGAAGAAAGTACATTTTCCGACCTAGTTTTCAAACCGGAAGTCCCATGCTAGTTCCATAAGTTTTCACAACTTACATTTGTTTCTCCCGAGGTGTTGGAGGTGTTCCACGAGCCATCGCGGGACTGTTATAGGATTTTGGGGGGTCCCTGTTTGCCTATTTTCAAACTTAAGTGTTTAGGAAGTGCATTTTTTGACTTAGTTTTAAACCGGGAGCCCCATGCGAGTTTCGTAAGTTTCCACAACTCATGTTGGTCCCTCCCTAGGTGTTTGAGGTGTTCCCCGGACCTTCTCTTGACTGTCACACGATTTTGGCCCCCGATGGACTGCTTAGGTGCGAGAAAAGTACCATTCCGGACTTAGTTTTCAAACCGGGAGTCCCATGCCAGTTTCGTAAGTTTTCACAACTTACATTGGTCCCTCCCGTGGTGTTTTACTTGTTCCCTGGGCCATCTCGTGACAGTTACACGATTTTGGCCCCCGACTGCGTATTTTCGAGCGTAAGTGTGAAAAAAGCGCATTTTTTGATTTAGTTCTCAAACCGAGAGTCCCGTGCTAGTTCAGTAAGTCTTCGTAACTTACCTTGCACCCTCCCGCGGTGTTTGGGGCATTTCACGATCCTTCTCGTGACTGTTACATGGTTTAGGCCCCCCTCAGTGTCCTATTTCCAATCTTAAGTGTGGAAAAAGTGTCTCTTTCTAACTTAGTTTTCAAACTGGAAGTCCCGTGCTAGTTCGGTAAGCTTTCACAACTCGCGTTGGTCACTCCCGAGGTGTTTGAGGTGTTTCCGGCCCTTCTGGCGACTGTTACAAGATTTTGGCCCTCCGATGTCCTACTTCCAAGCTTAAGTGTTAGAAAAGTATATTTTCCGACCTAATTTTCAAATAGGGAGTCCCGTGCCTATTCGTTAAGCTTTCACAACTCAAATTGGTCACTCCTGATATGTTCGAGGTGTTCCCCGGGCCTACTGGTGATTGTTACACTATTTCGGCCCGCCGAGGCCTATTCTCAAGCTTAAGTGTGAAAAAAGTACCTTTTCCGACCTAGTTTTCACACCGGAAGTCCCACGCTAGTTCCGTAAGTTTCCACAACTTACATTGTTTTTTCCCGAGGTGTAAGAGGTGTTCCACGGGCCTTCTCGGGACTGTTACAGGATTTTGGGGGGCCCCCGATGGCCTATTTTCAAACTTAAGTGCTTAAGAAGTACATTTTTTGACTTAGCTTTCAAACTAGGAGTCCCATGCTAGTTCCGTAAGTTTCCACAACTCACGCTGGTCCCTCCCTAGGTGTTTGAGGTGTTCCTCGGACCTTCTCTTGACTGTCACCCGATTTTGGCCCCCCGATGGACTATTTTCAAGCATAGTTTCGAGAAAAGTGCCGTTTCGGACTTAATTTTAAAACCGGGAGTACCGTGTTAGTTTCGTAAGTTTTCACAACTTACATTGGTCACTCCCGGGGTGTTTGACGTGTTCCCCCGGCCATCTCGTGACTGTTACCTGATTTTGGGCCCCGACGGCTTATTTTCGAGCTTAAGTGTGAAAAAAGTGCATTTTTTGATTTAGTTCTCAAATCGAGAGTCCCATGCTAGTTTCGTAAGTCTCCACAACTTACCTTGGAACCTCCCGAGGTGGTTGGGGCATTTCCCGGTCCTTCTCGTGACTGTTAAACGGTTTTGCCCCCCTTGGTGTCCTATTTCCAAGCTTAGGTGTGGAAAAAGTGTCTCTTTCGAACTTAGTTTTCAAACCGGAAGTCCCGTGCTAGTTTCGTAAGTTTTCACAACTCGCGTTGGTCACTCCTGTGGTGTTTGAGGTGTTCCCGGCCCTTCTTGCGACTGTTACATGATTTTGGCGCTCCGATGGCCTACTTCCAAGCTTAAGTGTTAGAAAAATATATTTTCCGACCTAGTTTTCAAATCGGGAGTCCTGTCCCTGTTCATTAAGCTTTCACACCTCAAATTGGTCCCTCCTGAGATGCTCGAAAATTTCCCCGGGCCTTCTCGTGATTGTTACACGATTTCGGCTCGCCGAGGCCTATTCTCAAGCTTAAGTGTGAAAAAAGTACATTTTCCGACCTAGTTTTCAAACTGGAAGTCCCGCGCTAGTTCTGTAAGTTTCCACAACTTACATTGCTTTCTCCCGAGGTGTTGGAGATGTTCCACGGGCCTTCTCGAGGATGTTACAGGATTTTGGGGGGCCCCCCGATGGCCTATTTTCAAACTTTAGTGTTTAAGAAGTGCATTTTTTGACCTAGCTTTCAAACCGTGAGTCCCATGCAAGTTCCCTAAGTTTCCACAACTCACGTTGGTCCCTATCTTCATGTTTGAGGTGTTCACCGGACCTTCTCTTGACTGTCACACGATTTTGGCCCCCCGATGGACTATTTTCAAGCTTAGGTGCGAGAAAAGTGCCGTTTCGGACTTAGTTTTCAAACCGGGAGTACCGTGCTAGTTTCGTAAGATTTCACAACTTACATTGGTCCCTCCCCGGGTGTTTGACGTGTTCCCCGGGCCTTCTCGTGACTGTTACACGATTTTGGCCCCCGACGGCTCATTTTCGAGCTTAAGTGTGAAAAAAGTGCATTTTTTGATTTAGTTCTCAAACTGAGAGTGCCGTGCTAGTTCGGTAAGTCTCCGCAACTTACCTTGGACTCTCCCGAGGTGTTTGGGGCATGTCGCAGTCCTTCTCGTGACTGTTACACTGTTTTGGCCCCTCTGGTGTCCTATTTCCAAGCTTAAGTGTGGATAAAGTGTCTATTTCCAACTTAGTTTTCAAACCGGGAGTCCCGTGCTAGTTGCGTAAGTTTTCACAACTCGCGTTGGTCACTCCCGAGGTGTTTGAGTTGTTCCCGGCCCATCTTGCAACTGTTACATGATTTTGGACCCCCGAGGGCCTACTTCCAAGCTTAAGTGTTAGAAAAGTGTATTTTCCAACCTAGTTTTCAAATCAGGAGTCCCGTGCTTGTTCGTTAAGTTTTCACAACTCAAATTGGTCCCTCTTGAGATGTTCGAGGTATTCCCCGGGCGTTCTCGTCATTGTTACATGATTTCGGCCCGCCGAGGCCGATTCTCAAGCTTAAGTGTGAAAAAAGTACCTTTTTTGACCTAGTTTTCAAAACCGGAAGTCCTGCGCTAGTTCTGTAAGTTTCCACAACTTACATTGGTTTCTCCCGAGGTTAGGAGGTGTTCAACGGGCCTTCTCGGGACTGTTACAGGATTTTGGGGGGGCCCCGATGGCCTATTTTCAGACTTAAATGTTTAGGAAGTGCATTTTTTGACTTAGTTTTCAAACTGGGAGTCCCATGCGAGTTCCATAAGTTTCCACAACTCACGTTGGCCACTCCCTAGGTGTTTGAGGTGTTCCCCGAACCTTCTCTTGACTGTCACACGATTGTGGCCCCCCGATGGACAATTTTCAGGTTTAGGTGCGAGA
The DNA here is from genome assembly GCA_030407325.1 of Camellia japonica. Taxonomy (NCBI): domain Eukaryota; kingdom Viridiplantae; phylum Streptophyta; class Magnoliopsida; order Ericales; family Theaceae; genus Camellia; species Camellia japonica. The sequence goes on along the minus strand of JAPPVO010000036.1, from coordinate 129,049,008 downwards.
AAAGTGCCGTTTCGGACTTAGTTTTCAAACTGGGAGTCGCACGCTAGTTTCGTAAGTTTTCACAACTTACATTGGCCCCTCCTGGGGTGTTTGACGTGTTTCCCGGGCCTTCTCGTGACTGTTACACGATTTTGACCCCCGATGGCTTATTTTCGAGCTTAAGTGTGAAAAAGTGCATTTTTTGATTTAGTTCTCAAACCAAGAGTCCCGTGCTAGTTCCGTAAGTCTCCGTAACTTACCTTGGACCCTCCCGAGGTGTTTGGGGCTTTTCCTGGTCCTTCTCGTGACTGTTACACGGTTTTGGCCCCCGGTATCTTATTTCCAAGCTTAAGTGTTAGAAAAGTGTATTTTCCGACCTAGTTTTCAAATCGGGAGTCTCGTGCCTGTTCGTTAAGTTTTCGCAACTCAAATTGGTCCCTCCTGAGATGTTCGAGGTGTTCCCTGGGCCTTCTCGTTATTTCGGCCCGTTGAGGCCTATTCTCAAGCTTAAGTGTGAAAAAAGTACCTTTTCCGACCTAGTTTTCAAACCGGAAGTCTCATGCTAGTTCCATAAGTTTTCACAACTTACATTTGTTTCTCCCGAGGTGTTGGAGGTGTTCCACTAGCCTTCTCGAGACTGTTATTGGATTTTGGGGGGTCCCTGATGGCCTATTTTCAAACTTAAGTGTTTAGGAAGTGCATTTTTTTGACTTAGTTTTAAACCGGGAGTCCCATGCGAGTTTCGTAAGTTTCCACAACTCATGTTGGTCCCTCCCTAGGTGTTTGAAGTGTTCTTCGGACCTTCTCTTGACTGTCACACGATTTTGGCCCCCCCGATGGACTGCTTAGGTGCGAGAAAAGTGCCGTTTTGGACTTAGTTTTCAAACCAGGAGTCCTGTGCTAGCTACGTAAGTTTTCAAAACTTACATTGGTCACTCCCGGGGTGTTTGACACGTTCCCTGGGCCTTCCCGTGACTGTTACACGATTTTGGCCCCCGACGGCTTATTTTCGAGCTTAACTGTGAAAAAATGCATTTTTTGAATTAGTTCTGAAATCGAGAGTCCCGTACTAGTTCCGTAAGTCTCCGCAACTTACCTTGGACCCTCCCGAGGTGGTCGGGGCATTTCCCGATCCTTCTCGTGACTGTTACACGGTTTTGGCCCCCCTCGGTGTCCTATGTCCAAGCTTAAGTGTGGGAAAAGTGTCTCTTTCTAACTTAGTTTTCAAACCGGAAGTCCCGTGCTAGTTCGGTAAGCTTTCACAACTCGCGTTGGTCACTCCCGAGGTGTTTGAGGTGTTTCCGGCCCTTCTTGCGACTGTTACAAGATTTTGGCCCTCCAATGTCCTGCTTCCAAGCTTAAGTGTTAGAAAAGTATATTTTCCGACCTAGTTTTCAAATAGGGAGTCCCATGCCTATTTGTTAAGCTTTCACAACTCAAATTGGTCACTCCTGAGATGATCGAGGTGTTCCCCGGGCCTACTGGTGATTGTTACACGATTTCGGCCCGCCGAGGCCTATTCTCAAGCTTAAGTGTGAAAAAAGTAACTTTTCCGACCTAGTTTTCACACCGGAAGTCCCACGCTAGTTCCGTTAGCTTCCATAACTTACATTGTTTTCTCTCGAGGTGTAGGAGGCGTTCCATGGGCCTTCTCGGGATTGTTACAGGATTTTGGGGGGCCCCCGATGGTCTATTTTCAAACTTAAGTGTTTAAGAAGTGAATTTTTTGACTTAGCTTTCAAACCAGGAGTCCCATGCTAGTGCCGTAAGTTTCCACAACTCACGTTGGTCCCTCCCTAGGTGTTTGAGGTGTTCCTCGGACCTTCTCTTTACTGTCACCCGATTTTGGCCCCCCGATGGACTATTTTCAAGCATAGGTTCGAGAAAAGTGCCGTTTCGGACTTAATTTCAAAACCGGGAGTACCGTGTTAGTTTCGTAAGTTTTCACAACTTACATTGGTCACTCCCGGGGTGTTTGACGTGTTCCCCGGGCCTTCTCGTGACTGTTACACGATTTTGGCCCCCGACGGCTTATTTTCGAGCTTAAGTGTGAAAAAAGTGCATTTTTTGAATTAGTTCTGAAACCGAGAGTCCCGTACTAGTTCCGTAAGTCTCCGCAACTTACCTTGGACCCTCCCGAGGTGGTTGGGGCATTTCCCGATCCTTCTCGTGACTGTTACACGGTTTTGGCCCCCCTCGGTGTCCTATGTCCAAGCTTAAGTGTGGAAAAAGTGTCTCTTTCTAACTTAGTTTTCAAACCGGAAGTCCCGTGCTAGTTCGGTAAGCTTTCACGACTCGCGTTGGTCACTCCCGAGGTGTTTGAGGTGTTTCCGGCCCTTCTTGCGACTGTTACAAGATTTTGGCCCTCCGATGTCCTACTTCCAAACCTAAGTGTTAGAAAAGTATATTTCCGACCTAGATTTCAAATAGGGAGTCCCGTGCCTGTTCGTTAAGCTTTCACAACTCAAATTGGTCACTCCTGAGATGTTCGAGGTGTTCCCCGGGCATACTGGTGATTGTTACATGATTTCGGCCCGCCGAGGCCAATTCTCAAGCTTAAGTGTGAAAAAAGTATATTTTCCGACCTAGTTTTCACACCGGAAGTCCCACGCTAGTTCCGTAAGTTTCCACAACTTACATTGTTTTCTCTCGAGGTGTAGGAGGTGTTCCACGGGCCTTCTCGGGACTGTTACAGGATTTTGGGGGGCCCCCGATGGCCTATATTCAAACTTAAGTGTTTAAGAAGTGTATTTTTTGACTTAGCTTTCAAACCAGGAGTCCCATCCTAGTTCTATAAGTTTCCACAGCTCACGTTGGTCCATCCCTAGGTGTTTGAGGTGTTCCTCGGACCTTCTCTTGACTGTCACCCGATTTTGTCCCCCGGATGGACAATTTTCATGCTTAGGTTTGAGAAAAGTGCCGTTTCGGACTTAATTTTAAAACCGGGAGTACCGTGTTAGTTTCGTAAGTTTTCACAACTTACATTGGTCACTCCCGGGGTGTTTGACGTGTTCCCCGGGCCTTCTCGTGACTGTTACACGATTTTGGCCCCGACGGCTTATTTTCGAGCTTAAGTGTGAAAAAAGTGCATTTTTTGATTTAGTACTGAAACCAAGATGTTCGAGGTGTTCGGCGGGCCTTCTCGTGATTGTTACACGATGTCGGCCCGCCGAGGCCTATTCTCAAGCTTAAGTGTGAAAAAAGTACCTTTTTCGACCTAGTTTTCAAATAGGAAGTCTCGCGCTAGTTCCATAAGTTTCCACAACTTAAATTGGTTTCTCCCCAGGTGTTGGAGGTGTTCCACGGGCCTTCTCAGGACTGTTACAGGATTTTGGAGGGCTCCCAATGTCCTATTTTAAGACTTAAGTGTTTAGGAAGTGCATTTTTTGACTTAGTTTTCAAACCGGGAGTCCCATGTGAGTTCCGTAAGTTTCCACAACTCACGTTGGTCCCTCCCTAGGTGTTTGAGGTGTTCCCCAAACCTTCTCTTGACTGTCACATGATTTTGGCCCCCCGATGGACTATTTTCAAGCTTAGGTGCGAGAAAAGTGCGGTTTCGGACTTAGTTTTCAAACCGGGAGTCCCATGCTAGTTTTGTAAGTTTTCACAACTTACATTGGTCCCTCCCGGGGTGTTTTACTTATTCCCTGGGCCTTCTCGTGACAGTTACACGATTTTGGCCCCCGTCGGCGTATTTTCGAGCGTAAGTGTGAAAAAAGTGCATTTTTTGATTTCGTTCTCAAACCGAGAGTCCCGTGCTAGTTCAGTAAGTCTCCGTAACTTACCTTGGAGCCTCCCGCGGTGTTTGGGGCATTTCCCGGTCCTTCTCGTGACTGTTACACGGTTTTGGCCCCCTTCGGTGTCCTATTTCCAATCTTAAGTGTGGAAAAAGTGTCTCTTTCTAACTTAGTTTTCAAACTGGAAGTCCCGTGCTAGTTTGGTAAGTTTCATAACTCGCATTGGTCACTCCCGAGGTGTTGGAGGTGTTCCTGGCCCTTCTTGTGACTGTTACATGATTTTGGCCCCCCGATGGCCTACTTCCAAACTTAAGTGTTAGAAAAGTGTATTTTCCGACCTAGTTTTCAAATCGGGAGTCCCGTGCCTGTTCGTTAAACTTTCACAACTCAAATTGGTCCCTCCTGAGATGTTCTAGGTGTTCCCTGGGCCTTCTCGTGATTGTTACACGATTTCGGCCCGCCGAGGCCTATTCTCAAGCTTAAGTGTGAAAAAAGTACCTTTTCCGACCTGGTTTTCAAACCGGTAGTCCCGCGCTAGTTCCGTAAGTTTCCACAACTTACAGTTGTTTCTCTCGAGGTGTTGGAGGCGTTCGACGGGCCTTCTCAGGACTGTAACAGGATTTTGGGGGGCCCCCGATGGCCTATTTTCAAACTAAAGTGTTTCAGAAGTGCATTTTTTGACTTAGCTTTGAAACCGGGAATCCCATGCGAGTTTCGTAAGTTTCCGCAACTCACGTTGGTCCCTCCCTAGGAGTTTGAGGTGTTCCCTGGACCTTTTCTTGACTGTCACACAATTTTGGCCCGCCGATGGACTATTTTCAAGCTTAGGTGCGAGAAAAGTGCCGTTGCGGACTTAGTTTTCAAACCGGGAGTCCCGTGCTAGTTCCGTAAGTTTTCAAAACTTACATTTGTCCTTCCCGGGCGTTTGACTTGTTCCCCGGGCCTTCTCATGACTGTGACACGATTTTGGCCCCCGACGACTTATTTTCGAGCTGAAAAAAGTGTATTTTTTGATTTAGTTTTCAAACTGAGAGTCCCTTGCTAGTTCCGTAAGTCTTCACAACTTACCTTGGTCCATCCTGAGGTGTTTACGGCATTTCCCGGACCTTTCGTGACTGTTACACAGTTTTGGCCCCCCCGGTGTCCTATTTCTAAGCTGAAGTGTGGAAAAAGTGCCTCTTTCCAACTTAGTTTTCGAACTGGGAGTCCCGTGCAAGTTCCGTAAGTTTTCACAACTCGCGTTGGTCACTCCCGAGGTGTTTGAGGTGTTCCCTGCTCTTCTTGCGAATGTTACATGATTTTGGCCCCCCGATGGCCTACTTCCAAACTTAAGTTTTAGAAAAGTGTATTTTCCGACCAAGTTTTCAAATCGGGAGTCCCGTGCCTGTTCGTTAAGCTTTCAAAACTCAAATTGGTCCCTCCGGAGACGTTCGCGGTGTTCCCCGGGCCTTCTAGTGATTGTTGTACGATTTCGGCCCGCCGAGGCCCATTCTCAAGCTCAAGTGTGAAAAAAGTACCTTTTCCAACCTAGTTTTCAAACCAGAAGTCCCGTGCTAGTTCCGTAAGTTTCCACAACTTACATTGTTTTCTCCCGAGGTGTTAGAGGTGTTCCACGGGCCTTCTTGGGACGGTTACAGGATTTTGGGGGGCCCCCGATGGCCTGTTTTCAAACTTAAGTGCTTAAAAAGTGCATTTTTTGATTTAGCTTTCAAATCTGGAGTCCCATGCTAGTTCCGTCAGTTTCCACAACTCATGTTGGTCCCTCCTTAGGTGTTTGAGGTGTTCCCCGGACCTGCTCTTGACTGTCACACGATTTTGGCCCCCCGATAGACTATTTTCAAGCTTAGGTTCGAGAAAAGTGCCGATTCAGACTTAATTTTCAAACCGGGAGTACCGTGTTAGTTTCGTAAGTTTTCATAACCTACATTGGTCACTCCCGGGATGTTGGACGTGTTCCCCGGGCCTTCTCGTGACTGTTACACGATTTTGGCCCCCGACGGCTTATTTTCGAGCTTAAGTGTGAAAAAAGTGCATTTTTTGATTTAGTTCTCAAACCAAGATGTTCGAGGTGTTCCGCGGGCCTTCTCGTGATTGTTGCACGATGTCGGCCCGCCGAGGCCTATTCTCAAGCTTAAGTGTGAAAAAAGTACATTTTTCGACCTAGTTTTCAAACAGGAAGTCCTGCGCTAGTTCTATAAGTTTCCACAGCTTACATTGGTTTCTCCCGAGGTGTTGGAGGTGATCCACGGGCCTTCTTGGGACTGTTACAGGATTTTGGGCGGCTCCCGATGTCTTATTTTCAAACTTAAGTGTTTCGGAAGTGCATTTTTTGACTTAGTTTTCAAACCGGGAGTCCCACGCGAGTTCCGTTAGTTTCCACAACTCAAGTTGGTTCCTCCCTAGGTGTTTGAGGTGTTCCCCGAACCTTCTCTTGACTGTCACACGATTTTGGCCCCCCGATGGACTATTTTCAAGCTTAGGTGCGAGAAAAGTGCCATTTCGGACTTAGTTTTCAAACCGGGAGTCCCATGCTAGTTTCGTAAGTTTTCAAACCTCACATTGGTCCCTCCCGGGGTGTTTTACGTGTTCCCTGGGCCATCTCGTGACTGTTACACGATTTTGGCCCTCGACGGCTTATTTTCGAGCTTAAGTGTGAAAAAAGTGCATTTTTTGATTTAGTTCTCAAACCGAGAGTCCTGTGCTAGTTCCGTAAGTCTCCGTAAGTTACTGTGTACCCTCCCGAGGTGTTTGGGGTATTTCTCGGTCCTTCTCATGACTGTTACATGGTTTTGGCCACCCCCAGTGTCCAATTTCCAAGCTTAAGTGTGGAAAAAAGTCTCTTTCCAACTTAATTTTCAAACCGGGAGTCCCGTGCTAGTTCCGTAACTTTTCACAATTCGCATTGGTTACTCCCGTGGAGTTTGAGGTGTTTCCGGCCCTTCTTGCGAATGTTACATGATTTTGGCCCCCCGATGGCCTACTTCCAAGCTTAAGTGTTAGAAAAGTGTATTTTTCGACCTAGTTTTCAAATCGGGAGTCCCGTGCCTGTTTGTTAAGTTTCGACAACTCAAATTGCTCCCTTCTGAGATGTTCGAGGTGTTCCCCGGGCCTTCTCGTGATTGTAACACGATTTCGGCCCGCCGAGGCCTATTGTCAAGCTTAAGTGTGAAAAAAGTACATTTTTCGACCTAGTTTTCAAACAGGAAGTCCCGCGCTAGTTCCATAAGTTTACACAACTTACATTGGTTTCTCCCGAGGTGTTGGAGGTGTTCCACAGGCCTTCTCAGGACTGTTACAGGATTTTGGGGGCCCTCGATGTCCTATTTTCAGACTTATGTGTTTAGGAAGTGCATTTTTTGACTTAGTTTTCAAACCGGGAATCCCATGCGAGTTCTGTAAGTTTCCACAACTCACGTTGGTCCCTCCCTAGGTTTTAGAGGTGTTCCCCGAACCTTCTCTTGACTGTTACACGATTTTGGCCCCCCGATGGACAATTTTCAAGCTTAGGTGCGAGAAAGGTGCCGTTTCAGACTTAGTTTTCAAACCGGAAGTCCCATGCTAATTTCGTAAGTTTTTACAACTTACATTGGTCCCTCCCGGGGTGTTTGACACGTTTCCCAGGCCTTCTCGTGACTGTTACACGATTTTGGCTCTCGATGGCTTATTTTCGAGCTTAAGTGTGAAAAAAGTGCATTTTTTGATTTAGTTATCAAACCGAGAGTCCCGTGCTAGTTCCGTAAGTCTCCGCAACTTACCTTGGACCCTCCCGAGGTGTTTGGGGCATTTCCCGGTCCTTCTCGTGACTGTTACACGGTTGTTGCCACCCCCCGGTGTCCTATTTCCAAGCTTAAATGTGGAAAAAAGTGTCTCTTTCCAACTTAGTTTTCAAACCGAGAGTCCCGTGCTAGTTCCGTAAGTTTTCACAACTCGCGTTGGTCACTCCCGAGGTGTGTGAGGTGTTCCCGGCACTTCTTGCGACTGTTACATGATTTTGGCCCCCCGATGGCCTACTTCCAAGCTTAAATGTTAGAAAAGTGTATTTTCCTACCTATTTTTCAAATCGGGAGTCCCGTGCCTGTTCGTTAAGTTTTCACAACTCAAATTGGCCCCTCCGGAGTTGTTCGCGGTGTTCCCCGGGCCTTCTAGTGATGGTTGAACGATTTCGGCCCGCCGAGGCCTATTCTCAAGCTTAAGTGTGAAAAAAGTGCCTTTTTCGACCTAGTTTTCAAACAAGAAGTCCCGCGCTAGTTCCATAAGTTTCCACAACTTCAATTGGTTTCTCCCGAGGTGTTGGAGGTGTTCCACGGGCCTTCTCAGGACTGTTACAGGATTTTGGCGGGCTCCCGATGTCCTATTTTAAGACTTAAGTGTTTAGGAAGTGCATTTTTTGACTTAGTTTTCAAACCGGGAGTCGCATGCGAGTTCCGAAAGTTTCCACAACTCACGTTAGTCCCTCCCTAGGTGTTTGAAGTGTTCCTCGAACCTTCTGTTGACTGTCACACGATTTTGGCCTCCCGATGGACTATTTTCAAGCGTAGGTGCGAGAAAAGTGCGGTCTCGGACTTAGTTTTCAAACCGGGAGTCCCATGCTTGTTTTGTAAGTTTTCACAACTTACATTGGTCCCTCCCCGGGTGTTTTACTTGTTCCCTGGGCCTTATCGTGACAGTTACACAATTTTGGCCACCGACGGCGTATTTTCGAGCGTAAGTGTGAAAAAAGTACATTTTTTGATTTAATTCTCAAACCGAGAGTCCCGTGCTAGTTCAGTAAGTCTCCGTAACTTACCTTGGACCCTCCCGCGGTGTTTGGGGCATTTCCCGGTCCTTCTCGTGACTGTTACACAGTTTTGGCCCCCTTTGGTGTCCTATTTCCAATCTTAAGTGTGGAAAAGTGTCTCTTTCTAACTTAGTTTTCAAACTGGAAGTCCCGTGCTAGTTCGGTAAGTTTCACAACTCGCTTTGGTCACTCCCGAGGTGTTTGAGGTCTTCCCGGCCCTTCTTGCGACTGTTACATGATTTTGGCCCCCCGATGGCCTACTTCCAAACTTAAGTGTTAGAAAAGTGTATTTTCCGACCTAGTTTTCAAATCGGGAGTCCCGTGCCTCTTCGTTCAACTTTCACAACTCAAATTGGTCCCTCCTGAGATGTTCTAGGTGTTCCTTGGGCCTTCTCGTGATTGTTACATGATTTCGGCCCGCCGAGGCCTATTCTCAAGCTTAAGTGTGAAAAAAGTACCTTTTCCGACCTAGTTTTCAAATCGGAAGTCCCGTGCTAGTTCCATAAGTTTCCACAAATTACATTGGTTTCTCCCGAGGTGTTGGAGGTGTTCCACGGGCCTTCTCGAGACTGTTACAGGATTTTGGGGGCCCTCGATGGCCTATTTTCAAACTGAAGTGTTTTGGAAGTGCATTTTTTGACTTAGCTTTCAAACCGGGAGTCCCATGTGAGTTCCGTAAGTTTTCAAAACTCACGTTGGTCCCTCCCTAGGTGTTTGAGGCGTTCCGCGGACCTTCTCTTGATTGTCACACGATTTTGGCCCCCCGATGGACAATTTTCAAGCTTAGGTGCGAGAAAAGTGCCGTTTCGGACTTAGTTTTCAAACCGGGAGTACCGTGCTAGTTTCGTAAGTTTTCACAACTTACATTGGTCCCTCCCGGGGTGTTTGACGTGTTCCTTGGGCCTTCTCGTGATTGTTACATGATTTTGGCCCCCGACGGCTTATTTTCGAGCTTAAGTTTGAAAAAAGTGCATTTTTTGATTTAGTTCTCAAACCGAGAGTCCCGTGCTAGTTCCGTAAGTCTTCGCAACTTTCCTTGGACCCTTCCTAGGTGTTTGGGGCATTTTCCGGTCCTTCTTGTGACTGTTACACAGTTTTGGCCCCCCCTCCAGTGCCCTATTTCCAAGCTTAAGTGCGGAAAAAGTCTCTCTTTCCAACTTACTTTTCAAAACCGGGTGTCCCGTGCTAGTTCCGTAAGTTTTCACAACTCGCGTTGGTCACTCCCGAGGTGTTTGAGGCGTTCCCGGCCCTTCTTGTGACTATTACATGATTTTGGCCCGCCGATGCCCTACTTCCATGCTTAAGTGTTAGAAAAGTGTATTTTCCGACCTAGTTTTCAAACCGGGAGTCCCGTGCCTATTCATTAAGCTTTCACACCTCAAATTGGTCCCTCTTGAGATGCTTCAAAATTTCCCCGAGCCTTCTCGTGATTGTTACACGATTTCGGCCCACCGAGGCCTATTCTCAAGCTTAAGTGTGAAAAAAGTACCTTTTCCAACCTAGTTTTCAAACCGAAAGTCCCGCGCTAGTTCTGTAAGTTTCCACAACTTATGTTGCTTTCTTTGGAGGTGTTGGAGGTGTTCCACGGGCCTTCTCGGGACTGTTACTGGATTTTGGGGGGGCCCCGGCGGCCTATTTTCAAACTTAAGTGTTTAGGAAGTGCATTTTTTGACTTAGCTTTCAAACTGGGAGTCCCATGCGAGTTCTGTAAGTTTCCACAACTCACGTTGGTCCCTCCCTAGGTGTTTGAGGTGTTCCCCGAACCTTCTCTTAACTGTCACACGATTTTCCACGCTTAGGTGCAAGAAAAGTGCCATTTCGGACTTCGTTCTCAAACCGGGAGCCCTGTGCTAGTTCTGTAAGTTTTCACAACTTACGTTGGTCCCTACCGGGGTGTTTGACCTGTTTCCTGGCCCTTCTCGTTACTGTTACACGATTTGGGCCCCCGACGGCTTATTTTCGAGCTTAAGTGTGAAAAAAGTGCATTTTTTGATTTAGTTCTCGAACCGAGAGTCGAGTGCTAGTTCCGTAAGTCTCCGCAGCTTACCTTGGACCCTCCCGAGGTGTTCGAGGCATTTCCCGGTCCTTCTCGTGACTGTTACACGGTTTTGGGCCCCACTCGGTGTGCGATTTCCTAGCTTAAGTGTAGAAAAAGTGTCTCTTTCCAACTTAGTTTTCAAACCGGGAGTCCCGTGCTAGTTCCGTAAGTTTTCACAACTCGCGTTGGTCATTGCCGAGGTGTTTGAGGTGGTCCCGGCCCTTCTTGCAACTGTAACACAATTTTGGCCCCCCTATGGCCTATGTCATAGCCTAAGTGTTAGAAAAGTGTATTTTTCAAACTAGTTTTCAAATCATGAGTCCCGTGCCTGTTCGTTAAGCTTTCACAACTAAAATTGGTCCCTCCTGACATGTTTGAGGTGTTCCCCAGGCCTTCTCGTGATTGTTACACGATTTTGGCCCGCCGAGGCCTATTCTCCAGCTTAAGTGTGAAAAAAGTACCTTTTCCGACCTAGTTTTCAAACCGGAAGTCCCGCGCTAGTTCCGTAAGTTTCCACAACTTACATTGGTTTCTCCCGAGGTGTTGGCGGTGTTCCACGGGCCTTCTCGGGACTGTTACAGGATTTTGGGGGGCCGTCGATGGTCTATTTCAAAACTTAAGTGTTTTGGAAGTGCATTTTTTGACTTAGCTTTCAAACCGGGAGTCCCATGCGAGTTCCGTAAGTTTCCACAACTCACGTTGGTCCCTCCGTAGGTGTTTGAGGTGTTCCCCGGACCTTCTCTTGACTGTCACACGATTTTTCAAGCTTAGGTGCGAGAAAAGTGCAGTTTCGGACTTAGTTTTCAAACCGGAAGTCCCATGCTAATTCCGTTAGTTTTCACAACTTACATTGGTCCCTCCCGGGGTGTTTGACGTGTTCCCCGGGCCTTCTCGTGACTGTTACATGATTTGGGCCCTCGACGGCTTATTTTCGAGCTTAAGTGTGAAAAAAGTGCATTTTTTGATTTAGTTCTCAAACCGAGAGTCCCGTGCTAGTTCCGTAAGTCTCCGCAACTTACCTTGGACGCTCCCAAGGTGTTTGGGGCATTTCCCAATCTTTCTCGTGACTGTTACACGGTTTTGGCCCTCCCGGTGTCCTATTTCCAAGCTTAAGTGTGGAAAAAGTGTCTCTTTCCAACTTAATTTTCAAACCGGGAGTCCCGTGCTAGTTCCGTAAGTTTTCACAACTCGTGTCGGTCACTCCTGAGGTGTTTGAGGTCTTCCCGGCCCTTCTTGCGACTGTTATATGATTTTGGCCCCCCGATGGCCTACTTCCAAGCTTGAATGTTAGAAAAGTGTATTTTCTGACCTAGTTGTCAAATTGGGAGTCCCGTGCCTGTTTGTTAAGCTTTCACAACTCAAATTGGTCCCTCTTGAGATGTTCGGGGTGTTCCCCGGGCCTTCTCGTTGTTGCTACAGGATTTCGGCCCGCCGAGGCCTATTCTCAAGCTTAAGTGTGAATAAAGTACCTTTTCCGACCTAGTTTTCAAATCAGAAGTCCCGCGCTAGTTCCGTAAGTTTCCACAACTTACATTGGTTTCTCCCGAGGTGTTGGAGGTGTTCCATGGGCCGTGTCGAGACTGTTACAGGATTTTGGGGGGCCCCCGATGTCCTATTTTCAAACTTAAGTGTTTAGGTAGTGCATTTTTTGACTTAGCTTTCAAATCGGGAGTCCCATGTGAGTTTCGTAAGTTTCCACAACTCACGTTGGTCCCTCCCTAGGTGTTTGAGGTGTTCCTCGAACCTTCTCTTGACTGTCAGACGATTTTCCAAGCTGAGGTGCGAGAAAAATGCCGTTTCAGACTTCGTTTTCAAACCGGGAGTCCCGTGCTAGTTCCGTAGGTTTTCACAACTTACACTGGTCCCTACCGGGGTGTTTGACGTGTTTCCCGGCCCTTCTCATGACTGTTACACGATTTTGGCCCCCGACGGCTTATTTTCAAGCTTAAGTGTGAAAAAGTACATTTTTTGATTTAGTTCTCAAACCGAGAGTCCGGTGCTAGTTCCGTAAGTCTCCGCAACTTACCTTGGACCCTCCCAAGGTGTTCGGGGCATTTCCCGGTCCTTCTCATGACTGTTACACGGTTTTGGCTCCCCCCCCGATGTCCTATTTCCAAGCTTAAGTGTGGAAAAAGTGTCTCTTTCCGACTTAGTTTTCAAACCGGGAGTCCCGTGCTAGTTCTGTAAGTTTTCACAATTCGCGTTGGTCAATCCCGAGGTGTTTGAGGTGTTCCCGGCCCTTCTTGCGACTGTTACACGATTTTAGCCCCCTGATGGCCTATGTCATAGCTGAAGTGTTAGAAAAGTGTATTTTCTGACCTAGTTTTCAAATCTGGAGTCTCGTGCTTGTTCGTTAAGCTTTCACAACTCAAATTGGTCCCTCCTGAGATGTTCGAGGTGTTCCTCGGGCATTCTCATGATTGTTACATGATTTCGGCCCGCCGAGGCCTATTCTCAAGCTTAAGTGTGAAAAAAGTACTTTTTCCGAACTAGTTTTCAAACCGGAAGTCCCGCGCTAGTTTCGTAAGTTTCCACAACTTACATTGGTTTCTCCCGAGGTGTTGGAGGTGTTCCACGGGCCTTCTCGGGACTGTTACAGGATTTTGGGGGGGCCCCGATGGCCTATTTTCAAACTTAAGTGTTTAGGAAGTGCAATTTTTGACTTAGCTTTCAAACCGGGAGTCCCATGCAAGTTCCGTAAGTTTCCACAGCTCACATTGGTCCCTCCTTAGGTGTTTGAGGTGTTCCTTGGACCTTCTCTTGATTGTCACACGATTTTCCAAGCTTAGGTGCGAGAAAAGTGTCGTTTCGGACTTGTTTTCAAACCGAGAGTCCCGTGCTAGTTCCATAAGTTTTCACAACTTACATTGGTCCCTACCGGGGTGTTTGACGTGTTTCTCGGGCGTTCTCGTAACTGTTACACGATTTTGGCCGCCAACGGCTTATTTTCGAGCTTAAGTGTTAAAAAAGTGCATTTTTTGATTTAGTACTAAAACCGAGAGTCCCGTGCTAGTTTCGCAAGTCTCTGCAACTTACCTTGGACCCTCTCGAGGTGTTTGGGGCATTTCCCGGTCCTTCTCGTGACTGTTACAAGGTTTTGGCCCGCCCGGTGTCCTATTTCCAATCTTAAGTGTGGAAAAAGTGTCTCTTTCCAACTTAGTTTCCAAACCGGGAGTCCTGTGCTAGTTCCGTAAGTTTTCACAACTCACGTTGTTCAATCTCGTGGTGTTTGAGGTGTTCCTGGCCTTTCTTGCGACTGTTACATGATTTTGGCCCCCCGATGGCCTACTTCCAAGCTTAAGTGTTAGAAAAGTGTATTTTCTGACCGAGTTTTCAAATTGGGAGTCCCATGCCTGTTCTTTAAGCTTTCACAACTCAAATTGGTCCCTCCTGAGATGTTCAAGGTATTCCCTAGGCCTTCTCGTGATTGTTACACGATTTCGGCCCGCCGAGGCCTATTCCCAAGCTTAAGTGTGAAGAAAGTACCTTTTTCAACCTAGTTTTCAAACCGGAAGTCCTGCGCTAGTTCCGTCAGTTTCCACAACTTACGTTGGTTTTTGCCGAGGTGTTGGAGGTGTTCCACGGGACGTCTAGGGACAGTTACAGGATTTTGGGGGGGGCCGATGGCCTATTTTCAAACTTAAGTGTTTAGGAAGTGCATTTTTTGACTTAGCTTTCAAACCGGGAGTCCCATGCGAGTTTCGTAAGTTTCCACAAGACACGTTGGTCCCTCCCTAGTTGTTTGAGGTGTTCCCGGGACCTTCTCTTGACTGTCACACGATTTTCCAAGCTTAGGTGCAAGAAAAGTGCCGTTTCGGACTTAGTTTTCAAACCGGGAGTCCCATGCTAGTTCCGTAAGTTTTCACAACTTACATTGGTCCCTACCGGGCTGTTTGATGTTTTTCCTGGGCCTTCTCGTGTCTGTGACACGATTTTGGCCCCCGACGGCTTATTTTCGAGCTTAAGTGTGAAAAAAGTGTAATTTTTGATTTAGTTCTCAAACCGAGAGTCCTGTGCTAGTTCCGTCAGTCTCTGCAACTTACCTTGGACCTTCCCGCGGTGTTTGGGGCATTTCCCCGTCTCTCTCGTGATTGTTACACTGTTTTGGCCCCCCGGTGTCCTATTTCCAATCTTAAGTGTGGAAAAAGTGTCTCTTTCTAACTTAGTTTTCAAACCGGGAGTCCCGTGCTAGTTCCGTATGTTTTCACAACTCGCGTTGGTCACTCCCGAGGTGTTTGAGGTGTTCCCGACCCTTCTTGCGACTGTTACTTGATTTTGGCCCCCCGATGGCCTACTTCCAAGCTTAAGTGTTAGAAAAGTGTATTTTCCGACCTAGTTTTCAAATTGGGAGTCCCCGTGCCTGGTCGTTAAGCTTTCACAACTCAAATTGGTCCCCCCTGAGATGTTCGAGGTGTTCCCTAGGCCTTCTCGTGATTGCTACAGGATTTCGGCCCGCCGAGGCCTATTCTCAAGCTTAAGTGTGAATAAAGTACCTTTTCTGACCTAGTTTTCAAATCGGAAGTCTCGCGCTAGTTCCGCAAGTTTCCACAACTTACATTGGTTTCTCCCGAGGTGTTGGAGGCGTTCCACGGGCCGTCTCGGGACTGTTACAGGTTTTTGGGGGGCCCCCGATGGCCTATTTTTCAAACTTAAGTGTTTAGGAAGTGCATTTTTTGACTTAGCTTTCAAACTGGGAGTCCCATGCGAGTTCCGTAAGTTTCCACAACTCACGTTGGTCCCTCCCTAGGTGTTTGAGGTGTTCCTCGAAGCTTCTCTTGACTGTCACACGATTTTCCAAGCTTAGGTGCGAGAAAAGTGCCGTTTCGGACTTCATTTTCAAACCGGGAGTCCCGTGCTAGTTCCGTACATTCTCACAACTTACACTGGTCCCTACCGGGGTGTTTGACGTGTTTCCCGGCCCTTCTCATGACTGTTGCACGATTGTGGCCAACGACGGCTTATTTTCGATCATAAGTGTGAAAAAGTGCATTTTTTGATTTAGTTCTCAAACTGAGAGTCTCGTGCTAGTTCCGTAAGCCTCTGCAACTTACCTTGGACCCTCCCGAGGTGTTCGGGGCATTTCCCGGTCCTTCTCGTGACTGTTACACGGTTTTGGCTTCCCTCCGGTGTCCTATTTCCAAGCTTAAGTGTGGAAAAAGTGTCTCTTTCCAACTTAGTTATCAAACCGGGAGTCCCGTGCTAGTTCCGTAAGTTTTCACAACTCGCGTTGGTCACTCTCGAGGTGTTTGAGGTGTTCCCGGCCCTTCTTGCGACTGTTACATGATTTTGGCCCCCTGATGGCCTACATCCAAGGTTAAGTGTTAGAAAAGTGTATTTGCCGACCTAGTTTTCAAATCGGGAGTCCCGTGCCTGTTCGTTAAGCTTTCACAACTCAAATTGGACCCTCCTGAGATGTTCGAGGTGTTCCCGGGGCCTTCTCGTGATTGTTACACGATTTCGGCCCGCCGAGGCCTATTCTCAAGTTTAAGTGTGAAAAAAGTACCTTTTCCGACCTAGTTTTCAAACCGGAAGTCCCACGCTAGTTTCGTAAGTTTCCACAACTTACATTGGTTTCTCCCGAGGTGTTGGAGGTGTTCCACGGGCCTTCTCGGGACTGTTTCGGGATTTTGGGGGGCCCCAGATGGCCTATTTTCAAACTTAAGTGTTTAGGAAGTGGATTTTTTGACTTAGCTTTCAAACCGCGAGTCCCATGCGAGTTCCATCAGTTTCCACGACTCACTTGGTCCCTTCCTAGGTGTTTGAGGTGTTCCCTGGACCTACTCTTGACTCTCACACAATTTTGGCCTCCCGATGGACTATTTTCAAGTTTAGGTGCGAGAAAAGTGCCATTTTGGACTTAGTTTTCAAATCGGGAGTCTCGTTCTAGTTCCGTAAGTTTTCAAACCTAGAGTCCCGTGCTAGCTCCGTAAGTCTCTGCAACTTACCTTGGACCCTCTCGAGGTGTTTGGGGCATTTCCCGGTCCTTCTCGTGACTGTTACACGGTTTTGGCCCCCTCGGTGTCCTATTTCCAAGGTTAAGTGTGGAAAAAGTGTCTCTTTCCAACTTAGTTTTCAAACCGGGAGTCCCGTGCTAGTTTCGTAAGTTTTCACAACTCGCGTTGGTCACTCCCGAGGTGTTTGAGGTGTTCCCGATCCTTCTTGCGACTGTTACGTGATATTGGCCCCTCTATGGCCTACTTCCAAGCTTAAGTGTTAGAAAAGTGTATTTTCTGACCTAGTTTTGAAAACCGGGAGTACCGTGCCTGTTCGTTGAGCATTCACAACTCAAATTGGTCCCTCCTGAGATGTTCTAGGTGTTCCCCTGGCCGACTCGTGTTTCGGCCCACTGAGGGCTATTCTCAAGCTTAAGTGTGAAAAAAGTACCTTTTCCGACCTAGTTTTCAAACCGGAAGTCCCGCGCTAGTTCCGTAAGTTTCCACAACTTACATTGGTTTCTCCCGAGGTGTTGGAGGTGTTCCACGGGCCTTCTCGGAACTGTTACAAGATTTTGGGGGGCCCCCGATGGCCTATTTTCAAACTTAAGTGTTTAGGAAGTGCATTTTTTGACTTAGCTTTCAAACCGGGAGTCCCATGCGAGTTCCGTAAGTTTCCACAACTCACATTGGTCCCTCCTTAGGTGTTTGAGGTGCTCCTTGGACCTTCTCTTGACTGTCACACGATTTTCCAAGCTTAGGTGCGAGAAAAGTGTCGTTTCGGACTTGTTTTCAAACCGGGAGTCCCGTGCTAGTTCCATAAGTTTTCACAACTTACATTGGCCCCTACCGGGGTGTTTGACGTGTTTCCCGGGCCTTCTCGTAACTGTTACACGATTTTGGCCGCCGACGGCTTATTTTCGAACGTAAGTGTTAAAAAAGTACATTTTTTTATTTAGTACTTAAACCGAGAGTCCCGTGCTAGTTCCGTAAGTCTCTGCAACTTACCTTGGACCCTCCCGAGGTGTTCGGGTCATTTCCCGGTCCATCTCGTGATTGTTACACGGTTTTGGGCCCCCCCGGTGTCCTACTTCCAAGCTTAAGTGTGGAAAAAGTGTCTCTTTCCAACTTAGTTTTCAAACCGGGAGTCCCGTACTAGTTCCCTAAGTTTTCACAACTCGCGTTGGTCAATCCCGAGGTGTTTGAGGTTTTCCCAGCCCTTCTTGCGACTGTTACATTATTTTGGCCCCCCGATGGCCTATGTCATACTTAAGTGTTAGAAAAGTGTATTTTCCGACCTAGTTTTCAAATCAGGAGTCCCGTGCCTGTTCGTTAAGCTTTCACAACTCAAATTGGTCCCTTCTCGTGATTGTTACACGATTTCGGCCCGCCGAGGCCTATTCTCAAGCTTAAGTGTGAAAAAGTAAATTTTCCGACCTAGTTTTCAAAACAGGAAGTCCCGCGCTAGTTCCGTCAGTTTCCACAACTTACATTGGTTTCTCCCAAGGTGTTGGTGGTGTTCCACGGGCCTTCTCGGGACTGTTACAGGATTTTGGGGGCCCCCGATGGCCTATTTTCAAACTTAAGTGTTTAGGAAGTGCATTTTTTGACTTAGCTTTCAAACCGAGACTCCCATGCGAGTTCCGTAAGTTTCCACAACTCACGTTGGTCCCTCCCTAGGTGTTTGAGGTGTTCCCCAGACCTTCTCTTGACTGTCACACGATTTTTCAAGCTGAGGTGCGAGAAAAGTGCCGTTTCGGACTTAGTTTTAAAACCGGGAGTCCCGTGCTAGTTCCGTAAGTTTTCACAACTTACATTGGTCCCTCCCGGGGTGTTTGACGTGTTCCCTGAGCCTTCTCATGACTGTTCCACGATTTTGGCCCCCGAAGGCTTATTTTTGAGCTTAAGTGTGAAAAAAGTGCATTTTTTGATTTAGTTCTCAAACCGAGAGTCCCGTGCTAGTTCCGTAAGTCTCCGCAACTTACCTTGAACCCCCTCGAGGTGTTTGGGGCATTTCCCGGTCCTTCTCGTGACTGTTACACGGTTTTGGCCCGCCCTGTGTCCTATTTCCAAACTTAAGTGTGGAAAAAGTGTCTCTTTCCAACTTAGTTTCCAAACCCGGAGTCCTGTGCTAGTTCCGTAAGTTTTCACAACTCGCGTTGGTCACTCCCGAGGTGTTTGAGGTATTCCAGGCCCTTCTTGTGACTGTTACATGATTTTGGCCCCCCGATGGCCTACTTCCAAGCTGAAGTGTTAGAAAAGTGTATTTTCTAACCGAGTTTTCAAATTGGGAGTCCCGTGCCTGTTCTTTAAGCTTTCATAACTCAAATTGGTCCCTCCTGAGATGTTCAAGGTGTTCCCCGGGCCTTCTCATGATTGTTACATGATTTCGGCCCTCTGAGGCCTATTCTCAAGCTTAAGTGTGAATAAAGTACCTTTTCCGACCTAGTTTTCAAATCGGAAGTCCCGTGCTAGTTCCATGAGTTTCCACAACTTACATTGGTTTCTCCCAAGGTGTTCCACGGGCCGTCTCGGAACTGTTACAGGATTTTGGGGGGCCCCCGATGGCCTATTTTCAAACTTAAGTGTTTAGGAAGTGCATTTTTTGACTTAGCTTTCAAACCGGGAGTCCCATGCGCGTTCCGTATGTTTCCACAACTCACGTTGGTCCCTCCCTAATTGTTTGAGGTGTTCCCCCACTACAACAAGTTGGGCCTTGAATGAGGAAATTTTTTTATCTCCAAAGAGCTAATTTCGTCACTATAGATATTCGTGAGGAAATATTTTCGTCACCGGTTTCATCATTGAATGTTTGTCACTAAAAACCACCGTGACGAAAAATAATTTCGTCACCAATGAGATTACTTCAGTGACGAAATTTTTGTCACCAATAAAACAACATTTTGTCGCAAAAAATTCTCATTTTCGTCACCAAATAGTTATGCAGTACCATATTTATAACTTTAGTTGACGAATAAATTTGTCACACATGTTGATCATTGATGAGGAAATAATTTCGTCACAGTAAGATGTAAAGGTGACGAAATTTTTTGTTTACAAAAGTCATACATGAGTGACGAAATATATTTCATCACAAATATATATATGCGTGACGAAATTTTTAGTCACCAAACAACAAAATGAACCAAATATTTCATATATAAGCTATAATAAATTTTGTCACAAAAAATATTTATTAGCGACAAATAATCACTTTGTCATAATAACAAGTACAAATGACAAAAAAATTCGTCACTAAACTTGTTCCATATTTTATATTCCAATTTAAATTATAATTTCACAAATATCCCTGCTCATATCTCAATAGTCTTTTCAATGTATTAATAAATCCACTAGCTATTATACACCATTCCACAAAAAAATTCACTAAACAATTTATATTATAAATGAAAATATATCCATCAAACAAATGAATTTAATAATCCATTACGTATAATAAACAAAAACCATCATAGTAAATTCCAAAATGAACTAACGTTGAGTCCAAAAATAAAAATAACACTCGATCTTAATTTGCAACTAGAACTAAGTATCAGTTCAAGAAAAAAAATTCAACAGTTGATCTTCATTTGCAAGTATGCTTCCAAACGTCATCAAAAACCAATCTGCAAAGAAAATAAATAAGGAAAACGTTAATATATTATCAATTACATATAAACTCATATATAAATAATTTTATTTTATAAACCAATTTAGTAGAAATGCATATAACAATTCAAAACTTCAAAGAGTTAAGGTGATCTTTGATGATAAAGCAACACGGATAACATAAGATGCCAAAAGATTGCAAGAATACCATATATCACTATCACTAATGGCAGAATATATATAATAGCTCCAAAATATAATGTAACATTGAGGTACATTTGATTCACGACAATGGGCCGATGACTTCTTCAATGAGGAAAATTTGATAAGTGGAATTCAACACAAGAAGGGAGGCTCTATTTACACACCACTTTTCCTCTCAAGACAAATCATTAATTAGTTTATTTTTTATTACAATTTTAACCTTAGGTAAAATGACTACAAAGACAAGTTATGATACACACCATTTATATAATTAGCATAAAGGACAATAATAAATATAATACTCATCAAGAAGCAAGTCCAGACCTTTCTCTCGCTCTCTCTCTCTCTAGATTCAGGAAGTGAGGGAAATCAAAGGACAGACACAACTTCGTAGAAGCAATCTCAGAGAATTGTTAAAATCGAGATTTATGTTGAATCCTATCCTTACAGGTACTCGAGAAATGTTGTTAGACTTTGGTTTTCTACTTTAAATGTCATTGTTTCTATCTATGCATATTACATATGTATGTATTTCTATTTCTATTATAACAATGAGTGCAAAATCTTTACTTTCATATGGGTTTCATATCTGTATGTTGATTTCACAGTTTTTGGTGGGTAAACTTTATTCTTTAATGTTCTGTCAAGTCCTAAAAAAATGTGAATGAATTTCCATTTTGAGTTGGGGAAACAACTAGTAATCTGTTTGGATTGTGGGTGATAAAAAGAAAAGAAATGATTGCAAGTGATTGTGTTTTTCACTATATGTTTGGATGGGTAAGCAAGCAAAACATGTGGGAAAGGGTTATGGGTGACATTTTTTTTGTTTGAATTTTGGGGGGCAATTACTTTTGGTGAGAAATGAAATAACCAAAAAAAGAGAGTTATTTATTTTTTTTTTTTAGTCCTCACAATTTCTTATGATTTCTGACCAAATCATCCCATCCAAACAGAGTGTTATGTCTAATATCTGGTGGTTGTGTTTGATTTTTTATTTTTATTTTTTGAAATTATAGGTAATTGGAGATGTTTCATTTTGATTATTGTGTAGGTGTTGATTCTTTTGGCACTGGTTAATATTCTGAAAATTTAGGGGACTGAGCTGGTTCTTGGTCCCCAGAAAATGAGTTCTGAATTGGGTTAGTGTATGAATAGGATAATGAGCACCAAATTACATAGCCCATTTCTACGGTTTCCTCTTCAACACCTGTAAACAGAAGAAACAATGGCAATTTAGTTTATCTAGACAAAGTAAAACTACCCAAAAAGGCTTTCAGCAAGTGTAAATGTGCAAAGCAAAATCATTGGGTTTTTCAGGGGATTAGGTTTTCTCATTTTTGTGGAAGAAATGTGGAGCTGCAATGGAAGAACCTAGGGTTGAGAGGCGGGTTGACTGTGAAACATGTAACAAAGCCCTTTTCTGCGGACAAAGCTCTGGTTAGGTCTTTGGTTCGGTTGTGGGAAGAAGGGTTACTTTTAATCAGGTGCTCTATTTTTTTTTCCGTGATATCTTGGGTGTGCTTATTGGTTTGGTATGGGAAGGCAAAAGCCAAGACTTTTGTTGAAGCGAAGCTTTTACCTTCTGTTTGTTCGGTTCTGGGCGAGTATATAAGGCGCAAGCTTGATTTTGGTAAGGTTCGGCGAATTTCACCTTTGAGCATTACCTTGGTGTCTTGTTCAATTGGGCCTCATAATGAAGAGTTCTCTTGCGGGGGGGTCCCTACTGTAAAACTACAAGTTCTTCCATTTGCAAGTCTGAGGAGGGGGAAGATTGTGATTGATGCAGTTTTTGTCTAATCCAAGTTTTGTTGGTTGTGCAAAAGAAGAATTATACCTGGTTAGGAATACCTTCTACTGACGGTAGTCTACAGAGGCACTTGTCAAGTGAAGAAGGAATTGATCATCGTACGAAAATTAGGAGGATTGCTAGAGAGGAAACAACTGCTCAGTTTGATAAAGAGAGAGATGACGCAGCTAAGGAAGAACTTGAACTCATTTTGAAACTAATACTATAAAACGAGACAAGCTTTGGGATTAGCTCGGTATGTGAACAAATCACGCTACATTTTCAACGGTAAACAAGTCAAACTTGAACTCATTTTGAAACTTGTTCATTTTTCAAGCTAAATTTAAACAACCAACTACTTGGCATAACTTCGCTTGTTTATAGCCCTATAACATGAGCACTAGGCAAGCAAATGAATAAAGCATTCACAATCTAAAAAAATATTCATCAACAACATCAAGCTTCAAAGCTTGAATACGAATTGGCTAGAACATCTGAAGAATGAGAAACAGATAAAACTATAGTATCTAAAGTCAGTTACAAAAGAAGTGGCAATTCCTATCATTAGTAGAGATACAGACTGGAATTGCATACCTAGAACTTCCAGAGCTACTGCTTCAACTGATTATTCAGCTCTTCTTGCTGAGCCACACATGCTCCAAAGTCATAGAAACACCAAATATTAAGTGCATGTTTGTGTATCCAAGCCAAATCGCCATGTAACAGATAGCAGTGCAAGACCCAACAAGCTGCAGAAGTTAGTTGCAAAAACCAGAA
Organism: Camellia japonica; assembly: GCA_030407325.1. Classification (NCBI taxonomy): domain Eukaryota; kingdom Viridiplantae; phylum Streptophyta; class Magnoliopsida; order Ericales; family Theaceae; genus Camellia; species Camellia japonica. Next base: position 129,026,168 of record JAPPVO010000036.1, on the reverse strand, counting down.
CACATGACAAACACAAATTACTGAAATCACTAGTCCCCATTCACACACACAAACAATAAATAAATAAATAAAATCCAACAGAAAATCTATATTTTACAAGTCATAATGGTTGATTTCATCTCAACTTAAACTCTTTGTTTTAACTAGATTCATGGCTTTTATTCCTTTCTTCAAGTTGTATTTCTCAAGTCTACATTGAAGGACAAAACCACCACCACCGACTCCTACATCAAATCTCTCGGTTGGTTCAGTAAATCAAATGGCAACAATCATGGGCAATTGAGATTAGCATTGGTAGCACATCATGAGCCATGAACCAAAGAAAGATTTTTAACTCAAAAGGGAGTTTCCTGTTTAAAATCAAAGAAAAATTTTGATGCTTTCATGATACAAGCCAAAACAGAGCTGATAAACAAATGGAATGGTAAATGAAGATGATGAAGTAGCAAATTATGTTAGATAGCCTAAGTGACTATTAGTTAGTTTAGGTGTCAAATTATGTTAGTAGGTTGCAGAGGGATAGAAGTAGCTTGAAAAAATGGACTAGGCTGTGGCAAAAGGGAACTACGCTGTGGAATGGCAGCATTGGACAGTGAACCTGCATAATTGAGCTATAGAGTTAGAGGCTGAAGGGCAGCATACCTGGGCAGCAGGACAACAGAACTGGGCTGCTGGACGGAAAAACTAGGCTGCAGAGCAGCAGAACCTGGGTGAGCAGTAAAACTGGGCTGTACAAAACTGGGCTGTTTAGAAGTATGTCTAAGCAGTAAGGATTAAGATTTGCATATTTATTTGAATAGTAAGTTGGTTCTATTTTTTTTAAATCTATTGTAATGTATCTATTTATTCTTGCAGTTCATAGGATTCCTCGAGCCATACATAGAGGATGGCCACTCAAAAGGATGGAAGCACTAGCTTTACTGAAGGAGATATACTCTTGGCTTCCTCAATATGTAAGAGCATGCCTTCTAATTCAATGCTAAGTGAGTGATGTTCTAGTTTTTTTTTTTTTTTTTTTTCTGAAATTAATATATTATTAGTATATCATATATGAATGAAGAATCTAATTCAACAATACTATTACTGATGATGGAGCCATATATGGTGTTGGGTCGATACTTCGGAGAATAATTTTGAGGGAGCTAAAATGATGAATTTGATGATGACGTATTGATGAAGATGAGAGTGATTGGGAATTCTGCTCCAAAGAATGATGCTTTGGAAAGTATATCTTTGCAGGCCACTCTATTTTATGGGTTCCTATCGGACAAAGATTGCATAAAATTACTCATTAAATTTAAAAAGAATCAAATGTAGATAAAAGAGTCAACAAGAAAGTTGCTCTAATTTGCATTTGAACAAGCAAGAAGAACCTTATCAATTGAGCATTATAGCCCCACCATGATTCATGAGATTTGATCATATCTGGTAATTTAAAGAGTAAATATGAATGTGAAACATCTCATCAAGGCTTGTTAGTCTCACTGTTTCTAAGAAACAACAAAGTCACCAGCAGCAGGTTGTGGAGTTTGCACATATTCTATTCTCCTGTTATAATTAATTATGGTGATTTATATGATAACTGTCTTAAGCAGGAAGAAATTGCAATTAAAGAAACTTGTTTCCTTATTAGCTGCACCAAAAACCATTGGCTGAGCCTCCTCATGTACTTAGGACAAACAAATACAATCAACACTCTTTAATTAAGCAAAGCATTGTGAAAATTTAGATAATAGCATGCCAATAATCAAATATCCACTTAAACAAGAAAACAATCAAAATAACGAAGTTGAAAAAAAGATCAGTAGATGGATCTACACAATCACAATTCACATAATACCAGTTAATGGATTTTGAATGCACTAGTTAAGAACAAAGCCACTATTTTAGCAAATGTAATTCAAATGTTGAACTTATGATCATAAAATTGCTACTGTCTTGCCAGCAAGACCAACAAGAAGATAAGCAATACACTCCTGAATAACTGTAATTTACTCAGATGAAAACAAATTTGAGTAATAGTAGTTGTCTACTAATCTAAAAAAGATATTTGTCAATGTCCTTATCATCACTAAATTAAATCACTATTCCTGTTAGAACTTACAAGTTCCATGAAGGACCCTCCAACAAACTACACTGGTTTAGTTCCAATAAAATGTGAAAGGCTTGTATGTATGAGATAAAAATCACAATCATTAGGTGTACTTGCTTGCAAATGAGATGGCCAATCCATATGTTTGACAAACCAATTGAAAACTCAGTGTATACTCCATTTATGAATCTATCAAACATTCTACTATCCCCTAAATTCTGCTTAAATACATATATGCATTAATCACCTATGGAATTAATTGATATGGTTTCACCCTCACAACAAATATTTAAGCAAAAGTCTCAATTAAACAACAGTAAAGGAATTGAAGAATTCAGATAAGAGCTCACTGTAAATGCAAAGGAATAAAGCTATATTTTCAAAAACAATGATTTTTCCCATAAAAAGTGGATTTCATCAATCCATGGCTATAAACCCAACTTGCAATAAACAACACCACCTAAAACATTCAAAAATAAATAATTTTGCACAAAAAGAGCATTTAACTTGGATCATTGAAAAACAGTGCAAAAAGCAGGCATACGATGAAGAACATATAAGGAAACTTACTTGGATGCCCACTCAAGCATCTTACATGCATTACATAAAATAAATATGAACCCTAAACATATAACTAATCATATAATAATGAACCTAAGCCCCGATTTGAGGCTACTAACATGATTTTTGTGCACAAAAAGCAACTAACACGTAAAAGAGAAGAAAAATATGCTGAAACTAGATAGTGATCAAACCGGGCTAAATGCATGAGCATTACATGTTTAATCTACCCTAAACTTGTTGTTTTGAAAAACTAAACAAAAGATGCGAAACAAAAGTGAAAAACTAAGGAAATAGCTAAACTACATGACGATATGATGAACTAACACCCTAGCATGATTAAATGTTGAAAATGTGGATTAAAACTTATTGAAATCAAGTAAAAGGAGACACTTACTTGCTAGTTTGATTATCAAATTGAAGAATGCAAAGAAAGACCAAAAACCATTGCTTGATTGCTTCCATCATGTTTAGATTTTTCTTTGATTCGAGTTCTTCTAGCTTAGATGATTTTTTTAGTTATTAAAGTTGCTATGGGAGGGTATATTTTTAGAGCCTAGGGTTTGAGAGAAGAAGAGGCAAGGAATTTCACTCATAAGCTCACAATTTTGTTCAAAAAGTTCAACCTTTTGAAAAAGGATGACGGGGGGTGTATTTATAGGCAAAAAGGAGCCTTGGGGGGGTCAAGAAAGATCCCCTTTGGGCTTCCCCATTGCTAACTTGCAGCACCCCCCCCCCCCCCCACATAATTCGCAATATAGTCTAAGAAAAACAAAAATCTAGGTTTGCTGAATAGAAGTGCAGCCGCACAAGGCATGTACGGCCACATGCCCTTGGCAGACTTTCGTATTTTGGATATCACTTTCTCATTCGACATCAGATTGAGGTGAATAAAGTAGCAAGAGAAAGATAATTCAAAGGGCTACAATTTTGTGTGAAATATAAAATTTTAAATTCCAACGTTTTCTAGGTGAAAACAAGCCCTCAATATGAACCAACAAACGGTAATTTTGATAAAAACAGCTTTTGACACAAAAATGGCAATACAACAACTCTGACAACTTCAAGCATTTCTAAGGTTGAAATTATGAAATCTTTCATCATTGAGAAGCATTTCAAGTGCCTAAGTCTTAACAATGAGTCAAAATGAGGTGTCTACACCTAAGGTCTGAATATAACTGGTCCATTCAAAAGTTTCATGCAACCACTTACTCAAGACTTAACCTTCAATTAGGGAGCACGTCCCATCAATCCAAACTAATTAACACATTATCATCTCATCATTATTCAAGTGATCAAAAACCCAATACCACTTCATTTAGTTTCCCCTTGAGTTAGATATTTTAAGTTAGGGTTAGAATAAGCTATGGAGACAATAATTTCTATACAAGTATGAGTATCATCAAAGTACCTTGGTAAAGAAATATACGCACAACAATGTAAATATCATACTAAAGCCCAAATAAGAGATAAGAAGCACATTGATGAAATTAAAAGCATGAAATCATCAACAAACATGAATTTCCTAGTTTCTAAATCATCTTTCAGAAATGGTATAGCTTTCCTAGATTTTTAGTTATTAGAAAAATAGTCCAGCACTATCAAGTTTCATCAATTGTTACAAAAATCAAATTTTCTTTTAAACTGCTCATTATTTTTCAATAAAACTATTTTTAATTGAAGGCTAACATTTTAAGGAAATTATTGACATAAAAATGAGGTCAAGTGGAATTTTTTTTCATTTTTTTAGAATTTTTGAAATTGGGCTGAAAATATCAGTTATTCGTACACAAAACTTGAAATAAAAAGAGTTGTAAGAAAAGGGAGTAACCATGGGTAATTTTACACTTCTCTTATGATAAAAGCATGCCAAATAATACACTAATAGCTCAGATTTTTAGTTAGAAGGTGTGCCTTTAAAAATGATGTATCTAATGGATAGAAATTTGTAAGTATGCTTCAACAAAGAATGAACACAAGCAATGTGATCAACAAAACTCTATCTCTTCTATTTAAACACATGAACCCTATGCATAAACATATGAAAACAATATTCTAAGTATCTAATATCATGTGTTTAGTAGGGAAAAGAAAAGAATAGATTGAGTTGTTGCTTACTTGATGCCTAGGGAAGGTGTGCGCACAAGGTTTGTGTGTGCGCACATCCAAGCGTAACAGAGTTATTTTTGGTAACTCAATCTTGGTGCATTTTTGAAGGGAGGTGGAGGGAGAAAGCGGTAGAACCCTAGGAAGGGCTCCAGAACCTTCCCATCTGCTTATATAAGGAGACCCTCCCCCTTCCTTTCTAAAGGTTAAGAATTTGAGAGCTTTTGTGAGGATTTGAAAGCCAAACACCCATTTTCTCTCCCTTTTTTTCCCTTAACTTAGAAAATAACACAGCTTAAAGCAACTCTATACCTATAAAGACATTCTAAGGCTTGAAGAACATGAACTATAATCAAGACCTAAGTTTAAGAGAGGCTTCCAAGTGAGGGACATGAGTTTTCTTTGCATTTTCTTCAGTTTATCCAAACAAGCAGGTAAAATACCTTTGCCTTTTTATATTTTAGTATTCTTTTTCCCATTTTCACTATTTACTCATCCATAGGGTGCTAGCTTATCATTTGATCACATAGGGTGCTTGGCTTAGTTTGTTTCTCATCTTATTTTGCATGTTTCATTTATTTTCTTTAGAATAGCATGCTAAGATTATCTTAGTCTTTATCTCTGCACACATATGGCCCAGTTTAAGCATCATTTATACTAGTTTTGCATTATTTTATGTATTATGTGTCTTTTTGTGCATTAAATCATGTTAGAATCCTTAAATCGAGCCTAGGTTCACATTTTCTATGATTAGTTGCATATGTAGGTCATGTTTATTTTAAAAGTATTGCATGTAAGATGTTGAAAGTGGGCAACCAGATAAGTCCTCTACTCCTCCATAGCATATGATTGTGTCTTGTTGCATTGCTTTTTCAATAATCCAAGTATTTATGTTTTTTCTTGCAAAATTGTATGTTTTGAATGCTTTTTATGAAAATTATATATTTTAGGTTGAGTTTATGGCCATGGGTTGATAAAATCCACCCTTTTTTTTTTATTATAAAAACATCATTTTTGGAAAATATGGCTTTATTCTCTTAATCTTAAGTAAATAATTTTCATTTTATTCAAATCACACAATTTTAGGCTGGTTAAGGGTTTTAGGGCCTAAAATTAATTGTATGAATAATTAACCACTAAAATCATAAAGTAGAAAGTTAGTAAAGGCCAATTTTTGAATTAGGCCAAAAAGGGTGCTATCATTCAATGATCCTCCCCTTTTGTACCTAGCTCTTGAACTTGGAATTTTGTTGGTTGTGATGGATTGGTCCTTAGCTTAGTTTTCATTATCAAAGGTTTCTTAATTCCCCTTAAAAAATTAAGTGGTGACTCTTTGTTGGTCAAAGCGAGTTAGTGTGGGAAACGGGCCTTAGACTCGAAAAAGGCACGACGCCCACACTAGCACCAGGAAAACCTAAAGTACCCATGTAAAGCATGCATTCAATGGTGCTCGGTCAGAGGCATACAATACTCATGCAATGCAAAGATGAAGAGCAAAAGGACTTGGCAAATTTAGTTGATAATGTTGCAAACATACAACGAAAAGCAAAATCAAGTAGATCTAGTCCAACATCAACAAATAGCATAAGGCAAAGGAAATATGCCTTGGATGAAGCAAATGAATCAATGGGGACCGCATTAGAAGCACTCAATTGGGGACAAAAAAGGCACTTCCTAGAATTGTCACGCCGACCAAGCATTCAACCTTAGCACCCGGATCTACAATTAAAACCCAACACATTGGAATGAAAAGCATGACCAAATATGTTAGGTTGAGCCTATCTTATTAAGGTCGAGCCAATCCACAAGGTTCAGTTGACCACCCAAAATATTGGCTCAAGTATATGGTACATGACCAAGCTTTAGCTTGGCCCAATGCTAGTTGGCCTTCCAAATGGGCCAAACAAGTAAATGGGTTAGTTGACCAACTTGTGAATTCGACAGGCTGCTCTTTTTCAGCCAAGCAACAAAAAGACCCATGACTGAGTAGTAAAATGACCCATGTCCGAACTAGACCATTGCGCAAGTCGATTGACCAAGATAGTCCTTACACAAGTCATCAACGAACAGAGTGAGCAAGCTTGTCAAGCCTAGTTGAAGCACAAGCAAGATAGGCCGAACAAGAACAACACCAACTGAATAGAGCTTTGCTCAAATTAAGCCAAATCATGGAGTTTAGCCTAAGCCATGTGCGAGATAAACTAACCATAGACAAGTACGATCAAGTTGCTAATGAACATTCACAAGGCTAGTCAAACCGAGCTAATCAAGCTACGAGAACAACAATGGCGATCAATTTGTGAGTCTAACTTCCTCCATCTTGTTCGACATGCAGACAAAAGAACAGTTGTCAATACAAGATGAAGAAATAGCTTTGAGTCGGAGGGAACTCAGTTGACCTAATTGTGCCTTGTGCAACTTAAACCGAGCAACAGTTAAAGCTCGAACCAAGCTCAACCATCCATTCCAACAGGCCAAACAAATACGAGATCCACGACCAAATTGAGACGCCTACATAAATTGGTCACGAATAAAGCAACAGAAGGACTACACATAGTGCTAAAACATAGCTCACGCTTAATAAACCCAAACACAACTAGTGTTAACTCCACTCTTATCTATTTAAAGTGATGGATCTTAGCAAAACTTTGAACAAAGCTAGCAATTGAGCCAAACGAACCAAGTCAGACCATGAAGACTGGCCAAGCTCATTGATCCATACTCACAACCATCACCAAGCATGCATTCCATCCACCATGATGACTATCTAAATAAGCAGAGCAAAGACTAGCTAAGGGAATGCCAAGCTCATATGATAAAGCTCGTTGGCCTACCTAAGGCCAAGCAAAAAAACAACAAGATAACATCCATTTTTTCATGACCGAGTAGATATGGACAAACAAAACAGGGTTTTTTTTAGCTCAGTCTTCAATTAGAACCCGTTTTTAGTAAACCCAATAAATGTCAAGCTCATATCTTCATTTGCAGCTTTTTTGGGAGTTTAGTCCAAGTAAAATAGTTCCCTCTTAGACAATCTAAGCATAAGCTAAGGGGCAAATGAAGGAGGCTATAGCTCGGCTTTTTGTGCCCCTTTCCGGAAGACGAATAAGCCCTACAGTATCGGACTCCCGCGGTTCTGAATCTGATCTCACAAGTGCAATGTGAAATAGATAAACACCAAAGAGTCCAAATCCAGCAAATCTTTTGGAAAATCGATTTTGAATCAAATTGCCAAAAATGGACTGCTTTGTCAGATACAGAGTCGCCACCTAAATATTTTTGGAAAATTTAGGAAACCCATGACTCGTGCCAAAGGCCACGTGTCTGTCATCACCAAGATTGTCACGGCTCGGGAACTTAGGTACGAGAGGGGAAGGTCATGAATTGAGCACCACCTCTCACCCGATCAAAGATCGACCTCTGCTAATCATGATATGAATCTTATTTACATTATATGCTCTTGTTCTGATTTATTAGGTTAGCATTACTACGTGGTGCGCACACAAGGTATAGACTAACTTGCAAGAATTGGAACACTTGATTTATGTTTGTTTTGAAATTTGTTTCGAATATGTACCACTTGAAAAATTGATCGCATAAATACATTACTAAAATTATTCCAATTCAAGCAACTAGCCTCCATCTACATGCATTCAAACAGTTTATCGTTTACACACTTAGCCTCAAGGCAAGCATGCTTGATATGGCAACAAACACATTCATGCAATATGCTAAAACAAGTAAAGGTTCATGTAGTACTCCAAGCCAAAAAGATGAAAGAGATAAAAAAATGTATGATCTTAACTATGCAATATGACAAATGCAACACATGCAATATGCAATTACTAGGCTCGGCTACTAATGTGGCATATGAATCAATTAAATAGCATGCGGTCTAAGCACATATTCAAAGAAGTATTTACTATCAATGCAAGTTAGAATGATGAACCGAGCCTCGGTGCATGCAATACAAGTGGATACGAACATGGAGTATGCTAAACAAAGCATGATGTCCTAAACTAACCATCATAAACTAGTAAATAAAAGGGAGAAAGACATGCACATTATTACAACATTTGCGCCCTCACACAGAAGGGTCCGAATGAATAAACTAGCTAACTAATTAAAGCTAATCTAATTAATTAACTATTACAAACCCAAATGAATAATTTAGCTAAAACTTAACTATTATGACAACAAATTAATTAACTATTCTAGCTAATATTACAAAACAAAATTAAATAACTAGTTTAGCAAATTAATTAATTACAACATGAAGTAACCAAATTAACCACTCTAATTACTCGTTCTTAGGAAATGAGGAATGCTCATGCATGCACAGACTTTCCACCCGAAAAAGCCACTGTTTCTGCTGCCAAACGCCTCTGTTGCACAGGAGAACACTTGCACTGATTTCCACCTCAGAACCAACTCTGTTATGCTTCAAAACTACATTGCTAGATTTTGCACAGATGGCGGACATGCTAGAAGTGATGGCCTGTCGTCCACTGATGATGGCCTGCCGGTCACAAAAGGTGGCCTACCGGCCACTGATGACTGGATTTTTGTCATGACCCGAACCCGCCCCCGTGGGTTAAGGACATAACCGGCCAGTAATCAAGAGATTACCTACGGCCTTGAACCAAACCAAACGTATTTTTAACAGAGTTAATGGGGGCCAAACGGAAGCAATTTAAAACTTTGTCCATAGAGCTGTGCTTACATGGCACATCATAACAAACCATACATATGCATATTAATAACTCACAACAAAATATGTACTACATAAGGTTCTGTACATACAGGATCATATAAGTCTAAGTCAACCCATCACGACTATATACAACAGATGCAAAGTCTTCGCCAACATGACAGAATATAAATACATAACAAAAGGGCAAAGACGGGTCTCGTGCGTGATACACAAGGGCTGACTCTCCCAAAACCTTTGATGTTCCACATAGACTTCACTGGGGCTGGGTTTGGACTTCTCTTGGCTCACCTACAAACACATGAATGATCGTGAGCAAAAGCCCAGTGAATAATATCAATTAAAGAAGCCATACAGATGATATGTAGAACAACATGCTTCAAACGGCCTTAGGCCCAATTCATATTTCTATTTAATATATATACACAATTTAGGTCAAGACTGCGGTTCCAAACAAACTGGCCTTTGGCCCATTCAAACTTGTATTTGTGTCAAAACGGCCTTTAGCCCATTCAGATGACAAAATGGCCTTTGGCCCATTCATTCGTTCATGTCGAAACGGCCTTTGGCCCATTCATTCATGTCAAAACGGCCTCCGGCTCATTCATTCATGTCAAAATGGCCTATGGCCCATCCATTCATGTCAAAACGGCCTCTGGCCCATCCATTCATGCCAAAACGGCCTCTGGCCCATCCATTCATGCCAAAACAGCCTCTGGCCCATCCATTTAGTATAGCAAACATTGTCCACCAATCGAATCAGTGAACTTATAAAACTTACATAGAAGTAAGCAATTGGACAACAACATATTTCAGATATCTCTGTTAAGATATTACTCACAGTGATCCGTTGGTTGGTTTGCCCTGGAGCTCGACCCTACACATTCCATGAACACAAAAGGGTCACAAACAATCCGATCCGTTCTAAATTCACATTTTCCTCTTTAGGCTTCATTCTTAACTCTTTAACTCAATTACAATGCTCAATGCATGCCTAAGAGTACTTGGAAGTGAAAGAGAACAGAAAACGAAACATAGAATGTCTTTTCAAAATTTCAGAAAACAGGGTCCCCGATCGAGCGTGGATTTCCCCGCTCAAGCGGACCCTTGCGGCCTGCAAAAGTACTAGATATGTCAAATTTACGCTCGATCGTGAACTCTGGTGCTCGAGTGGCAGGCCTCTCTACATGGCTCCCCGCTTGTAGACGTGCCCCGTGTGAGGGCCTCAGTGCTACAGTTCGGACTCAATTTGTCACGGTTCTTAATCTGAACCAAAGAGTCCAAATCCGACAAATCGTTTTTGAAAAAAAAAAATTTGTAAAGAAGTGCCAAACATGGACTGCTTTGCCAGATACAGAGCCGCCACCTAAATATTTATTATGGGGGAATTTAGGAAATCCTGACTCGTTTGCCTAAGGCCACGTGTCCGTCATCACCAAAGTTGCCTCGTCTCGGGAACTTGGGTACGATTGGGGAAGGTCAGCTATGAGCACCCCCGCTCACCCGATCAAAGATTGGCCTCTACTAATCATGATATCTTGTTTTGAAAACATTATGCGTTCTTATGCCGGTTATTAGCCTAGATTTACTACGTAATGCGCACAGCAAACAAGTATAGACTGAATCGCCTGAATTGGAACAAAACATTTCATGTGTTTTTTTTTTTTTTTTGAAAGTGGTTTGCTACTCGCAAGTAGGCTGAAAATGCAGATTTTGCCACCCCCAAGTGGGCTTTAGAAAAAGATGGTTTTGCCACTATCTAGTGGGCTTAAAACTCACAGTTTAATGCCTTATTCCAATTCGGGTAATTCAACCTCCACCCACTGGCATTCAAGCAGTTATGTCACATAAGCAGCTAGCCTCTTGGTAATCATGCTATTATGGCAACACTCACACGCATGCGGTATGCTAAAGCATAAAAGCTTACCTAGTACTCCAAGCCAAAACAGAAACTAGTAAGTAATCATATGCATGATCCTAGTTCATGTTAAGATGGCTAATGTAACACATGAAGGATGCAGCTAGAATAGGCTCAGCTAATCTATGGATGGCATGTGAAATGCAACAACTAACACGTATTCAACTTGGAATTGAAATGCAATGCAGTTAGCATGATGCGCCGAGCCCGGTGCATGCAATACTGATGAATGATGCACGCATGCATAGCATAAGGTATGCTAATTTAAATATGTCCTAATACTAACCATCAAAGCAGGTAAGTAAAATGGAGAAAGAAGTGGGGGTTGGAAGGCATGCACACACGCACCCACACTTATTACAAATACGCCCTCACTCGGAGGGACTGAAAGAATAATACAGTCCGAATAATGAATCAACTATCCTAGCTAATTAATTATTACAGACCCTCTTAATTAATTAACAAATTAATCACAAAAATAATTTAAATGTGAAGCTAAAGAGACTGCTGCAGCTCTGCCTCGGAATGCGCGAATGATGCATGCTTGACTCGCCTCGCTCAGAAACTTGCTGCCATAGCACTGTTGCCTCTGTTTACACTGCCCTGCTCCTCTGAAAATTTGCACAAGTCCTAAGGATGCTTCTCTGAACACTGGGGAGCATCACCAACCAAGTGGGAACACCACCGGCCGAAGGGAATGGTCATCGACCATTGGTTGAGCCACCGGCTAATTGTATTTGGTCGGTCGGCACTCCAAGTAGCCGGCCGGCTATTTCTTCCTACAGAATCCTGCAGTTGACAGCAACAGAGGGCAAGCAGTGTATGGCATGGAATTTTCAAGCAAATGTGAGCATGGCCACACTCTCTATCATGCAATGGACTCAAGGGAGCGTGACCCTCGACCCTCGGGCCATCAATTATGCATTTTGATGCATGATGGCCTAAGAGGCCAAGTTTGCCATTCAATGTAAAATGCATGCAACAAAGAGATGAATGCCAACACCTTCATATTAAGATCAAGGGCGTCGGCGACCGAGGATTGAGACGTGTTACGTCACTTGGAGTACGAACACTCTCAATCCTCATGCTTGGTTGACACCCAAACCAAGCAATGCAATGTATGTATACAAACATGGCTCAAGAATGCAACATGAGGCTAAGATGCAAAACATGTCAAATGCAATGCAATCTATTATGCAAGCATGCAATGTGCTAATCATGCAAGAGGCAATACAATGCAATTTAACATGTGATGCAAACATGGTACAATGCAAGCATGCAACGAGAGGCAACAAGTCAAACATACAACTATGTACAAGAATGGACTTAGACTGAAATGGGAGGCCTCAGCCACACCCTAAAACAGTGGCCAAAAGGGTCAAAATGGCACAACTTATGCATGCAAGCATGCACACACCAAGGCCTATCATCTAAGCATGGAAGGGGACAACTCTAAGCATACTTAAAGGCAATATGCTTGGACATTAAACACTCATGTTAAACTCTGAAAAGCATGCAAAAGATGACACCAAGACATGCTAGGGAATGGATGCAAAATAGAAGGTATTCAAGGCCACAAAAAAGAGCATTGCTCAACCTACCCAAGAAACATGGCATGAACTAAGCAACCCAAAATAGAGTTTTTATGCATCAAAATATGCCCCAAAACCCATTGATATGGCAGCCCCAAAGACTTAAATACATAAGCATGCACAATGCTCATTCAAGGCAAAAAGGACACCTCTTCAAGGCATGAAAAGGGTGATGGATGCAAGCATAGGAATATGGATAGGGACTGAAATGGCATGTGAAATGACTCCAAATCATGAAACAACCCAACTAAACATGCTCATGACTCACACCCTCAAGGCGCACAAGCCAAAATACAAAGGGCTATACCAAACATGGCAAATATGATCAAAACAATGCCTAACAGACCTCAAGCATGATGAAACATGACCAAAAGCTTCACAAAGCTAGGAAAAAAAATGCAAGCGTAATGGCCTAATGGCAAGATGCATTTCTAGGCAAAATAGAGGAGTACAAAGCAAGTGTATTATGCATGCAAAGGACCATTAATCCGACCAAAAGCAGAGATGTAATATGACCAAATGACACCCAAAAAACCTCTGAAATGGAGCCAAAAACACCTAAGCATGCATGCTTCCTTTATGAGCCAAAAATACAAACAAAAGATGGACAAAGGGAGAGGGGTGTCCCTCCCCTATGCAAGACTTCAAAACCTCTTCTTCACCACTAAAAATCCACTAGATTTCAGTGGTGAGAAGGCCAACACACAAAAGTTTCCAAAGCTTAACAAAGAGAGCACAAAAAGGGCCAAACAAGGCCTAAGAAGGGGAGGTCGACCCCCAACACCAAAATGACCTCAATGAAACATCTTAAGCATGCAAATACAAGACATTTTTCAGTTATACACAAACTCTAAAACAGCATGCAAGATAGGCTAAAGACTAGTGCAAGATTGGGGAATATAAAGCAATAGTGTTACCCTTGAAGATCCCTTGAAGAACAGCAAGGTCAGCCACCTTCTTCTAATCAAAACTGACCCAAAACTTCAAGAACAAACCCTCAAGACCTCCCATGTCGAAGTATGGTGTAATGGTGTGTGTCTTAGTGCAAAACTAAGAATAAAACACACTTTTAGGCTCTTAAACACACACAAATGAAGAGAGAGAGAGGGAGATATAGAGAGAGAGAAGGTGTATATATCATAATATATATGTATTTTGCTCTGGTTTTGCTCGACCCAATCAAAGGAGAAGAGGGGTCTCTTATATAGACAATGCAAAGACTAAGCTTCTAAGGGAAGCTATTCAAAAAGGGTCAAGGCTTCCAAGAGAAGCTAAGCTAAGGGTGCAAGCTTCTTGAGGAAGCTATGACAAAGGGTCAAGCTTCCTCAAGAAGCTTGAGCAAAGGGTGCAATCTTCTCTAGAAAGCTTGGACCAAAATGGTGCAAAGGTTCAAAACAGCCACACCCGTGCATAGGGGGCAGGGTCCGTGCATTCCAGCTGGTACAGCTGGCATGCATTATGCCTAAAAAAGGCAAAAAGGTGGTATCGGCCAGAAAAGGAGGCCATCGGCCAAACAGATGGTCGGCTGACCACACCAAATGCCGACCGGCCAATGGTATATTTCACCAATGGCCGGTAGCAAGAAGACACGGCCGGTGGCCTCAAGCCAGGGCCGGTGGGTGTCAGGGGTAGCTAACAAGCTACTCTCTACCCTCAGAAGCAAAAACACAAGTGTTTGGTGCAAAATCAAACACAAAACAATCGAGTTGAGAGATCCTGAGGCAAGCCGCGTAGCCGAGACCTCCGGGAACTCAAAACGAACACGAACATGGGTGATCACCGAGTGTTCAAGCGGTGACATCCAAGTCTTGAGGACGGTCAAAAATGGGGTATCTACACCGTTCAAGCGTGAACTTCCCCCGCTCGAGCGGACACCATGTCTGCAGAAAATACTAGGAACACGAATTTCATGCTCCAGCGGCGGTTTTTCCCGCTTGAGCGGGAATCAAAATTCTGGAAAATACAGAACGTGTTCTTGAGCTTCAATTCGACATTCAAAGGTTCTAAATGTATGCTTTTGGCTCAAACATCACATATACATGTACTAACATGGTATAAACACCAAATCACAACATTATGAAGCTCAATTTCACAAATTAATCACATGCATGTCCCAATTTACACCAAATTCATTACCAACATAATAATTTCATGCATTCAACACTTACACCCTTGTGAATTGTACATGCATGTGGCAAATTACTCTCATTCTCAACTTAGATGATGAAGAGAAGGTCAAAATAAAAGCTTTAATCAAAATCTCCCATGGATTATACATTTTGTGCTCAAACATGCAATTTCAAAACAATTCTTCACATGCATGTGGATATAGACTACCAAATCAACGAAACCAACTCAAATCATGTTAACTCTTACTCTTGATCACCCAACTAGCTTGAATACACAAAATCACAAGTTCAAACTTATGAACCAAGGGGTGATTACTCACCTAGGAGCTTAATTCTTACAATTTATGGTGAATTCTTGAGTGTGCCTTCAAGATCACCAAGCTTTGAGGCCAAAACTCCAATTTCCTTCACCCTCTCTCTCTCTCTAGCTGACCCTCTCCTTTCCTTAGAGTTTATAATCAGCCAAGTCAAGCTAAAGGAGAGAAATTGAGTGTGTAGTGCTCATATAAAAGCCCCTCTTGTTATATTATTTTAATTTATAATAATAGAGCACTAATTCACTAATTAAATCAATTTAATCTAATCTGAATCAATTTCCAATTAAATTTCACCATAGGCTCTAAAAATTATGCTAATCACAATGGTGTAATCAATTTTGGTTTCGGTGGCCGATAGGGCCTTCAATTTAATTCCCAAAGCAGATAATCAAATAGATATTCCTACGGTGAACAGGTAGAAATTCAAAACCACATATTTTCACATAATGGCACACAAAATCATGTTAAACACATAACCATACTCATATTAAGGACCAATTAACATATTGCGGAACAGGGATATCACAATTTTCCTGCTGCAACAGAGAGCAAACAAAGCAAGAACAGGGTATTCTCAAGGGTTGTTTGCACAACTCACCCCTCCTTATCATCAAACAGCTCAAAGGAGTGGCAAATTTGATTCCCAAACCATCAATGGATGCAATTTCATTGCATGATGGCTTATGAATCAAAGGGTGCAAGTTCAATAAATGCAACAAATAAAGACACTCAAACCCCCTATCATGGATTGATCAAGGGAAGTGGTTGCTAATGACTCTTGAACCGTTTTCATCACGAACAAGTATGAAATGATTCAAGACTCAAGGGTTCAATTAACATCCGATTGAACCCTAACCAAGTTATTATCTTGCATCATTTTAGTCCCCAATTTTATTACTCCATTTTAAATTACCAACCATTCCTTAGTAATTTAAGTCCAAAGGTGAGCTTTAAGTCCACTAATGGAAAGGAGCAATAAACCAAATGTTGTTTTACGCATGAGAGAGATGTCATGTAATTGGTAATGAACCCCCAAATGGATTAAACCATTAAGCACAACCTCAATCTGAAGCTTAAACAAACAACCGGTTTGAAATAACTTTCAAAGCAAATAAAATACCAAGAAAAGGAGGAGGTTATAGAGATGATTAGAGGTGAAAATAAGTATGGAAAAGCAGAAATAAATACTATCAACTCAAATAGGTTGGTGGCTAAGGCCTAAACCACCAAACCTATGAGGACGATTACACTACAAGCACGCAATACAAAGCTCAAATGAAACTAACACATAAAAACAGTCCTAATATAGACTAAAACAGTGCTGGAATTGAAGTGGAAATTGCTAAAAAAAAAAAAGCTAAAATAATGGAGCTTTTGAGCTAGTACACAAGCATAAAGAGGGTTGGCTAACCCTTCTATTTTTGGGACCTCAAAACAATATTTTTAGCCTCTGAAAACCTCTAAAAATCAGTGGTAAAAAGCTCAAAAAAATTTGATGAAAAGATAGGAAACACAAGGGCAATAGCTTAGAGGACAAGGTTCAAAGAAGGGTGGTTAAACCCTCCACTTTTGGTAGCTTTAAACCACAAGTTTCAGCCTATAAAAACAGTTCAAAAATAGTTCAAAAATAGCAAGAAAATATAGGAAAGAAGTAGTGCAAATGAGCTAGTAGGAATAACACTTTTGTTCACAAACCAACAAGTTCTCACTTTCAAGGGCTGAAATTTGGACTCAATAATCTCAACAAGGAGAGCTCCAATATTGGTTTAGGAAGTGTAGAGAGAGAGAGAATGTATAGGTTTCAAGATAAAGATAGAGAGAGAATTTCAAGAATTTGAGGTTTTGGTATTTTTTGTAACCTTAAACCATGAAGGAAGGTCTCCTATATATAGAAAAACAGCCTCACAAGTTGGAAATATCATGGCTGGAACAACTGGAGCTTTTGGGGGACAGCTAGCCAAAAATATATGTGTTTTTCACCTGTGGCCGACAGGCCAGAAGTGTGAATTGCCGGCCACAAATGGTGGCCTGCCAGCCACAAAAATCTGCTTCCAGGCCCGACTACAAACAGGCAATCTCCTTCATCTGGACTTGGTTTTAGGTGATTCTTGAATCTAAATTGAAGCCCCAGAAGTCTACTTTCCAATGGTAGTAGCCTCAAATCTAAATTCTAAGTGTGTAAAGAGATATGCCTATTTTAGTGAAGCTTACTCATTTATGTCTTAACCGGATTGATGCCTAACTTGAAAGGCCATATCTCCCTCATCCGGACTCGGCTTTAGGAGATTCTTGAGTCTAAATTGAAGCCCCGGAAGTCCAATTTCCAATGGATGTGGCATCACATCTAAAATCTATGTGTACAAAGAGATACGCCTGATTTAGTGTAAGCTGCTCAGTTCTCTCTTAATGGTTTGATGCCCAACTATTTCCCCAACCAGTTTTCTTCTCTCTCCTCCAATTTTCTTCAACTTCAAACCTCTAAATAAAAACTTTTAAAAGATTTTTCAAAGGGTTCACCTCTCTTCCATTTATTTCCACTTTGTCCTTGCTCGGTTTACCGAAAAGTGCAATTTTTAACAAAATGTGAGCCTCGGAACATCGTAGAAACATTTTCAAAAATATTTTGAAAGAGAGGGTTTTAAGGTCTAAATTAGTTTTGGTCAAAACAGTTTTGGTCCAAAATGGGGTGTAAGGTTGGGATTTAGAAGCTCTTTTTGCTAAAGAAATTGAACGTTTGTACAACGTAACTTTCATCATCGAGTGATCAACCTGAGGTGCCCAAGTCTCAAGGGCGGTCAAAAATTGGGTGTCTACAGTTGCCCCTCTTGGACAGAGCTCGAAGTCATGAAATGACGTGAGTGAATGTCAAAGCCTGAAGACGACCCATCTTGACAAGGCCGTAAGACTTGGGCAAACAAACAAAATGCGGATGCAGTTGGTTGAACCCGAGGGTTGCTTACGTATCCCGTTGCAAGGAATCAAACCAGCGTAGTTCAGGGAAAGGATGAAAATGATACACAATTGTAATGAAATCATGCAAATGATATACAATGTAACAAAATCATGCAAATGACATACAATGTAACGAAATCATCAAACCACAAGCAGTGCAAAACATACGAATATCATCAAGGATTAGTGATGCAAATCAAACTACGTTTTATATAGAAAAGAAGTGGGCATAGCCGAACGATGCTTAACGCAGGCTAAATGCCTACATCCTCAATACTGGCCACAACTCAGCATGGATGCTTACACATAACAGAACCATGTTTCAACGTGAAAGGGGTGTGAGCACATGCAAAACTATGTTTTTCGTAGAAAGAGAACAAGTAATTGGGTGGGATGATATAAATGAAGAATGATTTGCTGAGGAAAGATGATGATCCTACATGTTGAATGCAACAAAACAAAGTACGATGTAGTGGATGCAATGGATGCAGTGAATAAAAGGCGCAGGCCGAACTACGTCTTGCCTAGAAAAGGCATGGACACAAAACAAACCACGTCTAACACAGAAAAGGTGTTGAAACCCTCAATATTGGCCTCAGCGCAACATGGGTACTTACACATGACATAACCATGTTTTAATTAGGAAAAGGTATCGACACATGCCGAACTAAGCTTAACATGGAAATGATACAAGTAATAAAACAGTATAATGTAATGAATGCGATAGGAAATGTATGAATATGGTGACATACTCCAACCACACTGGAATCGTGAGAGGAGGAAGAACAAATTCCAAACATGCCAAAATCGCGTGAGGATGGAACACTCTAACCACGCTGAAATCATGAGAAGAGGTCCTAAGAAAACCACTCAGGGGCGCGTTCCACGCATCCTAAGATAAATTTCAAACACGCTGAAATCGTGTAAGGAAAATAAAACACTCTAACCACACTAAAATCGTGAGAAGAGGTCTTGAGAAAATTGCTCAGGGTTGCATTCCACGCGTCCTGAGAAAAATTCCAAACATGCTGAAATCGTGTAAGGAAAGGAGCACTCAAACCATGCTGAAATCGTGAGAAGAGGTCCCGAGAAAATTGTTCAAGGTCACGTTCCACACGTCTTGAGAAAAATTCCAAACACGCTGCAATCGTGTGAGGAAGGGAGCACTTAAACCACGCTGAAATCGTGAGAAAAGATCCCGAGAAAACTGCTCAGGGTCGGGTTCCACGCGTACTGAGAAAAATTCCAAACATGCTGAAATCATGTGAGGAAGGGAGCACTGAAACCACGTTGAAATCGTGAGAAGAGATCCCGAGAAAACTGCTCAGGGTTGCATTCCACGCGTCTTGAGAAAAATTCCAAACACGCTGAAATCATATAAGGAAAAGAAAACACTCTAACCACGCTGAAATCGTGAGAAGAGGTCCTGAGAAAACTGCTTAGGGTCACGTTTCACGCGTCCTGAGACAAATTCTAAGCACGTTGAAATTGTGTGAGAAAGGGAGCACTCAAACCACGCTGAAATCGTGAGAAGAGGTCCCGAGAAAACTGCTCAGGGTCATGTTCCACGCATCCTGAGATAAATTCCAAACACGCTGAAATCGTGTGAGGAAAGGAACACTCTAACCATGCTGAAACCTTGAGAAGAGGTCCTGAGAAAACCGCTCAGGGTCACGTTCCACGCGTCTTGAGAAAAATTCCAAACACACTGAAATCGTGTGAAGAAGAAGACACTCAAACCATGCTGAAATCGTGAGAAGAGGTCCTGAGATGAGCGATGGATGCAAAGAGTGTGATAAGATTGTGCGATGGATGCACAGGAAATGCAGTAAACAAACAAAGGGCACTTTAGAAAGTACCTCATAGGGTGAGTGGCGATGAATCGCTCTACTCTGACGGGGATCTCCCCCTTGTGTTCTTCGAACTTTTACCTTCAACTCACAGTTCAAAGGCCCTCAAATGCTGACAAGGGGTAACTTCTGCATGTAGAAGCCACGGATGCCGTTTTTCTTCTTGATCATATTCAGAACTTTCCCTATTCTCCAATAGGGTGACAAACTAGGTTGGTTCAGTATCCAAAATTGAGTCACATACACACTACCTCAACCTATGGGGCTGCCATATAGATTTCAAGCCGGGGATACACCCTTGGGTATTTAAACTAGACTTTAGTCTCGGAAATTCCAAACTTTTGTGTTCTAGGCATCGCCATTCAAACTCTAGTTTCCGCAGTCGTAGTTGATCTCCTAGGAACTCATTGTAAACACAGCTAAGATACCTCTGATGGGGAATGGTGTTCAGGGAGAGCACTTTAATCACCATTCTGACTTGAAGCAGGCTTGAGCTTGAGGTTGAGGTACATTCATACTTTGGAGAAATGACAAGGCCTAAGAAGGTGCATCCGGAATGCAATCTCAGAAATTGCTGAAGTTGAAACAAACTCAGATGCTCCAATTTTCCCTGTTTTCTTTTGCTTTACAGTTCGAAACCTATGTAACTTCAGATAGGTCCTTGTTCTATTGCTCCCTCTATTGATCGAGGTTGGACCCTACAATTTATGAAAAAAAAAATAATTCTATTTTGCACGTCATGGTGCGAACGGCACGGTACTCTGAGCACAAAATGATTTATTTTTGCAAACCAAGAATGAGTACTTTACCAGGTATTAAGCCTACGACTAACCATAGTCAAAACGGCTCAACAAGGAAAAAGCAAAGTAAAACAACCTAAACACATCTATTTACACTCAAAACAAGAATCAAGACAAACAAAAACGACAAACACAACACTTGGATGTTTTCTATTGGTGGGAGACCTCTCGGTTCATGGGGAGCCCATTGTTTCTCCAGGTATTGTTTCCCACCCTTTCTTATTTGTGATTCTCATATCACTTTGGCACTCAATCTCTATTTTCTCTCAAAATCCCTTTTCTTACTTTTTCTCTCAGCGTACATCTCTCTATTCTTTAATCTCTTTTTTTTTCTCCTTTCCCAGGTGTGGTTAATGGATAAGCTGAAAGTTATGGACCCTTGCCCCTAGCATTCTACTAGATTCTACTTCTTTCACCCACAACTAGTGAGCTTTCCCACAAAGGGGTTGTGGTGCGACTGGACATGCAGCAGATCTGCAACTGACATCGGTTGACGATGCCCTTGGCCAGTTTAGATGTGATCAGACCCGTCCAAATGAGGAAGTGGAATACCCTGCTCCATTTCTAGTTCGTGCTTCGTACTTGGCTTGGCACCTCGCTACTTAGAGGATGAGAGAGTCTTTTGGCCTCTGTTGTTAGCTTCAGTTGTGCCCTTTCCGGCGAGTGCATTGATAATGGGGAAAAGACAGAAAACTTGACTCGGCTGTGCCCCCAGTTCATCATTTTGACCATTTTTTTGTTTTTGGCTTTCTGTGAAGACAATTTTGACCAACATGAGGGTTAGATTAACATGCTTGTTCGACTTTCTACTTTGAAATCATGTAAGTCAGCTTGTGAGTACTAAAAATTTTCCTTTTTTGGGTTCAAGAAATGGTCCAGTTTTGAAAAAATGGAATAATTTTCGAGAAAATTAGTCAACTTCATTAAAAATCCTCAAAAATTATTTTTGCAAATGGCCACTGCTCAACCAATGTGGAATTAACTCTTGAGATACGCAGCCACAGATCTGAACTTGATTTGTCTTGCAACTAAATCTTCTAACAGAATAGGACAATTGATTTTGAACAAAGATGAGCCAATTTACACCTGGATAGGATAGCCGAGTTTGAATAAGGATAAGCCAACCAGCATGGACGAGACAAGCAGGCTGAAAATGGTTGGGGCCGAACTTCAAGATGAAGTTGCCTACGTATCCTAAAGATGGGAATAAGGCCGCACGTAGTTCCAGGGGGTTAAGGTGCACTTGGGTATTAATACTCTCCTTTTACGCTCTAACTTTTGCCAAAGCCACCCTTCCGGGTTTTCAACCTTACGAGCTCTATTTTTCCTTTTCATTTTTCTTTGTTCTTCTTTTTTCTTTGTTTCTTCTCTTTTTTTCTTTTTCTTTTTTCTTTGTTTTTATTTCTTCTTTTTTCTTTTTCTTTTTTTCTTACTCTAACTTTTGCCTGGGTTACCCTTCTAGGTTTTCGGCCCAACGAGCCTCTCAAGGATAGAAAAGTTTAACTTGCCCATGTTGATCAGTTTTGAGATCTCGAAGCCATCTGAATCCAGGAGAATGGCTGATGTTCGCTGATGACATTGGAGCCCATCCAATCGGGTCTGAATTTGCCCCTAGTGTTGTGGAGAGGAACTCAATTGTCCTTTCAGCAATAAATTTTCTTCTTTCAAATTCTGGGATTTGGCTTTCTTGTCAAACTTCATTGGTTCGAGAAATGACCCAGCTTTGAATCTTCTAGCATATCTGACGTTTTTTCCCCTAGTTCAATGCAAGCTTTCTTCGATCACATCTGACCTTATTACCCCTAGTTCAAGGGTTGCTTTCCAGTCCGACCATGCAAGTCTTATGTTCTGGTTGATCATTGATCATTCTGAATCAAAGTTTGAAAGCAAAGGGGTCGAGTCTTGAGGCCGAGAGTGATCCTATAATGTACAATCTCAAGATTAATTCCGGGCATGTCTTCGTAGAACCATGCAAAACATTTTTTGAAATCTTTTAATAAAGCGACTAGTCACTCAGGCTCCTCTGAAAACAATGTAGAACCAATCTGGATCAAGCCAGGATCCTTCTCAGTACTCACATTAACATACATGATTTCATTCATTAAGGGCTTAGCATGCCTCTCTTCCTCTCAGTTGATCAAATTTTACAAATCCCGAGGAATTCCTTCCTCTTTTTTTTTCATCACAATGTTAGAAAAGTTTTGAAAAACTTAGGTCAATGCAATGATTTAAAGGCACAGAAAAGCAAGTGAAATTTACTTCTGTTTCATTAAGAACTTCTGGCCCAACTGGCTCAAGGATAGAAACAGACTCAAAAGAAAGAGTGAAAAGACAAACAAAAACAAATAAGGAAGTGATATCCGAGTTATACCCCCGAAATCACCAACCTCTGGCACAACAAGACTAACTCGATACAACAAGACTGACTCAATACAACACAACAAGACTGACTCAATACCCAAGTCTGAAAGTACAATAAACATCATTTTCAAAGTGCTAAAACAGTGTGTACCATCCACCACATCTAGAGTAAAATGAGCACCATCAGCAGGTGGTTCATCCACGATCACATAGTCACATTATTCTCCAAGTTCATCGATCCAGCACCGATGTAGGACCCGGTGGAGTGATGATCTTATTGTCAATCAAATCTTGAACTTCATGGCAAAGACGAAAGCAACCGTCAGTGTCATGGCCAGTTTGTTGATGCAAGGCACAGTACTTGGCAGCATTGTGCTTGGTTGGAAGGGGATTAGGGAGAGGCCGAGGGTCAAGGGGTTTGAGATGGCCTTATCCTATGAGGATTTGGAGAGCTTTGGATAAGGTCATGTAAAAGGGATTGAAGGTGCGGTTTCCAATTCTGCCAGGGTTGACAGAGGGGTTGGCAGGTGTTGATTGGGTTTGATGACCTCTTATGGGCATAGGATTGGAGTTGAAAGGGAGGTTTCTGGTACGGCAGCCCTTTTCATGGTTTATCCCTGGATTCAAAATGCTCTCATCCTGAGTAACAAAAGTGTCATCCACAGTCTTTGCAACAACTACAAGCACTTGCTGTTTGTTCAGCCCTTTGACCTTCAACGCCTTCATAGCCCACTAAAGCTGTTCATAAGGATCAATACTTGCCCCGGCCTTGTTCTTGCCCCTTGCCTCCATTTTGCCAAGGGATTGGGTTGCTATATTGGAGCAGAGCCCAGTTGTTGTTGACATGTCATCACCCAAACTTGTGATAGCTTCAAGTTGGCTATTTTCAATTGCAGCTCGCCCCAAGATTAGGGAGCCTTTTGGCGTGAAATTTCTGGCATGTGATATGGTCGATGATGGAGCCAAAATTCCAAAGGCTAAATCTACCACAGTTCTCTAAAGATCTTCAATCATCCTCATTAGCTCAGAAGTAGTGGGTTCATGGGTTTGAGATGATTGGGGTTCAAGTGCATCCATTATACATAAGTCCATGCTTTCTGGAATGAACACCTCAGGCTTGGGTAAATGGGCCGGGGTGATGTATATGCTGGGGTTATAGGTGGATGGTAGTGTATGGATTAGGTTGAGGTGTGAAGATAACGAGTTAGTGGTAGCCTAAGGTCCTTTTGGTGGAGCTATGATCTCTTTATCAATAAGATCTTGAATCTTATGACGGAGGTGGATGCAACGGTTTGTATCATGACCGTGTTGCTGATGATAGACACAGTATTTAGCGGGGTCATATCTTGGTGGAAGTGGATTTGGGAGGGGTTGGGGTTCTAGGAGCTCTAGGTACCCTTTTTATAACAGCATTTTCAAGGCTTGAGAGAGACTCATGTAAAGAGGATGGAAATTTCGGGCTTGGGGCCAAGTTGAAGTGTTTGGTTTTTGGCTATTGATGGGGTGACAGTGTTTACTTCTGAGCATTTCATAGTTGTGCTACCACTGGTAGTAGCATTGGAACTACAAATAACATTCTTCTTCAAAGGCTCATTATCTTCCATAATGATCCCTTGTCTGATGGCCTCCTCGATTTGAACCCCCATTTCATGAAGCTCTGTAAAGGTAAATAAAGGTAGAACAATCATCTTCTGCAACAACTTGACATGTAGATTCCAAACAATCATTCTTATCTGATCCTTCTTGGAAGGTCTCGTGGTCATCATCGAGGCTTTGGCCCTCCATCTTGTCACAAACTCAAAGAAACCCTCCTTCGGCTCTTGACGGGTTGCCTCGAGATCACTAGTTGTGACCTCAATCTGTGCATTGTAAGAGTACTGAGCAATGAAGGCCTTGCCCATCTTTTTCCAATTCTGTTTGACAGAATCTTCCAACTTAGCATACCAAATGGCCGCTATACCCGACATGGTGTGACCAAAGAGAGATAGCTTCTGTGGCCTAGTTAAGCCCATCGGCCGCAAGATATCAGAAAACAATCATAAATGGACCATCGAATCCCCAGAGCCGTCAAATCGATCAATGTGTGGCATTTTAAACCGATCCGATAATGTAACTGCTGAATCAGTGTACCCATCCTCTATGTCAGGGATAGAGTTGACCCCTTGCGCTCTCTTGAATAATTTTTCCAGTTTATTGACCTTGAGTGCAGTTGGATCAACCTCGAACTCGAACAGAGCCTCAGTCTGATAAACCGGGGCTTTAGAGGTTTGTGTTGGGATTGGCTCTGCTGGATTGCCCTAGTTTTCTTGGACATTAGCAGTATTAGCAGTGGCACCAGGCACAAGGATAGCTACGGTGGGTACATGTGATGCAGAGGCTGTTGTTGGCTGCGGTTGCTGTTGTTGTTGCTGTAGCCTGGCTATAACCTCGGCCTGACGGGCCGTAACCTCGGCTTGACGGACTATATCATGCTGCAGTGTTTCAACTGTTTGTTGCAAATGATGTATTAGTTCCTCCATACTGGCCGGGGGATACTGTGCAATTAGAATAGGTAACTGATTTTGTGTTGCACTAGCTAGTAGTAGATGACTGTTACTGAACCTGACTGGACACAGGTGAGCCGAGGGGTGAGTACTGTAGGAAATGGATTAGTGAATTCTGTCTAATCCTTCTTCGCCTTATAACCGGCGATAGTGAAGCAAACACTGGTTGCTCCTAAACTAGGTCCCCGACCTTACAAAGTCTATCGATATGAGTCCAGAGTACCCGGGGGATATCGGAGCCTTCTGAAACTATGGTTCCAGGACTACCTAGCAAAAGAGAAAACAAACAGCACCTCAGCCCAATTTCACTAGAACAGATATGATCACAACTGAGTGACTGTACTCCACACTGAATTTTGCCCCAAAATAGATAACAACCTTGCAACTGATATGCACTTTCATGTACAATTTCACTGTAAAGCACATACCAGTTTAAGAAAGGGCCAAAACACCCCTATGATGGGGTAGGGTTACCATGTCCTAGTTTTGGCATGAACTAGGGTAATGTATTGCAAACAAGCAGTTTCACGCAATCCTGCACAAGGGTCGGCATCTTGTTCTAGTTTAGAACAGTCTCTATAGCTTTACTATATACAACTAGGCCGAATGGTCAAAAGGGCATCTCAGTAAGACTACCTAATATACCTCTCATACCTAACACCAAAAAGTGAAAGGAGGATCAAACGGTACAGTGGTAGTCCAGATCCAAAGGTCATGTTCCCATCATGGCAGAGCCCATGACTGATCAGCCGTTAGGCAAGTTTTTAGGCAAGCCTCCGGCAAACCGTTCAGGAATAGCAAATGGCAAACACAGTGACTTAGGCACATCAATGCAAATGCAAATGCAAAGAAACATATAAGTGTAGATAAAATTTCACATCATGAAATTCGAGTCAAGTTCTCTAATTTCCTAGCGAAGTCACCAGAAACTATAGCTCGGCTTTTTGTGCCCCCTTTCCGAAGATGAATAAGCCCTACAGTATCGGACTCCAGCGGTTCTGAATCTAATGTTACAAGTGCAATGTGAAATAGATAAATACCAAAGAGTCCAAATCTGACAAATCTTTTAGAAAATCGATTTTGAATCAAATTGCCAAAAATGGACTGCTTTGCCAAATACAGAGTCGCCACCTAAATATTTTCGAAAAATTTAGGAAATCCATGACTCATGCCAAAGGCCACGTGTCCGTCATCACCAAGATTGTCTTGGCTCGGGAACTTAGGTACGAGAGGGAAATGTCATGAATTGAGCACCCCCGCTCGCCCGATCAAAGATTGGCCTCTACTAATCATGATATGAATCTTATTTACATTATATGCTCTTGTTTCGATTAATTAGGCTAGCATTACTATGTGGTGCGCACACAAGGTATAGACTAACTTGCAAGAATTGGAACACTTGATTCATGTTGGTTTTGAAATTTGTTTCGAATATGTACCACTTGAAAAAGTGATCGCATATATACATTACTAAAATTATTCCAATTCAAGCAACTAGCCTCCATCCATAGGCATTCAAATAGTTTATCATCTAAGCATTTAGCCTCATGCTAAGCATTTAGCCTCATGGCAAGCATGCTTGATATGGCAACAAACACATTCATGCAATATGCCAAAGCGAGTGAAGGCTCACCTAGTACTCCTAGCCAAAAAGATGAAAAAGTTAGAAAAACGTATGATCCTAACTATGTGATATGACTAACGCAACACATGCAATATGCAATTACTAGGCTCAGCTACTAATATGACATATGAATCAATTAAATAGCATGCGGTCTAAGCAGGTATTTAGAGAAGTATTTACTAACAATGCAAGTTAGAATACTGAACCGAGCCTCGGTGCATGCAATACAAGTGGATGCGAACATAGAGTATGCTAAACAAAGCAAGATGTCCTAACTAACCATCCTAAGCTAGTAAATAAAAGGGAAAAAGACGTGGGGTTGGAAGACATGCACGTTATTACAACATTTGCCCCCTCACACTAGAGGGTCCGAATAAATAAACTAGCTAACTAATTAAAGCTAAGCTAATTAATTAACTATTACAAACCCAAATGAACAATTTAGCTAAACTACTTAACTAATTATGACAACAAATTAATTCACTATTCTAGCTAACTAATTATTACAAGACAAAATTAAATAACTAGTTTGGCTAATTAGTTAATTACAACATGAAGTAACCAAATTAACTACTCTAATTACTCCTTCTCGGGAAACGAGGAATACTCATGCATGCACGGACTTTCCACCTAAAAAAGCCACTGTTTCTACTGCCAAATGCCTATGTTGCACAGGAGAACACTTGCACTAATTTCCACCTCAAAA
The DNA here is from genome assembly GCA_030407325.1 of Camellia japonica. Taxonomy (NCBI): domain Eukaryota; kingdom Viridiplantae; phylum Streptophyta; class Magnoliopsida; order Ericales; family Theaceae; genus Camellia; species Camellia japonica. The sequence continues at coordinate 128,997,906 of JAPPVO010000036.1, read as the reverse complement.
CCAACTCTATTATGCTTCAAAAGTACACTGCTGCACAGGTGGCCGGCAGGCTAGAAGTGATGGCCTGCCGTCCACTAATGATAGCCTGCCAACCACTGATGACTGGATTTTCCTGCTGCAACAGAGAGCAAACAGAGTAGGAACATAGAATTCTCAAGGGTTATTTGCACAACTCACCCCTCATTATCATCAAACAACTCAAATGAGTGGCAAAATTTGATTCCCAAACCATCAATGGATGCAATTTCATTGCATGATGGCCTATGAACCAAAGGGTGCAAGTTCAATAAATGCAACAAATAAAAACACTCAAACCCCTTCCCTATCATGGATTGATCAAGGGAAGTCGTTGACAATGACTCTTGAACCGTTTTCATCATGAACAAGTATGAAACGATTCAAGACTCAAGGGTTCAATTAACGTCCGATTGAACCCTAACCAAGTTATTATCTTGCATAATTTTAGTCCCCAATTATATTACTCCATTTTAAATTACCAACCATTCCTTAGTAATTTAAGTCCAAAGGTGAGCTTTAAGTCCATTAATGGAAAGGAGCATCAAACCAAATGTTGTTTTACGTATGAGAGAGATGTCATGTCATTGGTAATGAACCCCCAAAGGGATTAAACCATTAAGCACAACAACCTCAATCTCAAGCTTAAACAAACAACTGGTTCGAAACAACTTTCAAAGAAAATAAAATGCCAAGAAAAAGGGGAGGTTGCAGAGATGATTAGAGGTGAAAATAAGTATAGAAAACAAGAAATAAATACTATCAACTCAAATAGGTTGGTAGCTAAGGCCTAAACCACCAAACCTATGAGGACTATTACACTACAAACATGCAATACAAAGCTCAAATGAAACTAACACATAAAAACAGTCCTAATATAGACTAAAATAGTGCTGGAATTGAAATGGAAACAACTAAAAAAGCAAGCTAAAATAATAGAGCTTTTGAGCTAGTAAACAAGCATAAAGAGGGGTGGCTAACCCCTCTATTTTTGGGACCTCAAAACAACAATTTTAGCCTCTGAAAACCTCTAAAAATCAGTGGTAAAAAGCTCAAAAAAATTTGATGAAAAGATGGGAAACACAAAGGCAATAGCTTAGAGGACAAGGTTCAAAGAAGAGTGGTTAACCACTCCGCCTTTGGTAGCTTTAAACCACAAGTTTCAGCCCATAAAAACAGTTCAAAAACAGCAAGAAAATATAGGAAAGAAGTAGTGCAAAGGAGCTAGTAGTTATACCTCTTGAAAATGAATAACACTTTTGTTCACAAACCAACAAGTTCTCATTCTCAAGGGCTGAAATTTGGACTCAATAATCTCAACAAGGAGAGCTCCAATATTGGTTTAGGAAATGTAGAGAGAGAATATGTAGGTTGCAAGATAGAGATAGAGAGAGAATTTCAAAAATTTGAGGTTTTGGAATTTTTTGTAACCTTAAACCATGAAGGAAGGTCCCCTTTATATAGAAAAACAACCTTACAGGTCAGAAATATCATGCCTAGAACAGCTGGAGCTTTTGGGGGACAGCTGACCAATAATATTTGTGTTTTTCACCAGTGGCTGGCAGGCCAGAACTGTCAATTGCCGGCCACAAAAATCTGCTTCCAGGCCTGACTTCAAACGGGCATATCTCCTTCATCCGAACTCAGTTTTAGGTGATTCTTGAGTTTAAATTGAAGTCCCAAAGGTCAACTTTCCAATGGTGGCAACCTTACATCTAAATTATATGTGTACGAAGAGATATGCCCATTTTGGTGAAGGTTTCTCATTTCTATCTTAACCAGATTGATGCCTAACTTCAAATGGCCATATCTCCCTCATTTGGACTCGGCTTTAGGAGATTCTTTCGTCTAAATTGAAGCCCCAAAAGTCAAATTTGCAATGGAAGTGGCCTTACATATAAAATCTATGTGTACAAAGAGATAGGCCTGATTTAGTGTAGGCTGCTCAGTTCTCTCTTAACAGTTTGATGCCCAACTATTTCCCCAACTAGTTTTCTTCCCTCTCCTCTAATTTTCTTCAACTCCAAACCTCTAAATAAAAGTTTTTTAAATATTTTTCAAAGAGTTCACCTCTCTTCCATTTATTTTCAGTTTATCCTTGCTCAGTTTACCGAAAATTATAATTTTTAACGAAATGCGAGCCTTGGAACATCGTAGAAACATTTTCAAAAATATTTTGAAAGAGAGGGTTTTAAGGTCTAAAATAGTTTTGGTCCAAAATGGAATGTGAGGTTGGGATTTAGAAGATCTTCTTGCTAAAGAAATCGAACGTTTATACAGCATAACTTTCATCATCGAGTGATCAACTTGAGGTGCCCAAGTCTTAAGGGCGGTCAAAAATGGGGTGTCTACAAGGGACATCCTTGACTTGTACCGAGCACAGTTTAATTGGAGTAATCATGGCTCAATTAGACCAAGCATGGTCTAATTGGGCCGAACAACAGCTTAGGCCGACCAAGCTACAAGTAAACAAAACTCTAAGCCCAAGCTTTAGCTTAGGTCTAGCACCATGACGTAGATCGAGTTCAAGGACCTAACGAATGGGCATGGACTAAAATGATATATGTGATAATCTAAACCTCAAGCCCAAGTGTGATGCTTGGGCATAACAACATCAGAAGACCAAAGCACTAAACCCAGGCATGAGCCTAGGCCATGCATGTGACAACCCTATCACATATTATGCTTTAATGCCTTAATTGTGCATGTGCTTGTGTGTTAAGTGTGAATTTGAATGATAATTATGCCATTAATGTGGTTTTGACTACATATCTGTTGATCATAGGAAAATCTATTATGATTTCTACTTTGATCTAAAAATTGAAGGCCTTAATGGTGTAAGAAACCAAAATTGGTTAGTTTATTGTGATTGACATAATTTTTAGAGCCTATTAGAAAATTTGATTCTGACTAAATTAATTAGAATCAATTAATAAAATTGAGTATGATTAATTAGATTTAAGCTAGATTAATTAACCTTAAGCTTGATTAATTAGACATCACTAATCTAGTCTATACATATGTATTGTAATTACGAGTTGAGCTCAACAATCTCATTTCAGTTGAGATTTGTAGGTCTAGAGAGAGAGGGGGAGTTCATTTAGAGAGAGAGAGAGGCCCAAACTTGAAGAATTTTGCTTAAGGATTGGAGGATTGGGTAGAACAACTCAAGTTCTTGCTAAAATTGGTTTTCTTGAAGACTTTAGGTAAGCTTTTGAACCTTAATTTGTGAAATTAAATCATCAAAGATGGGAATTCAAGAGGATTTTTTGGTTAAATGTAAGAATTGGGCTAGAATTGGTAGAATCAAAGTCAATTCGTTGAATTTCATTATTTTTGGGCATGATTTTGACTTCCATGTTGAATTTGGAAGGTGAGTTGTACATGAATGCGTGGTTCACAAAGTTTTGAAAGTGAATTGCATGTTTCTAAAGCTTTGAGATAGAATTTGAAATTAAAATCAACATGCATGAAGAATTGGGTTTCATTTTGGAGAATTCTTGAAGTATTGAGCTTTGATTTTGGAAATTGGCTTTGTATTCATGTTTTTGGAAGAGTTTTAAGTGTTTGAGAAGTGGTTTACAAGCCATGCAAGAGTTTTTGTTTGAAAATGCAAGCTTTGAAGTTCAATTATATTCTAGAATTTTTAGAATTTTGTCTCACCGCTCGAGCAAACAATCTATCGCTCAAGCACACATTTCATGCATCTAGTATTTTTACAAACAATTGCAGTTGGCTCAAGCAACCAAGTCACTGCTCGAGCGACCGCATTTTATTTTTCACCTTATCTTGAGTGAACATCGAACCTAGATTCGGACCATCCAGTACTTTTGTAGACCAAGTCGTTCGCTCGAGTGACTAATATTACACTCAAGCGAAGTGCTCATATTTTGAAAAGACATATTCTGATCAAATGTGCATTCTCATTCCTTTAAGATAATTCTTATGCATGAATTGAACATCTTAAATGAATTAAAGAGTTAGAAAGAAGCCTAAGAAAATTAAATAAGTTAAAGAACAATCCAATTAAGCAATGTGATTCAATGTGTGTACATTTATGTATTGTGTAGGATCATCCACAAGGACAAGTCAACAACCAAATCACCATGAGTAATATCTTAGTAAATATATTTTCTTACTTACTTTATTTTCTGAATGTCTTAATGTGGTAAGCTTTTCCCAAACTGTGATTTTCCAAGTGTGAATAAGTTTCTATCTGTCCAATCAATATGATATCTGTGAATGTGATTGATATAACATGAATGTGTATGATGGACCCAATGTCGTTCTGTATAATTGAATTGGACCTAAGGTCGTTCCGTATATCTCACAATACCTAAGGTCGTTCCGTATATCTGACAAGATGGACCCAAGGTCATTTTGATTATCTGTTATGAGTTGACCAAATGGTCGTAATACAGCTGTAAATGATTAGACCCAAGGTCGTTCCGTTATGATATGATCAATTCCGTTCGGTACATCTATTATACATTGGACCCGAGGTCTTTCTATTATCTATTGGATCCAAAGTCGTTCTATTAATTCACCTAAAAAAAGGCCATTCTATTATGAATTGCCTATGATATAGAAATGTTTATGTCATTTACTAAACCTTATTCACATAACCCCTAAACCTCACTTCGTTTATATATTTGCATATAGGTAAGCAACGGGATGTCCAGCCTCAACCTTAGTGAACTTGTGAAGGATATCGAGTTTTTGTGAAGTCTGTCATGAGTGCCTCACGAGCAAGGATTTTATTCCTTTTGTCTTTTGCTTTGTTTTTATTGGTCGTGTTTGACCTTGTCTATGTACATACAAGTTCTGGTTTTGTATGACAATGATGTATGAAAGATCTTGGACATATAGAATCTAATTATGTATGTATGAGTGTGAGTTATTAATATATGAGAAGTTTTTGTTTATGCCATTTATGCACAACTCATTGGACAAAATTTTATAATTTTAATTCCACTTCTGGCCCCATATGATTAATTATGATTTGATTTCTTTCTGAGCCCGTAGGTAATTTCATGATTACTGGCAGGTTATGATCCAAACCTCTCGGGCAGGTTCAGGTCATGACAGAGCAGGTGTTCCGTAGTCCAAATCATGCAAACCAAGTGTTTACTTAAACCAAGCACAAGTTCAAACACAAAAGTTCAAGCCCAACAAGAATAGTGGTCCAAACCATAGCCGAACTACGAACTTGGGCCGAGCACAACTAAGTTGGGCTAACCAACTTAAACCAATGGGATGGTCTATACATAAAGCATCTGGGTATGATCTGACCTAACATATAGCAACCCGGTTGCATAACTCTACTCATATCTCTCACACATGGAAGAGTATATATAAAGACTTGATAAGCCTCAAAGCCAAATAGAAAGTGGTTAGAGAAGTGGAGACGTCATGATGATGCTAGGTGAACCCCTTCAACATGCACATCCAAACTGCTTGGCGATGGGCACACGTATACACAAAGTTGAAGGAAGGAAGCACGTGCCCCCGATCATGCGCACATGGAGAGCAAGGCAGCACCGCCTATATAAAGTGCACTATTTCCCTTAAGAAAAGAGTCGAATTTCATTTACTCTCTCTATCTATATACACTCATTTTCTCCATCTGTCTGGACTGACTTGACCACTGGAGTGGTTTCTAACCAAACCCTAGTTAGACAGCCTCACCGTTTGTTATCTGTGTAGGCATTCACCTCCTAAAGCAGAGCAGTTCAACCACAAATCTCACTCATTCTCTATATAGTGGAATCACCCCCGCACATTAGTGGTAAGGACACATGGTATGGTATCCATAGAACACCTACTAATTTTCTCCTTTGGTTGAGTTGGTAGCATGAACAGACTCTGAGTGCCCTAAAGCAACTTTATAGATCACGTGGAACCAAAAGAAGCTTCCCAGTTATTTGAAAATATTTATGATACTCGTGAGAAACTTCTTCTGAAATTACCTCTTTGCATTAAAAGTGGTAGTTATAGGGACAACATTTTTGTTTGGTAGCCTCAGGCTCAAGCTCAGGCTCAGGCTCTGCAAAATGAGAATAGAGTTTCAAGTCAAATATTGGGCTCTAATTAGGTTCAATATATTTCTACAGGTAGTGGTGTACAAAAAATTCCCAATTACTAATTACATATTACTTTTAGGGCACTAATCCGTAGGTCTCATATAAAAAGTTCAAAACCCATCTAGTCCCAAAACAAGACACTTGTACCAATTAGTCCTACACATTTTTAATTGTTACCAAAAAAAATCTTATTATTTATTTATTCAAATTTAAAGACTTTACCACATCCCACCACCGTCGGACTTCCGTTTGACAGTGACGGGAGACTCTCTAGAGTATCATCGGACTTCCGTTTCACAATCACAGGAGACTTCCTAGAGTATCGCTAGAAATTCTAAATGTCACTACAAGTCTCCAGAATGTCCAGAACATCGCTGGATGTCCAAAATATCGCGAAAGGCTTACCGAAATGTCCACAACAAATTTGGGATTTAAAGACGAAACAAATTTGTCTCAAAATGTATATATTTCGTCACCCAAACTAATTACGATGAAAATTTTTCGTCACCCGTTTTGTTGCCAAAGCCTCGTCGCTAAAGGGTCTCAGAGACGAAAAAACAATTTCGTCATTGAAAATGACAAATTTGTGACGAATTTTTTTGTCTCCAATATGCTCTGTTGGGAACATACTTGTAAGTAATTAGCGACAAAATATTTTGTCATTAAAAGAAGAAATTAGAGACAAAAGTTTTTGTCATAAATATAAGAAATAGAGATGAAATAATTTTGTGACGTTTAATATAAACGAAAACGAAATTTTTTTGTCAAAGAAGTTACCAATAGAGACAAAACAAATTCATCATTAAAAATGATAAATTTGTGACGAATTTTTTTATCTCCAAAACACTCTATTGGGAACATACTTGTAAGTAATTAGCGAAAAAATATTTTGTCATTAAAGAAAGAAATTAGAGACAAAAGTATTTTGTCATAAATATAAGAAATAGAAACGAAATAATTTTGTCACGTTTAATATAAACGAAGACGAAATTTTTTTGTCAAAGAAGCTACCAATAGAGACAAAATCAAATTCATCATTAAAAATGATAAATTTGTGACGAATTTTTTTGTCTCCAATACACTCTGTTGGGAACATACTTGTAAGTAATTAGCGACAAAATATTTTGTCATTAAAGGAATAAATTAGAGACAAAAATATTTTCTCATAAATATAAGAAAAAGAGACGAAATAATTTTGTCACGTTTAATATAAACAAAGACGAAAATTTTTTGTCAAAAAAGCTACCAATAGAGATAAAAACAAATTCATGATTAAAAATGATGAAACAATGTCAAAAAAAATTCGTCACACATTGAGGGTATACTTATGATTAACATTTGACATTTGACACAATACATAATTCATTAACATTCGACACAATACAACTATTCTAAGTTTTCATTCACAAGTCACATCCATCTAGCATAACAATTTGAAACAATACATAATTCAGATTTACAGCATCAGGAAAATTGCTTAATCCACTAAGTTGCCTTGATAGCCAATCAAAAAGATCCTTGCGCCCTTCCGTGCCAAGCTTCGCATCCATCAAAGCAGTAGTGATGTAAGGCACCTAATAAAGAAACAGAATTGGAAAATTTATCAGAGAAGCATGATAAATAAATAAAATTAATTAAAAAATAAACGAAATAGAGAAATTGGAACCCAACCATTTTGTCGAGATGAACAGCAGCAAGCCAAGCATCTAAAGTAGTCAGAGTGCTTTCTCTCATATGTTTTTTATTGTCACCAAGGCATTTCAAAACATCTGACAGTATACCCTGCAAGAAACAACTTCCCAATATTAAAGTCAAATTTAAAGGACAATAGAATACGAAGTTAGAAGAAAATTTAGGTTTAGAGCAAACAACCTTGCTAGACTTCTCAACTGCAAGTCCCATTTATTTCACACTGGATTTATTTCACACTCAGCTTCAAGTGCACTTAGAAGAGCAGGTTTGACATCTGAAAGAAATCCCTTGATGTCTGCAACAACAGGTGCATCTTAGAATTCTTATCCTTAACTCAACATATCCCTAGTTTTCACAAACCAAATTACAAGTTACCTGGACCAACATATATGTAAAGCACCAATTAGTTTAATAGTGGCATTTCTAGTGGCAGCAACACTGGATTGCAAACCTGTATCTTTGCAAAAATCAATTAAATCCTATAAACATGTACATCATATTGAGACAACTACCTGGCATAATAAAACTGCAACTTAATCAAAAAAGTTATCCAGCCAAATTCCTTAGAGACAACTAGCTGAGCAATCAAGCCCCTAGACACCAATACTACTCCTGGATGTTTAACAACCTAATTACTCACCATGTAGGCAAAGAACAACACATTTTTTTGGAAGGGGTCAGTCAAGCGCAACACATCTAACAATTAACAATTGAAACAGTTGTTCAAATTTCCCAGAATATTTTCAGCCTATTCAGATTGATTTTGTAGTTGTCTGTTAATTCCTGATTAGGACATGCTTAGCTACTAACAATTTCTATGGATTTTGAATAATCAGAAGACCACATAAAAATAGACCGACCTAGTTACAAACTCAAGTTTCTCTAGGCCTAGTGAACAATCTATAGATGCTTATTTTCCCAAAAAAATGGAAAAATAAGCTCAATGATGATGATGATAACGGCACAAATTGCATCAATTGCTTCCCTTGGTCTGGCTTTTCAAAGTTCATAAAGGTGTTTCATCTCTACTTAGCTGATGATGGTCACAATGACAATAACAAAAAACAATAATATCACTGGAGTGGAGTGTCATAACAGACCAATTTTGGCTGAAATGAAAATTGAAAGATATGAGAAACCAACTAAACAAGAACCCTCCATTCAACCTCATTGAATTGAACAGGACTTGTTCAATAAAATGTATGAAAAATAAACAATAAGGTATTAACAACCTCATTAACTGGAGTGTTATGCTCAAACATGATAATCATAGGAAACTGTTAAAAGAAGGTACATAAATAATGGAAAGAGAAGACAGATCTTTCCCAGCTAACACAAATGTTAACAAAACAAATTTTAGAAGAACTGCACAAGATAAGAAACAAGAAAAAATAGCAGCAGTAAGCAAAATAATAACACCTATTCAATTCTGTAAAAAGGAGCTAGGTGGCTGTCAAAAAAGTGTTTCTCTTATGCTGCCTTACTCCCATGACCTACCCACAGCTGCAATATTGTCCTCTCTCTGTGTGTGTGTGTGTGTGTGTGTGTGTGTGTGTGTGTGTGTGTGTGTGTTAGCATACATGCACATCAATTGGATTTGGATTTGCTCCGGTTTTTCAATATTGGGGTTGATCTTTGTTCCCTAATTCTAGTTCTATCCTTGAAGTAATAGAAACAATTAGCAAATTTCATGGTTAAGTGTGGATTGGTATTCAAGTCCTGTAAGGAAGATCAAGGACAATTGTTGGCATTTATTTGTTGAATTGAACAAGGACAAGTATTAGAATTTATGTGAGAGAGAAAGATTTGCCAAGAAAACGAAAGCTATAAAACAGAGAAAGTGTTGTGAAAAAACTTGGATGGGAATCGAAGGAAGTACAAAAATGAACATTCATGCAAATTACATCATTGTTGCACGTCAAAAATGCCACCCCAATCCAATCTGCAAAAAAATAAATTAAAAGCTTTAGTAATTAATTAATTATACAAAAGATTAAAAACATTAATAACTCATCAATTTACAAAAATGACATGTATATAAAATTTTGTTCACATGCATTGTTGTTGCCATTGGGCATCCTCAAGCCCACAGGTTTATATATCATCTTTGTATCTACTAGGTCATTTAATTTCTTTCTTGGCTATACATTGAGTATTTTCTAAGTCAAGCTCAAGCATATATTTAAAATTTAAGTCTCACAATTGGCACCTCATTTTAATGGGGCAAGACATATATATATATATATATATTGCATGTGGAATTCATAGTTTGATACAGTGGTGGACGGTAGGAGGGTCGCCGATGAGGAGGTGGGTGCTCGTGTGCGACAGTGGTGGACGGTGGCCGGTAGGAGGGTTGATGAGAGAGTGAAATTGGTGGCCGTCAGATTGAGACGGCACGGATCGGTGACGTAGTGAGGAATGGACGGTGGATATTTGATATTGGTGTGTTTGTTTTAGAGAAGAAAAGAGAGATGAAGAACTCGAAATTTTTTAGGAATGGCGGGCTTTGCTTTTGTGTCGGCTGACCGACAAAAGCAGGTCGCCTCGAACATCGCTCGCCTCGACTCTCTCCCTCTCTTTGTCTTTCTCTCTCGTCTTCTTCTTCTCTTCAGTATCTCTTTTCTCTTCTTCTTAACCACTCTCTTCTTCTGCTTCTTCTCCATCACTCTTCTCCATCACTCTTCCATCTTCTTCTTCATCACTTTTCCGTCTTCCTCCTCCTTCTTATTTTCCTCATCGTTTCTCTGTGACTCCCTTCTTTCCTCTCTCTTCCTATACATGGCTTCGTCTCGCCCCTTCTCTCTCTTTCCAGATCTTAATGGTCCATCGAGCTCCTCTGGGCCAAGTGCCCATACTCCTACTCAACCTAGTCTTCGCACACTATCAGTTGAGCAAGTAATGGCTACTCAAAATGATATCGAGGCCAACCACTTCACGTTGAGGTCCTGCATGGAGACAGTGGCGGCGGTCACTAACCTGTCTCACCGTCTGCAAAATAAGGCGTGTGAGGTATACCAGGTCAACGCCCAACTGTCTTTACTCCAGTGCATGAACAGAGATGCACGGGTAGAGATTTGTGCCTTGAAGGCTGAAACAAGAGCTGAAGGCTGAAAACAAGGAGCTGAAAAGGCACTCCACCTCTATGGCCCGATTTGGGGCATCTTCGTACCTCGCCTTTGATGGTCGGCGGAAACACTGTGGTCGTTCTTGGTGGAAGTACTGGAGCAGGGTCTTCGAAGATTGACGACAAAAAGAGCGACAAAAAACGGAAGAGCTCGGCGACGGAAGAGCCGAGTAAGTGAAGTTGGTGCGTGGCCGTCACCGGAGAAGAAAGAAAAAAAGATCCTTTTTTTTTTTTTGTATTTCTGGTTTTCTTCTTTTTTTTTCCTGTATTTTCTGTTTTTTTTTTTTATTTTTCTTCTTCTTATTTTTGGAGTCTTTGTATTTTCTGGGTTTATTTTTTATTTTTTATTTTTTTTTGGAGTCTCTGTAATCGGGGATGTCCTCCCCTGACTGTAATAAAAATTTTCAGTTTTGTATATCAATGGCGTGACTGGCACATTACTCTGAGTTTGAAAATACTTTTATGTGATCGCATTTGAGAATGATTGAAATTTGAACTCTGAATTGGACATACTGACCTGAATAAAAACAAAACTGACTCAACGTAAGAAAACAAACAAAATAAAACAATCCAAACACAGACTGGTATGAAACACACTGACTGATATGAAAGAAACATACTTATACCACTACAACAAAAGTAACCTATGGTGACGAAAAGTAGTGAAGAAAATTAATTTCATCACTAAATAAGAACAATTCGTGACGAATTATAAAATTTTGTCACATATAATAAAAAAATAAAAATAATAGGTGACGAAATTTATTTTCGTCAACAAATATTTCTTTTTAGGTGAGGAAAAATTAAGTTTTGTCACTGAAAGTTTTCCCGCTAATTGTTTTTGGATGGCGCCAAAATTTTGAGACTTTTGGTGAGAAAAAAATTTGTCACCAATTATAAAATTATTAGCGAGGAATATATTTTCGTGACTAATAATTTTATATATATATTTTTTGAGAAACTTGATTTTAAATATTTTAAGACCATTTGGTGAGAAATATATTTTTGTTACTAATAATTTTTAATATTTTGAGACTTTTTAGTGAGGAAATTATTTTGTCACTAATTTTGGAGGGAAAATTTTGACATATTGGGTGGTAATGAAAAAAAAATAGACTACTAACCTTTGTTCCCTTTTTTTTTTTTATCAGTTCTCCTCTCTCTTTCTCTCTCTCTCTCTCTCTCTCTCTCTCTCTTTGAACAAAACACAAGTTAATTAGCTCTTTAAGTAACCTATGGTGATGAAAAGTAGTGAAGAAAATAAATTTCATCACTAAATAAGAATAATCCGTGACGAATTATAAAATTTTGTTATATATAATAAAAAAGTAAAAATATTAGGTGTTAAAATTTATTTTCATCAATAAATACTTCTTTTTAGGTGAGGAAAAATTAAATTTCGTCACTAAAGGTTTTCCTCTAATTTTTTTTGGGTGGCGCCAAAATTTTGAGATTTTTGGTGAGAAAAAAATTTGTCACCAATTATAAAATTATGAGTAAATTACAAATGCACCCCCTAAAGTTTACTTAAAATACGGATGGTCTCCTGTGGTTTGAAAAATTACAAATACCCTATTGTCAATTTTTATTTATTTATTAGAATTAACTGAAAAAATAAAATTCTTAACCACTGCCCTATATAATAATAAAATTAACTGAATTATTAATTAAAATAAAATTTTAACATCATTAAAAACTAGTAATTAATTTGATGCTTTATTAATAAAAGGGGTTTCATTATGAAATTAAAAACCTTAGGGGGCGAGATGTAATTTTTAGAATCACATGGGGCAATTATATTTCAAACAAACCTCAAGGGTTGTATTTTTAATTTATCCTAAAATTATTAGTGAAAAATACATTTTTCGTCACAAATAATTTTAAATATTTAAAAAAATTAATTTTAAATATTTTGAAACTATTTAATGGGGAATATATTTTTGTTGTCAATAATTTTAATATTTTAAAATTTTTGGTGAAATAATTAATTTTGGAGGAAAACTTAGAGATATTGACAGAATGAAAAAAAGAACCCTGCTAATTACCCCCTCTCCCCTTTTTTTTTTGTTTTTGGGTGCTTCAGTTTTCCTTTCATTTCTCTCTTGCAAAACACTGCCTTCGGCCCCCCCTTCTCCTCCTTCAGCTTGTTCTCCTCCTTCAGCGCCGCCACTGACATCACCCGTTCTCCTCCTTTAGTGCCGCCACCGACGTCACCGCGTTCTCCTCTGAGCAATCGTCAGCGCCACCGGCGTCGTTTATTCGATTATTTATCTATTTTTTCTCTTTTTAGGTATGGGTCCTCTCTTTCACACTCAATTTCTCTGTTTTTGTCTTTGTTTTCCCTAATTGGCCAATATTTAATTACCTCTTCCATAGATGCCAGCATTTGAATTCAATACTGCAAGTGCAACTGCGATTTGCAATCTTGAATCTGGAATGGGTTGGGTGTGGAAGAAGGACGAAGCCGAGGAGGATAATTCAAACCCTAGATCTGACGATCAATGCTCCACCACAAAGATCGTCAAATCGCACTGCACAACCGAAGAAGTCGAGCCCGGCAAATTCATCAGAAAGTGTGGGAAAACCGAGCAGATTCTCAAGGACTGTATTGGAAGGTATCTATCTCTTTCTGGAAACCCAATTTTTGTTTTTACAACTGTTTGATTGCTGAGAAAGTATGAGAAAATGATTGCAAGTCTTTTGAATTTTGATGCTAGGGATTTCGTTAATTTCAAATTCAAGTATGCAGAAATCTTTAATTCAATCTCGAGTGTTATGGAAAAAAAAGGTGTTTCTCCACCTAATTTGCCTTTGTTTAGTTTTGTAGCTACATGTGTTATATACACACACTTATAATAACAAAACCAAATAAATGGAACCGTGTAAGAAATAAATGTGAATTTGTGTGTTGAGAGTATACATTGGAAGCATTTGTGATTTGCTTTCAAAATATTCTATGGACAAGGAAACTATAGATGCTTAAAGTGGCTCGATATTTGATAAAGAAAATGTTGTTAGATTAAAGTTATTTGTGATTTGCTTTCAAAATATTCTATCTAGGTTTTGGAAACCATATTAAATGATGATATCCGGTCTTGCCAACAGTCTTTACAATATCAGCAAACTAGTAAAAATACAAACAAATTTAGGACAAAATTGGTTAAGATAATTGGTTTTTGTGAAATGAAACATTTTATAGACTTAAGCAAGCTTAGGAACAGATAAGATTCTCCTAGTGAATTGATTAGAATTTTTTGTGCGAAAAAAATACATTAAGCCCCTCACCACACCACCTGACAAAATTGACTAGGAATCGCCTCTGGGATTTGTTGATGTCACCATCGGCTAAGCCTTTGCAAAGGAGTTTCCAAAGCTATTATATGTATGCATTGCATTTGAGCATGTGGATTCAACAAGATTAGATGTTTCTTTGTTTGTTTACTGTGATTATTTAGATCTATAACTGTTGAGAAAATTGTAGGATTATAAATTTAGCTAATAAATTAACTTTTTAACTAACTCTTAAAAAAAAACTCTTATATTTCAAATAACTGCTGAGAAATCAAAATATAAATAAATGAGCAATTACAAAGTGATGAGGAAACAATGTGGAAATGTGCTGTATTGTCATGTGCACATACACCAAAAATAAAAAATAAAAAAATTTACTGATAAAATTTTAAAAAGACAAGCCACCACATTTCACCTTTTTCAACCATTTTGAATGAGAGATATCATGAAGACTAGTAACTCCTCTTAATAATAAATAAATAAATAATAAACTAATCTTTTAGTTATTTTACAATAAAGTTAACAACAGTTTTCTCCTCTGGTGGTTGCAATAGTAACCATTTGAACACTGATGGTTTTGACCTTGCAAAAATCTTTCGGTTAATTTTTTTATTTGTTTATTTATTTGTCAAGGATGATTTATACAGCTCTTTCTCTAAAAAACAAATGATATTACATATTTATATGTTTATTCTTTGTAATTTGCAAAAAGCTAGCTGAGAGAGTTCAGTTAATCAATCTGGATTCATTCAATTAATTGCCAAATTCTGATGATACAATATTCCTATCAAAAATAAAACAAAATCTTCAACCTTTTAATGATTTGTAGTCAAATTAATAGAGATATAATAGAAAACTGCCACATTTGGATTCTTTTCTGATTCACTTAGCTTTTGAAAGTAGTTAATCCATATATAAATATACGATACCCAAAAGCCATCATTTACTTTATGGTTGAGGTTGCCCATACATATCACTCTTATATATGTTTGACTAACATTGGTCTCACTTGGGATTGGAAGAACCATATCAACCATAGATAGCACCACCAGTACTCATCACATTCTTTTCCAGTGTAACCTACTACTCATTCTCTGTTTTTCTATCTTTGTTTTCCCTAATTTTCGAAACTAATTTCGTTGTTTTCCCTAATTTTGAAAACTACTGAGACACGCAGTGTCTCATATATTATTTCTTTGGATTGGTTATGAAGAAATGCATGCTTGAATATAGACTTGTTAAGTTAATGACTCGTTCATGTTATTTGCTTTATATGCAATTCATAGGAAACATTAAATGTAGCAAATTTACTAAAAAACAAAGATCAAGGGCACTTATAAATTCTAGATAAATGTATTTTATGTACGTCCATAAGGGGTTGCCAATATGTTTATTGGGTTATCTAAAGGCGTGGCTAAGTATGGGTTTCTTGCTCTTTCCAGTGCTATTATGGCACTTAAAATACATGACATTCGTTTTTTTTTTTTTTTTTTTTTAATTCAAATTATCTAGTTCTAGGTTAGTTAAAAGTTTTAGGCTTAAAATGAAGTTTGTAAATAATTAACCACCAAAATCATAAAAAAGAGAGTGAGTAGAGGCTAATCTTCGGATTGAGCAAAAAGAGATACTTTCATTTAATGACCTTCCCCTTTTGCACCTTAGCTTGAATTGAAAATTTCTATTTTATGAGATTAGTGGTTAAGTATTAAATTGCATTGCATCATTGTGGGCTCGGAAACCTAGCTTCGTTGCATAATATCCCAGAAATTATTCATGGGCTATGTTATGCCAACTAGCAAGTGTTAGATTTTGCTATTAGTACCATTTGATCATCCACTTGCACTCCAAGGTGGCATGAGAGGTACATTGATAGTCATAGTTGATGTACCCTCTTGACTAAACATATCCTTTACATATAGGAAAGCATTAGCACCTTCTAAAATAAGATATGAAACTACACTTTTAGGATTGTTTTGTTGACATTTGTGTGATTTAGTGAATCCTAGATCTTCTTTCCAAACTAGAACTGGACAACCCTACCCCAAATAGGCATGAATGCAAATTATGTATTTTTGTGATATCTTGTCTTGAATGGAAATAAGGTGATTTGGTTATGAAAATCAATGGTCAGAAAGGCAGTGCTTTGATTATGAAAATCTGAGGTTATTTGGGGCAGTGATTCGATTATGGAAATCTAGGTCTAATTAGATAGTGATTGTGATTCTAAAAGTCAGCAGTAAATTAGGAAATAGTTTCCTAATTAATGAATTTGAGTTGAGTTGTCAATCTTATCATAGTTATCAATTAGGAATGATTGCCTTCCCAACATGGAATTTAAGTAGAACCTCTATTCTATAAGAAAATATACGATTAAGGTACAACTTCCAAAAAAAAGAAACAAAAAAAATCTCCATGTTAGGTAGAGTCTTCGAAATTATGGAAGGTGTTTGATTGAATGAAAATCTTTAAGTTTTTGGAGGAATTGCAATTTTGTGGAAAAGTGTTAGATAATGGTGTGATAACTAAGTCTTTTATTTTGAATAAAATTTTGAATTCCCCTAAAAGGCATTTGACTAGAAGATGATTGTTCAATTAATTTCCTAGAATAAAATCTGAAACTCCTTGGAAAGATTTTAAAATGACATTTAAGTAGCGCTCTAAAAATTATGGAAAATGTTTAATTGAAATTTTTTTTTGAGTTATTGACTTTGGGTGGAATCTTCATTTTATGGAAAAATGTTAGACAAAGAAGTGGTGACCAAGTCTTCCATTTTGAAACCTTCTCCTCTCGTACCTAAGCTCCTGAACCTAAAAAGCTTCTGGTTATGACTGATCCTTAACTTAGTTTTCATCGTTAAAGGTTTCTTAATTCCATTTTAAAAATTAAGTTGTGACTCTTTATTGTTAAAGTAAGTTAGTCCAACGTTAGTGCGGGAAACGGGCCTTAGACTTGAAAAAGGTTATTTTTAGCGTCTCTCTTAAGGTCATCGGTTGGCGCTATGTGGTACATTACCATTGCAGGCATCCGCGGTAAGGTCTGCAAAGCAGCAAAAGAAGGGGCATACCAAATAATTCGAGTACAATTTCTATGGTTGGGAGGATGGAAATCTCTTTGGGGGATTTGTAGATCACTAACATCTAACTTGCTAATCCCCTATTATTGACTTGAATATCTTGCTTCATTACTTATCTGTTATAATTGTGATTGTGTATTGGATTGGGAAAAAGGAATGGAGTGTATGTGTTTACTGGGCATTCAAAACTCATGCTGTTTCATGCTAGGTATTGAACACTATTAGCTGGTCGAAAGTGAAACCGAAGCATTTGAAGATGTATGGCGACCCTAGGTGTGACGACCCCAACCTTCGTATTATTCTTATATGTTATTTTGTTGAGCATAATTGCATGATTATGTGCTTAATTAATGCTTATCTATTTGTTTGTGAATTATTTGTTAGAATACCAACTTAGAATTCGAAATTGAATGAAATCAGAAACCGAAATTTACTTGTTCAATAGGCTAACTGAAATATTTAGAACCATATGGCTAATTTAATTAAAATTTGATCCATATCAAAATAATTAGATTAAATTAATTAGACTTGTTAGAATTAAGCTCAATTGATTGGCCGTAATCTCATTTGATTAGCTTAACCTTAATCCACCTATATATATGTTATATGAGCCTAATTAACTCATTTTACATCAATTCCTTGAGTTGAAAACTAGAGATATAGGGGGGAGGGGAGAGAGAGAGAGAGAGAGAAGAGGAATTCAAGGGAATTGAAGAGAGTTTGAACGGTTTAAGCTAATTTATGGCCACATTCAAGCTTTAGGTATGATACTTAACCATAATTCATGAAGATAATCCATGTAAGAAGATGAATTCACTTAGTATAGAATCATTTTGCATGAGTTTGAAAGATAAGTGTAAGAATCACCATGAATATAGTGAGTTTGAGTAAATTAAGTACATGCATGCATACATTTGAACATAGTTTTCTACAAATTCATACATGCATGGGACTTACACATGTTATTTCTTAAGGTTCTTCATGATTTCACACTTAACATTTCATATGATCATGTTTGTAAATAAAAAAGTTGAATTTGACACATGCATGGCAAGAATATTGAAATTGGAGTTTTGTTTTGAAGAATTGAAAATGTATTTGAGATCGTGGTTGCATAATTTTCAAGAATCCATGTTTTATGAAGAGTTTCTAAGCTTTTGAGTGTAGCCATGCAAGCTTCGAACATGACAAGTGTGTTTTTGAACTTCAAACTTAGTTCTAGAAAACCTAGAATTCATCCAGTTCACTCGAGTGAAGGATCTGTGGCTCGAGAGAACATTGCATGCATCCAATATTTTTGCAGACTTTTGGCAGTTGGCTCGAGTGACCAAGTGTGTTCTTGAGCAAACTCAACTTTGTTCAGCATTTGGCTTGAGCGACCATCGGGCGCACATTTCAGGCATCCAAAAGGCGCACTTAAGTGAAGACCCTGTTTTTAGCAAATTTTGTCTAACACTCATAAGTGCATATTTGCATCGTTATACTCTTTTAGGCATTCTTAAGCATCATTTAGACATCCTTAGTCATGAAATAATCTAGAAACACACGTAAGAGAATCAATTAATATATGCTATTTGTTACGAACGTGTGTTTCAATGTGTATTTGTGTTATATGTTTTGTGTAGGTGGCCAACCGAGGTTCAACATCTGTACTAGTTCACTGTGAGTAGTATCTTTGTAAATATATGTTGTTGAAGTGTATTTTGACTCACTGCAAGAGTATTATTCTGAAATGCTATTTTGATATGAATGAATGATTGTCTCTTTTGAAATGTAGTTGTGGCATCCTTAGTGTAGCCCTTGCCTGGGGATAACAATACCATAGCCCTTTGCTATAAGACTCTCGCCCGAGGGAAACAATACCATGGCCCTTTGTTATATGTGCATAGAGATCTCTGATGTTGACCCAAGTGGTCCCTTTGCTTGACCTATATGGTCCCTTTGTTAGACACAAGTGGTCCCTTTGCTATGCCTTCGAGCTTTTTGCGTGCACTATTCGATGTACCACATATGAATGTGATTTGTGAACTTTAATACGACAAGTATTCTGCAACGCTTTACTTTGGAACACATATGAAATGATTTTGTATTGTGATAGACATCATTCGTTTAATCTCTTTATACTGGTATCACTCACTGGGCTTTAGCTCACCCCATTCCCCTATATATATGTAGGTGAGCACATGGAGCGTCAAGTTTAAAGCAACCTCGGGAGTTCACCCTTCTGTCAAGATGCTTTGAAGTGCCTCCGTGATGGGGCGATCTTAGACTCATGTGAAGCCAAGTTGTGTCAACCCTACTGCTTAGTTTTCTTTTGTTTTGGAACTTGTTATGTAAGGATATTTTGTAGAAGTGTTTGAGATGTTTGACTAACTATGTGTTCATATCTGTGAGGAAGGTTGAAGTTTTAATTACTTATGGATTTTCATGTATACACTGCTCGATAGACATGGTTGTATTTTAATATTGTTTCTGTAGTGCCCCGTTATTGTTTTTAATTATCAGTTTTGTCTTTGAGGCCCGAGGTAATCTGGGATTACTGGCTGGTCATGGTCAAAACCTCTAGGGGTGGGTTCGGGTCGTGACACTAGGAGAATTAGATATTAGTTTTCTAAATGGGTTTAGGGATAGTAAGTGTTAAATCTCCTATTGTATTTAAGACATAACTTTGTAATTATTTTGTTTATATATCTATACATATCTTTTGTATTACCTATCCCTTATTTTTTCTCGTTAACTAATGTAGACCTTGTGTTAATACCTCGTTAAGATCTGTCAAAAAGGTAGCTTTGCTATCTAAGCAGATTAGACTTAGAAGAAGGCTATTTTGACTCCTCTGATCTTTCTTGGGATCTTACTTGGTTTTGACCAAAGGACTTGTTAGTAATGTTTCCTACTCTTACAACCTTAGATAAACCCAGTATTTACTTGTTATATATTCCCTGATGTTCCAGATTTTTAGGCATCACATTCATATTGCAAGAATTTTCCAAATGTTTGTTCGCCCTAGGCGGGCTTTATATTCCAAAATTTGTCATTGTTCGCCCTAAATGGGCTTTATATTCTAACATTTTCTAGTTGTTTTGCCAAGTTGTTCAAAGTTTTTCCAAAATTTTCAAATTTGCTAAAATGCCATACGTGATTTTTGAAAGATGTTTTTCCAGAAAACGACTCAGCTAGGAGAAGTCTAAAGGTCAATTTCCATGCCTATTGAAATGCCAAGTGAATTGTATGCCAATATTGTGCAGTGGCATGCAGTGGATAATTGATTCTTAAATTAAAAAATGGTGATTCGAAAGGCGTGCCAATGCTTGAGTTTGAATTTAGGATGTACCTGTGTATTGAGAGGTCACTTGCAGGTGAAATGGTTTGCCACACATGCGGGGAATATGGGCCATAATGTGCCAATTTAGAAAGTGTGGCCCACTGCTATCTCGATGATGGTCCTTGTAGGTGGCATAGTAGCGGTGGCCATCCCTAAGCTAGCCATAGTATCCTTTCATATGCTTCCCAGGTGTTGAGCAGGTATTCTTATTTATTCCTTCCTGTTTTTTGCTTATTTCTCATCGATTCCTTTCAACTATATTAATCTCCTATACCATTTCTGATGTAGATTTCTTGTGGTCATGCTGAGGACTACTATCGGATGATGGCTTGGCATGATGGGGGTATGCTAGAGGTGTCTGGGGCTTGATTCAGGTATCTCTTTTTCCATTCTATTTGGTGATTTGAAATTTTGGTATATTTTGAGTTCTTTCTAATTCTTTGCAGCGTGCTAGCTCGTCCGGGCATGCAGGAAGTGCATCTACGTCCCACGTGACTTGAGGGAGTGATTTTGATGATGATTATGATCTCGACAGCGACAATAATAGTGATGAGGGGGTTCCATCATTGGGCACTTCAAAGCCCCCTTAGGGAGGTTGACCGGGTTCTATTTGCCGTAGTGTTCAGATTTTTGCTTTTGACTTTTGTATTCTTTTTCCCTTTCAAAAAAGCCATTATATAGGATGCCCGGGGGATGCCCCATGTTTTTGTAAAATATATATATTTTTATAGTGTATGCAATGAAGTCCAATTCTTATCTAATCTTCCAATTTTTATTTCATTTAATTATGTGCTTGACCATTGAATCGACAACAACTTTTTGTACAATAATTTGGGAAAAAAAAGTAAAAATTACAAATTGAAAAAGCTTAACGAACAACCTAACAACCTAAAATTGAAAATAAGACTCAAATACTAACGCTGGAATACCCCATTGCTCTCAAAACATCGTGTGTTGTGCCCATGAAACAACTGGACCAAATTGCCAAACTACCAGGCCAAGCCTCATGTCTTTCGATTTGAGCATCAAGAACACTGCCCTACTTTTGAGGAGTTCGAGGCTCTGCTAGAGTGTACTCCGATGGGTGACGTAGTGTGCCCAATACCATTAGTGAGTTATCTCAAATTGCTTGGTGAGATTTGCGAGTTGCTTCCAGTAAGGCCAAGGCTTGCATCCGAGATAGTGAGTTGTCCTTGATTTGATAAGTTTATTAGCAGACATGACTGAAGTGATATGAAATTTCAGGAGTATAGGCGGATTACTCTACATATCTGTATGTCGGCTCGATTTTTAGTGGTACCAAGTAATGTGATAGTGAATCCTATCTTGGTGGATGTGGCCAGATAGGTTAGGAAGGAAAAAACATTGTTCATGAGTGCAAGGCTACAAATTTTGCTCATAGCCCGTTGCTCTTTAGGTTCCACCCAACTCACTTGGTTTCTCAACTTTCGCCTCTCTATTTTTTTCTTCTCTTTTGTTTTTACACACCCCAACTTACTTTTTCTTTCATCTCACACTCTCTATTTTTTTTATCTTCTCTCTTTGTTTTTACACACCTCAACTTACTTTTTCCTCTTATTCACACCTTTCGATTCTTTTGTCTCTATTTTCTTTTCTCTCTTTTCCCGAGATGTGGCTTATGAACAAATTGAAGGTGTGAGCAGCTTCTATAGTTGGTGAGGATGGACACAGCCAAGGACTGATGACTGGATGTGTCCTCGATTTGAAAAGATATAGTTTGGCATTGTTCCTAGGTAACACTTCTGGCTATTTTTCCATTCCCAGTATAGAAATAGTAGCCTGACATGACTTACTATTTCCTCATTGGATTCTAAAAATTTAGGCATTAATAGGTGGCTAACTTGGGTTCTCCTTCATATCCACCTTCCTTCGCTTTCAGGACATTTTCTCTTGGAAGCAAATGTCCAGGCTTGGCAAGATAGGATCCTCATGATGGCGGAAGAGGGTTTTACTTGCAGGCTTTCTAGTGAGTTCATTCGGTGGCTAGAGCATAAGATTCAGTAGGTTACAATGCACACGCACATAGAAACACACAGATACAGAGCATTCAAGAGAATAAAGATTGAGTGATTATTGACTCACGGTGCCTCTAGTTTAGTGTTTTTCCACTTTTTGGTGAGTTTAGCATTTCAAGACTTTTGTCGAATGGGAATTAGTTAAATTTTCTTTCATTTGTTATGTTTGAGATTAGTATCAATAAAATAGTGCAATGAAGTTATTTCTTTATTTTTCAAAATTTTGTGCAATTGGGTCAATCAGAAAGGAACACAAATCACTTACTCTTCTCATTCAAAATAACTCAAACTACGATTTTGCAAATCCACTAATTAAACGATTCTACAATTGAATCTGTGTGTTATACAACTAAAAATCCCCCAAGTCTCATGATTCTAGTGCTCATGCCAATGACAGAAACTAACAGATGATAGAGTTTGGATGAGATAGGGCCGAAGTCTAATGTGAAGATGCCTATGTATCTTGAAGATAGGAATCAGGCCATTCGTAGTTCAAGGTAAGGTTCACTTGGGTATTAATTCTCTCCTTTTGCACTCTAACTTTTGCCAAGATTGCTCATTCGAGTTTTCAACCTAGCAAGCTCTCTTTTTATTTCTTTTTCCATTTTTTTTGTATGCTCTAACTTTTACCTAGGTCACCATTTCAAGATTTCGGCTTAGCGAGCTCCCTCAAGGGTAATAAATTTTTAATTTGTCCAAGTTAACAGGCTGTGTAAACTTTATCCCATCCAATCATGATCTTTCTGACGATATATGACCCTGTCCAATTTGGCTTGAACTTCCCTCTTGGGTCATGTACTAGAGCACGGTCTTCTTTGAGCACTAGATCTCCTTCTTTCAGATTTCTAACCTTTACCTTCTTGTTAAATGCCCAGGCAATTCTTCATTAATAGCCTTGAACATGATACAATGATTGCAATCTTCTCTCGTCGAAGAGCATCAATTCCTCGAACCTACTCTTTTGCCATTCAGCTTCCTCAATTTGACATTCTGCCAACATGGACAGTGAACAGATCTCAGTTTCAGTGGGTAGGACAACTTCCATCCCATAGAGTAGAGAATAAGAAGTTGCCCCAGTCGAAGTTCTAATTGATGTTCGATATCTCTATAATGCAAATGGCAACTTGTCTGGCCAATCCTTGTATCTGCCAAGTGTCTTTTGCAAAATGGTTTTAACGTTCTTATTTGCAGCATCATCAACATCCATTGGTTTGTGGCCAGTATGGTGATGACTTATGAAAAGTTACACCATATTTTTTTAGCAAGTTTGCCACCTCTCAGTTGAAGTGGGAACCATGATCCGACATTATTTTGTTTGGCACACCACATCTATAAATGATATTGTGTTTGATGAATTTGGCCACATGTGAGGCTTTGAGTACCGAGAAAGATGCTGCTTCGACCCACTTGGTAAAATAATCAATGGCCATGTCATGATCCAAACCCGCCCCTAAAAGTTTGGATCATAACCAGCCAGTAATCACTTGATTACCTTCGGCCTCAAACAAACATACAGAGTAATTATAATAATGGGGCCATAAGTGGAATCATACAACAAATGAAAAAGTCCATTGAACTTTGCCAATATGAGCAAAAATATAATGCTTACACCATAACACATTTACACATTTACATGACCATGCAAAGATAGTATACCATGGGAAATTTATACATATCATTTACATATCCCAAGATCAAAATAGCAAAAACAAAATAAAGTCAAAGCGTAATGTGAGTCAAATGCAAAACTCCATCCCGGAGGCGTGACTCGACAGGTTCACAAAATAGCTCATGAAGCTGACTCTAAGGATGGGTTTCATACTGTGGATCGCCTACATGTGCATACATAATATTGGGTGAGCGAAGCTTAATGAGTAATAATACAGTAAAGCAGTGTAAATAAATGAGCATAAGGCTCCCATAATATCCATAATCATAATACGGAACGACCTCAAGCCTAATATAACACGGAATGGCCTTAGGCCCATCATATAAACAGAATGGCCTTGGGCCCATTACATAAAAGAATGCCCTTAGGCTCGTTACATAAATAGAACGGCCTTAGGCCCACATGAGGTACAGAACGTCCTCGGGCCTACATATTAATAGCTGTTAAGAATGGCCTCAGGTCCAATCACATATTATCATGTCATTAACAGAACGGCCTCGGGCCCACATATTATACAGAACGACCTCGGGCCCACAGAATGGCCTCAGGCCCAATTATATGATAACATAGACGAAACTACATTAGGTCTACATTGCACATGTCATATAACATTTACGAACTTCATTCATTTCGATCAAAACACAATGTCGGTACAAATCGCCTTTCATGGCTCAAAATAATCAGTTAAGACCATATCTTTAAAATACCGTTACTTACAGTGTGATTGATCTCGTGGCATTTCCTTCAGCACAAGACCTACACAAACATTTCACACACACATTTGATAAATCATTCGTTTCAATTCATACACTTTCTTTCATTAATTTGTTATATGATTCGTTCATTTTCCATTCATCTTTAGGCATTACAGAGGGTCAAAACATGCTCATAAATAAATTCAAAGAGTCAGGGACAATAATAGAAAAAGATAGATTTTCCCCTTGTTTTCCACACGTGCAGAAGCCCCTCACTGCACGTGCGGAAGGTGCCGCACCTGTGGTTGCACGTGCAATTAATGTAGTATGTGAGCCTTTGATCAACCCTGTGTTCCGCATGTACAGGACACTCAGCCGCACTTGCGGTTTTGGGCAATTTAGACCAGTCCGAAAATGGTTCAAAGTGTGATCTTCCATATTGATTTCCAAGCCCAATTTCATGAAAAAAAAAAAAAAAAAAAACATGACATACTAACATGATTCAAGGGTAATTGCATTTAAACACATCAATCTTGAGCCAATAACAAAATCAAGGTCTCATCTTTTTCATAACTTCATAAATTTCATGATCAAGCTCAAACACATAAAAACATGGATGATCTTCAACAAATCTTTGTTGTATGCATAATCTAGAGCTCATTTCATGCATTAATCACAAGATTGGACTCAAATAAAAACAAAAGAGATTTCTTGCATTTAATTCAATCCATTACATAACTCAAAACCCTAGCTAAAAATTCCCAATTTCTTTTTGATTTCATGCCAAAGATAAGCTAAAGACAAAGATTTTAAGTAAATTTCCATACCTTAGCTTCAATCTAGGGTTTACCCTTTGAATCTCTAGCAAAATCCTAGCTTTTTTTTTTTCTTTCTTTCTCTCTAACTCACTCTCTAGCAAGTCTCCACCAAAATGAAGAACACAAGGGCAATACACATATATGACTTAACTCCTAAATATTAGTTTAATCATTACGAATTGTAATTTTACAAAATTCCACCATAAGCTCTAAAAATCATGCTAATCACAAATATGAAGTCAGTTTTAGTTTTTGGCACCTCTAAGGATATCAATTTCAGTTCAAAGTTGTAATTGCAACAGATATTCCTACATTCAACAGATATAAATCCAAAATCACATAATTCGTATACTTAATCTTGCAAATCCCTATCAAACACATAAACATATGTATAATTAAGCATAATACGGGTTGGGTTATCACAGTCCACTAGTATGTACTCATGTCTATTTGATCCTTTTAGCGTAACTGCCCCAATTACATCAATATCCCACACTGAGAAACGCCAAGCTGTAGCTTGCTTTTTGTGCTCCTTGGAGGGGTTTAGCCTCCTCGGATATGATAGCCCTATAGTTCGGACTCCCATGGTTCTAAATCTAGTTTCACAAGTGCAATGTGAAACCACAAAAACACAAATGGAGTCCAAATCCGACAAGTCTTTGAAAAATCGATTTACAATTAAAAATGCCAAAAATAGACTGCATTGCCAGATTTCAGAGTTGCCAGCTAAATATTTCTGAAAAATTTAGGAAACCCGTGACTCATGCCAAAGGTCATTTGTCCATCATAACCAAAATGTCTCGGCTTGGGAACTTAGGTATGAGAGGGGAAGGTCATGAATTGAGCACCCCACTTACTCAATCAAAGATTGGCCTCTACTAATCATGATGTGATTTTTATGTAGATTATATGCTCTTGTTCCAATTATTATGCTAATATTACTATGTGAGGCACACAAGTATAGACTATTTCACCCACTTTGGAATTCTTTGATTTTATGTTTGTTTGAAAAGAATTTTGAATATGTGCTAGTTGAAAAATCGAGCTCATATATTAATCAAATTATCCCAACTTAAGCGAACTAGCCTTCATCCACAGGCATTCAAAGAGATATATCAAATAAGCACTTAGCCTCATGGTAAATATGCTTTATATGGCAACACAAACACTTATGCAATATGCTAAACAAAGAAATGCTCACCTAGTACTCACTGAGGCAAGCCAAATAGAAGATAATAGTTAGAAAATGCACGCTCTATATGCAAGTGACTAATGCATACATACAAATGTAACTACTAGGTTTTGGTTTATTTAACATGTCATATGACTCCACTTAGAGCATGCGGTAGCACCATATTCAATTAAGTAGGAAATGACAACATGTTAGAATGATGAACTGAACCCGATGCATGCAAAATGGATATTTACACATGGTAATGATATGAAACCAAAATATGATACTACATGCAACCATCATAAGCAAGTAAATAAAAGGGAGAAAGAATAGGGGTTGGAAGACATAAACAATATTACAAGTTTGCCCTTATACAAGAGGATCCGAATGGATGTCCTAATTAACTAAATATTAGAACACCAAAATTAACTAAACTAACTAATTATTACAAATTCGAATGGAGCCACTAATTAAATACGACAAATTATTATTAAAGCATTAATCTAAAAGACTACGGGAAGCAAAGCGTTGCACACGCACAAACGAGAATATCCTCCCGGAAACCTCTTTGTATTGCTGCCAGAATCTGTTTTGTTTGTAGCCAGAAAATTATTCTGTTTTTGCCTTAATTTTTGCTCTATTCTGCCACAAAAATGATATTGCCTGCATAACAAAAGGTGGTCGGCCGTCCTTGAGAAGTGGTCGGCCGGACAGAAAGGTGGCCGGCCGGCCACTATTTTTTTGGGATCTGCCCTGCTGCCACAGAATTGAAACAGAGCAAAAATAGAGTGTTTTCAGGAGATGTTTATCTTCTCTGCCTCTCCCTATCATGAAATTGATCAAGGGAGGAGTAGACTCAATTCACAAACCATTAATCATTGCAAATTTGTTGCATGATGATCTATGAATCGATGGGACAAAAGCTCAATAAATGGAAATAAAAGACCAACAACACCTCCTCCCTATCATGGAGTTACCTCAAAGGAAGTGGTAGACATTGCTTCTTGAATCATTTAACATCAATAAAGAATATGTAATGAGTCAAGACACAATAGGTTCAATATAACGTCCGATTGAACATAACCAAATTTTATTACCTTTTTTTTTTATTTTTTATTTTTTTACCTCTTTTACACCAATTTTATTAGCCTCTTTTGCATTACATTGCCATTTTCTTATCTTTTCTTCATTTATTCCGAGAGTGATAATTACGTCCACTAAGTGCAAAAAGTGATAAATAGAAGTGTCAAATAAGAAGTTGTGCTTAACTTGAGAGAGATGTAATACCTTGGTAATGAACCTCCAAAGAGATTAAACCATTAAGCACGTAAAGTTTCTTTCTTATGCCTTAAGCAACAACCTAGTGTTTGAGACAACTCTTAATCGAAGAAAGCAAAGAAAGGAGGGAGGTTGAATATGAAAAGAGAGCTATCAACTCAAATAGATTGGTGTCTATGGCCTAAACAACCAAATCTACGAGGACTTACAACAATACAAGTATAGTATTCAAAACATAAACTAAATAAACACACTAAATAGTCCCTAAATAGCATAAAATAATGCTAAAAATCAGTTTGAAAAGCTAGAAAAAGTAAATAAAAAAGGAAGAGAACAAAGCTAGTAAGTAAGCCTAAGGAAGGGTGGCTAACCCCTCCACTTTTTGGACCTTTAAATCACATATTTTAGCCATTGAAACCCTGAAAAACAGTATATAAATCAAAGAAACAAGTGTGAAGAACAATGATACAAGCTATGGGATAAGGTTCAAGAAAGGGTGGTTAACCCCTCCACCTTTGGTAGCTTTTAAATCACAAATATAAACAACAAGAAAATGAGAGAAAATAGTAGTGTAAATAAGGGAGAAGATGACAAAAGCTATACCTCTTGAAGAGAGGATATTCTTTAGTTCACAAACCACAAAGTGATCACCGTCGAGAGCATAAATTTTGGCTCAATAATCTCAGCAAGAAGCCTAAAAATTTTGGTTTAGGAAGTGTATGTATAATGTATGTATATTGCAAGATAGAGAGGGAGAGTGTTTGGTAAGTTTTTGTCTCTTGGCAAAATTTTCAAACCTAAAACCATGAGGGATGGTCAAGTATTTATAGAAAAATAGGTTCCCTTATCGGAAACATATGTATTGAGCCAGCTGGTGCAAGGCATGCATATGGGGGGACAGTTGGCAGCAAAGTTGGGCATGGCCGACCGGCCACAAAGAGGGACGACCGGCCAATAAAAATTGGCTTTTCGGCCACTTGTTGGCCAGCAAGCCTCTAAATTGTTGGGCTAGGAAAAAAAAAGATTTTGGTCCAAATGGGGTGCAAGGTTTTAGGTTCTGAAACTCAAAACCGAAACTTCTTGGTGTAGAAATTGAACGGTTTGTAAAGCGTATTAATTCATCATCGAGTGTTCAACATGAGGCGCCCAAGTCTTAAGGAAGGTCAAAAATGGGGTGTCTACAGTTCTCCCTCTTTGACAGAGCTCGAAGTCATGAAATGACGTTTGTGAATGTCAAAGCCCGAAGATGTCCCATTTTGACAAGGCTGCAAGACTTGGGCAATCAATTAAAATGTAAAATGCAATTGGTTGAACTCAAAAGTTGCCTATGTATCCCTTTGCAAGTAATCAAACCAGCGTAGTTCAAGGGCAAGATGCAAATGATACACAATGCAATGCATTTGAAAACTGGACTTACACGCTTCACGAAGCCAGTATTTTGAAAATCCATGATCATGCAAGACAATGCAATGAACAATAATAAGATGAAAGCATATGAATGAAAAGCTTAAATTAAACAAACCTAACTGTGTTCCACACGAAAAGGAAGTACGTCAACACAAATCCAAACATGATTCACGTGAAAGGACGGAAAACGGTACAATAAACATGCATATCTCACCGTATCTCATACGGAGAGAGGGATGGTTTTAATCAGGGAACAAGCGTGCTGTAACCAATAGGCATATCTCAACGTATTTCATACGGAGAGAGGGACGGTTTTAACTAGGAGAAATATGCGAGCCAAACTACATTTCACGTAGAGAGGGTACAAGACACAAGCCAAATCACATTCACGTGATAAGGGTGAAGGGATACAAGCCAGACTACGCTTCGCGTAGAAAGGGGAAAAACTCCATGCCAAACTATGCTTTGCGTATGAAGGGTGGAAGGTGCAAGCCAAATCACACTCACGTGATAAGGGGAAGGGTACTAGCTAAACAATGCTTCACATAGAAAGAGGGAAACTCCTTGCCAAACTATGCTTCGCACAGGAAAGGTGGAGGGTGCAAGCCAAATCACACTCACATGTTAAGGGGAAAGGTACAAGCCAAGCTACCCTTTGCACAGAAAGAGGAAGGGGTACTAGCCAAACTACGCTTTGCATAGAAAGGGTAGATGGCGCAAGCCAAATCACAATCACGTGATATGTTGAGGGGGTACTAGCCAAACTACGTCTCGCACAAAAAGGGAAAAAACTCCATGCCAAACATTGCTTCACGCAAAAAGGGTGGAGGGTGTAAACCAAATCACACTCACGTGATATGGGTGAATATAGTGAAATGAAAAGCATGATGCATATGGATGCAATATAATTGCTATAATTGATATGATGCGATGCATATCCCATGCAATGTAACAGAATAGATGCACAAAAGTGGTGCTATTGAAAGCACCCCACAAGGGAGGTGACAGGGAACAACCTACCATGCCCAGGGATATGCCATCGCATATCCCAAGAGAAGAGAAAACCACTCGAGAATGTGTTCCACATGTCCCGAGAAAAGAAAACTGCTCAAAAATGTGCCTTATACGTCCTGAGGAAAGAAAATCGCTCAAGATCGTACTTCACACGCCTCGAGATAAGCTTGGGAACCACAATCTTAGACCATGCTCTGGCGTGAAAGGATGAACAATACAATGATGTGATGCAAATTGATGTAATGACTGCGATAATCAATACAACAATTAAGCATAATGCAAAGTAAGGCAGTGTTTTTAGAAATACCTTACAGAGAACTTTATTCACCTCCAACTCACAGTTCAAAAATCCTCAAGTGTTTAGAAAAGGATGCAACTTGCTTAGTTTTAAGTTTGGGGTACTTCCACATTTCGGAGAAATTATGGCACTCATAATGACGTAACCAGAGCATAATCTCGGGACTTTTTGAAGGCGAAACAAACCAAAATTCTTCAATTTTCCCTTTTCAAGATGAAAATAGGACCAATTATGCATGGAACAAGTAAGATCTCTGCAAAAACCAACTCTAGACCACTTGAGGGTCGGTCAACCGGCCAAAAGAATTGGACAGCCGGCCACAAGACCAAATTCGGGGCAGTTTCGAGATTTCACGCACGTGAGTCTTTAAAACATGGTTTTGGCTCATTCTTTCACTCATACATCTACCGAAATCACACACACACTCTCTCTCTAGGCGCTCTCTCTCTCTCTCTCTCTCTAGATTTTCACCCTACGAGCGTTACCCAACGAACCACGCGACTTTTGTTTCGTAAAACCCTCTTACTCCTCTACAATTTGAACCGATTGGATTTTCTTTTGGTTGAGTTTTGGGCTTTTCATTGTTTTGGGCTCATTCTCATAGGTTTTTCTTGGTTTCCATACTTTTCTCCAGATTTTGACTTTTCTCCCTTTTTCTCTCTCATAGGGTTTGACTTTTTGGTTTTCACCTATTTTTCTCATTTTACCTCATTTTCACTCACCACCCATTATATTGCTCATAGAGGATGACATTCCATATAATGGTGCCCCTCCCGAGGTACCAATACCAGATGAGGCCGACAGAGCGGCAGAGGACATTGCTGTCATCCCTGTAGCGGAGGAGATCTATCCTTCAAAGCACGAGCCTGGGCTGCCACCATTGAGGGTGAGGCCTTTCAACCCAGCCACTTACCATCCATGGACACATGTGATGGCCCCCGATGGCATGTTGCGGTTTGAGGACTTCGCCATTGGCGTGCCCAAGGATTTCTTTTTGAGGGAGTGTGCCTTTCACCTTTCCCACGACGCCGCTAAGGTAAGAACTTTCCTTTCCTGCACTTTGCTCATTTTGCCAGTTCATTGCAGTCTTTTATTTGATTATGCATCTGACACATTCCACTTCTCATCCACCAATTCCTTTCACTTCTCATCCACCAGGGAAATGATGATGACCCCGTATAACTTCTTTATGATTACAGGGCTACGGGTAGGGGGTGATCCGATCCCTTTTGACATAGATATGGGCCAGTGAGAGGTCACCTGGATTCATCTGCTTGGGGCATGCCCTCCTCTAGACAGACCGACTATGGTGAGATACAACTGGTTCTATGACCGTTTTCACGGCAGCCATCTGGAGACTCAGGTGGAGATTAAGCAATA
Source organism: Camellia japonica (assembly GCA_030407325.1). NCBI lineage: Eukaryota > Viridiplantae > Streptophyta > Magnoliopsida > Ericales > Theaceae > Camellia > Camellia japonica. The sequence continues at coordinate 128,965,530 of JAPPVO010000036.1, read as the reverse complement.
TATCCAGAGCTTTCTGACATATCTTCTTGGTACCACATTGTTTGCGAACAGGTGGAATACCATAGGTCTGTATGTGTTGAGCGCTCTGGTGGTGTTGCCCCAGGTCCGGTTCTATGATTGGGGCGGCACTGGCCTCACCACCCTATACGGGTACATGAGCTCTGGTTCTCGCAAGAAAGGAAACAAGGTCGGGGGCTACTGGAGGCCGTGAGATGTACACACTGCACTTTCACTTTCAAATTTTGTTTATTCATTATGCTTTCTGCTTTGCAATTTATGTCTTTATCTCTATTTCTGCCTTTATGTTTTTCGCTTTGCACTTTCTGTCTTTATCTCCATTTCTGCCTTTATGTTTTTCGCTTTGCACTTTCTGTCTTTATCTCCATTTCTACCTCTATGCTTTCCGCTTTGCACTTTCTGTCTTTAACATTCCTTTCAACTCTGGGTCTATGCGTACTTCTCTACTTTTGCCCCGTTCCATAAGATGAGGTAGAGGCTGTGTGCCATACTCCTGGCGATATGATTGTAGGTGTCATCCTTGGAGTCGTGGCGATACCATCTTCGCTTACTATCGCCAATTCTTTGATATAGTGGCGGCACATGAGGTAATCTGAAACTCATACCCATTCATTCTATTGCTACTGCTTTGACAACTGACGGCAACTAACAACTGTGAATTCTCTATTTGTAGATTACGTGGCAACCATGGGCGATGATGCTAGTTGGGACATGGGATGAGTATGTAGGGTCCTGGGATACCTCTCGGCTACGGATCCTGCTAGAGGGCCCCTTCTGTAGGACCTGGTACCTGGGAGAGAGATTTGTGTGCAAGAATCTGGGTTCACCTGCACCTGTTGTTCCTACTTCGCCTCCACCATCTATGAGGACAACCAATGGTCTACCAATCGAGGCCATCATACAGTTTATGGTGGGGCAGGAGGTCAACCTATTCCGTGAGGTTAGGAACTATGCTGCTTTCATCTGGAGTCATCTGATGCCATCCCTAACCGAAAGCTCATGCATGAGACACTGCAGGTGCACCCACTGCTGGAGGTGCTGCTCACACTACTGAGCCTGGCGCTGGAGGGATTGTCCTCATCGTTCATGTAGCTGGTCTGCCTGTGATTTCGACTATGATCCCATGTTGGCGGCCTAGTGAAACGGCCTACCATATTCTAATTGAGCCATCGGAGGAGGAACATGGGTACGTCAAGGACCCTAACGTGCAGCAGGTATGCACTTTGCCTTGCAATTTGCATTTTATACTTCCTTTCTAGATACTGATGCCCCAAACTCATTTGCAGGTGCCAGTAGATTACGTAGATGGCCTGCTTCAATTAGTCGCCTCTTTAGTCCAGATTGTGTAGAGGAGAGAGACATTGCTTACTCTCCACAGTTATCAGATATTCTACCTTTCTCATTCATCTGACTGCTCTAATTCACTTTTGCCATATTCATAATGTCCTATACCACATTGTACTGATTTGCCAGATTCATACTGATTTTGCACTAATTTTGCATTGACTTACCATACTCTTATTAATCCTGCACTGATTCTGTATCGACACTATTCTGATACTCTATTTCTCACTTTCAATGTCCATCTGCACCAGCGACACCGGCGGTGCCAGCAACACCTCTTTTGTCTACGGGGAGGAGAGGTAGACAGGCTCCTGGATGTGGCAAGGGCAAGATTCAAGGTTGGGGTAGACGTAGAGGTACCCAGAGTCGGAGTGGGGGGTCCCAGGCGCCAGAGACTTCTTCATCTTTGGAGCCAATTTTGAGTGGGGATAATGCCGAGACTAGCAGCACCGAGGAGACAGCGAGCAGGCGCTCTAAGTCTGGAAGTGAGGATGATGATAATGGCTTGGAGTCAGGGAGTGGTGAGGATGACACCGGCTCTGGCTCTAAGTCCTACCTTTCTGACGATAACAGTACTAATGGTGACAGTGCCCCTAAGTCCCCTCCATGGAAAAGGACAAAAAGGGCCTCTCGAGCTTGACTCTGATTTTTGTATTCTTTTGCTCTTTTCTTTGGATTTGTAGTTTAGCATTTTGTATACCTTTAGATAGGTTTATTACCTTTTGTTTTATACATTTGTATTCTCCTTTGTAAATACTATGATTGGGGTTGAACCCTACAGTTTATAAAAGAAGGATTTTGTTTTGCATAACATCTCGAGAATGGCACCTCAATTGTATGAAATGTAACTAGATTTGAAACTAAAAACGCTTATATTTTGATGATGTTCGTAACATGATATTAAGCCTTCAATTGACCAAAATGCAAAATACAACTCAATAAATGAAAAACAAACCTAAAATAACTTAAACACAACTAATTACACCTACCAGAAACAAAAGACTAAAAAACAAAATGGGCCAAACACAACACTGTTGCTCAGCTGCCTGGCCAACTGTATTGTTCGGCTGGCGACAAGAATGGATGGAAGGTTAGGAAAGATGGTCGGTCAGCCAATCTCTGTGGCTGGATAGCTGGCAATAGCTGTCAGCCAGTCACACAACGTTATCCTCTATAAAAGTCTTCTCCTGCTCTTTCCTTCAACAGAACACCATCTTTTCTGCCATTTTCTATGAAAATGGAGATATTTCTTGCCGAGAGGCTCAAGGATTGGACGGCCACCTTAGATGCCACGAAAAAGGTAAATTTTTGCGGTTTCGGCATAAACGCTGTTTTTTTGTTGAGCCGTATTTTGCTTTGTTTTCTATTCCTTAATGCCGATGTTCGATGTTGGAACCTGGTTACACATGTGTGTTGCTTTGGAGCGCAAGAGATATTTCCTACGTTCGAAGAATTTCAAGCATTAATGGAGTCCTGGCGGGATGAGGAGATTATGCCTCAACCCCGTTTTGGCCATGCACGAGCTCTTGAACAAGTTTTTGAGGCTGGGTCCTTGGCTCATGACGGGGAGTTAGATATACTCGGTTTGATTCATCAATTTTCCGACATTGGAGATAGAAGCGACCTTCTCTAGTGAGGTTATCGTCAACATGCCCTTTGTTTATGTTTACTTGCACATTTCATCCTTGTCCCTAGTTGCAGCGGAGCTAGCATTAGGTTGATCGAAGTGGCCCAATGTCTCAAGGAGGGTAAGAGCTACATAGGTTTGGCATTGGCTGAGACTTTGATGGGTTTAGATGCCTTCCATCGATGGGAGACTTCTCAATTTGCGGGGAGTCCACTACTTCATCAAGTATTGTTTCCCACCCTCTCTTATTTATGATTTCTCACATCACTCTGGCACTCAATCTCTATTTTCTCTCAAAGCCCTTTCCTTGCTTTTTCTCTCAGCGTACATCTCTCTATTCTTTAATCTGTCTTCTTTTTCAACCCTTCCCAGGCGTGGTTGATGGAGAAGCTGAAGGTAGTGGAGCTTTGCCTGAGTATTCGGCTAGATCCTATTTCTTTCACCCGCGGCTAATAGACTTTCCCACAGAGGGATTATGGTGTGATTGGATGTGCAACAGATCTGTGACTGACATTGCTTGGCGTTGCCCCTGGTTGAACTTGACTTAGATGAGCTACAACATGTCTCACCAACTGGGTATACAATTGTAGACACCCCATTTTTGACCGACCTTAAGACTCAGACGTCATCGATTGAGCACTCGATGATCGTGCATGTTTGTGCTCATTTCGAGTTTCCAGAGTTTATAGCTGAGTGCCTTGCCTTTGGGCCTCTGAACTCTTTGTGTTTTGGCTTGGTTCGTGGACCATGCCTTGTTGACCTTGCCTGGAGGGAGAGAGAGGCCTGTAGGCCACTTTTTGTAGTCGTAGACTACTTTTCCCTCTTGTAGGCTAGTTTCCGGTTTCTGGAGCCTTCAGCCGAGCGTCTTGTCTCGGAACCTCTTAACGTTCTCCTCTTGGCCTGGCTTTTGGACCATGCCTTGTTGCCTTTGCCTAGAGGGAAAGAGAGGTCTGTAGACACTTTTCGTGGCCGTAGACCACCTTTCCCTCTCGTAGGCTACTTTTTGTATCTGTAGACTAGTTTTGGAGGCTTCCGACTACGTGCCTTGTCCTGCGGACTCTTGTCTTTCTTCCTCTTGGTTTGTTTTTGAACCAAACCTTGTTTTCCTTTGCCTGGAGGGTGGAACAAGGGGTGTAGACTAGTTTCTCCCCCTGAAGACCACTTTTCTTCCCTTCCAGCCAGTTTTTTGGTCGGCCAGCTGGTCTTGGTGGTCTGTGGACCACCTAAAGTGGTCGGCAGCCATGCCACCACCTTCCTCTCTTTGTGCAGACCACCTCTCCTCCCTTGCCGACCAGTTGTTCTCCCTGCAGACCACCTTTTCTGGTCGGTCGACTAGTGAGAGTGGTCGGCCGACCACCTCAACTGGTCGGCACCTTTTCTGTATTTTTCTGCAGATATTTTCTTGCCAGTTGTGCCAGTTATTGGGCACAGAAAACATCCTCCATACACGTGTATGGAGGGATTGCTTGGAGCCTCTAGCTTGTCTAACAAGCTTGAGGCATGGTTTTTTATTTAAGGGAGCCTCCTTCCTCTTGTCTCAAGTTCAGAAAATTTGGCTGAGGCTATAAATATATCTCTATCTCTATATTGCTCCTTCTCTCTCTATATTTGTGCTTGAAAGTGTAGTTTCTTCACACTTTTGCACACAAACACCTAGTGAAACACCTTCATTCTTGAGCTGAGGTTCTTGGAGGTTTGTTTGAAGCTCAAAAGCTTGGTTTTGCCTCAGAAGTTGTTGATTTGCTGAGTTTCTTCAAGGGTGAGACTCTATCCTCTCTAAAGCTTTGTCTTTGATTAAGTCTTTGGCCCTATTTGCATGATGTTTTTGGCTTAGCTTTCAACTGTAAAAATCTTCATTTTCAAGTGTTTGAAATGTTTGTTTAAAGCCTCTTTGGTGTTGAGGGTGTTCTACCCTCTTTTGTGCCTTGATTGGCTTTGTTTTGTACCATCACTTTAGGCCTTTGGGACCACCTTTGTTTGGCCTTTTAGCCACTAAAATCCAGTGGGATTTTAGTGGTAGAAAGTGTGTTTTGAGGTCCCAAATAGGTGGTGGTTGTCCCCCCTCCTCTTCTCTTGTGTGCTTGTGTTGATGGCTCATCAAAGTAGCATGTTTGTTAAGCTTGTTTCGGCTGCATCTCAGCCTATTTTTGGCCTTATTTCAGTATGGAATACCTTTGTTTTGGCTTAGTTTAGGCCACCCTTGCATGCTTTATACACTTGTAGTGTAATCCTTGCAAACTACCCTTGTATGCTTCAGGTTTTAGCATGTCTTTCTAGCATGTTTTGGCTCCATCTTAGCATGTCTTAGACCTTATTTCAGCATGCCTTAGCTCTGTTTTGGGTTGGTTTGATCACTTGTTGCATGCCTCATGTACTTGTAATGCAATCCTCCTTGCTAGCCCAACATGCATCATGCTTTGGACCATCATTCTAGCATGTTTTTGGCTCCACTCCAGCAAGCTTTTGGCCATGTTTTAGCATGCTCTAGGTCCGATTTAAGTGTTTTGGGTCATGCATGCCTTGCTTTGTATAGCCATAGTGCATTCTAGCTCACTAGTTTTGAGTTTCCAAGCCACTAGCATGCATTGCTTGGGCTATTCACATGATTTAGCATCATTGATACATGATTTCGAAGCATGTTTCATTGTCATACACTCACGTGTGTCACTCTTTCAATGCTTTGGAGAGTTGGTGCTTTATGCCTTAAACATGAGCCAATACGTATGCCATCTTGCCTAAGCTTTTGGGCTACCATATCAGTGTGTTTTTGGTCTTATCTTGCCATGATACAACTCTGATTTTTGTTGGTGAAGTCATCTCATGCTTGGTTTTGGTAGGTGTAGTGTAATCCTACTCTTTGGCCTTGTATGCTCCATGCTTCATGCCTCTAATTCTAGCATGTGTTAGCTCTAGTCCATGCATGTTTTTGGCCTTGATTTGGCATGCTCTAGGACTGTTTTGGGTTGTCTTGGCCATATGGTTCATGTATTGCATAGCTGTAGTGCAATGGGCTTGACTAGCCTTGTGCCTTAGAGCCTCTTGCATGCTATACTTGTGTGTTTATGTGATTTGGCATCATTTAACACTTGATTTTAGAGCATATAGCATTGCCATATCCTCATGCATGTTACTCTTTGATTGTCTTTGAGAGTGGACCCTTATGCCTAGTTGATGAGCCATCACATGAGCATGTGTTCTTGGCCCTTTTGTGCTTAAGTTTTGGTGTGTTGGCCATTGTTTTGGAGCCTCTGAGGTCTGCCCATATTCGGTTTAAGTCCATTGAGCATTGTATTGCATGCCTCTTGTGAGATGTTACTTCCTAGCATTGATGCCTTAAGCTTCTAAACTTGCCATGCATGCATTGTTCATATGTTGGAATCTTGTGCATGCCATTAGCATTGATAAGTTGATCATGTTGTATATGATTGTAGACACCCCATTTTTGACCGGCCTCAAGACTTGGACGTCATCGCTTGAACACTCGGTGATTATCCATGATTGTGTTCGTCTTGAGTTCCCGGAAGCCTTGGCTGCGCGCCTTGCCTCAGGACCTCTTGACTCGGCTGTTTGTGTTTGGTCTTGCACCAAACACTTGTGTTGTTGCCTTGAAGGGTAGGGAGTGGCTTATTGGCCATCCCCACATCCCACCGGCCCCTCCCTTGAATCACCGGCTGTTTATGGGTGCCACCGGCCATGGTTTCTTAAAACCAATGCCCGGTCGGCACTATATTTGGCCGACCGGCACTTTATTTTGCCGGCGACCTCTTTTGCTGGCCGACCTGCACCCTTTGCACCCCTCAGGCATGGTGCATGCCAGCTGTGCCAGCTGGGATGCACCATCACCACCCCCATGCATGGGGGTGACCCTTTGCACCCTTGACCTTTTTTTCCTTCTAAGAGGTTGAACCTTTGGCCAAGCTTCTTGGAGAAGCTTAGCCAGCTGTCTTAGCTTCCTCTAGAAGCTAAGACCTTTGCACCTTTTGCCCCTTTCATTTGGCTTCTTGGAGAAGCTAGAGCTTTTGCCTTGGCCTATTTAAAGAACCCTCCTCCTCCATTGTCAAGGGTTGGAGCTTTTGAACCAAAAACCAGAGCATATATATCTATACATCTGATATATACACCTTCTCTCTCTATATTTCCCTCTCTCTCATACCTGTGTGTGTTTCTAGGCCTTAAAAGTGCATTTTAACCTCATTTTTGCACTAATACACACACCATTACACCTTGCTCCGAGATTGAGAGGCTTGGAGGGTTCATTCTTGAGTTTTTGGACTGGTTTTGACAGAAGAAAAGGGCTGAGGTGACTGTTCTTGAAGTGTTCTTCAAGGGTGAGACTTTCACTTTATTATCCCCAATTTTGCACTAGCTTTTTACCTGTTTTTCATGCTGATTTAGGCTTTGTGTTTAACATAAAAAAGCCTTGTATTTTCATGCTTTAGAACTTTCCTTAAGGGTATTTTGGCATTGGGGTCGAAATCTCCCTCTTAGGCCTCTTTTGGCCCCTTTTGGTGTCTCTTCCTTAGGCCTGTTCACCTTGTTGTATTAGCCTTCTCACCACTGAAATCCAGTGGATTTTCAGTGGTGAGGGAGATGGTTTGAAGTTTATAGGGGAGGACACCCCTCTCCCTTCATTGCCTCATTTCCTTGCCTTTTGGCTAAAAGGGCAACACGTATGCTTGATTGATTTTGGCCCTATTTCAGAGGTTTTTGGGGGTCTTCAGGTCACATGTTATCTCTGTTTTTGGTTAGTTTTGTGTCCCTTTGAATGCTTAACATACTTGCTTTGCATTCCTCTATTTGGCATAGAAATGCATCTTGTGTTTAGGCCATGATTCTTGCATGTGTTAGCCTAACTTCATGAAGATATTGGCATTACTTTACCATGTTTAAGGTCTGTTGGCCATCTGTTTCAGTCATGCTTGCCATGTTTGGTGTCATCTCTTTGTGTTTTGGCTTGTAAGCCTTGAGTATATTGGCTTCTAGCATGCTTAGCTTAGACCATCCTCATGATTTGGCATCATTTAGGATCGTTTCATGTCCATAAATCATGTTTGTATGTTTGCATATGTGACCTCTTTCATGCTTGAGGATGTGTCCTTTCATGCCTAGAAATGAGCTTTGGTGCATGCATCTCATTAAAGCCACTTAAGTTGCCATATCAGTGGGTTTTGGAGCCCATTTTTGCATGCTAAGATTCTGTTTTTGCTTGTCTAATCCATGCCATGAGTGGTCTTGTTAGTGGTAGTAAAGTGCTCCCTTTTGTGCCTTAGCTTTAGGCCCTTTAGCTTGCATGTTGGCATGAGTGTTTGTCCACCATTTTGGGCACTTTTGGCCACTGTTTTGGGGAGGATTGAGATCTGCTCCTTTATGGTTTAAGCCCACTATTGCATGCTTGTCTCATGTTCCTTGCATGATTGCTTCACTAGGTGTTGTGGCATGATGATCCTATTGCTTAGATTGTCCTTGTTTGCATCTTGCATGTCTAGCATTGCATACTTGCCATGATAGGTTGCATCGCATTTGGCATGCCTTGCCTCTTAGCCTTAGGATGCATTGTCGAGCCATGTTTTCATAACATGCATTGCATTACTTGGTTTGGGGTGTCAAACTAAGTGTGAGGGTTGAGAAGAGTTCATACTACAAGTGATGTAACGCGTCTTAACTCTCGGTCACCGAGGCCCTTGACCTTGACATGATAGGGTCTTGGTCTTCATTTGTGTGTTGCATGCATCTTCATTGAATTGCAACTTGGCCTCCTAGGCCATCATGCATCAAATGCACAATTGATGGCCCGAGGGTCAGGGCCATGCTCCCTTGAGTCCATTGCATGATAGGGAGTGTGCCATGCATACATTGCTTGAATTCCATGCCATACACTGCTTGCCCTCTGCTGCTGTCAATTGCAGGTTCTGCAGAAGTTTCTGCCGACCGGCAGCATTAAGTGCCGACCGGCCATTGGTGAATGGCCGATAAATTCACCAGTGGCCGATGGAAATTCTTATGGCCGGTGGGCATTTCCTCCAGCCGATGGTATTATACAGTGTGCAAGGAACATGTCCCAGGACTTTGGCAGTCTTTGGAGAGCAGGGCAGTGTAAAACAGAGGCAGCATAGCATGGCATGGGTCTTCCGGGCAAGACAGACTGAAGCATGCATCATTCACGTATTCCGAGGCGGGGGCTGCGGCCATCTTCTCTTTGCATTTAATTTAATTAGATTAGGAGTTTTGTAATAATTAATTCGGTATTATTCATTCGGTCTGTATATTCTTTTGGTCCCTCCGAGCGAGGGCGTATTGTGTGTAATAAGTGTGTGAGTGTGTGTATGTCTTCCAACCCCACGTCTTTCTTCCCTTTTATTTACCTGCTTATGATGGTAGACTAGGGCATATTTAAATTAGCATACCTTATGCTATGCATGCGTGCATCATTCATTTGTTTGCATGCACCGGGCTCGGCGCACATTCTAACTGCATCTGTATTCAATTCCAAATTGAATACGTGTTAGTTGTAGCATTTCACATGCCATTGTAGATAGCCGAGCCTATTCTAGTAACATTGTATGTGTTGCATTAGCCATTTTTAACATGAACTAGGATCATGCATGATTACTAACTAGTTTCTATTTTGGCACGGAGTACTAGGTAAGCTTTTTATGCTTTAGCATACCGCATGCGTGTGTGTTGCCATGATAGCATGATTACCATGTGGCTAATGCTTATGTGAGATAAACTGCTTGATTGCCTGTGGGTGAAGGTTGGATTGTCTGAGTTGGAAAAACTCGTTGAAATCCGTATTTTAGCCTACTTGCGAGTAGCAAATTCCAAAGTGTTTTTCAACAAACGGATATGCAATGTTTATTTCCAAATTAGGCAATCTAGTCTATACTTGTTTGCTGTGCGCATAACATAGTAATTCTAGGCTAATAACCGGAATAAGAACACATAACGTTTTCAAAATCAGATATCACGGTTAGTAGAGGCCGGTCTTCGGACCGGGCGAGAGGGGGTGCTCATAGCTGACCTTCCCCAATCGTACCCAAGTTCCCGAGCCGAGGCAACTTTGGTGATGACGGACACGTGGCCTTTGGCACCGAGTCAGGGTTTCCTAAATTTCCCCATTAAAAAATATTTAGGTGGCGACTCTGTATCTGGCAAAGCAGTCCATGTTTGGCACTTCTTTTCAAAAATCTGTTTCTCAAAACGATTTGCCGGATTTGGACTCTTTGGTTCAGATTAAGAACCGTGACAATGAGTCCGAACTGTAACCCTATGAACGAGGTCCCTCCGGGTTCGGGTCTACAGTTTCTGGCGACTCTGCTGGGGAATTTAGAGAGCTTGACTCGAACTCGTGATATCCTGTTTTGATTTCATTTATGTGTCTCTTTGCATTGCATGTGCATTGGTGCGCCTAGGACACCGTGTTGGCCATCTGCTATTCCTGAACGGTCTGCCGGAGGCTTGACTTTGTCAAAGCATGCCATAAGGCTGACCGGTTGCGGGCTCTGCCAGTATGGGAACACAAACCCCGGTTTTACCGGGGCACCCTTTTCGACCATTCGACCTAGTGCATATTCGGAATCCATAGTGACCATTCCAAACTAGGACAGGTTGCTTACCCGATGTTAGGTTGTTTGAAACCGCTGCGTGCGTAGTGAAACCCTAGCTCCTGACAAAATAGGACAGGGAAACCCTACCCCAACATAGGGGTGTATTGGCTCTCATTTACTTGCTATGTGCTTTTAGAGTGTATCTCTACAGGAACGCATATCAGTTTGCAAGTTGAGTATCAGGCCTGAGGGCAGTATCAGTATTTGGAGAATCAGTTATATCTGTGATACCGATCAGTTTGGGCAGTGATTTGGGGAACAGTGATCAGTATTTGAGGCACAGTGTGTTCAGCTTATTGGCAGCATATTATGATACCCAACCGTGTGTTGTATGTTTATTTTACGCCGTTACGCTGTCCGATTGTCTGTTTATTTATACGTTTTAATTATCTTTTTGCTAGGTAGTTGAGCACAATTGCTTCTGATCCAGTAGATATTCCCCAAGCACTCTGGACTAGAGGTCGTCGACTCCATCGATCTGAGGATCTGGTAGACGGACAACCAGTGTACCACTCTCTACCCCCGGTTACTAGACGGAGGACAGCTAGGCAGAAGGCATCAGTTCAGCAATCAGTACAGAGGGCCTTATCTACCCCACCTGAGTGCAGTAGAGATCAGGGTTTGTTTCACCTACAGAAAGGGAATATATACCGGTAATTCAACCAGAGCAGAATAGTATGGCCAGCTTAGAAGAGATGGTGCGCCAGCTCCAGGAAGAGCATGAAAATGATGCAGCAAGATGCTGTCCGACAAGCAGAGTTCGCCAAGCAGCAGGCCACGGTTATGAATGAACAAGCAGAGTTAAATAAGGTTACAGCAGCAAGCCGGAGCCTCTGCTTCGCAGCAAGTTCCTCCCCCACCAGGAGTTCCAAACCTCGGGGAGACAGCCAATACTCAGAATGATACGAACTTCCCACAGGACCACCTCCACCCCCGATCCTACCCCAAATCCAACCTCAACTATCAAAGACACCCACCAACCTACCAGACTCTCCCTTTGAGTTTGAGACTGATCCCACCGCTCTAAAGTTGAACAAGCTTGAAAAGCTGTTTAAGAGATCCCAAGGAGCCAAGACTATCCCCGACATTGAAGATGGCTACACTGACACAGCTGTGACGCTGCCGACAGATTCAAAATGCCTCATATTGATCGTTTGACGGGTCCGGGGACCCCATGGTGCACCTGAGACTGTTTTCAGATATCCTAAGGCCGATGGGCCTCAGTAGCTACAGAAGATGTCTTTGTTTGGCCGGACCCTGTCAGGCGTGGCGGCCATATGGTATGCCAAATTAGAAGATGATGTCAAGAGAAATTGGGACGAGATGGCTGAGGCCTTCATTGCGCAGTACTCATACAACACACAAATCGAGATTACAACCCGTGATCTCGAGACAACAAGACAGGAACCTAAAGAGAGTTTCTCAGAATTTGTAACCAGATGGAGGGCCAAGGCTTCGATGATGACCTTAAGACCTACAGACAAAGATCAGATTCGGATGATTGTGCGCAATCTTCAACCGAAGTTGATGCAAAAGATGATTGTACTCCCCTTTCCTACTTTTTCTGACCTGCATGAAATGGGGGTGCAGATTGAGGATGCCTTGAAGCAAGGCTTAATTGATAACGATCGGGAGCAACCCCGAAGGACTTTCAACCGCAACACTAATGCGGGCCCGAGTGGCACTACAACTACAAGAGCCTCCGAAGTGAGCATGGTCACCACCAACCCCCCTCCGAGAACCACGGCAGCTGCACCATTCTCCGGTGCGTCCGGAAGTAACCCACCAACAGCCAAATACCCACCCAAAAACACCAGAACCTTTGCTCCACTTTATATGCCCCTGTCCAAAGCTCTGGGGGTGCTAATCAGAAAAGGGCACTTGAAGCCCCTAGAGCCGCGGCCCTTACCAGAAAGACTCCCCGCTACCCACAACCCAGCCAAGTATTGTGCATTTCACCAACAGCACGGTCATGACACCGATCTGTGCTTCCGATTACGTCATGAGATTCAAGACCTCATCGATAACGGGGTGATCTTGCCTCCCGAGAACCCAACGTTACTACAAATCCCCTCCCCGCACATAACCAAGCTCCACCACCCAAAAGAATCAATTTCATCCATACTGGGGCGTTCTACGATCCAGTATCTATATCACTCCTTCCCACCTGCCTAAGCCGGAGGTGTTCCTTCCCGATTGCGCCGATTTGTGCATGATGGACATCTCCATGACCCAACCTAAGCCAGCGGTGGTAACTGTCGAAGACAGGAGAGAGGATTCCAAAGGAGAAGAGGATTGTTGAGCCAGAGTCTGCGGAATCTGGAAGTTGTGTTGAGAAACATATAGTCCGTGACTACATTTCACCAATAGGCCAGGATGGCCAGATGTGGAATTTCCAGCAGGAGGAGAGCTGTGTGTGATCCAAGGGGATAGTCTGGGACAGGGAACAGGATTTAACAGCGGGAAGAGGACCTTGCCAATCTCCAGTTTTACAGTGATCAAGATCCAGGGGACGTGGCAGTAGCTGGTATGATTATGAGGAGTCGACAGAGGCTACAGGATGGTTAGACGATCAACCAGATGTGGTAGAAGAGTTTCAGCTAGAACAGGGCCCAGCAGGGGCAAGAATGTCAGTGACAGCTGGAAAGGTCGAAGAACAGAGTACATCGCCGGAGAGCGCCGGTGTCAAGAATTTCGCTCGGGATTGGAGCATTTCGAGTACGGGAATTATTGAACAGTCAGTTGTGTTGACACACCCAGAACAGGAAAGATTCGAAGATTCTGAGAGAATTAGGAAGGCAAAGGCCCATGTGGGGACTGAAACTGCTATATGCACAGGAGCTGAGAATGCTGCGGGTATGTGGATGGAAGGTGCTGCGAGTGCAAGAATAGTCATGCCAGAGCCGGACAGGTGTCTGTCGGCTACTGACGGAATGTGGTGGGAGGATGAAGACTTGTGTCTTGCCCACACAGATGAAGATTGGGGAACAACCAACCCGATAACACCTGGTACCTTGGAGAGGTCGACCATATGACGCGGAGTGGCGGTACTTCAAACCTCCGCACCTAGATCAACCAGAGGCCTCGGGGAAGGATAGAGAGGCTGAGAAGCAAAAGGAGAAGCAACTTGAGGAGGAAGCTGTACTCAACAGCTAAAAAAGATACAAGCAGACATCTCCATCTGGGGACTGCTCATGGCATCACGGGTGCATAGACAGGCTGTCTTATCAGCCATGGACAAAGCGAAGCTTTCAATAGAAACCACGCCAGAGCAGCTGGTGGGATTAGTCTTTCCGGGAGGAGCTACCCCGACGCTGACTTTTTCCGACAAGGAATTGCCACCCGAGGGGCAGACCATAACAAGCCTCTCTACATTTCTGTGGAATGTAGGAATAAATGGATACCGGTTTCTCGTCGATACCGGATCCGCCATCAACGTCTGCCCGGCAAGGACGGCGTTTGCAATCGGCTTGAAAGCCGCGGATTTTGTACCAACAGCCCAAGTCATCCGGGCGTATGACAATACAAGTAGAGAAGTGATGGGAACAGTTAAAGTTCAGACTAAAGTTGGGCCGGGACAGCACGAGATAGATTTCCATGTCTTGGAGGTGCCCGCAACTTTCAACTTGCTTTTGGGGCGGCCGTGGCTGCATCAGGTGAAGGCGGTGTCATCCACTCTACATCAAATGGTGAAATACCCCTATGGGAAGGGAGTAGCCATTGTTTTCGGAATTCATCAATCCATCCGCCACCGGAGGTATCCACACCTGTTCTAGAAATCGAGCATGGCATGGAAGATGTGTTCATATCAGGTTTACCCTAGCTGAGGCTCAGGTTGTACAGAACATCATGGCTGCTAACGAGGGGATATATGTCAGTGCCCAAGCAGTGTATCTCATGAACAAGCTCCAACATATCCCCGGGATGGGATTAGGAAAGAGCGGCCGCAAGGGCGCCAGCATTGGCCGAAGTGCCACACAACCCCCATACCTTTGGCTTGGGTTATCTGCCCACCAAGGAGGATTGGGTAAGGAAAGGAAAGGAGATGGCTGGGAGAGCCAGAGCGAAACAATGGGAACCTTTGACTTGATGCACCGGCCCATCAGGGTACCCTAAACGGACGCTTCGTCCGGGAGGGGGAGGATTTTCCATTCTGTGGCTTCCCAGAGCCGTGGTTAAACGCAGAGAGGAAGCGCGTACCAGGGTTCGAGATTTTCTTTGACCTACAGTTACCTGGGGATGATGTTGCTGAAGAGCAGACAGACCCAACAGTTGAGGTTGAACAGAACAGGAAGTGGAGTCTGAGGACACCGAACTTGAAATGGGGGTAGCACTGGCATGTCTACTTTCAGATCCTTCGATCGACCAGTTGTGCTTGGGGGATAACTTCTCGGTGTCCATGATCGGGAATGAAACGGCTGCGCCTCATCACTATTTTGGATGCATCCATCGCACCCTCCCTTGTTTGGCAGTACGAGGAGGGATTTTTATTTAGCAGCACCGGGTCAGGTAGTGAGCCGGAATCTGATTCCTCCGAAGTTTGAGTCGGAATCAGGTTCCAGCTCGACTGAGTCTGAGTCCGGTATTCTTGGGGGTGATAACCCGGATGCCACAGTCCTGTCCAGGTCGTCTTTTTCTTTCTCTTTTGAGTCTGTTGTAACAGAAGAATCGGACGGTTTGGAAGTACATAATGAGAATGATATGAATGTGGTTTCCGAGTACTTTTCTGTGCCTTTGATTTATTGCTTAAATCAGGACTTTCAAAATTTTGATGAAAACGACGAGGACGAAATTCCTCCGGTTTTACAACGTTTAATTGAACAAGAGCAGGAGAGGTTTGTTAAACCTTTAGTTGATGAAATCATTACTGTGAATGTTGGTACTGAGAAGGACCCGCGGCTGGTCCAGATCGGGTCCACGTTGTCTTCAGAGGAACGCGAGCGCTTAGTCGCTTTATTAAAAGATTTCAAAGATGTTTTCGCGTGGTCCTACGAAGACATGCCTGGAATCGATCCTGAGATTGTACAGCACCGGATCCCTCTCGATCCCGAGGCCGCGACTCGTCAAACAGAAACTCAGGAGGACGCCCTGATTGGGCTATTAAGATCAAGGAAGAGGTCACCAAGCAAATCGACGCAGGCTTCCTGCTGGTATCCGAATACCCGACTTGGTTGGCCAACATTGTTCCAGTACCGAAGAAGGATGGCAGAATTCGGGTATGTGTAGACTTCAGGGATTTGAACAAAGCCAGTCCGAAGGACGACTTTCCCTTGCCACACATTGATGAGTTGGTAGATTTCACGGCAGGGCATGCTTTGCTTTCGTTTATGGATGGCTTCTCAGGCTATAATCAGATAGTAATGGCACCCGAAGACCGGGAGAAGACTGCATTTACCACCCCGTGGGGTACATACTGCTACAGAGTAATGCCATTTGGGTTGAAGAATGCTGGGGCTACTTATCAACGGGCAGCGACTACAATATTGCACGATATGATCCACAAAGAGGTTGAGGTGTATGTAGACGACATGATTGTCAAATCCAAAGAAAGAGAGGTCACTACACCGCCTTGCAAAAGTTTTTCCAAAGGATCAGAGAATTTCGGCTGCGGTTGAATCCTCAGAAGTGTACATTCGGTGTTACAGCGGGAAAAATGCTAGGGTTTCTGATTACGCAAAGGGGCATCGAAGTCGACCCTTCCAAAATCAAGGCCATCTTAGAAATGCCACCACCAATGACTGAAAAAGAGGTGCGAGGCTTTCTGGGTAAAGTGCAATTCATAAGACGGTTTATTTCAAAATTAACCTTAACTTGTGAACCACTTTTTGGTCTCCTGAAGAAAGGAAAGAAATTCCAATGGGACGGCCGATGTCAAGCAGCTTTTGAACAGATCAAAGAATATTTACAAAACCCACCCGTGTTGTCACCACCGGAGCCAGGGAAACCGTTGATATTGTACCTTTCAGTAACTGAGACTACGTGGGCTGTATGCTCGCACAAGAATCAGAGGAAAGTGGAAAGGCCATCTACTATCTGAGCAAGAAGATTGGATTACGAGACCCGCTACACTCCCTGGAGAAGCTTGCTTAGCTTGGTATGGGCTACCAGGAAGCTGCGGCACTACCTGTTAGCTCACTCTGTAATGTTGGTTTCACGACTCGATCCCATCAAATATCTTTTCGAGAAACCGGCACTTACGGGTAGGCTAGCTCGTTGGCTGCTGTTGCTTTCTGAATTTCATCTAAAGTATGTGACGCGCAAGTCCGTGAAAGGGAGAGCAGTAGCGGAGTTCTTTGCCGACCACCCGGTTGAAGGGGATGAAGCAGTTGAGTACCTATTCCTAGATGAAGCCATTTTATATGTCAAAGACGAAACTTGGACAATGTACTTTGACGGAGCGTCAAACCAGTATGGGTATGGGATAGGAGTGTTGCTGATAGCGCCCGACAATTCCCGTATCCCTCTAGCATTTAAGCTCCGATTCAAGGTCTCGAACAACGAAGCGGAGTATGAGGCGTGCATCGCCGGTCTAGAAGCAGCCCTAGAACTAGGGGCAAAACGGTTGGACGTCATCGGGGACTCGAACCTTGTTGTGTCTCAAGCAAAAGGAGATTGGAAAGTCAAAGAAGAAAAGATGATAATTTACCATCAGACCTTGGATTTGTTAATTCCTCGGTTTGAGAAGTTAAATTTCACTCACCTAGTAAGAGAGAACAACAGGTTCGCTGATTCACTGGCAACTCTATCTTCCATGATAGACATTCCGTCTGGAGTCCGGATGCGTCCAGTCATCATTGACCAGAAGTTCGCACCAGCGTATGAGTCAATTTCTGCCATAGACGAGGTTCAGGACGAAAACCCCTGGTATTACGACATTTGGAACTTCTTGGAGAAGGAGGTGTATCCACCAGGGACAAATGCCAAAGATAAAAGGGCAATAAGAAGAATGGCTGTTCAGTTCATCATCTGCGGGGGTAAACTGTACAAGAGGGGTCATCTGGGAATGCATAAGCTGTGTGTAGAAGCCGAAGAATCGAAGCGCCTAATGGAGGCCATCCATGGAGGAGAATGTGGTGCACATATGAATGGGGTAATGCTGGCGCGGAAGATCCTCAGACAGGGCTACTATTGGTCCACCATGGAGGAGGATTGTATTGGCTTTGTTCGACGATGCCACAAATGCCAGATCCATGCAAACCGCATGAACATCCCGCCGTCAAAGCTATACAACATGACTTCGCCGTGGCCGTTTTCAGTCTGGGGAATTGATGTGATCGGGGCTGTTACTCCGAAGGGGTTGAATGGGCACGAGTTTATCCTGGTAGCGATAGATTACTTTACGAAGTGGGTTGAGGCCCAATCCTATGCGGTGTTGAAGGCTTCACATGTCACGAAGTTTATCAGGAACAACATTATCTGTCGCTATGGAGTCCCGAACGAGATTATTTCGGATAATGGTTCCCACTTCAAGAAGGAGGTGATTGATTTGTTGGAGAAATATAATGTGGCTTTTCATAAGTCGTCCACATACCGGCCGCAGACCAACGGAGCAGTTGAGGCCGCCAACAAGAACATCAAGCACATATTGCAGAAGATGGTGGAAACCTATCGAGACTGGCCAGATAAGTTGCCGTTCGCTCTGTGGGGCTACCGGACTTCAATCAGAACTTCTACTGGGGCGACTCCGTATTCATTGGTTTATGGGATGGAGGCCGTTCTACCTATTGAGATTGAGGTTCCGTCATTACGAGTATTGGCTGAGTGTCAAATAGCCGAGGCAGATTGGCAGAGCAGATTGAGGAACTCATGCTCTTGATGAAGAAGACTGAAAGCACTGTACCATGTTCAGGGTTATCAACGCAGAATTGCCCGGGCTTTCAACAAGAAAGTGAAGTCCAGGAATCTAAAGGAAGGAGATTTGGTGCTCAAAGACAACCGAGCTCCCATCCATGACCCAAGGGGCAAGTTCAGACCCAATTGGACGGGTCCCTACATCATCAAAGCTATCTGGTCGGGTGGGCTGTAGTTCTGATGGACCTGGATGGCCTGGAGTTCTCACAACCGATCAACATGGACAAGTTGAAGAAATATTACCCTTGAGAGGCTCGCTAGGCCGAAAACCCGAAAGGGCGACCTAGGCAAAAGTTAGAGCACAGAAAATTAGAAAATAGAAAAACTGAGCTCGCAAGGTTGAAAACCCGCAAAGGGCGGCCTTGGCAAAAGTTAGAGCGTAAAAGGAGAGTGAGAATACTCGAGTGAACCCTAGCCGAACTACGTAAGGCTTGATTCCCATCTTTGGGATACGTAGGCAGCTTCATCTGAAGTTCAGCCATAACCTTTTTCCCCGATCAACTTTGTCCATTTGATCATCTCAGTCATCTTTGTCCATCAGCATTCATCGTGATCTCCGGTGCAGTGCTTTTCAGACTAGGGGCAACTTTCCGTTGCCGTGCAGTGCTGCGGTGCTATTCAGACTAGGGGCAACTTTCCAGTTGCTGGGATTCGGGATTGTACATCTCAGTGACAAATTTCAGGCATGTCCAGTTCTGATCCATATCGAAAATGGTTTTGAAAAGTTTTAATAAAAGTTGACTTTGTTCAAAATTAATCTTTTTACAACTAAGACCATTTTTGGACCAAAGCGGAAAATTTTCAGTACCACAATCTTCAATTTCATTGATTTCAATACAGAGTTCTCCTGCTCTTGCATACAATTGAAGTTGCTTTTTATTACAATCATAAAGAAAACTTGAAAGTTCTAATAAAGCAATAAATCCAGGGCATAGTCAAGTCAGGTGTCCCTGCGCCCCCTCCCAGAGCTAGTCGAAGTCTCTGATGCCAAGCTAGGCCCATTCTGTGCCTCTTCATTGAGCCAATCCCAACACTCATCAGACAAAGTGCAATTGAAAATGGGAGCGGGGGCCAGGAGCTCTCTGGTTCTCCATGCTGTAGCATATCGGGCAAGCTGTGCGCCTCGGATCGGGAATGCAGCTGGGTATTCTATCTCTTCTGGTGGACAAGTCTGGTCATGACCGAATTGACGTCGGATCCGGAACGGAAAATAGAAGACGCAGTGAGTCAAGCCAATCAGCTGAATCCCAGGTGGCGAGTCATACTGTAACTCATTGCCGGGAGATTGAGCCAAGGGCATTGCCAAGCAATGCGATCCACGGACAAGCTACACATCCAGTCAAACCACCAGCCCTCATCAAGGGCGTCGACTAGGCGTTGTCAGAAGAAGTAGCCGCGAGCTGAGTAGGCCGGGCAAGAGTCCACAACCTGCAACTTGTCCATCAACCATATCTGGGGAGGGATGAAAAATGAGAGAATAAAGAATAGAGAGGTGTACGATGAGAGAAAAGTAAGAAAAGGGTTTTGTGAGAAAATCGAGCTTGAGAGCCGAGTGATGTGAGCAATACATATGAGAGATTGGGTGGGAAACTTTACCTGCAGTAGTAGTGGACTCCCCGCAAATTTGGTTGCCTCGCGACGATAGAAAGCATCCAAACCCATTAACGTCTCAGCCAAAGTCATGACAATGCAACTCTTACCCTCCCTCAAACCTTGGGTAACTTCAATCAATCGGACGCTAGATCCTTCAGAACCTGAGGCAAATAAGAAATAAGATAGCATACACAAACAAAGTGCGTATTGCCGAAAACCTTGCCAATGATGGTCGCCGCGGTCACCAGTCTCAGAAAAACGGCGAACCAAACTCGGAATATCTAGCATTCCGTCACAAATCAGAGATCGAGCATCAGGTACGGAGAACCCACACATTTGTCCTAAGGCTTAGGCATGGCCAAAACGGAGTTGGGGCAGGATCTCTTCATTGCGCTCAGACTCCATTAAGACTTGAAAATCTTCAAAGGTGGGACATACCTCTTTCCCGCCAAAGCTAAAAACATGTGTCACCGGATTCCAAAACCTTGCCACGGCATGGAGAAATGGAAAATGCAGCGGGATACGACCCAAAGTGAATAGTGCATTTATGCTGAAACCCCAAAAATTTAGCTTTTCCGAGCCATCCAAGTTGTTAATCCAAGCTGCAAGATTTTGGGCAAGAAATTCTTCCATTTGGAGTAAATCAGTGTGGAAATGAGAAAAACTACGAAGCTGAGGCCTTTTGTAGGGGTAAGGTTGAATGAAAGACAGGTGTCAGCATTCTACTGGTTTCTATCATTCTTTGCCGGCCGGCCAAGTAAGGTGCCGACCGGCCATCACTTTTGGCCGGTGAAGATTCCTCATGGCCGGTGGATTTTCCCCGGGGCCGGTGGTCCTCCCCTTTGTTCCCTGAGTTGTTTATGCTCAGAAGTTGGGGAATCTAACCATTTCCAACGCCCTCCAGTGATCAATTCTTGCGGGGCCGCACCCATTTGCTTATCGAGTTGTTGTACATTTGTTTATCGAGTTGTATTTCGCTCTCTTTAAGTCTTCATGTTGCTTATCGAGTTGTACTCGCACTTAGTTAGCTTATTGAGTTGTCTCGTTTTGCTTATCGAGTTGTAAGTCAGTTCGCTACCTGATTATTACGATGCAGTGCTTAATTTTCAAATGAATTTCAATTTCATTCATATTGTTATGTGATGCCTTGCGATGCGATGCATAGAAAGCACAAATATAACATCTTTTGAACAAAATAGCGGTTTCATTTCCATCATGTGTTTTGGCAAAAACGCACAGTTTTGAAAAATGGTAACAAACCTGCCTGAGGCAGTGTAATGTGCTTAAACTACCAGTAAAAAAGGAAAGTAAAACAAAAGAAGAGTAGGACAGCAGAGTATTGGGATTGCTACTGATAACCTCCTCTTTTTTTGAGGACGATGCACCCCCAGTGCCCTCATTCAGGGTTAACTATATGGTTTGGCACTTTCATCATTCAAGATATCGCCAGAAAGCGCACTTTTAAAACATTAGTAGGCTTTCGAGTTGTCCTCAGGCCGTATCTCTTTGAGCAACGCTCCGTAAAGTGCGAGGAACATCTCTTCCCGTACCCTTTTGCATCTCGTGAGCTCCACAACATGCTCCAATTGTATTGTGTTGCAGTGTTTTGCATTACACGCCTCAGGTTCTTATACACATCGCTTGCGTAGACCGCACGCTTTACTTGCGTAGACCGCACGCTTTACTTGCGTAGACCGCATGCTTTACTTGCGTAGACCGCATGTGTTATCATCGCTTGCGTAGACCGCATGCTTTACTTGCGTAGACCGCATGTGTTATCATCGCTTGCGTAGACCGCATGCTTTACTTGCGTAGACCGCATGTGTTATCATTACTTGCGTAGACCGCATGCTTTACTTGCGTAGACCGCATGTGTTATCATTACTTGCGTAGACCGCATGTTTTATCAATACTTGCGTAGACCGCATGCTTTACTTGCGTAGACCGCATATTCTATCATTACTTGCGTAGACCGCATGCTTTACTCGCGTAGACCGCGTGTTTTATCAGTACTTGCGTAGACCGCTTGTTTTGCTTGCGTAGACCGCATGTTTTACTTGCGTAGACCGCATGTCTCGTTTGCGTAGACCGCATGCCTTGCTTGCGTAGACCGCATACTTATGTTCAAACCCATCGATTGCATGGACCGTATACGTTACTTACACGTGTCCAATATTCATTGCTTGCGTAGACCGTATGCTTTACGTACATGTGTTTGTACCTTCATGGCATTGTCATGCCTCCCACTCGACTCGCGTTGTCATGCATGTTCAATTGCATTATGTGCACGTTACTAATAAATCGTAACTGTTAAGTTTGTTTTCTTTGTAGGCATGATATTGTATGTACGGTTCATTTGCGACTGGTGGAACCAGACGAACCGGACAGATATTGTATCCTCCGCGTGAGACGTCTCGAGAATTGCATAATTCTCTTACATCCTTTCTGCATTGTAGTGTAGTTTGGTGTATGCTGGCTTAAAACTGCAGCACGTGTGCTTCGTTACAGCTTTCTTTGCATGATCATAAGTTATGCTCGGCTTCTTGCATTTTCAGTTGCATTTTGCCCCTGCCTTCGGGTGCATATCTTAATTGTCTTGTATGCTTGTCTAAGTCTTTGGCCTGGTCAAAAATGGGTCGTCTCTAGGCTTTGACATTCACTCCCGTCATTGTTATGACTTCCGAGTTCTGTCAAAGAGGGGCAACTGTAGACACCCCATTTTTGACCGGCCTCAAGACTTGGACGTCACCGCTTGAACACTCGGTGATTATCCATGATTGCGTTCGTCTTGAGTTCCCGGAAGCCTTGGCTGCGCGCCTTGCCTCAGGACCTCTTGACTCGGCTGTTTGTGTTTGGTCTTGCACCAAACACTTGTGTTGTTGCCTTGAAGGGTAGGGAGTGGCTTATTGGCCATTCCCACATCCCACCGGCCCCTCCCTTGAATCACCGGCTGTTTATGGGTGCCACCGGCCATGGTTTCTTAAAACCAATGGCCAGTCGGCACTATATTTGGCCGACCGACACTTTATTTTGCCGGCGACCTCTTTTGCTGGCCGACCTGCACCCTTTGCACCCCTCAGGCATGGTGCATGCCAGCTGTGCCAGCTGGGATGCACCATCACCACTCCCCATGCACGGGGGTGACCCCTTTGCACCCTTGACCTTTTTTTTCCTTCTAAGAGGTTGAACCTTTGGCCAAGCTTCTTGGAGAAGCTTAGCCAGCTGTCTTAGCTTCCTCTAGAAGCTAAGACTCCTTTGCACCCTTTGCCCCTTTCATTTGGCTTCTTGGAGAAGCCTAGAGCTTTTGCCTTGGCCTATTTAAAGAACGCTCCTCCTCCATTGTCAAGGGTTGGAGCTTTTGAACCAAAAACCAGAGCATATATATCTATACATTTGATATATACACCTTCTCTCTCTATATTTCCCTCTCTCTCATACCTTGTGTGTGTTTCTAGGCCTTAAAAGTGCATTTTAACCTCATTTTTGCACTAATACACACACCATTGCACCTTGCTCCGAGATTGAGAGGCTTGGAGGGTTCATTCTTGAGTTTTTGGACTGGTTTTGACAGAAGAAAAGGGCTGAGGTGACTGTTCTTGAAGTGTTCTTCAAGGGTGAGACTTTCACTTTATTATCCCCAATTTTGCACTAGCTTTTTACCTATTTTGCATGCTGATTTAGGCTTTGTGTTTAACATAAAAAAGCCTTGTATTTTCATGCTTTAGAACTTTCCTTAAGGGTATTTTGGCATTGGGGGTCGAAATCTCCCTCTTAGGCCTCTTTTGGCCCCTTTTGGTGTCTCTTCCTTAGGCCTTGTTCACCTTGTTGTATTAGCCTTCTCACCACTGAAATCCAGTGGATTTTCAGTGGTGAGGGAGATGGTTTGAAGTCTTGTATAGGGGAGGGACACCCCTCTCCCTTCATTGCCTCATTTCCTTGCCTTTTGGCTAAAAGGGCAACACGTATGCTTGATTGATTTTGGCCCTATTTCAGAGGTTTTTGGGGGTCTTTAGGTCACATGTTATCTCTGTTTTTGGTTGGTTTTGTGTCCTTTTGAATGCTTAACATACTTTCTTTGCATTCCTCTATTCGACATAGAAATGCATCGTGTTTAGGCCATGATTCTTGCATGTGTTAGCCTAACTTCATGAAGATATTGGCATTACTTTACCATGTTTAAGGTCTGTTGGCCATCTGTTTCAGTCATGCTTGCCATGTTTGGTGTCATCTCTTTGTGTTTTGGCTTGTAAGCCTTGAGTATATTGGCTTCTAGCATGCTTAGCTTAGACCATCCTCATGATTTGGCATCATTTAGGATTGTGTTTCAAGTCCATAAATCATGTTTGTATGTTTGCATATGTGACCTCTTTCATGCTTTGAGGATGTATCCTTTCATGCCTAAAAATGAGCTTTGGTGCATGCATCTCATTAAAGCCACTTAAGTTGCCATATCAGTGGGTTTTGGAGCCAATTTTTGCATGCTAAGATTCTGTTTTTGCTTGTCTAATCCATGCCATGAGTGGTCTTGTTAGTGGTAGTAAAGTGCTCCCTTTTGTGCCTTAGCTTTAGGCCCTTTAGCTTGCATGTTGGCATGAGTGTTTGTCCACCATTTTGGGCACTTTTGGCCACTGTTTTGGGGTGGATTGAGATCTACTCCTTTATGGTTTAAGCCCACTATTGCATGCTTGTCTCATGTTCCTTGCATGATTGCTTCACTAGGTGTTGTGGCATGATGATCATATTGCTTAGATTGTCCTTGTTTGCATTGTATTTGCATCTTGCATGTCTAGCATTGCATACTTGCCATGATAGGTTGCATCGCATTTGGCATGCCTTGCCTCTTAGCCTTAGGATGCATTGTCGAGCCATGTTTTCATAACATGCATTGCATTACTTGGTTTGGGGTGTCAAACTAAGTGTGAGGGTTAAGAAGAGTTCATACTACAAGTGATGTAACGCGTCTTAACTCTCGGTCACCGAGGCCCTTGACCTTGACATGATAGGGCCTTGGTCTTCATTTGTGTGTTGCATGCATCTTCATTGAAATGCAAACTTGGCCTCTTAGGCCATCATGCATCAAAATGCACAATTGATGGCCCGAGGGTCGAGGGCCATGCTCCCTTGAGCCCATTGCATGATAGGGAGTGTGTCCATGCATACATTGCTTTGGAATTCCATGCCATACACTGCTTGCCCTCTGTTGCTGTCAATTGCAGGTTCTGCAGCAAGTTTCTGCCGACCGGCAGCATTAAGTGCCGACCGGCCATTGGTGAATGGCCGATAAATTCACCAGTGGCCGATGGAAATTATATATGGCCGGTGGGCATTTCCTCCAGCCGATGGTATTATACAGTGTGCAAGGAACTTGTCCCAGGACTTTGGCAGTCTTTGGAGAGGCGGGGCAGTGTAAAACAGAGGCAGCAGTAGCATGGCACGGGTCTTTCGGGCAAGACAGACTGAAGCATGCATCATTCACGTATTCCGAGGTGGGGGCTGCGGCCATCTTCTCTTTGCATTTAATTTAATTAGATTAGGAGTTTTGTAATAATTAATTCGGTATTATTCATTCGGTCTGTATATTCTTTTGGTCCCTCCGAGCGAAGGCGTATTGTGTGTAATAAGTGTGGGTGAGTGTGTGTATGTCTTCCAACCCCACGTCTTTCTTCTCTTTTATTTACCTGCTTATGATGGTAGACTAAGACATATTTAAATTAGCATACCTTATGCTATGCATGCGTGCATTCATTCATTTGTTTTGCATGCACCGGGCTCGGCGCACCATTCTAACTGCATCTGTATTTCGATTCCAAATTGAATACGTGTTAGTTGTAGCATTTCACATGTCATTGTAGATTAGCCGAGCCTATTCTAGTAACATTCTGTATGTGATGCATTAGCCATTTTTAACATGAACTAGGATCATGCATGATTACTAACTAGTTTCTGTTTTGGCACGGAGTATTAGGTAAGCTTTTTATGCTTTAGCATACCGCATGCGTGTGAGTGTTGCCATAATAGCATGATTACCATGTGGCTAATTGCTTATGTGAGATAAACTGCTTGATTGCCTGTGGGTGAAGGTTGGATTGTCTGAGTTGGAAAAACTCGTTGAAATCCGTATTTTAGCCTACTTGCGAGTAGCAAATTCCAAAGTGTTTTTCAAGACAAACGGATATGCAATGTTTATTTCCAAATTAGGCAATCTAGTCTATACTTGTTTGCTGTGCGCATAACATAGTAATTCTAGGTTAATAACTGGAGTAAGAACACATAACGTTTTCAAAATCAGATATCACGGTTAGTAGAGGCCGGTCTTCGGACCGGGCGAGAGGGGGTGCTCATAGTTGACCTTCCCCAATCGTACCCAAGTGCCCGAGTCGAGACAACTTTGGTGATGACGGACACGTGGCCTTTGGCACCGAGTCAGGGTTTCCTAAATTTCCCCATTAAAAAATATTTAGGTGGCGACTCTGTATCTGGCAAAGCAGTCCATGTTTGGCACTTCTTTTCAAAAGTCTGTTTCTCAAAACGATTTGCCGGATTTGGACTCTTTGATTCAAGATTAAGAACCGTGACAAGTCGAGTCCGAACTGTAGTAAACCCAATATGAACAGAACGGGACTCACCCTCCCGGGGCGTTCGGGGACGTCTACAATGATGCATTGTGTTTGGATCGGACGTCAATCCAAACACGAAAAATGAGGGACGTTTCATACTTGAAGTGATGAAACGTGCCTCATTTCTCAGTCGCCTACCCTCTTGATCATGCATGATAGAGGTTAAGGCCCTTATGTGTTATTTGTGCATTCATTAAAATTGAATTGTGCAAACTTGGCTTCTCGGCCATCGTGCATTGCGACGCTCGGTTGGTGGCCCGAGAGTCAAGTACCACACTCCCTTGAGCTTAAGAAATGATAGGGAGGGTGGTTGTGCACACATACCTTGCAAATACACTGTTGTGCCCCTTCTTGTTCTCTGTTACAGCAAAATGGAGCTTGGCAGAATTTTCTGGTCGGCAGACCAGAAAAAGTAGCTGGCCGACCACTTTTTCTGGTCTGCAGCATGTGTAAGTGGTCTACAGGGGGTCTACAACACCATTACGTGGTCGGCAGCCTTCCTAGAGGTCTCCATGATGGAGTAGAAGCTATCTGGAGGTTTGTGTAGTGTTCTGAAATCAAATGCAAACAGAGGCAAGTTGGGGCATAGGAATGGATTTCCGAACGAGGCGACCGAACATACATGCACTTCTCGCCCTGAGGCTCCTTTTAACTACTTTGCTTAGCTAGTTAACTATTTGGTTCTGTACTTAAGTAGTTAATGCACTTAGCTATTCATTTGTGTTTGTAATTAGTTAACTTGTTAGTTAATTAGCTTCATTTTGTAATAATTAGTTTAATTAGCTTAGATAAGCTAGTTAGCTTATTATTCGGACCCTCCGTCGAGAGGGCACAATTTTGTGATAAGCGTGTGTGTGTGTGTGATGCATGTCTTCCGACCCCCATTTCTTTCTTCCTTTTACTTATCAGCTTTCAATGGTTAGTTTTAGGGCATGTTTCAATTAGCAGACTTATGCTCGCATGTTTGCATCCATTCATCTGTCTTGCATGCACCGGGCTCGGCGCATCATACAAACTGCATTGAATTTCAATACTTGAATACGTGTTTCAAAGCATGTTATCGAGTGTTGCATTCATATGCCATTCTAGATAGCCGAGCCTATTTTAGTTGCATTTTTGCATGTGTTGCATTAGGCATCTCAACATAGCCAGGATCATGCATGATTACTAACTAGCTTCTGTTTTGGCTCGGAGTACACTGTGAGTGTTTACGCTTTAGCATCCTTGCATGAGTGTGAGTGTTGCCATGATAGCATGCTTGCCATGAGGCTAACTGCTTACGTGTTTAACTGTCTGAATGCCTGTGGATGAAGGCTTCATTGCTTGAATTGGAACCATTCATCAAAATGTGAGTTTTAAGCCCACTTGAAGTGGCAAATCATCATGTTTTAAGCCCACTTGAGGGTGGCAAATCCGCGACTTAGCCTACTTGCGAGTAGCGACTTCAAACCATTTTCGAAAAACAAACATGAGATGTTTTGTTCCAAATCGAGTGATTTAGTCTATACTTGCGTGCTGTGCGCATCACATAGTAAGTTAGATTAATAAGCCGGAATGAGAGCACATGTGCTTTCAAAAACAACATATCTTGTTAGTAGAGGCCGATCCTTTGATCGGGCGAGCAGGGGTGCTCATTTCATGACCTTCCCCTCTCGTACCCAAGTTCCCGAGCCGAGGCAACTTTGGTGATGACGGACACGTGGCCTTAGGCACGAGTCAGGGTTTCCTAAATTTCCCCAAAGCAAAATATTTAGGTGGCGACTCTGAAATCTAGCAAAGCAGTCCATGTTTGGCGCTTTTTGATTCAAAATCTGATTTTCCAAGATGATTTGCCGGATTTGGACTCTTTGGTGATTTATCAGTCTTACATTGCACGTTGTGAGATTAGATTCAGAACCATGACAGGAGTCCGAACTGTAGTAGCTAGAACTACAATTCGCACCCTCGCGCGCAGAGCGAAGTTCAGGCGATCTACAACAGTTGATTGGCCTCACGCACTCTGTATTCTATTTTCTATTTCGGTTCAGACGTTAGTTTGGGCGTGATCAGACCCTTGAAAATGAGGGGGTGGAATACCTGGCTCCATTTCCAGTTTGTGTTTTGCACTTGACTCGATACCTCATTATTTGGAGGACAAGAGAGCTTCTAGCCCCTACTATTAGCTTTAGCCATGCCCTTTCCAGTGAGTGCTTGGCTTAGCTCGAGGACGAGGCATAGGTTGGGCCATCCTTGGTTGGAGAGACTTCTGATAGCACAGACAGGAGGGAGAGGACTGGCACCTGACTCGTCTGTGCCCCTAATTTATTCCTTTGACTTTCCTTTTCAAGTTTTTATGATGTGAAAGCGACTTTGATTAATAGGAGAGTTAGAGAATGTACTTGTGTTTGAAATCATGTAATTAAAGTTGTGAGTACTGAAAATTTTCCTTTTTGGTCCAAATAACGGTCTGTGTTAAAAAAAGGTAAAATTTTGAGAAAATCAGCTTCATTAAAACTTTCCAAAACAATTTTCGGAAATGGTCACTACCTGACACACATGGAATCAGTCGTTAAGACGTACAACCCTGAATCAAAATATCGTAATTGCCCACCACTGCATTCACCATTATTGCTTCATCTTGCAACCAACCTTTCTATTAAATAGAGGTAACACAACCAAGTTAACAGATGACGGAAAAAGATAGACTGATCAAACAAATGGATAGGACAGTTGAATTGAAAATGGTTATGGCTAAACTTCGGGATGAAGTTGCCTACATATCCCAAAGATGGGAATCAGGCCTTACGTAGTTTGGTTAGGGTTCACTCGAGTATTTACTCTTTCCTTTTGCGATCTAACTTTTGCCAAAGTCACCTTTTTAGGTTTTCAACCTTGCGAGCTCTATTTTTCTTTATTTCCAATTTTTCATGCTCTAATTTTTGCCTACGTCGCCCTTTTAGGTTTTTAGGCTAGCAAGCCTCTCAAGGATAATATTTCTTCAACTTGTCCACGTTGATTTGTTGCGAGAACTCCAAGCCATCCAAATCCATAAGGATGATTGCTCCTCCTAACAAGATATATTTAATAATGTAGGGAGCAGTCCAATTAGGTTGGAACTTGCGCCTAGGGTCATGGATGGGAGCTCGGTTATCCTTGAGCACCATATTTCCTCCTTTGAGATTCTTGGATTTGACTCTCTTGTTAAAGGACCTTGCAATTCTGCGATGATACCCTTGGATAGCCTTTAACCTCCTCTCATTGAACAACATCAATTCTTCGAATCTGTTATGCTGCCAATCTGCCTCTATTATCTACCACTTGACCATTATTCTCAGCGACAGTACTTCGATCTCAATTGGGAAAACAGCTTCCATCCCATATACTAGAGAGTAGGGGGTAGCCCCCATAGATGTTCGAATCGACGTTCTATATCCCTAGAGTGCAAAGGGTAGTTTATCTGGCCAATCTTTGTAAGTTTCCATCATCTTTCGCAGGATGTTCTTGACATTCTTGTTGGTGGCTTCAATAGCTCCGTTAGTCTATGGTCTGTATGTTGATGACTCATGAAAAGCCACATTGTATTTCTCAAGCAGATCCATCACCACTTTCTTGAAGTATGAGCCATTGTCCGAGATGATCTCATTTGGTACCCCATACCTGCAGATGACGTTGTTTCTAATGAACTTGGCCACATATGACGCCTTCAACACTGAGTAAGACTGTGCTTCCACCCATTTGGTAAAACAGTCGATCACCACCAAGATGAACTCATGTCCATTTGAGCGCTTTGGCGAGACTGCCTCGCTGACGTCAATTCCCCAGACTGAGAAAGGACATGGTGAAGTCATGTTGTAAAGCTTTAACAGGGATGTTCATGCGATTAGCATGAATTTGATATTTGTGGCATCGCCGAACAAAGTTGAAACAATGTTCCTCCATAGTTGACCAATAGCCTTGCCTGAGGATCTTCCTAGCCAACATCACACCATTCATGTGTGCTCCACACTCTCCTCTGTGGATGGCCTCCATGAGATGCTTCGACTCCTCTTCCTCAATGTAGAGCTTATGCATTCCAAGATGGCCTCTTTTTACAACTTATTTCCACAAATGATGAACTAGACGGCTAGGCGCCGTATTTCTCATTTATCTTTGGCATTTGCCCCTGGTGGATACACATCCTTCTTTAGAAAATTCCAAAAGTTGTAATACTTGGGGTTCTTATCTTGAACTTTATCTATTGCGGCTATCATCTCATAAGAAGGCGTATATTTCTATTCAATGATGATTGGACGCATCTTAATCCTGAGCGGTATGTCTACCTCGAAGGATAGAGTTGCCAGCGCATTAGCAAACCGGTTGTTCTCTCTCAGCAGATATGTGAATGTCAGTTTTTCAAACCTTCGAAACAGAATGTCCAGGGCCTGATGACAAATCTTCATTTTCTCTTCTTTGACCTTCCAGTCTCCGTTGGCTTGAGAAACAACTAGGTTCGAGTCTCTGATGACGTCCAACCTTATTGTCCTTAGTTCTAGGGCAGCTTCCAATCCAGTGATACACGCCTCATATTCTGCTTCATTGTTGGACACTTTGAACTGGAGTTTGAAGGCTAGGGGTATATGGGAATCGTCAGGTGCTATCAGCAACATGCCTATCCCATAACCGTACTGATTAGCTACTTCATCAAAGTACATTGTCCATGTCTGCTCTTCTACCTATAAAATCTCCTCATTCGAAAATAGGTACTCTACTACTTCATCTCCTTCTACTGGGTGGTACGCCAGAAATTCCCCTATTGCTCTTCCTTTGACTGACTTGCGGGTGATGTACTTGAGGTCAAACTCAGAGAGAAGGAGAAACCAACAAGAGAGCCTATTTGTAAGTGTCAGTTTCTCAAAGAGATATTTGATGGGATCTAATCTCGAGACCAGAATTACAAAATGAGCTAACAAATAGTGTCTCAACTTCCTAGTTGCCCAAACCAAAGCTAAGCGAGCTTTCTCCGGAGGAGTGTAGCGGGTTTCATAATCCAGTATCTTCTTGCTCATATAGTAGATGGCCTTCTCCACTTTAGCTTCTGATTCTTGAGCTAGGATGCACTGCATGGTTGAATCTGTTACCGACAAATACATGATCAGCGGCTTCCCCAACGCTGGCGGTGACAATACATATGGATTCTGAAGGTACTGCTTGACCTATTCAAAGGCAAACTGACATCGATCATCCCATCGGAATTTCTTCCCCTTCTTTAAGACACCAGACAGTGATTCACAAGTCAAGGTTAATTTTGAGATAAATTGCATTTTTCCTAAAAAGTCGTACACCTCCTTTTTAGTCCTTAGTGGTGGCATTTCTAAGATGGCCTTGATCTTGGATGGATTTACTTCAATTCCCCTCTGCGTAATTAGAAATCCTAGCATCTTCCCTATAGTCACCCCAAAAGTACATTTTTATGGGTTCAACCTTAGTCTGTACTCTTTGATCCATTCGAAGAACTTTTCCAGCGTAGTGTAGTGGCCTTCTCGCTCTTTGGATTTTACAATCATTTCATCCCCATACTCCTCGACTTCCTTATGGATCATGTCGTGCAAGATTGTGGTTACAACTCTCTGATATATAGCCTTGGCGTTCTTTAACCTGAATGGCATAACTCGGTAACAGTAGGTCTCGTACGATGTAGTGAATGCAGTCCTCTCTCTATCCTTAGGCACCATCAAAATCTGATTATACCCAGAAAACCCATCCATGAACGATAGCAATGCATGAACGGCAGTGTAATCTACCAATTCATCAATGTGTGGCAATGGAAAGTCGTCCTTCGGACTAGCCTTGTTCAGATCTCAGAAGTTCACGCAGACTTCAATCCTGCCATCCTTCTTTGGAACTGGAACGATATTGGCCAACCAGGTCGGATTTTTAGACACCAACAAAAACCCAGTGTCAATTTGCTTGGTGACTTCCTCTTTAATCTTCAGTGCCCAATCTAGATGGATCTTGCAGAGTTTCTACTTGACAGGTCGGGCCTCGGGGACAAGAGAGATCTAGTGTTGTACAATCTCAAGATGGATTCCAGGCATGTCTTCATAGGACTACGCAAAAACATCTTTGAAATCTTTTAATAAAGCGATTAAATGCTCGCGTTTCTCTAAAGACGACAAGGACCCGATCTGGAATAAGTAGGGATCTTTCTCAGTACCCACTTTAATTGCAATGATTTCATGTATGTAGGGCTTAGCATGCCTCCTCTCCTCTCTTTTAATAGAGTTTTTCAAAGCCTAAGGAATTTCTTCCTCTTCGTTTTCATTAAAATTTTGAAAATCTTGGTCAATGCAATAAATCAATGGCAAAGAGAAGTAAACGGAATCTGCAGCATTCTCATTCAAAAGTTTAGGCTCCTTAGTTACAATCGACTCAAAAGAAAATGCAAAAGAGGACCTAGATAGGACCTTGGCACCCGGGTTACCATCCCTGGATGTGCCAGACTCAGACTCCTCAGAAGGACTTGAATCTGATTCTGACCCAATAGATTCAGTGGAATCAGATTCAAGCTCATCATCTGATTCAGAACTGTCAATGACACCCTTCTCGAATTGCCAAACCGAGTGTGGGGCCTCAGTTGCGTCCACGATGAGATCGGAGTAATGTGACACTAGTTTATCCCTGATCATAGAGATAATAACACTATCTCCCAAGTTAATAGGTTCAGCCCCGGTGTTGGAATCCATTAGTAGGCCAGCCAGTGCCATCCCCAACAATGTCCCTTCATCACTACCTGAGCTGGCATTTGTACCTTGCCCTATATCAATGCTTGGATGGATCCTTTCCTTATCGCCATCTGATAACTGGTGATTAAAGAAGATCTCGAACCTAGGGTATCTCTTCTTTGTTTCTTGGTCGACCTACGGCTTGGGGAATCCACAGAAAGGGAAGCCTTCTCTTTCGTGGGCAAAGCGTCCATTTAGGGTCCCCTTGATCAGCATGCGAACCAACTCAAATTGCCTTCCGACTCTCTTTGCTTTAATTATCTCCTTCAATTCATCCCCCTTTCCATTCCAATCCTTTGCATTTGGCTTGTACCCCAGCCCAAAAGCATGGGCTTTATGGCTTACGTCTTTGGCAACAGTGTTTCCCTGCCTCTCACTTCTACTAGTCTCGATCCAAGAAGGTGTCCTTGCTTGTTCATCATATAGATGGATTGGGCACTCACATAAGTCCCTTGATCCTCCGCCATGATAGACTACACCAACCGGGCTTTGCCTAGGTGAACCCAGAGAGGAACACATCTTCTTCTCCGTGGGTGTGGTGATTCTTAGGGGATATGGATCGAAGAATTGCCATAAATAGTTGCAATCCCCCCTTTGAAAGGATACTTCACCAGTTGGTGCACTGTTGAAGAAACTGCCTTCATTTGATGCAGCCAAGGTCTACCCAAGAGTAGATTGAAAGTTGCTAGTACATCCATCACATCGAATTCAACCTCATGTTCAGATGGGCCAATTAGTATTTGGCTCTTGAAGGTCCCCATGACATCACAATTGGTGTTGTTGTAAGCTTGAACAACTTAAGTCATAGTCGTGAAGTCAGTTGGGTTCAAGTCTATGGCATAAGCAGTCCTTGCCAGACATACATTAATTGTCGAGCTGGTGTCCACCAACACTACCGGGATCCACTTCTTCCATCTTTCCAAGGTTACATACAAGGGTTTGTTATGGTTGGCACACTCAAGCAGTAGCTCTTTGTCCATGAAGGACAATAATGGAGTAACATCCCCAGATGTGACCAAAGACACCAGTTGGTTGGTTGTGGTGTCTATAGGCAGCTTGGCCTTGTTCAGTTTGTTTAGCAACGTTTGCCTGTGTTCACAGGAAGCCATCAAGAGCCCCAAAATCGATATATCTGCCGGGATTTTCTTAAGTTTCCTTAATACTAGGCCTTATTCTATGTCCTTCTCCTTCAACTTCTTAGCCTCTTTCCCAGAGGGTTTTGCGTGATCTAGGGATGGGGGTTTGAAATAATGACCACTTCTGGTCATGTGGTTAACCTCATCTGTGTACTATGTATTGTCTGGGGTACCAGCTTTCCATCCCTCATCAGTGTATGCGAGGCTCAGATCACTGTCCTCCCACCATTTCCCTACAGTCATTGCTGGGCCATTATCAGGTTCCACCAAGATCATATTCACATTGCACCCTCCATCGACGTGCCGCTTCTCCTCTGCGACTGATTAAATATTTCTCTCTCTTGATACTGTCTAAGCTTCTTTGAAATCTTTTCCTTGTCACTGGATTCCCATCCAGGCTTTTATGTAGTTTGGACATCGTCTGCCTTTGACTTGACATCTTCATTTCTCTTCCCTTTCTCTTGTTCTTGGGCTATTTTCCTTTGTATTTCCTCTATTCTCTCTCGTTGGAATTGTTCTAACGCTTGCTCATTCTCAGTGAGAGTCATGTCCTCGGCGATAGTCATGCCCCCAGATTTGTTGTTCTCACTGATTTCCTCTTCTTTCAGATTTCTCTTTATCTATTCCTCTGTATTGGATTCTCTTCACTACACAACCACCTCATGGATAGACTCAGGTTGGCTTGGATCCCATCACCCAATCTGAACACTACCCACATCCTCTTCCTCATAGAAGTAGAGGTTCTTTAAGTCCTCTTCTAGTTCTGCCAGGTCATCATGACCTTGTTTAGGGAAGTCATCCAGACTTTGCCCAGGCCCATTATCTCCAATAGCATTGATGCTGAGCGAATTCGGTAGTATGATTGCGGGCTTTGGTTGATCAGAAGCCACAATATGACGTAGGCGATAGCAACGATCGGTGGGTTGTTGGTGGAAAACACAGTACTAGGTGGGGTCTTGTTTTGCTGGGAATGAGTAGGGGAGAGGTCGAGGAGCAAGCAGCTTAAGGTGCCCTTTCTCCATTAGAAGTTTGAGAGCATGGGCTGGAAAGGTTCTATATTGGTTTCAAGCTGGACCTGTGGGTTGTGAAGTTGCACCGGCGAAGGGATCGGCTATTTTGGACGTTATGGCAGCGGTATTGATCTCAGCAGGCCTAGTAATAGTGTTATTGCTAGCATTGGTATTCCTGGTAAACAACCTCTTTGCCGGCTCACTTGTTCTCTGAATGATGCCTTTCTTAAACGCGCTCTCAATTTGAACCCCCAACTCATGCAAAGCAGCAAACGTAGATAGTGGAGCAACTATCATATATTGTAACATTTCAGGTTCGAGATTCTGAGCTACCAATCGGACCTGTTCTCTTTCTGAGGACCTGTTTGTCATTCTGGCTGCCTTTGCCCTCCATCTTGCAATAAAGTTAATGAAAGGTTCCTTGGTATTCTTAGTGGTTGCTTTCAGCTCGCTGATTGTTACTTCTATCTGAGTATTATATGAATATTGATTAACAAATCCCTCAGATAGTTCTTCCCAGTTCTGTTTAGTCGAGTCCTCCAGTTTGGCGTACCATATAACTACCACATTTGATAAAGTTCTTCCAAATAATGAAAGTTTCTAAGCCTGAGTTAGGCCCATTAGTTTTAGAACATTCGAGAAGAGACAAACATGAACAATAGGATCTCCGCCACCATCAAATCTATTGATGTGAGGCATCTTGAACTTCTCCGACAATCTTACATAGGCCTCAGTATAACCATCTTCAATATCTGAGATGGAATTGAAGCCTTGAGATTTCTTGAGTTCCTTCTCTAGCTTGGCAATTTTTATCATAGCTAAATCGATGTTGTTGATATCGAAAGGAAGAAGTCTCGCGTGGGGCTGGGCCAGAGGCCTGAAAGCTTGAGCTAGTGCTAACATTTCTTAGAGATCTAGGACTTGAGGGTTTTCAGCTAGTGGAGGTGGATTAGGTTTCAATTGAGCAGCCATGACTGGATGTATAGTAGATGTCAATGCCCTAGATGGGCGCCGCATTTTAGCAATAGTCTCATCCTGAGCGACGATTCTTGGATTCAGTGTATCCATGTGTAGACTCGACTTTCTTTGCGCGCCCCCCTTTTGGAGAGGCTCAAATTGGTCTCCTACAGTTCGGACTCCTGTCATGGCTCTAAATCTAATCTCACAAAGTGCAATGTGAGACTAATAAACACCAAAGAGTCCAATCCGGCAAATCATTTTGAAAAATCAGATTTTGAATCAAATAATGCCAAAACTGGACTACTTTGCCAGATTACAGAGTCACCACCTAAATATTTTATTTTGGGAAATTTAGGAAACCTTGACTCGTGCCAAAGGCCACGTGTCCGTCATCACCAAAGTTGCCTCGGCTCGGGAACTTGAGTACGAGAGGGCAAGGTCCTGAAATGAGCACCCCCGCTCGCCCGATCAAAGATCGACCTCTACTAATCATGATATGTTGTTTTATAAACCTCATGTGTTCTTATCCGGTTATTAGCTAACTTTACCATATGACACACACAAGCAAGTATAGACTAAATCGCAAGACTTGGAACAAATCAACTCGTGTTTGTTTTCGAAAATGGTTTGAAAGTGCCACTCGCAAGTGGGCTAAGGCGCAGATTTGCCAACCTCGGGTGGGCTTAAAACATGATTTTGCCACTTCGCAAAGTGGGCTTAAAACATACATTTATCGAATTGTTCCAATTCAAGCAATAAAGCCTTCATGCACAAGCATTCATGCAGTTAATCACTTAAGCAAATAGCCTCATGCCAAGCATGCTATCATGGCAACACTCACACTCATGCAATGATGCTAAAGCATAAAACTTACAGTGTACTCCAAGCCAAAACAAAAGCTAGTTAGAAACAATGCATGATCCTAACTATGTTAGATGCCTAATGCAACACATGCAATATGCAACTAAATAGGCTCGGCTATCTAAGATGGCATATGAATGCGACAATTTGATAACATGCTTCGAAACACGTATTCAAATAAGTATTGAAATGCGATGCAGTTTGAATGATGCGCCGAGCCTGGTGCATGCAAGGCAAAATGAATGATGCAAACATGCAAAGCATAAGGTATGCTAATCAAAACGTGCCCTAATTTAACCATCGAAAGCGGTTAAGTAAAAGGGAGAAAGACGTGGGGTTGAAAGACATGCACACACGCACATACGCTTATTACAACATTATGCCCTCGCGAAGGAGGGTCCGAATGAATAAGCTAAGCTACACTAAGCTAAGCTAATTATTACAAACCAACTAATTAACTATTCTAGCTAATTAATTATTACAACACAATTGAATAACTAGCTAACTACTCTAGGCCAGCTAAGATATTACAAAATGAATTAATTAGCTAAGCACATTAACTAACTAATTACAAAACCAGTAAATTAGCTACAACTCACTAAT
The DNA here is from genome assembly GCA_030407325.1 of Camellia japonica. NCBI lineage: Eukaryota > Viridiplantae > Streptophyta > Magnoliopsida > Ericales > Theaceae > Camellia > Camellia japonica. The sequence continues at coordinate 128,927,563 of JAPPVO010000036.1, read as the reverse complement.
AAATCAATTTAAACGGCCTCGAGGGATGATGAGTGTATGCATGCTCGGTTGCCTTCTTCTCGAAAATCCATCGCCTTTGCCCCCGGTTGCCTCTGTTTGCACTCGCTGTGATCTCCGAACACTGCAGAAACTTCCAGATTGCTTTTGCTCCAACACATGAACACATTGGACAATCTTTGAACCAGTGGCCGGTCGGCTACTACAAGTGGCCGGTTGACTACTTCACCTGGCCGGTCGGCTAGTGCAAGTGGCCGGTCGGCCACCCATTTTTCCAAACTTCTGTTTTTGCTGCAACAGAGAACAATAGAGGCAAAGCAATGCATTTTTCAAGAAATGTGTGTACTGCCACTCTCCTCATCATCTCTCAAGCTCAAAGGAGTACGACACTTGGCTTTCAAGCCACCAATCAAGCACTTTCATGCATGATGGCCAAAGGACCAAGCTTGTACAAGCTTAATGAATGCGCACATAGGAATCAAAGGGCCATCACCCTATCATGCATGATCAAGGGTGACGACGACCAAGAAAGGTAATACATTTCATCACTTTGAGTATGAAACGTTCCACATTTCTTATGTTTGGATTAACGTCTGATCCAAACACATGCAATGCAAATACAACATGCTTATCTTCATCATGTTTTACTTGTCCAATTCTTGTTTACACATTTTACATTACCAAGCCATTCTTTACTTGATTTGTCCAATGTGAGAGTTCTCTAGTGAGAGAGGGGTCAACCAAAGAATGATTTAAGGCATGAGAGAGATCAGTCTTTTGGCTAGAAGGAACCCTCAAAAGAGGGTTAAAGCCATTTGGGCGCAAACTCTATCAAGCTTAAACACAACCTTAAGGCCAACCAACCCTCAAAACAAATGGAAAAATGAAGAAATGAGAGAGGTTGTAGAATTTCAGTGCTGAAGTGGCATGCTAAAGACCTTAAATCATTCAAACAAAGCATGCAAGACATGTTCAAAAGCCAAAGACATCAAAGCTAGTAAAGAGCATTACACAAGAGGCATGCAATACTAAGCTTAAATGACCAAACCAACTCTGGACATATCTTAAACATGCCAAAATAGTGGCTAAAATATGCTGAGATTGAAGCTCAAATGGCAAGAAAAACATGCTCGCATGTTAGGCCGCAAACAAGACATAAGGCACAACTCTCAAAAGTAATGAAAGAGTGATATAAGTGAGAGTGTGACAGAGATATATGCACTAAAATTACTTGTGAAATGATGCTACAACATGCAAACATCTCATGCAAGACATGTTAGAGGCCTTAAAACACTAAGCTAGTGAAGGCACTTGCACTATAGCTATGCAATATATGGCTCATATGACCAAGACCACTCAAAACAAAGTTAAAGCATGTCAAAACATTAGCAAAAAAGTGCTGGAGTCAAGCTAACACAAGCTAGAATGATAGGCTAACTCATCAAGCATGCTAGGCTAGTAAGCATAATTACACTACAAGTGCAAGAAGCAAGCAACAAGTGCACCAACCAACCTAAAACAGAGTTGAAACATGTCAAAGTAGAGCCTAAAACATGCTTGGATTAAGCTACAAAAAGGTAGAAATACATGCTTACATGTTCGGCTATCTATACTTGCAAACAAGACACGAGGAGGGGAGGCCACCCCCTTCCATTTTGGACCTCAAAACATAGTTTTTACCACTAAAATAACTCTGATTTTCAGTTGTTAGAAAGGCCAAAAAGTTTGATTTAAAGGTAGCAAGAAATGGCACAAAAGGCTTCACAAGCCAAAGAACAAAAGAGGAGGAGCACCCCCCAACTCACCAAGGCTTAACTACCACTTTAAACCTCAAAAACAGAGTTTTTTACAGTTGAAAAACCAAGTCAAAACAGTACAAAAGGATAGCAATTAAATTATGCAAGACAAGTTTAAGAGGCAAGCCTTATACCTCTTGAAGCACAAGCACACTTTAGGCACAAATGAGGCACCAAATCAAGCTAAAATCACCTTCTAAAGCTCAAAGAAGGTCCCAAGGAATCTCAGCCCAATGGTGGTCAAGTTTGATCAAGGATGTCTAGGCAAACTAGAAGTGTTTCTCTACTTCTATGCACACTCTCTTCTTGTATGCACAAAAGGGCAAGAGAGAGAGAACTCTAGAGAGAGAGGATTTTTAGAGAGAGAGGCTCCCAAAATATGCTAACCTTCCAATATGAGAGATATGGCCTTCATATATAGCAAAAAGAGAGCATTTGGTCAAAATATCTGAATTAGGACAGCTGGAGGTTGTGTAGAATAGGTGGAGGGAAAAGATCTGCAAAATATCTAAGTTTGGGACATTAGTGGCCGACCGGCCACTTGTGGAGGCCGACCGACCACCCCTGGTGGCCGACAGCCCACATTTGTGGCCGATAGCAAAATTCTGTTCTCCAGGTCCAACTTCAAATAGGCATATCTCCTTCATCTGGACTCCTTTTCAAGTCATTCTTGTGTCTAAATTGAAGCCCCGGAAGTAAGCTTTCCAATGGAGGCATCCTTACATCAACATTCCAAGTGTGAAAAACGTTATGCTCATTTTAGTGAAGACTGCTCATTTGCGATCCTGCCCGGATTCATGCCGAACTTCTCCTAAACTAGGTTTCTTCTCTCTTCTCCTCTTTTCTTCAACCCTAAACCCCTAAATAAGGTGTTTTGAAAGATTTTTCAAAAAGTTCACCTCTCTTTCATGAATTTCCACTTTGTCCTTGCTCGGTTTACCGAAAAGCGCAACATTTAACAAAATGCGAGCATTGGAACATCGTAGGAACTCTTTCAAAAACTATTTTGAAAGAGTGGGTTTTAGGGTCTAAAATCTTTTGGTCCAAAAATGGGGTGTGAGGTTGGATTTGATGCTCTCCTTGCTGAAGAAATTGAACCCTTGCACTGCACACCTTTTATCACCAAGTAAGCCATCAGTGGCGCCCAAGTCTTAAGGGCGGTCAAAAATGGGGTGTCCATAGTTGCCCCTCTTTGACAGAGCTCGAAGTCATGAAATGACGTGAGTGAATGTCAAAGCCTAGAGACGATCCATTTTTGACAAGGCCGGAGACTTGGACAAATAAACAAAATGCAAATGCAATTGGTTGAACCAGAGGGTTGCCTATGTATCCCTTTGCAAGGAATCAAACTAGCATGGTTCAGGGGCAGAATGCAAAATGATACACAATATAACAATACAGACGATATGCAATGCAACGAAACAATGCACATGATATACAATGTAATTGAATCATCAAACCACAAGAAGTGCAAAACCACACAAATATCATAAAGGGATGGAGATGCAAAATCAAACTATGTTTAACATAGAAAAGGTGCGGGAACCCTCAAACCACAATTCTCTTAGTGGAATAGGTGCATGCACATGCAGAACTATGTGTTTCACAAAAAGAATATAGGTAATTGGGTGGTATGATATAAGTGAGGAATGATCTGCTGAGGAAAGATAATGATCCTACATGCTGAATGCAACAAAGTACAATGCAATGGATGCAATGGATGAAGTGAATAAGGTGTGCAGCCAAACCACATTTCTGCCTAGAAAAGGCATGGACACAAACTGGACCACGTCTAACACAGAAAAGGTGCCAAAACCCTCAGACCACAATTCTCTTAGTGGAATAGGCGTGCACACATTATCACAGAACCATGCTTTAACGAACGAAATGTATGAGCACATGCCAAACTAAGCTTAATATGGAAATGATGCAAGCGATAAAACAGATATAATGCAATAGATGCATGCGACAGATGCTATATGCAATGCAATAGAAGTAATAGATGATGTAGTAGTTAGGAAGTGAAGGTAACTTACAGGGGCAATTGGCAATGACTCACCTCATGCTGCTGGGGATCTTCCTCTTCTGCTTCTTGCGTTTCCGAACCATAGGTACTACTTTTCTCCCTGGCTATGGTCGCAACTTTCTCTATTTTCCAACAGGGTGACAACTAGGTTGGTTCAGTATCCAGAATCGAGGCGCATACCCGCTACCTCAACCTATGGGGCTTCCATACAGATTTCAAGCCAGGGATACACCCCTAGGTATTTAAACCAGACTTTAATCTCAGAAATTCTGAACCTTTGCATTCTAGGCATGGGCCATTCGAACTCTAGTTTCCACCATCGCAGTTGATCTCCTAGGAACTCACCACAAACATAGGCAGGTGGCTATACCAGACCACTGGAAGTCGTTCGGGCACGATAAACACCAAATAAATTGCACCTTCAGAGGATTTAAGGTCTCCTAGACCAGAGAAATGCACAAGACAGTGCGATGCATGTTGAAATGCACAAGACAATGTGAGACAGTGCGATGCAAGTGAATGCACGAAGTAGATGTGAATGCACAAAACAGTGCAATATGCAAAGTGCACAAAACAGTGCGATACAAGGTGCACAAAACAGTGTGATGCAATGCACTAACAAGTGCAGGTAAGGTGCGCAAAGTAGCGATACAAGTGCATGCACAAAACAGTGTGATGCAGGTGAATGCACAAAACAGTGCGAACAAGACGCACAAAACAGTGCCACACAAGTGCACAAGACAGTGCGATGTAAAGTGCACAAATCAGTGCAATACGTCCAAACGCGCCTTACGTGAGTGGAGAAAGAGGGAATAAATGCGCAAGAAAGCATGTATGTAAATTGCACAAAAAAGTACGATGCGCAAGAAAGCGCGAATGTAGGATGAAACGCATAAGACAGTGCGCGTACATCCAAACACGCCACACGCAAGTGGAGAAAGGTTGCGCAAGAAAGCGCGATGCATAAGAAAGTGCGAGTACATCCAAACGCGTCACACGTGAGTGGAGAAAGGTTGCGCAAGAAAGCGCGATGCACAAGAAAGTGCGAGTACATCCAAACGCGCCACACGCGAGTGGAGAAAGGTTGCGCAAGAAAGTGCGATGCACAAGAAAGTGTGAGTACACCCAAACGCACCACACGCGAGTGGAGAAAGGTTGCACAAGAAAGCGCGATGCACAAGAAAGTGTGAGTACATCCAAACGCGCCACACGCGAGTGGAGAAAGGTTGCGTAAGAAAGCACAATACACAAGAAAGTGTGAGTACATCCAAACGTGCCACACGCGAGTGGAGAAAGGTTGCACAAGAAAGCGTGATGCACAAGAAAGTGCGAGTACATCCAAATGCGCCACACACGAGTGGAGAAAGGTTGTGCAAGAAGGTGCGATGCACAAGAAAGTGCGAGTGGCACACAACCACAAAGTGCACAAAATAGTGTGAGTGTTACGAAATCATGAAATAGATGCACTGAGTGAGGTTATTGTTTGATAAATACATGATGTTAATTGAAAGCATGTTCTATGCATGAAACTAGCATATTATATGCAAGAGACAAAAACATATTCTATGCAAGAATTATAAACGATGTGCGGCACGCATGCAACAAAAGTGTATATGAAAATGTACATTCTATACAATAAGGGGGGAAAATATGTACTTTGGTGCCTCCGATTTACCTCTCAGAGGACTTTGCAACATGCTTAACTCAAAAAAGGTACACCCTGTTGGCGAGGAGTAACATCTGCATGAGAAACCACGTGTGCTACTTGGATTACCATTCTGACTGGAAGCAGGCTTGAACTCAAGGTTGAGGCACACTCATACTTTAGAGAAATGGCGAGGCCTCAGAAGGTGCACTTGGAATGCAGTCTCAGAATTTGCTGAAGTTGAAACATGCTAAGATGCTCTGCATTGTCCTTCTTTTCTTTTGCTTTGCAGTCCGAAACCCATGTAGCTTTAGATAGGTCCTGGTTCTGTTGTTCTCACATGACCTGGGTTGAACCCTGCAGTTTTATAAAAGAACAAATCCTGTTTTGCACATATGTGAAGAACGGCACAGCACTCCAAGCACAAAACGATTCTTTTTTGAAATTGAGAGTGAGAATGAGTTCTTAACCGGGTATTGAGCCTACGACTGACCACAGTCAAAACGAGTCAACAAAGGAAATACGAAGGTAAAACAACCTAAACACATCTATTGACACTCAAAATGACTCAAACAATAATCAAGACAAATAAAAACATACACACAACACTCAAATGTGTTCCAATAGCGAGAGACCTCTCAGTTCATGAGGAGCCAATTTCTCCGGGTATTGTTTCCCACCCTTTCTTATTTGTGATTCTCACATCACTCTGGCACTTAATCTCTGTTTCTTTGAAAAGCCCTTTCCTCACTTTTTCTCTAAACGCACATCTCTCTATTCTTCAATCTCTCTTATTTTTTATCCCTCCCTTGGGTGGTTGATGGATAAGCAGGAAGGATGTGGGCTCTTGCCCCTAGTATTCTACTAGATTCTCATTCTTTCGCTCACAATTAGTGAGCTCTCCCACAGAGGGGTTATGGTGCGACTATATGTGCAGCAGATCTGCAATTGACATCGGTTGATGATGCCCTTAGCTTAGCTTAACCGAGATGAATTACAGCATGTCCCACCAGCTAGGCATACAATTGATTGGTCTCACACACATTGCGTTTTCTATGCTCCAATTTTGGGTCAGACGCCAATTTGGGTGTGATCGTTCTAGAAGAGGGAAACGAATATCCAACTTCATTTTCAATCTGTGCTTCGCACTTGGCTTGATACCTCGCTGCTTGGAGGATATGAGAGCTTTTGGCCTTCTGCTATTAGCTTTAGTTGTGCCCTTTTTGGTGAACACATTGATAAAGGGGGAAAAGAAGGAAAACCTGATTTGACTGTGCCCCTAGTTCATCATCTTGACCATTTTTTGTTTTTTGGCTTTCTACTAAAACAATTTTGACCAATATGAGTTAGATTAACATACTTGTTCGATTTTCTGATTTGAAATCATGCAAGTCAGGTTGTGAGCACTGAAATTTTTCATTTTTTCGGGTCCAAGAAATGGTCCAGTTTTGGAAAAATAGAATAATTTTTGAGAGAATTAATCAACCTCATTAAAAATTCTCAAAAACTATTTTTGCAAATGGCCACTGCTCGACCAACACGGAATCTACTCTCGAGATGCACAACGTCAGATCTGAACTTTGAATCGTCTTCCAGCTGAATATTTCTAATGGAATAGGACAACCGAGTTTGAACGAAGATAAGCCAATTCGCACATGGATAGGATAGCCGAGTTGAACAAGGATAAGCCAATCAACATGGATGAGCCAAGCAAGCTGAAAATGGTTGGGGCCGGACTTCAGGATGAAGTTGCCTATGTATCCCAAACATGGGAATCAGGTCTGACGTAGTTCCGGGTTGAGGTTCACTTGGGTGTTAACACTCTCCTTTTACGCTCTAACTTTTGCCAAAGCTTCCCTTTCGGGTTTTCAACCTTGCGAGCTCTGTTTTTCTTTTCTTTTCAATTCATTTCTTTTCTTCTTTTCTTTTTTTCTTCTTTTCTTTTTTCATTTTTTTCATTTTTGTTCTTTCTTTTTTTTTTCCCTTGCTCTAAGTTTTGCTTGGGTCGCCCTTCCGGGTTTTCGGCCCAGCGAGCCTCTCGAGGGTAGAAAGGTTTAACTAGTCCATGTTGATCGGTTTTGAGATCTCGAAGCCATCCGAATCCAGTAGAATGGCTGTTGTTCGCTGATGATGTAGGAGCCCATCCAATCGGGCCTAAATTTGCCCCTAGTGTTGTGGATAAGAACTCGATTGTCCTTCAGCAAAACTTTCTTTTTTCAGCTGCTCGAATTTGGCTTTCTTGCCGATCTTCATTGGTTTACAGAATGACCCATCTTTGACTCTTCGAACACATTTGACCTTTTTGCCCCTAGTCCAAGGGATGCTTCTGATCTAGCTTTGCAAGCTTCCTTTGATAACATCTGATCTTCTTGATCTGACTTTCTTGCCCCTTGTTTGAGGGTTGCTTCAAATCTAGCCTGGCGGGCCATATTTGATGTCATACGACCTTATTGCCCCTAGTTCATGGGCTGCTTCAAATCTAGCCATGCAAGCCTCACATTATGGTTGACCGTTGAACATTCTGAATCCAAGTTCAAGGTTTGAAAACAAAGGAGTCGAGTCTTGAGGCCGAGAGCGATCCTATGCTGCACAATCCCAAGATCAATTCTATACATGTCTTCGTAGGACCATGCAAAACATTTTTTGAAATCTTTTAAGAAAGTGAGTAGTCGCTTGCGCTGAAGACAATACAGGACCAATCTGGATCAAGCTAGGATCCTTCTCAGCACTCACATTAACAAACATGATCTCATTCATTAAGGGCTTAGCACGCCTCTCTTCCTCTCAGTTGATCAAAGTTTTTTGCAAATCCCAAGGAATTCCTCCCTCTTTGTTTTCATCACAGTGTTAGAAAAGTTTTGAAAAGCTTAGGTCAATGCAATGATTTCAAGACACAGAAAAGTAGGTGAAAAGCACTGCCGTTTCATTAAAATCTTCTGGCACAACTTGCTTCAATGGCAGAAACAGACGCAAAAGAAAGGGTGTAAAAGACAAACACAAAACAAGCAAGTGATGCCCGAGGTAACACCCTCGAAATCACCCGACTCTAACACAACAGGACTGACTCGATACAACAAGACAGACCCGACTGACTCAGTACAAAAAGACTGACTCAATTTAATACAACAAGACGGACCTAATACCCAAGTTAGAAAGTAAAGTAAACAGCATTCGTAAAATGCTCAAAATAGTGCGTGCCATCCCCATATCTGGAGTAAAATGAGGTCCATCAGTAGGTGGTTCATTCCCCGATCACATAATCACATTATCCCCCAAGTTCACCGATCCAGTACCAATAGACTTTGCAGGACTTGGTGTGACGATGACCTCGTTATCAATCAGATCTTGTATTTCATGGTGAAGACAAAAACAAAGGTCAGTGCCATGACCGATTTGTTGATGGAAGGCACAGTACTTGGCTGGATCATGCTTAGCTGGAAGGGGATTTGGGAGAGGCCGAGGCTCAAGGGGTTTGAGATGGCCTTGCCTTATAAGGATTTGAAGAGCCTTGGATAAGGTCATGTAAAGCGGGGCGAAGACCTTTGGCCCCGAGGTTGATACTTCGAGGTTTGTGGAGTTATGGATGTACCAGCAAAGGGGTTGGCAGGTGTTGACTGGGTTTGATGATATCTTCCGAGCATAGGATTGAAGCTAAAAGGAGCGTTTCTGGTACAACAGCCCTTTTCCCGTCTTGCCTCTTGTTTCGAAATGGCCCGAACTTGAGTGGCAATAGTGTCATCCATAGTTTTTGCAACAACTGCGAGCACTTGTTGTCTGTTCAGTCCTTCAACCTTCAAAGCCTCAACAACCCACAGAAGGTGTTCATGGGGACCAATGCCTGCCCCTACCTTGTTCTTGTCATTTGCTTCCACTTTGCCAAGGGATTGGGTTGCCATATCAGAGCAGAGCCTAGTTGTTGTCGACATGTCATTGTCCAGACCTGAGATAACTTTAGGTTGGCCATTTTCAATTACAGCTTGCCCCAATATTGGAGAGCCTCTTGGCGTGAAATTTCTGTCATGTGATGTGGTCGATGATGGAGCCAATATCCCAAAGGCCAAATCTGCCACAGTTCTCTGAAGATCTTCAATCATTCTTATCAGCTCAGAAGCAGTGGGTTCACAGGTTCGAGATCATTGGGGTTCAAGTGCATCCATCATACATAAGTCTGTGCTTTCTGGAATGAACACCTTAGGCTTGGGTAGATGGGCCGGGGTGATGTATATGCTGGGGTTGTAGGTGGATGGGAGTGTATGGATTAGATTGAGATGTCAAGGTGACAGGTCAGTACTAGCCCGAGGTCTTTTTGGTGGAGCTATGGTCTCTTCGTCAATAAGATCCTGAATCTTATGACGGAGCGAATGCAACAGTTCGTATCATGACCATGTTGTTGATGATAGGCACAGTATTTAGCTGGGTCATATCTTGGTGGAAGCGGATTTGGAAGGGGTTGAGGTTCTAAGAGCTCTAGGTACCCTTCTTCTCGCAACATTTTCAAAGCTTGAGAGAGACTTAAGTAAAGAGGATGGAAATTTCAGGCTTGGGGCCGAGTTGAAGTGGTTGGCTTTTGGTCATTGAGGGAAGTGGTGATAGTGTCTACTTCTGAGCATTTTGCAGTTATGCTACCATCAGTAGTAGCATTGGAACTGTGAACAAAATTCTTCTTCAAAGGTTCATTATCTTCCGCAAAGATCCCTTGTCTGATGGCATCCTCGATTTGAACCCCCATTTCATGAAGGTCTGGAAAAGTAAACACAGGTAGAACGATCATCCTCTGTAGCAACTTGCCATGCAGATTCGGAACAATCATCTTCATTTGATCTTTATCAGAAGGCCTTGTAGTCACCATCGAGGCCTTTGCTCTCCATCTTGTCACGAACTCTGAGAAACCCTCATTTGGCTCTTGGCGGGTGACTTCGAGATCACGAGTTGTGACCTCGATCTGTGTGTTGTAGGAGTATTGAGCAATAAAGGCCTCAGCTAGCTCTTCCCAGTTCTGTTTCATAGAGTCCTCCAATTTAGCATACCAGATTACGGCTATCCCAGACATAGTTCGGCCGAAGAGAGACGACTTCTGGGTTGGGGTCAAACCCATTGGCCTCAGGATATCAGAAAATAGGCGGAGATGCACCATTGGGTCTCCAGAGCCATCGAAGCGGTCGATATGCGGCATTTTAAACCACTCCGGTAAGGTAACTGCAGATTCAGTATACCCGTCCTCCAAATCCAGGATAGAGTTCACTCATTGTGCTCGTATGAATAACTTCTCCAGTTTATTGACCTTAAGTGCAGTGGGTCAACCTCAAATTTAAACGAAGCTTCGGCTTGATAGACATGAGCTTTAAAGAATTGCTCTGGATTGGCTCCGCCAGATTACCCTGAGTCTCTTGGACATTAGCAGTATAGGCAATGGCTCCGGGTGTCGAGTTACCCATGGAAGGTGCATGAGATACATAAACCACAGGCGGTTGTGGCTGTTGTTGTTGTAGCCAGGCTATCACTTCGGCCTGACGAGCCGTGACTTCAGCCTGACGGACTGCGTCCTGCTGTAGCTCCTCGATTGTCTGTTGCAGGTGCTGTATCTGTTCTTCCACACTAGCTGGGGGATACTGAGCCATGGGAATGGGTGATTGATCTCGTGCTGAGCTGAATGCAGACAATTGTTCCCAAACCAGACTAAACCCGGGTGAACTGAGGGGTGACTGCTGTAGAAACTGCATTGGTGAATTCTGCCTGAACCTCCTTCATCTTGTAACTGGTGGGATTGAAACACAGGTTGCTTCTGAACCAATTCCGACCTGACAAAGTCTATCGACGCAAGTCCAAAGTACCGGGAGGATATTGGAGCCTTTTGAAGCTATGGTTTCAAGACTACCTTGCAAAAGAGAAAACAGACAGCATCTTAGCCTGATTTCACTAGAACAGATATGAGCATAGCTGAATGACTGTACTCTTTATTGAATTCTGCCCCGAAACAGATACCAATCTTGGCAACTGATATGCACACCGTTGTACAGTTTCACTGTAAAGCACATACCAATTAAAGAGAGTCGAAACACCCCTATGATGGGGTAGGGTTACCCTATCCTAGTTTCGTCAGGAGCTAGGGTTTCACTACGCACGCATGTGGTTTCATACAATCCTGCATTCGGGTGAGCAACCTGTCCTAGTTTGGAACAGTCTCTATGGCTTCCGATATGCAACTACGTCGATTGGTCAAAAAGGGTGCCTCAACAAGACCAAATAATATACCTCTCGCTCCAAACACCGAGAAATGAAAGGAGGATCAAACGGTATAGCGGTAGTCTAGATCCAAGGTTTGTGTTCCTATCATGGCAGAGCCCGCAACCGGTCATCCTTATGGCCAGCTTTTCCAAGCGAGCCTCTGGCAAACTGTTCAGGAATAGCAGATGGCAAACACAGTGACTTAGGCGCACCTATGCAAATGCAATGCAAAGAAACACATAAGTGTAAATAAAACAACATATCATGAGTTCGAGTCAAGTTCTCTAAATCCCCAGCAGAGTCGCCAGAAACTGTAGACTCGACTTTCTTCGTGCGCCACCCTTTTGGAGAGGCGCGAATTTGTCTCCTACAGTTCGGACTCCTGTCACAGTTCTGAATCTAATCTCACAAAGTGCAATGTGAGACTGATAAACACCAAAGAGTCCAATCCGGCAAATTATTTTGGAAAATCAGATTTTGAATCAAATAATGCCAAAACTGGACTGCTTTGCTAGATTATAGAGTCACCACCTAAATATTTTGTTTTGGGAAATTTAGGAAACCCTGACTCGTGCCAAAGGCCACGTGTCCATCATCACCAAAGTTGCCTCGGCTCGGGAACTTGGGTACGAAAGGGAAAGGTCCTGAAATGAGCACCCCCGCTCGCCCAATCAAAGATCGACCTCTACTAATCATGATATGTTGTTTTATAAACCTCATGTGTTCTTATCCGGTTATTAGCTAACTTTACTATGTGACGCACACAAGCAAGTATAGACTAAATCGCAAGACTTGGAACAAATCAACTCATGTTTGTTTTCGAAAATGGTTTGAAAGTGCCACTTGCAAGTGAGCTAAAGCACGGATTTGCCACCCTTGGGTGGGCTTAAAACATGATTTTGCCACTTCACAAAGTGGGCTTGAAACACACATTTATCGAATTGTTCCAATTCAAGCAATAAAGCCTTCATCCGCAGGCATTCATGCAGTTAATCACTTAAGCAAATAGCCTCATGGCAAGCATGCTATCATGGCAACACTCACACTCATGCAAAGATGCTAAAGCGTAAAACTTACAGTGTACTCCAAGCCAAAACAAAAGCTAGTTAGAAACAATGCATGATCCTAACTATGTTAGATGCCTAATGCAACACATGCAATATGCAACTAAATAGGCTCGGCTATCTAAGATGACATATGAATGTGACCATTTGATAACATGCTTTGAAACACGTATTCAAATAAGTATTGAAATACGATGCAGTTTGAATGATGCGCTGAGCCCCGTGCATGCAAGACAAAATGAATGATGTAAACATGCAGAGCATAAGGTATGCTAATCAAAATGTGCCCTAATTTAACCATCGAAAGCAATTAAGTAAAAGGGAGAAAGATGTGGGGTTGGAAGACATTCACACACACACGCACGCTTATTACAACATTATGCCCTCGCGAAGGAGGGTTCGAATGAATAAGCTAAGCTACACTACGCTAAGCTAATTATTACAAACCAACTAATTAACTATTCTAGCTAATTAATTATTACAACACAATTGAATAACTAGCTAACTACTCTAAGCTAGCTAAGATATTACAAAATGAATTAATTAGCTAAGCACATTAACTAACTAATTACAAAACCGGTAAATTAGCTAGAACTCACTAATAAATCAATTTAAACAGCCTCGAGGGATGAGGAGTGCGTGCATGCTCGGTTGCCTTCTTCCCAAAAATCCATTGCCTTCCCCCCTGTTGCCTCTGTTTGCACTCTCTGTGATCTCCGAACACTGCAGAAACTTCCAGATTGCTTCTGCTCCAACACATGAACACATTGGACAATCTTTGAACTAGTGGCCGGTCGGCTACTACAAGTGGCCGGTTGACTACCTCACCTGGCCGGTCGGCTAGTGCAAGTGGCCGGTCGGCCACCCATTTTTCCAAACTTCTGTTTTTGCTGCAACAGAGAACAACAGAGGCAAAGCAATGCATTTTTCAAGAAATGTGTGTACTGCCGCTCTCCTCATCATCTCTCAAGCTCAAAGGAGTACGACACTTGGCTTTCAAGCCACCAATCAAGCATTTTCATACATGATGGCCAAAGGACCAAGCTTGTACAGGCTTAATGAATGCGCACATAGGAATCAAAGGGCCATCACCCTATCATGCATGATCAAGGGTGACGACGACCAAGAAAGGTGACACATTTCATCACTTTGAGTATGAAACGTTCCACATTTCTTGTGTTTGGATTAACGTCTGATCCAAACACATGCAATGCAAATACAACATGCTTATCTTCGTCATGTTTTACTTGTCCAATTCTTGTTTACACATTTTACATTGCCAAGCCATTCTTTACTTGATTTGTCCAATGTGTGAGTTCTCTAGTGAGAGAGGGGTCAACCAAAGAATGGTTTAAGGCATGAGAGAGATCATTCTTTTGGCTAGAAGGAACCCTCAAAAGAGGGTTAAAGCCATTTGGGTGCAAACTCTATCAAGCTTAAACACAACCTTTAGGCCAACCAACCCTCAAAACAAATGGAAAAATGAAGAAATGAGGGAGGTTGTAGAATTTCAGTGCTGAAATGGCATGCTAAAGACCTCAAATGACGCAAACAAAGCATGCAAGACATGTTCAAAAGCCAAAGACATCAAAGCTAGTAAAGAGCATTACACAAGAGGCATGCAATACTAAGCTTAAATGACCAAACCAACTCTGGACAGATCTTAAACATGCCATAACAGTGGCTAAAATATGCTAAGATGGAAGCTCAAATGGCAAGAAAAACATGCTCGCATGTTAGGCCGCAAACAAGACATAAGGCATAACTCTCAAAAGCAATGAAAGAATGATATAAGTGAGAGTGTGATAGAGATATATGCACTGAAATTACATCTGAAATGATGCTCCAACATGCAAACATCTCATGCAAGACATGTTAGAGGCCTTAAAACACTAAGCCAGTGAAGGCACTTGCACTATAGCTATGCAATATATGGCTCATATGACCAAGACCACTCAAAACAAAGTTAAAGCATGTCAAAACATTAGCAAAAAAGTGCTGGAGTCAAGCTAACACAAGCTAGAATGATAGGCTAACTCATTAGGCATGCTAGGCTAGTAAGCATAATTACACTACAAGTGCAAGAAGCAAGCAACAAGTGCACCAACCAACCCAAAACAGAGTTGAAACATGTCAAAGTAGAGCCTAAAACATGCTTGGATTAAGCTACAAAAAGGTAGAAATACATGCTCACATGTTCGGCTATCTATACTTGCAAACAAGACACGAGGAGAGGAGGCCACCCCTTCCTATCTTGGACCTCAAAGCATAGTTTTTGCCATTGAAATAACTCTGATTTTCAGTGGTTAGAAAGGCCAGAAAGTTTGATTTAAAGGTAGCAAGAAATGGCACAAAAGGCTTCACAAGCCAAAGAACAAAAGAGGAGGAGCACCCCCCAACTCACCAAGGCTTAACTACCACTTTAAACCTCAAAACGAGAGTTTTTTACAGCTGAAAAACTAGGTTAAAATAGTACAAAAGGATAGCAATTAAATTATGCAAGACAAGTTTAAGAGGCAAGCCTTATACCGCTTGAAGCACAAGCACACTTTAGGCACAAATGAGGTACCAAATCAAGCTAAAATCACCTTCTAAAGCTCAAAGAAGGTCCCAAGGAATCTTAGCCCAATGGTGGTCAAGTTTGATCAAGGATGTCTAGGCAAACTAGAAGTGTTTCTCAACTTCTATGCACACTCTCTTCTTGTATGCGCAAAAGGGCAAGAGAGAGAGAACTCTAGAGAGAGAGGAATGTAGAGAGAGAGGATTTTTAGAGAGAGAGGCTCCCAAAATATGCTAACCTTCCAATATGAGAGATATGGCCTTCATCCATAGCAAAAAGAAAGCATTTGGTCGAAATATCTAAATTGGAATAGCTGGAGGTTGTGTAGAACAGCTAGAAGGAAAAGATCTGCAAAATATCTGAGTTTCGGACATTAGTGGCCGATCGACCACTTGTGGAGGCCGACCGGCCACCCCTAGTGGCCGACATCCCACATTTGTGGCCGATAGCAAAATTTTGCTCTCCAGGTCCAACTTCAAATGGGCATATCTCCTTCATCTGGACTCATTTTTAGGTCATTCTTGTGTCTAAATTGAAGCCCCTAGAAGTAAGCTTTCTAATGGAGGCAGCCTTACATCAACATTCCAAGTGTGGAAAAAGGTATGCTCATTTTAGTGAAAACTGCTCATTTTCAATCCTACTCAGATTCATGCCGAACTTCTCCCAAACTTGATTTCTTCTCTCTTCTCCTCTTTTCTTCAACCCCAAACCCCTACATAAGGTGTTTTGAAAGATTTTTCAAAAAGTTCACCTCTCTTTCATGCATTTCCACTTTGTCCTTGCTCGGTTTACCGAAAAGCGTAACATTTAACAAAATGCGAGCGTCGGAACATCGTAGGAACTCTTTGAAAAACTATTTTGAAAGAGTGGGTTTTAAGGTCTAAAATGTTTTGGTCCAAAAATGGGGTGTAAGGTTGGATTTGACGCTCTCCTTCCCGAAGAAATTGAACCCTTGCACTGCACACCTTTTATCACCAAGTAAGCCATCAGTGGCGCCCAAGTCTTAAGGGTGGGTCAAATATGGGGTGTCTACACCATGGCTCTTTGAAAACCTGCCATCATAGTGGCAACCCTTTCTTCACTTTGCGCCACTACGGGTTTGGGAGAGTTAGCTATTGGTGAGTTGAGTGAGTGAGAATGGATATGTGACTGGTGAGTGATTTGTGCTGGTGATAACTGTCTGGTTCTTCTCCTCCGTAGAACAGGTGGGAGACAGACTAACACTGGTTGACCGTCAACTATATCTTGAATTTTGCAAAGCCTACCAGAGTGAGTCCACAAAACTTGGGGGATATTAGGCCTCTTGGAAGCTATGATTGTAAGACTACTTAGCAAAAGAAATACAAAAAAGGAAAACAATAATAAAAAATTGGGCAGCACTTCGGCCGAATTGGCGACAAATATGATCACAGCTGAAAAACCATATTTCCCACTGAATTCTACCCCCACAAAATGATATCTGTACCACTGATATGAAGCATTCTTGTACAGTTTCACTGTAAAGATTTTGACATGATCTTGGGTTTTACTACTTTAAGCAAGTAGTTTCACAAAATCTTGCATACGGGTGAGCATTCTATCCTATGTTTAGAACAGTCACTATGGATTTTCTATATGCAGCTAGGCCGATTGGTCAAAAGGGGTACCTCGGCAAGATTACCTAATATACCTCTCACACCTAACATCGAGAAGTGAAAGGAGGATCAAGCGGTATGTCGGTAATCCAGATCCAAGGGTTGTGTTTCCAACATGGCAGAGCCCATGATCAACCAGCCTTTTGGCAAGCTTTTTTAGGCAAGTCGTCCATGAATAATAGATGGAAAACACAGTGACTTAAGAGCACCAATGCAAATGCAAATGCAATGCAATGCAAAGAACATATAAGTGTAGATAAAATTTCACATCATGAAGTTCGAGTCAAGTTCTCTAATATTCCCAGCAGAGTCACCAGAAGCTATAGCTTGCTTTTTGTGCTCCTCAGAGGGGTTTAGCCTCCTCGGATATGATAGCCCCACAGTTCGGACTCCCATGGTTTTGAATCTGGTTTAACAAGTGCAATGTGAAACAAAAAAAACACAAATGGAGTCCAAATTCAGCAAATCTTTGGAAAATCAAACGCCAAAAATGGATTGCATTGCCAGATTTCAAAGTCACCACCTAAATATTTTTGAAAAAATTAGGAAACCCGTGACTCGTGCCAAAGGCCACTTTTTCGTCATAACCAAAGTGTCTCGGCTTGGGAATTAGGTAAGAGAGGGGAAGGTCATGAATTGAGCGCCCCATTCACTTGATCGAAGATCGGCCTCTACTAATCATGATGAGATTTTTATATACATTATATGCTCTTGTTCCGATTATTATGCTAACATTACTATGTGAGGCACACAAGTATAGACTATTTCACCCACTTTGGAATGCTTTGATTTTATGGTTGTTTGAAAAGAATTTTGAATATGTGCTACTTGAAAAAGTGAGCTCATATATTAATCAAATTATCCCATCTTTAGCGAACTAGACTTCATCCATAGGCATTCAAAGAGATATATCAAATAAGCACTTGGCCTCATGGTAAATATGCTTGATATGGCAACACAAACACTCATACAATATGCTAAAGCAAGAAATGCCCACCTAGTACTCAATCGAGGCATGCCAAAATAAAAGAAAATAGTTTGAAAAATGCATGCTCTAATATGCAAGTGACTAATGCAATACATACAAAATGTAACTATGAGGTTTGGTTTATTTAACATGTCATATGACTCAACTCAGAGCATGCGGTAGTGCATGTATTCAATTAAGTAGGAAATGATAACAATGTTAGAATGACGAACTGAACTTGATGCATGAAAAAATGGATATTTTACACATGGTAATGCTATGAAATCAAAATATGATACTACATCCAGCCATCATAAGCAAGTAAATAAAAGTGAGAAAGAATGGGGGTTTGAAGACATGCACAATATTAGAAGTTTGCCCTCATACAAGAGGGTCTGAATAAATGTCCTAATTAACTAAATATTAGAACACCAAAATTAACTAAACTAACTAATTATTACAAATTCTAATGGAGCCACTAATTAAATACAACAAACTATTATTAAAGCATTAATTTAAAGGACTCTGGGAAGTAAAGCGTTGCATTCGGACAAACAAGAATATCCTCCCGGAAACCTCTTTGTTTTGCTGCCAGAATCTGTTTTGTTTGCAGTTAGAAAATTATTCTGTTTTTGCCTTAGTTTCTGCTCTGTTCTGCCACAAAAATGATACTACCTGCATAACAAAAGGTGGCTGGCCGACCTTGAGAAGTGGTCGGCCGGACAGAAAGGTGGCTGGCCGGCCACTGTTTTTGGGTTTTGCCCTGCTACCACAGAATTGAAACAGAGCAAAAACAAAGTGTTTCCAGGGGATGGGCCTCTCTTTATCATGAAACTGATCAAGGGTGGAGTAGACTCGATTCACAAACCATCAATTGTCGCAAATTTGTTGCGTGATGATTTATGAATCGATGGGACAAAAGCTCAATAAATGGAAATAAAAGACCAACAACACCTCCTCCTTATCATGGAGTTACCTCAAAGGAAGTGATAGACATTGCTTCTTGAATCATTGAACATCACTAAAGAGTATGTAATGAGTCAAGACGCAATAGGTTCAATATAACGTCCAATTAAACCCAACTCAATTTTATTACATTTTTTTTTTACCTCTTTTACACCAATTTTATTAGCCTCTTTTGCATTACCTTGCAATTTTTTTTATTTTTTATTTTTTATTTTTTCTTCATTTTGTCCAAGAGTGATAATTACGTCTACTAAGTGCAAAAAGTAATAAAGAAAAGTGTCAAACAAGAAGTTATGCTTAACATGAGAGAGATGCAATGCCTTGGTAATGAACGTCCGAAGAGATTAAACCATTAAGCATGTAAATTCTCTTTCTCATGCCTTAAGCAACAACCTAGTGTTTGAGACAACTCTTAATCAAAGAAAGCAAAGAAAGGAGGTGTGTTGCAGAGGTGATTATGCAAAGTCGATTATTACAAGTGTGAGTATATGTATGAAAATTATGAAAAGAGAGCTATCAACTTAAATAGATTGGTGTCTATGGCCTAAACAACCAAATCGATGAGGACTTACAACAATACAAGCATAGTACTCAAAGCATAAACTAAATAAACACACTAAACAATCCTTAATATCACAAAATAGTGCTGAAATTAGTTTGAAAAACTAGAAAAAGTAAACAAAAAAGGATGAGAACAAAGGTAGTAAGCAAGCCTAAGGAAGGGTGGGTAACCCATCCACTTTTTAGACCTTTAAATCACATATTTTAGCCTTTGAAAACTCTGAAAAATAGTATATAAATCAAAGAAACAAGTGTGAAGAACAAGGATATAAGCTATGGGATAAGGTTCAAGAAAGGGTGGTTAACCCCTCCACCTTTCATAGCTTTTAAATCACAAGTTTCAGCACTTAAATTCAGTCCAAAACCGAGTATAAACAACAAGAAAATGAGGAAAAGAGCAGTGTAAATAAAGGAGAAGATGGCAAAAGCTATACCTCTTGAAGATAAGATATTCTTTGGTTCACAAACCACAAAGTGATCACCCTCGAGAATTGAAATTTTGGCTCAATAATCTCAGGAAGAAGCTTGAAAATTTTGGTTTAGGAAGTGTATGCATAGTGTATGTATTGCAAGATAGAGATGGAGAGTGTTTGGCAAGTTTTTGTCTCTTGGCAAAATTTTCTAACCTAAAACCATGAGGGATGGTCAAGTACTTACAGAAAAATAGGTTCCCTTGTCGGAAATATCTATATTGAGCCAGCTGGTGCAAGGCATGCACATGGGGGGACAGTTGGTAGCAAAATATCTACTGGCCACTGGACATGGCCGACCGGCCATAAAGAGGGATGGTCGGCCAATAAAAATTGGCTTGCCAGCCACTTGTTGGCTAGCAAGCCTCTGAGTGGTCGGGCTAGAAAAAAAAAAGATTTTGGTACAAAGGGGGTGCAAGGTTTTAAGTTCTGAAACTCAAAACAAAAACTTCTTGCTGAAGAAATTGAACGGTTTGTATAGCATATTAATTCATCATCGAGTGTTCAACATGAGGCGCCCAAGTCTTAAGGGCGGTCAAAAATGGGGTGTCTACACAAGGCGAAGTCAAGTTGTGCAACCATGAAGGTGGCACAGTTATGAGGTTTGCATGAAGGCATTTATGGCACCTTTTAACAAATCGTATGCAATCATTCTCCGTGGTAGATCAGTAATACCCCTGTCTGAAGATCTTCCTTCCTAGCATAACTCCATTCACTTGAGCTCCACACTCTCCACCATGCACTGATTCCTTGATCCTTTCTCATTCTTTCACATCTGTACACATTATGCATCTCCAAGACCTCTTTTGTAAGCCTTCCCCTACGTAGGACGTACTAGGTGGCTAAATGTCAGATTGCTCTTTTGTCCTTTTTCCGTTGCCCATTGTGGATAATATTCATTTTCTATGAAATTAAAGATGTCATAGTACCAAGGATGTCCATCTTGGACTTCTTCCACTGTTGCAATCAATCAACTCGTAGGTTAGCGCATATCTCTACTCATTGATGATCAATCTCATTTTAACGCTTTCCAAGGCATCAACCATGGAAGATAAAGTAGCCAAGGCATCAGCGAACCAGTTATATTCTCTTATCATGTGAGTGAATGTAACTTTCTCAAACCTTGGTAGCAGACAATCCAGAGTTTGATAGTACACTTTCATCTTTTCTTCTTTGACTTTTCAATTCCCTCTTGCTTGTGAGACTACGAAGTTCAAGTTTGAGTCGCCGACAACTTCCAAATGCCTTGCCCTTAGTTCAAGGGTTGTTTCTAAACCGGCAATGCAAGCCTCATATTCCACTTAATTGTTTGAGACTTCAAAATGGAGCTTGAAAACCAAAGGCACATGTGACTTATCAGGGGCAATAAAAAGGACCCCTATTCCATAGCCAATTTCGTTTGAAGCCCTGTCAAAGCACAACTTCCAGGTTTCATCTAAAGATTTCATGATTTCCTCTTCTAGGAACAAAAATTCTGAGCTGCCCTCCTCACTAACTGGTTGATCTACCAAGAATTCTGTCATTGCTCTACCTTTCACTTATTTGCTGGTGATGTGCTTTAGATCAAACTTAGCCAACAACAACAACCAACATGCTAGCCTACTAGTTAGTGTAGGTTTTTCAAAGAGATATTTGATGGGGTCTAGTCTCGAAACCAACACCACTAGGCAAGAAGGTAATGTCGTAACTTTCTAGTGGCCCATACCAACGTGAGACAGGTCTTCTCTAGTAGTGTATACTGGGCTTCATAGTCTAACATCTTACTGAGGTAGTAGATGGCCTCTTCCGTCTTTGTCACTGATTCTTGGGCCAGCATACATCACATCATGAAATCTGTCATCGATAAATATAGAATCAAGGGTTTCCTAGGTTTTGGTGGTCACAATACTATTTTCTTCCCAATGGAACTTGGTTCCCTTCTTCAAAAGCTTAAATAGTGGTTCATATGTCGATGTCAACTTTGCAATGAATCGACTTATGAATTTCACCTTACCCAAAAAACTTCTCACCTTCTTTTCAATCCTTGGTAGAGGCATTTCTATAATAGATTGATCTGGGAAGGATCTACTTCTATGACTCTTTGCATGATAAAAAATCCCAATAGTTTCCTAGTTGTCACCCTAAATATTCATTTTTGTGGATTTGACCTCAATATGTACTCACGGATCCTTTCAAAGAGCTTCCCAGTGCAGTATAATGACCCTCTCTTTCTTTGGACGTGACAATCATACCATCCACATATACCTCTACTTCTTTGTGGATCATATCATGTAATAGAGTAACGGCAGCCCTCTGATAGGTAGCTCCAGCGTTTTTCAATCCAAATGGCATGACCCTGTTTCAATACATTCCCCATGGAGTAGTGAAAGTTGTCATTTTCCTATCTTCTGGTGCCATCATAATCTAATTGTACCCCAAAAATCCATCCATAAATGACAGAAGTGCGTGTTCTACTATGAAGTTTATTAACTTATCAATGTGTGGTAATAGGAAATCATTTCGTGGCTAGCCTTATTCAAATTCCTGAAGTCGACACAAACTCTGATTCTTCTATCTTTCTTTGGGACCAGAACTATGTTAGTTAACCATGTATGATATTCTGACACTATTAAGAATCTAATATTGATTTGTTTTGCTAGTTCCTCTTTAATCTTAAGTGCCCAATTGGAGCAGATCCTCCTTAACTTCTGCTTCACAGGTTTCGCTTTGGGGGTTGTAGACGCGCTCCCGGAGAACTCCCCGAGGGAACCTCATTTGGTTCTCTTGAGCTACTACAGTTCGAACTCAAATGTCACAGTTCTGAATCTAATCTTACAATGTGCGATGTAAGACCGATAAATCACCAAAGAGTCCAAATCCGACAAATTGTTTTGGAAAACTGATTTTTATAAAGAAGTGCCAAACATGGACTGCTTTGCCAGATATAGAGTCGCCACCTAAATATTTTATTTTTGGGGAATTTAGGAAACCCTGACTCGTGCCTAAGGCCACGTGTCCGTCATCACCAAAGTTTCCTCGGCTCGGGAACTTTGGTACGATTGGAGATGGTCATCTATGAGCATCCCTGCTCGCCTGATCAAAGATCGGCCTGTACTAAATATGATATTTTGTTTTTGAAAACACATGTGCTCTTATTCCGATTAATTAGCTAATCTTACTATGTGGTGCGCACAGCAAACAAGTATAGACTAGATCACCTAATTTGGAACAAAGCATTGCATATCCGTTTGTTTGGAAAATGGTTTGAAGTTTGTTACTCGCAAGTAGACTAAAATGCGGATGTCAATGAATTGTCCCAATTCAAGTAATCCAACCTTCACCCACAGGCATTCAGGCAGTTAATCACGTAAGCAGTTAGCCTCATGGCAAGCATGCTTTCATGGCAACATTAACACACATGCAGTATACTAAAGCGTAAACACTCACAGTGTACTCCGAGCCAAAACAAAGAACTAGTTAGAAATCATGCATGATCCTAGTTCATGTTAAAATGGCTAATGCAACGCATGCGAAATGCAACTAAGATAGGCTCGGCTATCCTAAAATGTCATGTGAAATGTAACTTCATAACATGCTGTTTTGAACACGTATTCAAGTAACGTATTGAAAATACAATGTAGTTAGTATGATGCGCCAAGCTCGGTGCATGTAATATAGATGAATGGATGCACGCATGCGAAGCATAAGGTATGCTAAATTAAATATGCTCTAAAACTAACCATCATAAGCGGTTAAGTAAAAGGGAGAAAGAAATGGGGGTTGGAAGACATGCATCACACACACGCACGCTTATTACAACAATGCGCCCTCTCGAGGGAGGGACCGAATGAGAAGCTAACTAGCTAATCTAAGCTAATTAAACTAATTATTACAACACAAATTAATTAACTAACCCTAGTTAACTAATTATTACAAAACGAATTGAATAGCTAGCGCATTAACTATTAAAGGTACAGACCAAAGCAAAACCTAGCTATCTAAGCATGGCAGCTAAGGAAAGCAGTAAATCAGGAGCCTCGGAGGGAGAGCAATGCATGCATGCCCGGTCGCCTCGTTCGGAAATCCAATGCGATGCCTCGATTTGCCTCTGTTTTCATTTGTTCTCAAAACTCTGCACCAAGCTCCAGAAAGATGAAACTCAACCTTAGGAATCCTGTGGAAGGGTGGCCGACCATTTTTGGTCTCTAGAAACACCTGCCGACCACTTTTGGTTGTTGAAAAACTAGAAAAGTGGTCGGCCAGCTACTTTTTCTGGCTGGCCGGTCAGTTGTTGCTGCTGAATCCCAATTTGCTGCAACAGAGAGCAAGAAAGGGCATGGCAATGTATTTGCAAGATATGTGTGCACAATCACCCTCCCTATCATGTGATGAACTCAAGGGGGTGTGGTTCTTGACCCTCGGGCCACCAATCGTGCATTTCCATGCATGATGGCTGAGAGGCGAAGTTGTACTAGTCAATATGAAAATGAATGCACAAGTAAACACATAAAGCCTAAAACTCTATCATGTGTGATCAAGAGCGTCGGCGACCTATGTAGACACCCCATTTTTGACCGTCCTCAAGACTTGGACGTCATCGTTTGAACACTCGATGATCATCCATGTTTGTGTTCGTTTTGAGTTCCCGGAGGTCTCGGTTGCGCGCCTTGCCTTAGGATCTCTCAACTTGACTATTTTGTGCTTGGCTGGACCAAGGACTTGTGGTTTTTGCACCTGAGGGTAGGAAGTGGCTTGTTGGCCACGCCCCTTAACCCACCGGCCATGGCCTAAGGGCACCGGCCTTGCTTTCTTGCCACCGGCCAAGTGTACTGGCCGATCGGCACTTTATTTAGTCAGCCGACCATGGTGTTGGTCGATCGGCCATTTTTTGCTGGCCAAACTTTGTTCATCTGCTTTATGCAGATATTTTGTGCCAGCTGGCACAGACCCTGTCCTCCATACATAACCTTTGTTTTAGCTTCTTGAGGAAGCTTGAACCTTTTGAACCTTTGCTCTAGCTTCTCCAAGAAGCTTGAACCTTTACTCTAGCTTCTCTAAGAAGCTTGAACCTTTTGCTCTAGCTTCTCCTAGAAGTTGAACCTTTGCTCTAGCTTCTCCGAGAAGCTTGAACCCTCTTGTTTCTCTATAAGAGAGGGCCTCCCTCTCCTTTAGAGAGGTTGAAAAATTTGTCTAAGGCACAAGAGATATATCTCTCTCTATATCTCTATATCTCTATATTTTGGGTTCAAAAGAGTGAGATTCTTGGCCCCTTTGCACACCACCTCACAACCACACACCTCCACCATTCATCTAAGGTTCTTGGAGGGTATTTTTAGAGGTTAAAGAGCTGGTTTTTGGTCCAAGAACCTGCTGGTTTTGCTGAGCTACAAGGGTAACTCCTTTTCCCTCTTTATTCCCCATTTTTGCACAAGATTTTAGCCTATCTTGCATGCTATTTTGAGCTTAGTGTATAACTGATAAAAGTTCTATTTTTTCATGCTTTTAATCTTTGTTTCAGATCACTTTTGTATTTGGGTTTGTTTACCCCCTCTTAGGCCTTGTTTGGCCTCATTTTTGTGCCTTTTTTTTGTGAGCTTCACGACCACCTTGTATTGGCCTTCTCACCACTGAAATCGAGAGGGATTTCAGTGGTGGGGATGGTGTTTTGAGGTCCTAAGAAGGAGAGGGCCATCCCCTCTCCTTTGTTGTCTTGTTTACTAGCATATTTGGCCTATCAAAGGAGCATATGTTTATATCATTTGGAGGCCTATTTCAGGCACTTTTTGGTGACTTTTGGGACCTGCCTAGCCTCTGTCCATGGCTGGTTTGGTCCCCTTTTGTTTGCCTCTTGCATGTGTAGAGTAATCCCTTTCATAGCTTATCAAAGTAGCACATCATTCTTGCATGTATTGGCAATGTTTCAGTGGGTTTTTGGCCATCATTTGGCATGCTATGAATCTTTTTTGGCTGGTTTGGTGGCCCCCTTACATGCTTCATAGGCTTGTAGTGTAAATCATGCTTACTAGCTCACATTGCATGTTGTTTTGGCCCTCTATTCTAGCACCTTTTGGCCACACTCCAAACATGTTTTGTTCATATTTTGGGCTTCCTTAGCTCTTTTTTTAGGCCTCTTGGTCGATTGGTGCTTGCCATGCATGGTTGTAGTGTAATAGCCTTGCTTACCTTTGAGTTTTAGGGTCCCTTGCATGTGTTGCTTGAGGCATTTTAGTGTTTTGGCATCATTGAATGTGATATTTCATAGTTTATAGGTGTGCCATATTCTCATGTTTATTATGCCTTCAATGTGTTTGAGAGTTGTGCTTTTATACCCCATTTGTGAGCCATTGCATGAGCTTCATTTTTGTGCACTTCAAGGCATCATCTTAGTCCATTTTGCCACTGTTTTGGGCCTGCATAGGGACTGTTTGGGGTTGGTTTTGTCATTCGAGCATTGCTTTGCATACCTCTAGTGTAATGTGCTTCACTAGTTCCGGTATTTGAGCCTTCCTACATGCATTGTATGAGTCGTTTGCATGATTAGGAATCATGTTGTATGTCATTTCAGAGCTGGAATATATACCATTATATGCCATACTTCATCTTTTCAATGCACTAGGAGAGTTGCATCTTGTGCTATGAGTTAGAGCCCTTGCACCTTGCATGTTTGCATGTGTTTTGTTGCCTCATTTCCATCATGTTTGGCCACTGATTTTGGCATGCTTGAGAGCTACCCATGTTAGTGTAAGTCCATCTCACCATGTTGTTGCATGCTTGTTTCATTTTGCATGTTGTTGCATGCTATACATGTTCACATGTTTAGGTTGTATGCCTATTGCCTATTGCCTATTGCATGCTTGTGTTGCTTTGTTAAGTTCATCATGCATGTATTACATTGGTCTAAGTATACTTGCCTTTGCATGTTATTAAATGTTAGCCTATTGACATGTTGTTGCATGTTCATCCATCTTGCATACTTGTTAAGTTACATGCTTGTTTACATGCTTGTCTTTGCATATTGTTATATGCTAGTTCCCTTGTATAGCATTGTTGCTTGCATGCTCATGTTGCATTAGTTTGCTTGCATGCTTAGGTTGCATAGCATTGTGTGCGCATCCCTTACCTCTTGAATCAATCATGATAGAGGTTGGGGGCCTTATGTGTTTTTGTGCATTTCATTTGATATCAAATTGCACACTTGGCGCCTTTGGCCATCATGCATTGAAATGCGTGATTGGTGGCCCGAGGGTCGAGAACCAAACCCCCTTGAGTTCATAGCATGATAGGGAGGGTGGTCGTGCATACATTGTCTTGTAAATTCCTTGCCATGCACTGTCTGTCCTCTGCTGCACCAAAAACAGAGTTCTGCAGGAACAGATGGCCGGTCGGCCCTCTTCAGTGCCGGCCGGCTACCAAAGTCCAGCCGATGGCCCCACTTTTGGTCGGTGACCACTTCCTAATGGCCGGCGGTCCTATCTTTTGGCCGGTGACATCCCACAATGCTCAGGGAGTAATTCAGAGGCATCTCAAGGATTTTCACAGTTCTCAAAGGTGTAGAACAGTGCAAATAGAGGCAACATGTGGCATGGCAATGGGTTTCCGAGCGAGGCGAATCGAGCATGCACACATTTGACCCTCTTCCTGAGGCAGCTTTACTGCTTTAATAGCTTAATTAATTTGTTAATTAATTAAGGTTTTGTAATATTTAATTAGCTAGAGTAGTTAATTATTTATTGGTTTGTATTATTCTTTCGGACCCTCCGAGAGAGGGCAATGTTGTAATAAGTGTGCGTGTGTGTGATGTATGTTTCCAACCCCACGTCTTTCTCCCTTTTATTTACCAGCTTGTGATGGTTAGTTTTAGGGCATGTTTCAATTAGCATCTATATATTTGCATGTTTGCATTCATTCATCTGTATTGCATGCACCAGGCTCGGCGCATCATGCTAACTACATTGTATTTCAATTCCAAGTTGTATACATGTATCGATTGTTGCATCTCATATGCCATCTTAGAATAGCCGAGCCTATTGTAGTTGCATTTTTGCATGTGTTGCATTAGGCATTCTTAGCATAATTAGGATTCATGCATGATTTCTAATTAGCTTCTTTCTTTGGCTTGGAGTACTCGGTGAGTGTTTATGCTTTAGCATCCTTGCATGCGTGTGAGTGACTGCCATGATAGCATGCTTACCATGAGGCTATTTGCTTATGTGATATAACTGCCTGAATGCCTGTGGGTGAAGGTTGGATTATCTGAATTGGAACAATTCATTGATTGCGAGTTTTAAGCCCACTAGATAGTGGCAAATCACCATGTTTTCTAAGCCCACTTGAGGGTGGCAAAATCCGCATTTTAGCCTACTTGTGAGTAGCAAACCGCTTTCAAAAACAAATATGAAATGTTTTGTTCCAACTCAGGCGATCCAGTCTATACTTGTATGCTGCGCGCATCACATAGTAATTCTAGGCTAATAAACCAGAATAAGAGCACATAATGTTTTCAAAACTCGATATCATGGTTAGTAGAGGCCGATCTTTGATCGCGCGAGCGGGGGTGCTCACGAAGTGACCTTCCCCAATCGTACCCAAGTTCCTGAGCCGAGGCAACTTTGGTGATGACGGACATGTGGCCTTAGGCAACGAGTCAGGGTTTCCTAAATTCCTCCAAAATAAAATATTTAGGTGGCGACTCTGTATCTGGCAAAGCAGTCCATGTTTGGCACTTCTTTCAAAAAAATCTGTTTTCAAAAATGATTTGCCGGATTTGGACTCTTTGATAATTCATCGGTCTCGCATTGCACTTTGCGGGATTAGATTCAGAACCGTGACATTTGAGTCCTGAACTGTAGTGAGCCCAATGAGCAAAATGGGATTCCCTCCCGGGACGTTCGGGGACGTCTACAACCTGGAATTAAGGCACGTTTCATCGCTTGAAGTATGAAACATCCCTCGTTTCCCGTGTTTGGACTAACGCCTATTCCAACCACAATGCAACACATAACATGGCATGCTCAATGCAATGTAATGCAACCTTAGAATGCAACTTGAATAACCTAACAAGGCTAATGGCATGCACAATGCATAATGCTAAGAACAACTAGCATGCACAATGCAAATATCAGTTAGCATGCACAATGCAATGATGTAACCTAAACATACACAATGCAAGGTATAAGGCATACACAATGCGATGAACATGACATATACAATGCGATGATCTACATGGCATACACAATGCAACTAGCAACCTAGCATACACAACACAAGGAATAACATGGCATACACAATGTTAAATGCTAAGAACTAGATGGCATACTCAATGCAAGGCAATCATAGGGTTCTTAACACAATGTAATGCATGCATGCACAATGCAATGCAACAAGGGCAACAATATGCAATACACCAAGCATGCAACAACATGCAAACCATATACTCAATGGACTTAAACCGAAAGGGTAGACCTCAATCATGCCCAAATCAGTGGCCATTGGTGATGAAATGAAGGCACATAAAGCAAGGCATGCATACACAATGCATTGGCCATCAAAGAGGCCAAAGAGCACAACTCTCAAGAGTGCTCAATGAGTGACAAAAGTGGAAGTGTAACAACACTAAGTGCACTAAAATGAAGCAAGAAATGATGCCAAATCATTCAAACAACATAAGCAAAGCATGCTAGGGTCCTAAGGCATGTAAGCTAGCAAAAAACAACACAAACGAGGCATGCCATACATGGCACAAATGCATGAACTAAGCATGGACAGAGCTCAAGTAGGTCAAAACAAGGGCCAAAGCATGCTGAGACGAGGGCTCAAAGGCCTAGGCATGCAAGCATACGAGCTAAGGCATAAGCTGGGCAACAGTGCATAACACTCAAAGGCACTTAAAGCATGATTGAGGTAAGAATATGGCAATGCTAAATGCTCTGAAATGTCATGTTAAGTGATGCCAAATCATGTACATGACACAAATGAGGCATGCAATGGTGCTCAAAGCTTGAGGCAAGCAAGAGCATTTGTACTACAAGTATACAAAACGTGAAGCATGTGACCAAGGCAATCCAAAATAGTCCTAGTACATGTTAGAATGAGTCTAAAACATGCATGGAAGTAGGCCAAAATATGCTAGCATGAAGGGCATGAAGCATGGTGAATGCAAGGCAAATAAGGTGGATTACACTACACCTATTAGGACCAAGCATGGGATGACTCGACCAATAAAAATCAGAGTTATATCATGGCAAAATAACCCCCAAAACACATTGAAATGATGGCTCACAAGGTAAGGCATGAAGGCATACACAATGGTTCATGTTAAGGCATAAAGGGGCCAACCCTCCAACGCATTGAATGAGCGAAAGATGCAAGTGTATGGCCATGAAACATGACTGAAATCACATAAAAAGTGATGTCAAATCACTGAAATAAGCCAAGTAATGCATGCTAGAGGATTCAATACACAAAGCTTACAAGCTAGATTGAACCAAAGCTACACAAAGCAAGTCATGGATGACCAATACAACTAAAATCAGATCTTAAACATGATAAAACATTAATGAAATCTTCTTTAAGCTAAGCCAAAAGTATGCTAAAATGACATGTTACAACATGATGCATGTTAGGCTATTTCATGGGATTGCACTACAAGTGCAAGAGGCATGCAAGGGCCAACCAAACCAAACCTAAACAGAGGTATGACATGGTAAAAAATCACCAAAGACATGCTGAAATGGACTCAAACCAAGCTAAAATGGCATGCTACTTCATGAGGCATACAAAGCTAGTTTAAGGGATTTACACTACAAGTGTATTAGGCATGCAAGAGCCAACCAAACCAGCCTAAAACAGATCTAAGGCATGTTAAAACAACACCAAAAATCCACTGAGATGGCTCCAAAACAAGCTAGAAAGACATGCTCAAACATGAGGCATACAAGACTAGATTGTGTGATTTACACTACAAGTGTATAAGGCATGCATGGAATGACAAAACCAAGCAAAAAAAGTGGTATGCCTCAGCAAAATAACCACAAATACAAGCTAAGATGTGGCCAACAAACACTGTAAAGATGCTCAAACATGAGGCTAATTAAGGCATGTATTGAAGATGCAAGGGAAGGGGATGGCCCTCCCCTTTCTAGGACCTTAAAAAACCATCCCCACCACTGAAATCCAGTGAGAAGTCCAATACAAGGTGGTCCCAAAGCTCACAAAAAAGGCTAAAAAATAAGGCCAAACAAGGCCTAAGAGGGGGTAAACAACCCCAAACACAAAAGTAATCTTAAACAAACTTTTTAACCATGCAAAAGCAAAACTTTTATCAGTTATAAGTCAAGCTTAAAACAGCATTCAAGATAGGCTAAAAGCTTAAGCAAGAAAGGGGGATTTAAAGGTCAAAACCTCACCCATGAAGACCCTCTTTATAACTGCAACTCCAGCAGGTTTTTTGAACTCAAGACAACCCGAGAACACCAAAATTAGCCCCTAAGCACCTCAGTAGCAAAAGGGTGGTGTTTGAGTGTGTGTTTGTGTGTTAAACTAAGACAAATCTACACTTTTGAACACAAAAATGAAAAACAAGAGTGATATAGAGACAAAGCTATATCTCACTCTCTTAGGGCAATTCTCTGAACCTGGAGGAGGGAGGAGGAGCCTCCCTCTTATAGAAGAGGAAAGCCAAAGCTTCTTGGAGAAGCTAAGCTTGAATGACATCCCTCCAGCTGTGCCAGCTGTCCCAAAATATCTCCAAAAAGGTGCCAAAAAGTAGCCGACCACTTGAAGTGGTCGGCCTGCTAGTTTAAGTGGTCGGCCAACCACTTTAGGTGGTCAACCAGAGCAAAAACTAGTCGGCCAAGGGTGGGAGAGGTCAACACACTAAATGCAAGGTGGTGGTATGGTGGCCGACCAGAAAAGATGGTCCAAAGACCAAGAAAGCCAGTTGTCTGACAAGAAAACTGGCTGGCAGAAGGAAAAGTGGTCGGCCAGAAGAAATACTGGTCTCCCACCCTTGTGCCACCTTCCAAACAAGGAAAGCAAGGTTTATACCAAAAACAAACCAAAGCGGATGCAAGACGAGAAATTGGGAGGCGAAATACGCGGCCAAAAGCCCCGAAAACTAGCTGACGAGCATCAAAAGTGGTATGCAACCACAAAAGTGGTCTCCTGGACCATAGTGTTCCTCTAGGCAGAGGCAACAAGGTGTGGTTCAAAAACCACACCAAACGGAGAATGTTAAACGGTCCCGAGACAAGGCGAGCGGCCAAAGGCTCCAAAAACCGGAAACTAGTCTCCAAACGGGAAAAGTGGCCTACGACCACGCAAAGTAGTCTACAACCGCAGAGAGATTGTCTACAAGACCACTCCCTCCCTCCGAGAAGGGAAAACAAGACTTGGTCCTCAAACGGAGCCAAAGCACAAAGAGTTCCAAGGCTCGGAGGCAAGGCTCTCAGCCAAAACTCCAAAACCTCAGAACGAGCACATCATGCACCATCACCGAGCGCTCAATCGATGACGTCTGAGTCTTAAGGTCGGTCAAAAATGGGGTGTCTACAGGGGTCTAAGGGGACTTTATATTGTACAGTCTTGAAGATCGATTCCAGGCATGTCTTTATAAGACCACACAAAAACATCTTTGAATTCTTTTAAAAGTGTGACCAAGCATTCACGCTCCTCTAGAGACAACGTCGACCTAATCTGGACCATGCGGGGATCTTTCCCATTGTCTAAGTTCATTGAAATTATCTCGTTCATGACAGGTTTCGCTCGTTTTTCCTCTTTCCATTCAATTAAGTCATTTATGCATTGAGGAATTTCTTCCTCAAAGTTGTTTTCATCTTTAATTTCAAAATTAGTGCAATTAATACTATTAACTAATGGCATTACGAAGTACTCAGAATCACTCATTATTTCATTAATCAGAGCTGGGGGACTTACACCTAACTCAAACTTAAAATAAATGGAAAATTTAGACTCAACATCTACCCTTGGACTTATAACTTCCAAGTCACCTGACATGTCAGAATCTGACAAGCCAGATTCTGAGCCACTTGAGTTACCACTAGACTCGTTGTTAGATTTATAAACAGTACATTTTTCGATGAACCAGTTTTGTGCTTGACCCTCCATTACATCCATTATGTATTTGGCTTCATCCTTTTCCAAAGCTCCATTTTCTAGCATCATCATGTAATTGAAATCCCCCAAGCCAATGTAACCAGTCTCAGTACTCAAGCCAATCTCAATATCAGCCCCAGTCAGATTGTCTATCTAGTCGTCACTCCCATCACTTGAATTGATGTATCTGTTCTGTCCAACGTCTATGTCCAGGTCTATGTATTCTTCACCAATATCCACGAGTTCCTGATCAAAGAAAATTTTTGAATTCTGGATACCTTTCCATTGTTGTATGGTCAACCCAAGGTTCAAGGAACCAAAAAATAGAAAATCCTCTCATTTCCTAACAAAATGCCTGTTGAGTGTTCTTTGAATGGGTTTGTACTTCAACATATACTTTCTACATTCCCTTTTCGCCCTTGACTTGTCTTATTCTTCGGTTGCCTTTGCTATCAAATTTTCTTTTGTTAGTTGGTACCCTAGTCCAAAGGTGAATTAGTAGCTATTGATTCTTGGCACCTTTGTAATTTCTTGTTAATCATTCTTTCCTAGACCAAAACTAGGGATGTACCCGTGCTTGTTCATCATTAGAATAGAGGGTGTGCCAACATATTAGTCCTTCTCCAGTGCTATAATGGATTGTACGAATCGAGCTTCTGCTAAATTGAAACCATAAATGAGACATCTTCATCACTGTGATGAATTTCAAGTACAGGAGTGATTATATTGGGACGTGGACATACAAAAGTATCACCATTCAAAGTAATTACATGATCTCCTCTAACATACTTGATTATTTAATGAACGATCGAAGGTACAACTTGGAGTTAGTGCATCAGCGACTTTCTTAGAAGCATGTTGAACATGGCTGGGACGTCCATGACATGGAATTCCACATCGTGCTCATTCGGCCTGAGCTCAATCCTTAGTTTCATTGTTCCCAAAACTTCCCACTAACTGTTATCATAAGCATTGACAACCTGCGTGATTACAGTGTAATCTTTACGCCTTAACCCTAGAGTATATGCAGTCCTGGCCGGGCACACATTTATGGTAGATCCATTGTCAGCTAGCACCATCAGTACCCACTTCTCCTGATACTTTAATGACACGTAAAGGGGTTTATAGTGAGTTTCCCCTTCAGGTGGAAAATCTTTGTTAGAGAAAGTGATGGCCAGGTTCTTTTAATGGGTGAGAGTAATGTCACCAACTATTCCAGAGTGGTGCTTATGGACAATTTGGCTTTGTTCAGTGCAATCAACATGTCTGGTGGTGTTCATAGGAGGCCATGAGAAGACCCCAAATGAAGATATGCACCTAAATTGTTTTTAGCTACTAAAGCACAAAATCCTCCTCATGCCCTTTTCCTTTTCCTCTGGATGTTTTTAGAGCTTCACCTTGTTCAAGGAAAGCGAGTTTGAAATGTCGTCCCCTACGTCGAATGTGATTTACTTCATCCACATCCGAAGTGTATGACTTAATATTTCCCCATGTTTTATTGGCGTAAGCTAGGCGAAGGCCTTCATCTTCCTACCATATGCCTTCTTTTATTTGGGTTACCCCCTCTATTTGAACCAAGCAATCATCAATCATTGGAGTGCTGGTTTGCTCCTCACCATCCAAGGACATCTTTTGAAGCAACCTGGTCAGATCCCCTAATTCCTTCTATTGAGACATGGTTTGATGGCTGATGAGACCGGTAGAACTTGATTGAGTATGAAACACAGTAAATTAGCTTGGAGAGTTCCTTTGTTAGGAATGGCAGTTGAGAACACAATCTTGAGAAGTATACAGATGAAACCTAGTCAAAATCTATTCAATCTTACCCTGGGATCTTAAGATCATCATCATCATTAATTAGGTGATGGTTTCCCAATCAAGGAAGCTTGAGGAATTTTCAAATTCTTACTAGAATGATCCATAAACAATTGCCTTTCCATTATGCATCGCTTGTCAAAAGAAATTGCCCAATTTTTATTTTAAAAGTATATGATCAAATTAAAACTTCCTCTTTTTTTTTTTTCTTTCTAAAGGTTTTGAGGGGTTCAGATTTTATCTCAAGGAGTCAATCATACAATCATCTTTTACTCAAATGCCTTCTAAAGAAATTCAAAATTTTATTTGGGAGTGAAAGATTCGGTCGTCATCTCTTTATCTAACACTTTTTCATAAAATCAAAATTCCCTCTAAAGTCAATAACTTAAAGATTTTTTTCCAATCAAAAGCTTTCCATTATTTCTAAAATTCTATTCAGATTTTATTTTTCAAAATTCTTTCCCCCAAAGGAGGTTCAGATTTTATTCCAAGTGTTCAATCAAATAATTTTCTTTTTTGTCAAATACCTTTTCAGTGAATTGTGAAAAGGCTTTCAAAATGGAAGAATTGGTCACCACTTCCTCACCTACCATTTTTCCCTAAAATTTGAAATCCTTCCCAAAGTCAATAACTTAAAAATTCTCATTCAATCAAACACATTCCATAATCTCCAAGGCTCTACTTAAATTGGAAAGTTTTTTTTTTTTTTTTCTTTTTTCTTAAAGTTATTCTTTGATCATATATTTTCTTGGGGATTTCTACTTAAATTGTGAAAAGGCAATCATTTTTAATTGATCACTAAGGTAGGAATTCAAATTCAAAACCCAAATCCTTTAAATTGAGAAAGTATTCTCTAATTTACCATTGATTGTTCAAGTCATAATTACGATCGAATCATTGCCTAAATTGAGCTCTCCAAATTTTGGATTTGAATCACTGTCCCAAAATAAACTCAGATTGCCCCAAAATCAATTCACTGTCTAATCAAACCCCAGATCTTGGAATCAAATCACTTCCTTTTTGATCATTGATCCCTGGAGTCAGATCAAATCATATCAATACAAGACAAGATACCACATAAGCACATAATTTGCATTCATGTTTATTTGGGAGTAGGGTTGCCCTGTCCTGATTTTGAAATGGGATCTAACATTCACTAAATCACACAATAAGGCAACAATACATTCCTGGAAAGGAGGATATCCTATCCTAGTTTAGAAAGTGCTAAGGCTTTCTATATGCAAAAGGTAGGTTTAGTCAAGAGGGTACATCAATTATGACTATCAGTATACCTCTCATACCATCTTGGAGTACAAGGAGATGATCGAATATTACTAATAGCATAATATGACACTTCCTTGTTCACATAATATAGCCCGTGAATAGTGTCTAGGATATTATGCGGCGCATCTAGTTTTTTTATTCTAAGCCCACAATGATGCAATGCAAATTAATAATTAACCAATAATCTCATAAAATACAATTTTTCAAGCCAAGATAACTTAAGTCCCCAGCAGAGTCGCCAACTGTGGGCGCCGTGCCTTTTTCGAGTCTAAGGCCTATTTCCCACATCAACTCGCTTTGACCAACCAAAAGTTGCCATTTAATTTTTAAAGGGGAATTAAGAAACCTTTAATAATGAAAACTAAGCCAAGAGCCAGTCCATCACAACCAAGAAAATTTCGGGTTCAGGAGCTTAGCTGCAAAAGGCGAAGGTCATTGAATGATAGCACTCCCTTTTGCCCAATCTGAAGATTGGCCTCTACTAACTTTCTATTTTATTATTTTAGTGGTTCATTATTCATACAACTCATTTTAAACCCTGAAACCCTTCACTAACCTAAAACTATGTGATTGGAATAAAATGAAATTTATTTACTTTAAATTAAGAGAATAAAGTCATATTTACCTAAAATGATGGGTTTTTTTTTTTTAAAAAAAAGTTGGATTCTATGAACCCATGGCCATTAACTCAACCAAAAATAAATAATTTTCATAAAAAGCATTCAAAGCATACAATTTTGGAAGAAAAAGCATATCGACTTGGATTATTGAAAATGCAATGCAACAAGACACAAGCATATGCTGTGGAGGAATAGAGGACTTACCTGGTTACACACTTTCAACATTTTACATGCAATACTTTTAAAATAAACATGACCTAAATATGCAACTAATCATACAAAATGTGAACCTAGGCCCGATTTAAGGATTCTAACATGATTTAATACGCAAGAAGACAAATAACACATGAAATAATGCAGAAATAATATACATGAAGCTTAAGCCAGGCCATATGCGTGAAGAGATAAAGACTAAGACAACCTAAGCATGTTGCTCTAAAGAAAATAAATGAAACATGCAAAATAAGGCAAGAAACAATCTAAGCTAAGCACCTTACATGATCAGATGATATGCTAGCACCCTACAAATGATTAAATATTGAAAAATGGAAAAAAGAGTACTGAAATATAAAAAGGCAAAGTTGTTTTACCTGTTGGTTTGGATAAACCAAAGCAAACGCGAAGAAGATGCAAAGAAAGCTCGAGTTCCTAGCTTGCAAGCCTCCCTCAAGTTTAGATTCTGATTATAGTTCATGTTCTTCAAGCCTTAGAATGTCTTCAGAGGTTTAGAGTTGCTTTGGGTGTACTATTTTCGGAGTCAAGGCAAAAAGGGGAGAGAAAATTGGTGTTTGACTTTCAGATCCTCGCAAAAGCTCTCAAATTCTTAGCCTTTTGAAAGGGAGGAGGAGGAGCTCCTTATGTAGGCAGAGGGGAAGGTTTAGGAGCCCTTCTTAGGTTCCATGGCTTTCTCCCTCTGCTTTTCTCTAAAAATGCACCAAGATTTAGTTACCAAAAAAAACTTTGTTGTGTACACTCACAAACCTTGTGCTCATGCACAACGATTGTGCGCACTCGCAACTAATGTGTGCATGCACATTTTTCCTTGGTACATGTGTCATGCATGCATGCATAAGTGCGGTGTCCTATCCCCTTCACTTGCTTGTGGCCCAAGTAAGGCTGAATTACCTTATGCTCAATATTTTTGATAAAACTTGTCACTAATTTTGAAAAATATATTTGATCAAAGTACAATTGGGCCTCTCTCCCTCCCTTTCTCAGGGTTAAAGAAGTTGGTTTTTGGCTAAAACCAGGTCCAGGGATAAAATGGTCATCTTTGCAAAATTTTGATTTTTCGTAAAAATAGGTTTATAGAGAAACTCTAAACAATTTTAAATATTCCAAAGATGAAGTAATTACCGTTTCATCATTGGGAGGCTTCCAAGCGCCTGAAGTCTTAGAGTCAGTCAAACTAAGGTGTCTATAGCTAGGCCTTCCTTCCAAGAGTGTTCGCCCCAAGTGGAGTTTCATTAGTTTGCTAGCAATCTATGTTTACTCGGCTTTGTTTTGCCAAGTTCAATGCTTTTCTCCAAGTTTTTCATGGGAGGCACAAAAAGTTTTCTTGCCCGTCGACCGAACACCATTACATGATTGCACTCTATGGTTGCTCGGCCTTGCATCACTTATTTCCATGTATTCTCTCTAAGTCTTTCTGCCCCTAGATGAGCAACAGGTCCGTAGCTAAGCAAAGATGTTCGTTTGGTCTTACTAAGCTTCAAGCCATGGAAAATTTTGAGTAAAAGAAAATCTTTTACGCCTCCGACAAAGCAAAGGCGTTGTGGCGGAGCAGACTGTCTGTTTGGTCAGACTAGGCTTTGTGCCTTGGAAAAATTGAGTAAAAGATAATTGTTTATGCCTCTGGCTTAGCAGAGGCTTCCTGGCCGAGCAGGCTATCTATTCAGTCAGACTTGGCTCTGTGCCTTGGAAAATTTCAAGTAGAAGAAAATCTTTTATGCCCTATGATTGACCAAAGGCTCCATGGTCGAGCAGATCGTTTGTTCAATCAGACCAAACTTTGTGCCTTGAAAAAATTGAGTAGAAGAAAATCTTCTATGCCTCCAACCAAATAGAGACTCTGTGGTCGAGCAAGCTATCTATTCAATTAGACCAAGCTTTGTCCCTTAGAAAGTTTCGAGTAAAAGAAATCTTTTGTGCCCGTCGGCTGAATAGAGGCTCCGTAGCTGAGCAAACCATATGGTCGGTCAGACAAAGCTTTGTGCCTTGAAAAATTTTGAGTAGAAAAAAATCTTTTATGCCCTTGATTGAGCAGAGGCTCCCTGGCCAAGCGAACTGTCTGTTAAGTCAGACTAGGCTTCGTACCTTGAAAAATTTTCAGTAGAAGAAAATCTTCTATGCCCCTCAGTCGCAAAGGTTCCGTGGCTGAGTAAACTATTTGTTTAGTCAAACTACGATTCGTAATTTGAAAAATTTTGAGTAAGGAAAATCTTCTATGCCCTTTGATAGAGTAGAGGCTCCATGGCTGAGCAAAGCATCTGTTTGGTCAGACTAGGTTTCATGCCTTGAAAAATTTCAAGTAGAAAAAAATCTTTTATGTCCCCTAGCCGAGCAGACCGTCTATGTTTTCAAACCAGGCTTTGTGCCTTGTAAAAAGAAAATGCTCTTAATTAGATCTGGTCAAGCATTACGTTGCTTAGCTATTACTTGATTCGGTCAAGTTTGATTTAGTTAACTCATTGGAGTGTGTAACTCAACTCTTCACTAAACGTGAGTAATGAACATGGACCATGCTATCAAATAACGATACTTGGCATAAATTCCACCAAGTTATACTACTTGTTGCCTTACTCGCAAAGGGCTGAGCATCTGGACTGAGGCATAGGTTAACACCCATGGCCAATATGCTCTATTGATGAGTACTAGTTTCCACTAAGCTATACCACTTGGCATTTGTCTTCTCGTCGGAGTGTACAGGAAATGAGGCTGGGAATGGTTCCGTGTAGCTGATCCATTCATTTGAGCAATAATTTCCACCAAGCTATACCACTTGGCACCCATCTCCTCGACAGAGTGTACGAGAAAATGAGGCTATGAATGGTTCCCAGAGCCCATTTACTCATTCGAGCAATTTAACTTTGAGAGGTAGTGAAGACATGTTTTTTTTCAAGTCTTGAAGTCCATCCAACCTTTTTCAAATCTGGATCTTCTTCATTGTCTGGACTAATTGACATAGCCTCTTAAAATGAGATGGCCCTGTGGATCTCTCCCCAAATTGTGTTGTTCTTTTGGAGGCCAGTCATCAATGAATTGCACTAGTGAACAATTCTTGGGGGGGGGGGGGGGGGGGGGGTGGTCTATTATGACTTTGGATGGAGGTTGCTCCAATTCTTTCGTCAAAAATTTCTTCCACGTTTTGCTCGGTGCATTGCTCTAACTGAAAGGCTAAGCTTCCGAGCTTGAGGTCGGCCTTTTGCCATGTCCCTAGGTCGAGCCAAGATATTGCTTGACTGATTCGAGGGGACTTACTTCTTACCCAATGGAGGGTGAGTGTAGCTGGTTTTTCGAGCTTCTCGGAGCGGTTTAGTCTCTTCGGATGCGATTCCCAATAGTTTGGACTCTCATGGTTCTGAATCTGGTTTCACAAGTGCAATGTGAAACAAAAAAAAAAAAAACAAATGGAAGTCCAAATCCAGAAAATCTTAGAAAATTCATTAATCATTAGAGATGCCAGAAATGAACTACATTGCCAAATTTTAGAGTCGCCACCTAATATTTTGGAAAAATTAGGAAACCCGTGACTTGTGCCGAAGCCCACTTGTCCGTCATAACCAAAGTTGTCTTGGCTCAGGAACTTAGGTATGAGAGGGGGAGATCTTGAATTGAGCACCCCACTCACCCGATCAAAGATCGACCTCTACTTAATCATGATGTTAATCTTATAGACATTTTATGCTCATGTTCTTATTTATTCATAATGCTAACATTACTATGTGAAACAAACAAGTATAGACCATGTCACTTACTTTAGAAGGTTTTGATCTTATGAGATTCTGAAAGAGTTTGGAATATATGCAACTCAATGAAAAAATGAGCTCATATGTAGAACAATCAAAGTCATTCCAACTTAGGCAACATAGCCTCCATCCACAGGCATTCATAGAATTATTTCAAGTAAGCAAGTAGCCTCATGGTAGTATGCTCAACGTGGTAACACAAACACATATATAATATGCTAAAGCGAAAAAATGCTCACCCAGTACTTAACCATGGCAAGCTGCCAAAGAAAAGAAGATAGTTAGAAAAAATGCATAATCCTAATATGCAAAATGGCTAATGCAACTAATAAATTCGACTACTAACATGACATATGAAGCAAC
The DNA here is from genome assembly GCA_030407325.1 of Camellia japonica. NCBI lineage: Eukaryota > Viridiplantae > Streptophyta > Magnoliopsida > Ericales > Theaceae > Camellia > Camellia japonica. The sequence continues at coordinate 128,886,510 of JAPPVO010000036.1, read as the reverse complement.
TCAAAGCATGAGGTAACACACATAATCATTTAGGAATTCATAAGAGCATTATGCATGATAAGCTATGCAAAAATGGATGCGAAGCATGGGAATGATAAAGGAAAACATGATGCTTTGTACAACCACAGTAAGCATGTAAATAAAAAAAGAGAAAGAAATGGGGGTTAGAAGACATACATCAAATGTTACAAATTTGCCCTCTTACAAGAGGGTTTAATTATTACATCACCGAATGAACAATTACCTAACTATTACATTTACAAATATTACAACAATAAATATTAAAAACGAACATGAATCACATGTGCGCCAATGAGAACATCCCTCAAAAACTGCTATGTCTGCCTTTGGGAAAATTGCCATGTCTTAACCTCAGCCACTGCTCTATGTTTCAGCAACTGCACTTTGTTTCCTTACTTTGAAGCCCGACCGGCCCATAGTGAAGCCCGATCGGGTCTATTCAAAAACAGCCGTGCCCCATTTTTCGGTAAAAGAACCTGTTTTGTGCACTGAGGTAAAAATAGTGTAGACAAAGCATTTTAAGGAGATGTTTATCCTTTCTGCCCTTCTATATCATGAAGATACTCAACGGAGGAGTAGATTCACTTCTCATTTCATCAACCAACGCAAGGTTGTTGCATGATGATTTAGAGGCGATAGGAAAAGGGCTTTACTAAAAAAAAAAAAAACTCTTTAACTCACCTCCTTTCTATTATGAAATGACTTCAAGGAAGAGATGGACGTGCTTTATAAACTATCAAACATCATAAGATATTATTTGATCATTATAGAAACGACTAAGACTAAGAAAACTACAACAACTCAAAAATTGTTGTAAACTCTTCTTCCTACTCATGGAATAAGGATGAAACATCCATTTCCATGCTTCAAAGTGGAACTAGAAGAGAGTTTTCAACACTTTTCGAAAAAGAGCTCTATATGAGCAACAATAGGAATAAGAGAGAAAATAAAAAAGCAAGCTATCTATCAAAGCTTAAACACACAACTCGTCAAAGTTGTTGACAACTCCTATTTTGCTCATGGAATAAGGATGAGACACCCATTTCCATATTTTGAAAATGATCGGAAAGAGAGTTTTTCAACACTTTGACACGGAAGCTATCACCTAGCTTCGAGGTTAACAAGAATAATATGAAAGCGAAAAGTTTACAACTAGTATCAAACTTGTGGCAGAGCGGCCAACCTTTAAACCCCCTATGGTCACAAGGTTCCAATATACTTTAAGGAAAACTATAAAAATAAAAGAAATACTATAAACTCAAATGGATAGGCTGCTACGTCCTAAACACACCCAATCCTTGAAGACTTACAACAACTCAATTATAATATTCAAAGCATAAACTAAAGCATTAAATAGCCCACAAATACCCAAGAAGAAGAAGAAGAAGAAGAAGAAGAAGAAGAAGAAGAAGAAGAAGAAGAAGAAAAGAAATACTTTCAACTCAAATGGATAGGCTACTACGTCCTAAACACACCCAATCCTTGAGGACTTATAACAACACAATTATAAGATTCAAAGCATAAACTAAAGCATTAAACAGCCCACAAATACCAAAAAATAGTGGTAAAACTAATAGAAAGCAAGGAAGAAAGTAAAGAACAAGTTATTATGATTATGCCTAAGCCCCTCCACTTTTTGTAGCTTTTAATCACATATTTCAGCCTTCCAAAATAGTTCAAAAGAGTATACAAAGCAAGAAAAAGAGAGAAGGAAATTGAAGGAGAAGTAAGGAAGAAGATGCAAAATTATACCTCTTGAAAAGAGAGGTAAGTTCTTAGTTAACAAACTTGATTCTAAACATCCTTAACAAACTTGATTCTAAACACCCTTAAGCTTCTGAAATATGGTTTGAAATTTCAATAAAAAAACTTCAAGAACTAGCTTTAATGGTGTATGTATTGTGTATGTATAGTTCAAGAAGATTTAAGGATCAAGGAAGCAAGGAGGATGGTTTTAGCTCTCACTATCCTTCAAGGCCTTTAGGAAAATTTTCTAACCCTCAATTTTGAAGGGAGAGGCTCTATTTATAGAATTTGAGGCATTTTAGTTGTAAATATCTTCAAAAAAAGCCAGCTGGTGGATTCTCGCTAGATATTTTGTTTATGGTTAATGAGACCTGGCCAAATCCCAAAACACACGCCTGGGTCAAATGACCCACGGCCAGGCCTAAAAATCCCTCCTGGTATCCTGCTAGTTAGTGTAGGTTTGGAGGAATGCTTTGAAAATCAGATTTTAAGGTCTAAAATAGTTTAGCCAAAATAGGGCATAAGGTTTGGGATTAGAGCTTGAGTCCAAATTTCTTCGCTGAGAATTCAAAAGATTGCACAGTATAACTTTCATCATCGGGTGTTCGAAATGAATCACCTAACTTTTAAGGGCAATAAAAAATGGGGTGTCTATATTTGCCCCTCTTTGACAGAACTCGGTACGTCATGAAATGACGTTAGTGAATGTCAAACCCTAAAGACGACCCATTTGACGAGGCTATAAGACTTGGGCAAACAAACAAAATGCAAAATGTAGTTGGTTAAACTTGAAAGTTGCATACGTATCCTTTTGCAAGGAATCAAACTAACGTAGTTCAGGAGCAAGATACAAAATGATATTCAATACAATGCAACAATCGAAACCACGAACGAGCATACTACCCAAAAATCATAAAGATGAAAGGGGGGCACGCCAAACTACGCATCACATAGAAATGATGAAAAGACATAGATCAAACTACGCCTCACGTGGAAAGAGTGAGAGACATAAGACAAACTACGCCCTGTTCAAAAAGGCTGATACATACAAACCAAACTACGCCTCGCGCAGAAAGGGTGATAGATGCAAGCGAAACTACGCCTCGCACAGAAAGGGTGAAAGATGCAAGCCAAACTACACTTGGTAAGACAGGGTGAAAGAGGCAAGCTAAACTACGCTTTGTGTAGAAAGGGTAAAGATTCAAGCCAAACTATGCATCATGTAGAAAGGGTGAAAGATGTAAGACAAACTACGCCTTGCACAGAAAGGGTGAAAGATGCAAGCCAAACTATGCCTCACGCAAAAAGAGTGAAAGAAGCAAGCCAAACTGCGCCTCGTATAGAAAGGGTGAAAGATGCAATGATGATGAAAACAAAAAAAGCGTAGATGTGCTTTACCGCGAAGAGGGTGAAAGCTATGCTGGGGGTTAATGCTCTTCGAACATTAAAGTGGAAAACTCAATGCATGGTTGTCACGACCCGAACCCGCCCCCATGGGTTAAGGACATAACCGACCAGTAATCATGAGATTACCTACGGCCTCAAACCAAACTAACCGTATTTTAACAGAGTTAATGGGGGCCAAACGGAAGCAATTTAAAACTTTGTCCATGGAGCTGTGCTTACATGCACGTTATAATATTCCAGACACAAATATGTTAACAACTCACATCAAAAAATACAGTAACAAAAGGTTCTGTACAAACAGGATCATTAGTTTAAGTCACTCCCGTCAAAACTGTACGCAACAGATATAGAGTCCCCGCCAACATAACAAAATATAAATACCAAACAAAAGGGCGAAGACGAGTCTCGTGCATGAGACGTAGGGGCAGACTCTCAAAAACTTGGTTGTTCCACAATGGCTTCACTGGGGCTGGGTCTGCACCTCTCTTAGCTCACCTACAAACACATGAATGAGCGTGAGCGAAAGCCCAGTGAATAATATCAACTAAGAAGATACAACAATATGCAGAACAACATATTCTGATGGCCTTGGGCCCAATTCATATTTCTATTTAACATATATACACAATTTAAGTCAAGTGACTGTGGTTCCAAACATACTGGCCTTTGGCCCATTTATCTTTCCATAACAAACTGGCCCTTGGCCCATTCAGACTTTCGTTCATGTCAAAATGGCCCCTGGCCCATTCATTCATGTCAAAACGGCCTCTGGCCCATTCATTCTATTATTCAAATCGAACTGTTATTCGTGTCAAACTATTACTTATATCAAACTATCATTCGTGTCAAACTATTATTTATGTCAAACTATCATTCGTGTCAAACTGGCCTTTGGCCTACTCAAGTGACAGACTGGCCTTTGGCCCATCTAATGACAAACTGGTCATTGGCCCATTCAGACTTTCATTCATGACAGAACGGCCTCTGGCCCATTCATTCATGTCAAAACGGCCTTTGGCCCATTCATTTGTGTCAAAACGGCCTTCGGCCCACTCATTCATGTCGAAACGACCTTCGGTCCATTTATTCATGTCAAAACGACCTTCGGTCCATTCGTTTATGTCAAAACGACCTTCGGTCCATTCATTTGTGCCAAACGACCTTCGGTCCATTCATTTATGTCAAAACGACCTTCGGTCCATTCATTTATGCCAAAACGACCTTCGGTCCATTCATTTATGTCAAAACGACATTCGGTCCATTCAATTATGCGAAAACGACCTTCGGTCCATTCAATTACGTCAAAACGACCTTCGGTCCATATTTATATCAAACTGGCTCATAGGCCTTTCACATCAAACTGTGTCCACCATTCAAATTAATGAACTTTACAAAACTTACATAGAAGTAGCCATTGGACAATAACATATGTCAGATATTACTCACAGTGATCGGTTGGTTGAATTGCCCTGGAGCTTGACCCTACATATCACATAACACATATGGGTCACAAATAATTCAATCCGTTCTTTAATTCACATATTCCTCTTTAGGCTTCATTCTTATTTCCTTAACTCAATTACAATGCTCAATGTATGCCTAAGAGTGCTTAGAAGTGAAAGGGAACGGAAAACGGAACACATAATGCATTTTCAAAATTTCAGAAAACAGGGTCCCCGCTCGAGCGTGAAATACCCCGCTCGAGCGGACCCTTAAGGCCTGCAAAAGTACTGGTTGCATGAAAAATACACTCGAGCGTTAAATATAGCGCTCGAGCAGAAGGCCTGCCTACAAAGCTCCCCTGCTCGAGCGTGAAATACCCCACTCGAGCGGACAACAAGTCTGCAAAAAGTACTGGGAGCACGTATTTCCCGCTCGAGCGGACATCAAAATTCTGGATTTCCCAGATTGTGTTCTTGAGCTTCATCTTGATGTTCAAAGGTTCCAAATGCATGATTTTGGCTCAATTTTCACATATACACACTCTAACATGGTATAAACACCAAATTATAACATAATGAAACTCAATTTCACAATTAAATCACATGCATGGCTCAATTTAACTCAAACCCATCACCAACATACTAGATTCAAACATGCAAGACTCAAACTCCCATGATTTACACTTGCATGTGAAATATACATAACATCTTCAACTCAATTGGTGAGGAGGTGATCAAATACATGGTCAATAATCAAAACTCAACATGGATTACATACTTTAAGCTCAAACATGGAGATTCATGGCAATTTCTTACATGCATGTGTTCTAAGACTTCAAATGCAACATAATCAATCTAACTCATGCTCTTGACCAGTAATCAAATTTGAATTCACAAGATGGTAACTTAAAATTTATGAATTCATTTACCTAGGAGCTCAATCTTCACAATTATGGCCAAGTCTTGCACCTAGCCTTCCCAATTCACAATTTACAAGCCAAAATACACCAAGATGCCTCCTTTCCCTCTCAATGTCGGCTCTCTCTCTATTCCAACACACAAAATTTGGTTTTGGGCTCAAATGTACAAATTGAGTGTATATGGCCTCTCACATAAAGTCCCACTAACCATTATTTAATATTATTAAATAATTGGGCACTAAATTCATCAATTTAATCGATTTAATCTGACCCGAATCAATTTTCAATTAAATTCCACCGTAGGCTCTAAAAATTATGCCAATCACAATGGCGTAATCAATTTTGGGTTCTGTGGCCGATAAGGACTCCAATTTAATTTCCGAAGTGAAAAAATCAAATAGATATTCCTACGGTGAATAGATAGAAATTCAAAACCACGTATTTTCACATAATGGTGCACAAAATCATATCAAAACACATAATCACATTCATATTAAGGACCAATTAACATATTACTGAACAGGGGTATCACAGTCTTCCCCCCTTTAGGAAGTTTAGTCCTCCAAACTTAATTTACCTTTAGTCGAAACAATTCAGAACATTTTTCATTCAACGGTTCCAATCCTTTTGATAGTTACCTGCTTAGTCTCAAAATCAAGCAACACTCTGTTCTCAATCAGTCAAAGACTCAACTTTTCCTCCATACAAGACTTGTATGGTGTCACACCAAATCTAGAGTGTAGGTTGTGGTTGTAAGCAAAGTCTGCCAACAATGGATAAATCTCCCAAACTCCCCGAAAAATCTACTGCACATATTTGGAGCATTTCTCCCAAAAGTTCTTTATAATTATACATCGATTTTCGGATGGAAAGCAGCGCCGAATCATAATTTAGTCCCCATTGGCTCTTGAAGGCTTGTCAGAATCCAAACACATTTTAGGGTTTCTGTCTAAACAATAGATATTGGGACCCCATGCAAACAAGCAACCTTATTGATGTAATAGCGGCTAATCTACAAGCATTATACAAAAATTTCACAGGGAGGAAACGAGCAATTTAGTAATCCCATACACAAAAATTCAAACGGGACTTATGCCTTGGGTGTCCGAGGTAGTCTCACAATGAAATTCATAGTTACATATTCCCATTTCCATTCCGAAATAGACAGAGGTTGCAGTAGTTCCGCCAATAACTGTTATTCAACTCTGATTTGTTGGCACTGAAAACATTTAGACACAATTTCAACAATTTCCTTCTCCACAATAGGTCGCTAACATATTTATTTCAAAAGCCAACTAACTTTACCATAGGAGTTCGGTCTATTCCCTTGTCACAAAAGTTCGATTCATTCTCCAACAATTCCGCAATTCATAATCCGATTTGGTATTTAATTCAGTTTCTCATCACAGTTATTCAAGGTTAATCAAAAGTCTTCAGGAATTTAAAGTGAATCCGAGCACAAATCCCCAAGTCAACAAGGATAACAACGAAACAACCCACCACACGACATACGTAACTCATGTATCCCCATAGTACTAATTGTAAAGTACAATAACACTGACGCATTCCATTTCTAACATAATACATGTTCCCTCAATCATCCTATAGTTTACAATTCGGTTTAATATTCAATTCCTGGTTCCATCGAGTCTCTCCACATCATCTAATAGTTGTCCAAAGCATAAGACAATTTATGCATTAATCCCCATGACGTCAAGGGTAATATCAAAACAATCAATTACATGTCAAACACAATTTACACATCTTCGAATAATCAGGGTTTCTCAAAGCTTCTTGGATGTTAAAACATCTACATAATACCAAAGGATGACATTCTGAACAAAACAAAGGAATAATCGTCTCGGAATCAAAGCACACCCGTTCACGACCGTCGGTGGCCGACTCGAGATCGATTAGACAAACCCACCCATACAAAACCGTCGGTGGCAAAAAAGATTTCTCAACAAAGGTGCTACATAGGCTTAACATCCCCTAGCACGAAAGGACGTCTTAAGAATGTCATCAAAACAAACACAATACCACTTACTATAACCCGATTTCCCGAAATCCGATAATGCCGAAGCAAACACATGAAACATATTCTGATTAGTCGAGGATAAATATTCAGTACGGTTCACAATCAAATCAATTTGTTGTCATCGGTTTCCATAGCGTCAAACGGGCAAGAATATGACAACACACCAGCATTGTTCCTTAAGACACCCAATCATGGGATTTGTACAATTCTATTCATTTATAACACATGTGTCCCAAATAGTTGAAGGTTGGTCCTTAACAGTGTTCATGGTTAGATCAATCTGTTGATAGCCCACAAAAGGTCTTTCAATTGAGTCAAGTATTCCAAGTGGATTCAAGTTTTGGGTCTATCAGTTTTCCTGCCAAGAATAAGCTGGCCATTTATTTACAGACAATTCTTAATCCCCTTTTTCAAAATCAACCCAGATAGGGGTCCTTATCAAATCAATCCAAGCAAAGGTCTTGTCAGATTAAATCAACAAAGGTTCCATCAAATTATATCCAATGAGGGTTCTATCAGGTCAAATCAGACAAAGGTTCTATCGGACCGAATCAGATAAAAGTTTTCTCAAATGGAGTACATTCAGTTCTGTGAGGCTCACTTCGTTTGTTTAGGCACACGGCTGATAGTTTCACAACTGTCCTAAGTTTATCAATTCTCAAAGTCATATCAGAATTATTCATCACAACTATTCATATCAAAGCATTTCAAGTCATGTACACTATGTCATTGACTACATAAATTCAGGGGTAGTTGCATAAACATGCAGTTATTCAGATCAGGAGGTATGTACCATAATCAATACAGCAATTCCCAAACAAGTCTCATATACAAGCACATGGTGCACAGTAACACATTAAATAGAGTTCCTCGGTTGTACATAACATAGGGTCTGTTACACAAAAGTTCCAAATTAGTCACAAAATGTAGGTTTATGAGTCGAGCCCAGTATAGTCACATAATCCAGTCAATTTTCTACCAATCAAAATGCATGGTCTCACAATTATTGAGTTTATCATTTAGGATGCTCAACTTCGTCACACAATCACAAAGTCATAATTCTGGTGGTTTAGTCATGGAGGACAGTAGTATAACAAATCGCCCTGAGCATAGGTTTAGATGTACATGCGCATGTACAGAGTTAATCGATATCCCAATACGTATTTCACAAATTTCTCAAATGGAGTATATACATTTAAGGGATACGGTCTCGATCTTGTGGGTTTAACCAATTTAAATACACATGCAGCAGATACGAAAGAACATGCCTATCCGAATCAATTAATATCCCAAGCAAAGATGTACACATGTACTAATTCAGAATCAATCAACACATAAGCATTCGTTTATAACAGTACAGATACCTGGGATAACGGTTACAGCATTCTGGGTACTTCCTGGGACAAGTGCAATTACTCTATCTTGAGCAGCAATTCCTACCTTTGGTACGAATCCAACTGAGGCAGAAGATTTATTCACATTTGTTCAGTTTGAGGACAGTTCCTTACCATATGGTCCATTTTACCACACCTATAACAAACCCCAAAAATCCGATAACAACTCCTCGGTGTTTCTTACACTTTTGGTGGCAAAGGTTCTTGCCGTAGCGACAACTGGCATTGTTGTCTCAAGATCTCTGCCATCCCTTGTACTATTCTTTCCGGACTATTAAGTCAGGCTGTGAAAGAGTCTGCCAACTCGTATGCCCTCACTGTATTCACGTTCTGCACAAATTCTTATTAAGCCTTGCCAAATACTGGGGTGCCCAATACAAAAATAAACACAGATACACATGGGTACACTCGCACATAGGCACATTATTATATTCTCATTTTATGTATCGTCAAGGCACAACTAATCACATACGTAACAAATGATTGCATACTTATCAGATATCGCATGCTGAACAATTACTAAGTAATTATATACTCAAATCATGTTCATATTTCACATAGATACCCATTTGCAGAATCGAATGCACATATGCAACTTTTCATGATTCATATGTTCATGTATGTGCATTATAACAAAACAAACTTGTTGTACACATTAGCGTAACAGTTCATATCTCAAATTCAAATCATGTGGGGTACTTCCTTTAGCATAACATATCATGTTGGTCAAGCATATCAAGTTCCGTAATGGAACCTCTGGCACTGGTAACATATCTCATACATAGGCCACGGTATTGTTTCCCCCGAGCGAGGGCCTGTACCACGGTATTATTTCCCCCAGGCTAGGGCCTCATGACCATAAGCCACAGTATTATATCCCCTAGGCGAGGGCCTCTGCTAAGGATACCACAATTACGTTCAAAGAAAATTTGGACAATCATCCGTTCATACAAAACATAGCATTTCAGGGAACTTGTCATTTCATATCATCAAAAAAATAATTAAAGTTAAACATGACTTTACAGAGTTATTACTCACCATCCGATTAAACTTGCATTATACTTTATACAAAAGATTCACAAGTATGCATATACCAGAGAGCATACATATTCAAATGGTAATTCACAGATCTATAGCACATAACTGTTCATATCGAAACACTTAAGCAAATTCTTGATGCCTTCAGATTCAAATTTATAACATGAATGCATCTTAATTATTTTCTAGACGCTTATTGCTCTTTTGGACAAGTGTGTGAGTTATTAACTTGTGCTCTGATACCACTCTGTCACGACCCGAACCCGCCCCCATGGGTTAAGGACGTAACCGGCCAGTAATCGTGAGATTACCTACGGCCTCAAACCAAACTAACCGTATTTTAACAGAGTTAATGGGGGCCAAACGGAAGCAATTTAAAACTTTGTCCATGGAGTTGTGCTTACATGCACGTCATAATATTCCAGACACAAATATGTTAACAACTCATATCAGAAAATACAGTAACAAAAGGTTCTGTACAGACAGAGATCATTAGTCTAAGTCACCCCCGTCAAAACTGTACGCAACAGATACAGAGTCCCCGCCAACATGACAAAATATAAATACCAAACAAAAGGGCGAAGACGAGTCTCGTGCGTGAGACGTAGGGGCTGACTCTCAAAAACTTGGTTGTTCCACAATGGCTTCACTGGGGCTGGGTCTGCACCTCTCTTAGCTCACCTACAAACACATGAATGAGCGTGAGCGAAAGCCCAGTGAATAATATCAACTAAGAAGATACAACAATATGCAGAACAACATATTCTGATGGCCTTGGGCCCAATTCATATTTCTATTTAACATATATACACAATTTAAGTCAAGTGACTGTGGTTCCAAACATACTGGCCTTTGGCCCATTTATCTTTCCATAACAAACTGGCCCTTGGCCCATTCAGACTTTCGTTCATGTCAAAATGGCCCCTGGCCCATTCATTCATGTCAAAACGGCCTCTGGCCCATTCATTCTATTATTCAAATCGAACTGTTATTCGTGTCAAACTATTACTTATATCAAACTATCATTCGTGTCTGTAGACGTCCCCGAACGTCCCGGGAAGGGAGTCCCGTTTTGTTCGTCTGTGGGTTTACTACAGTTCAGGACTCAAATTGTCACGGTTCTTAATCTGAACCAAAGAGTCCAAATCCGGCAAATCGTTTTGAGAAAAACAGATTTTGAAAGAAGTGCCAAACATGGACTGCTTTGCCAGATACAAAGTCGCCACCTAAATATTTTTTAATGGGGGAATTTAGGAAACCCTGACTCGTTCGCCTAAGGCCACGTGTCCGTCATCACCAAAGTTGCCTCGGCTCGGGAGCTTGGGTACGATTGGGGAAGGTCAGCTATGAGCACCCCTCTCGTCCGATCAAAGATCGGCCTCTACTAACCGTGATATCTTGTTTTGAAAACATTATGCATTCTTATTCCAGTTAATTAGCCAGAATCACTATGTGATGCGCACAACACAAAAGTATAGACTAGATTGCCTAATTTGGAATAAAGCATTACATATCCGTTTGTTTGGAAAACGCTTTGGAATTTGCTACTCGCAAGTAGGCTAAAACACGGATTTCAATGAGTTGTTCCAACTTAAACAATCCAACCTTCACCCACAGGCATTCAGGCAGTTAATCAAATAAGCATTTAGCCGCATGGTAAGCATGTTAACATTTACACTCATGCGAGATGCTAAAGCATAAATACTTACATCGTACTCCGAGCCAAAACAAAGGACATGTTAGCAATCATGCATGATCCAAGTCCATGTCAAATGGCTAATGCAACGCATACAGAATGTCACTAGAATAGACTCGGCTAATCCTAGGAATGACAGGTGAAGATGCACAAGTAGCATGTATTCAAGTTAGATTTGAAATACCTATGCAATTAGTATGGTGCGCCGAGCCCGATGCATGCAATACTGATGAATGATGCACGCGTGCATAGCATAAGGTATGCTAAATTAAACATGGCCTAATACTAACCATCAAAGCAGGTAAGTAAAAGGGAGAAAGAAGTGGGGGTTGGAAGACATGCACACACGCACCCACACTTATTACAAATTTACCCTCGCTCGGAGGGACCGAAAGAATAATACAATTAATTAACCTACAAGCTAATTAATTATTACAGACCAATTAATTAATTTACAAATTAACTAATCTAATTTAAGCAATAAGCAGCCTTGAGAAGCGGGTCCAATGCATGCGCGCTCGGTTCTGCTCGGAAGGCCACTGCGATGCACAAGATGCCTCTGCTTTGGCTGTTATCCTTCTTTGGAGACTGCACAAGTCCTAGGATATGCTCTCTGCACACTGTGGAACACCACCGGCTAGGAGGAATGGCCACCGGCTACAAATTGAGTTATCGGCCGCTGATGGATGGCCGGCCGGCCAAATCTTCCTGCAGAATCTGTGTTGACAGCAACAGAGGGCAAAACAAAGCATGGCAATGCATTTCAAGTAATGTATGCACCAACCACACCCCTTATCATGTGTATGACTCAAAGGAGGATGGGCCTCGATTCTCGGACCACCAATCGCGCATTTTCGTGCATGATGGCCCAAAGAATCAAGTGTGCATCTTGATATGGAATGCAATGCACATAATCAAACAAAGGGGCTCAACCTCTATCATACTCAACTCAAGAGACAAAGCATGCATGCCAATGCAATGCAATCCTAATCATGTGAACTAACATGCAACATGGCAATGCAATGTGTATATGCAAGCATGCAAGCAAACATACAAGGTGAGCATGCAAACAAGCAAAGGGGATGGACTTAAACTAATTTAGGCAGCCCTCAAACAAGTCTAAAACAGTGGCCAATGCTATGGAAATGAGGGCCAACACATACACACACATGTACATGTTGATGGGCCAACACTTAAGCATAAAGGAACAACTTTTAAGCGCACTTAAAGAGACTAAACATAGAAAAATAGCATGCATGGAAAGCTCTGAAAATCATGTTAATGATGGTGCCAAACCAATTAATCAAAGCAAGCAAAGCATGCAATAATGGTCCAAGATTCAAGGCAAGCCCAAGGGGACTTAAACCAAGGCTAAGTCAACCAAGCCTCACAAGGCTAAGGGGACTTAAAACAGGTCCAATGCAGACCTAAGCGATGCTAAGAATGCATTTAGATGGCATCTAAGTGGTCTAAATGTGCAAGCATACAAAGAAGCACGTTCATGGGGCATAAGGCAACAGCCTTTTAACACATTGAAGGAGCATCAAATGCAAACATATAGGCATGTTATAAGGACTGAAATAACATGGTAAGTGGTTCCAAACCACTGGAATAATGCAAGTAATGCATACTAGAGGGGCCAATGCTTAAGGCATACAAGAGGGATTACATGGTGGCTATACAAAGCAAAGCATGGATGACCCAAACAACCAAAAACAGTCCTCAAGCACACTAAAACATGCATATATGCTTCACAAAGCTTGGCCAAAATACATGAGTATGGTAGTCTAAATGCTATGCATGTATTAAGGCAAATCATGGCATTACAAGGCATGTATGCTAAGCAAGCATGGTGTACCAAAACCAACTCAAAATAGTGCTAAATCATGACATAATAAGCACAAAAAACAGCTAAGGCATGGTCAACATACACTTAAATTAGATGCTCCCTCAAGAGGCAAAAATAGCCCTTTTCAAGGACAACAAGGAGAGGGGATGGCCCTCTCCTTCTTGGGACCTCAAGGCACCATCATCACCTCTGAAATCCCTCAAGATTTCAGTGGTGAGGAGGCCCAAACACAATGGTCCCGGAGCTCAACCAAAATGGCACAAAACAAAGGCCAAACAAGCCGTAAGAGGGGTCAAACAGCCCCAAAGCTTAAAACACTCTTAACAAACTATTTAAAGCCCTTAAAAATAGAACTTTTATATGTTATACACAAAGCTTAAAAAAGGTTGCAAGATAGGTAAATAAGCTATGCAAAAATGGGGGAAAAAGGGTAAGATTGTTACCCTTGAAGACCTCCTTCACAAACAATGGCCCAGCAGCTTCCTTAAGCTTGAATCAACTCCAAAACTTCAAGAACAACTCCTTAGTACCTCAGTAGCCAATGGAAGGTGTAAGTCTAGGTGTTTGTGTGCAAATCTAAGACTAAAACACCTTAAGGCAAGAGGAGAGGGAAATATAGAGATAGGATAGAGATACTATGACCTAACCCTAAAATCAGAGCTCCTCTGGCTTTTTTTTTGCTAACCCTAATGGAGGGAGAGAAGACCTCCTCTTATAGAGCTCAATCTTGTAAGCTTACAAGACAAGCTAACTAAGAGGGAGATCCCTCCATACACGTGTATGGAGGGGAGCCAAATGCATGCCAACTACACAAAAATATCTGCAAAAGCAGATGCACAGTAGTTGGCCGGCCAAAAATGCAATTGACCAAGAAAAGATAGCCGGCCGGCCATCTATTGTGCCGGCCGGCCAAACATTTGGCCGGTGGCAACAAGACACAGCCGGTGGCCTCAATCCATGGCCGGTGGAGTGTGGGGATGTCCTACAAGCCATTCCCTGCCCCTCCAAGGCAAAACACAAGTGTTTGGTGCAAAACCAAACACAAAACCGTCGAGCCGAGAGATCCTGAGGCAAGGCGCGTAGCCGAGACCTCCGGAACTCAAGACAAACACAAACATGGATGATCACCGAGTGTTCAAACGGTGACGTCCAAGTCTTGAGGATGGTCAAAAATGGGGTGTCTACAGTTGCCCCTCTTTGACAGAACTTGAAAGTCATAACAATGACGAGAGTGATTGTCAAAGGCTAGAGACGACCCATTTTTGACAAGGCTGAAGACTTAGACAAGGCATACAAGCTGCAGATAAAGATATGCACCCGAAGGCAGGGGCAAAATGCAAGACAAATGCAAGAAGCCGAACATAACTTATGATCATGCAAAGAAAGCTGTAACGAAGCATAACATGCGACAATTCTAAGCTAGCATACACCAAACTACACTACAATGCAGAAAGGATGTAAGAGAATTATGCAATTCTCGATACGTCTCACTCGGAGAATATAATACCTGCCGTCGTCTGTTGCACCAGCCTCAATGAACCTTCATACAATATCGTGCCTGAAAGAGAAAGAAAACTTAATAGGTGCAATATTGTTAGTAACATGCATAACATGCAAAATGAATGCAGAATGATATGCAATATATACAAAACTATGTATAATAATGCAAATGAAAATGCAATGCAATTGAAACAATGCAAACGATATGCAATGCAATTGAATCATGATCCAATCATAAGCGGTTCAAAACCACACAAATGTCAAATAGATTGATGGAAGAAGTAACAAGTCCGTCTACCATAGAAAAGGTGCCGCAACCCTCAAAGCGCGTACACATGCAGAACTATGAGTGATGTAGACGGACACAAGAACAAGTATTGGGTGGAATGACATGAGTAGGGAAACAACCCGCTAACGAAAGAACAATGATCCTAATGCTGGATGCAAAAATTACACTACAATGTAATATATACAATGGATATGGCATGCAGCCAAACAAATCTTGCCTAGGAAAGGCATGTACACAAACGAACCGCGTTTAACACAGAAAGGTGCCGCCACCCTCAAACCAAGTTCGTCAAGGAATAGGCGTGTACACATGCAGAACTGTGCTTTAACGTGAAAAGTATGAGCACATACCAAACCAAGCTAAACAAGGAGAGGTGCGAGCCATAGATGGAGGGGGTGATGCAGTGAATGCATGCAAGCTACAATGCGATATGCACTGGAATGGAATAGATACGATGGATAAGGCACGCAGGCCAAACCAAATCTTGCCTAGGAAAGGCATGTACAGAAACGAACCACGTTTAACACAGAAAAGGTGCCACCACCCTCAAACCAAGTTCATCAAGGAATAGGCGCGTACACATGCAGAACTGTGCTTTAACGTGAAAAGTATGAGCACATACCAAACCAAGCTCAACAAGGAGAGGTGTGAGCCATGGATGGAGGGGGTGATGCAGTGAATGCATGCAAGCTACAATGCAATATTTACAATATGCACTGGGATGGATGTTTACAGTGGAAATGCATGACATATGCACTATATTACAATGAAATGCATGACATATGCACTATTTATAATGAAATGCATGACATATGCACTATCTACAATGGAATGCATGACATATGCAATATTTACAATGGAATGCATGGCATATGCGATATTTACAATGGAATGCATGACATATGCAATATTTACAATGGAATGCATGACATATGCGATATTTACAATGGAATGCATGACATATGCAATATTTTTTGTTTTTGTTTTTGAAATGCATACTGCATGGAGTGCGCGACAACGCAAGTCGCTTGAAATGCATGACAATGCATGAACTTTTTTAATGCGCGACAACGCGCGGCTTGAGATGCATGACAATGCATGTACTTGAAATGCGCGGCAACGCGCGACTTTTGAAATGCATGACAATGCAAATGAACTGTGCACACCAATGCACCAAAGGTCTTGCACCTTCTAAGGATTTAAGGTCTCCTAGACCATCGAGTGCACAGGACGGTGTGATGCGTAAAATAGCGCGATTGAGATGCATGCAAAATGCAATGAGATGCGCAAAATAGCGCGATTGAATGCATGCACAAGACAGTGCGAGTATGACATGTGTATGACACTTACAAGATGTGTGCGCAACAATGCGAACGACATAACGCATAACCGGCGTGCGTTCACGACAAAGCGTTGTAATGCAATGTATGATAATGCAAGGGATGACGTGTGCTACAACGCATGCCAATATGCAAGCACCAACCGAGCGTGTTTAAGGTCTCGCCAGACCGTACTTTAAAGTGCGAAACAATGCAAGTAAGGTATGCAAATGCAAGACAATGCATACGGGGGCAACTTTTGATTCTTGCAAGAGACAAAAGGATACATCACACCCGTATTCGAGTGCCACGCACAGAAGACACGGTCCGAGGTCAAAACGGAGACTGATTGAACTTCGGAAATGCACTTTCTTGCACTTTCTTGAGCAATGAAGGTTCCAAACTATACATCTGACCCAAACAAGGTTGTGGAAGGCTCACCGGCCAGAAGGGGAAGTCATCGGCCATCCACCGGCCACCAAAACGCATCACCGGCCAAATATTTGGCCGGCCGGCCAAAAATGTAGCCGACCGGCAAAAAATGCCTGAATCGGGGCAGTTTTGTCTTTTTGGCTCGGGCCTTTTAAAATAGGGTTCCAAACCCTATTCTATTCATTTTCCTTGGCCGAAATTTTATCTCTCTCTCTCTAGAATATTTTTCCTCCTTCGTTCCTCATTTTTTTGCGTTTTCGGCCCCGTTTCGTCGTTCGATTCGCGTATACCTTCGCGTTTCGAACATTTTCATCTGATCGAAACTTCGTTTTGGTGCTTCCTATTCAATTTCCGCCTCTTGGGGTTTGTTTCCCCAAGTTTTTCTTGATTTTCGTGCCTTTTCCATTTCCCGACTTTTCCGATCATTTCCCACCCTCCCAGGGTTGACTTTTTGTTGACCTTTCGCATTCTAGCCCTGTTTCCAGTTTCCTGGCCATTTTCTTATTACTTTTGACATGGCCGACGATATTCTACTAGGCGGGACTCCCCCGGATCATGAGATGGATCCCAGGGTCGAGCTCCTTCCCCTGAGCGTTCGCCCGTTCGACCCAGCGACCTACTGGCCGGCGATCCACGTCCTGCCTCCTGACGGACTCCGTCAGTTCAGGAGCTTTGATAGGGCGGTGCCTCCAGAGCTTCTCTTGCGCGAGCCGACATCTCATCTGTCCTTCGGCGCTTCCATGGTACATTCCTTCCCCTGTTTTATTTTCCGCAATGTAGAACACTTAACTGCCATAGCTGATTATGTTCTTTAACTGCTTAGCTCAGATACACTGAGGCATTGTATATTGTAGTTGACTGTGAACACACTTGCAACTGATATCTATTTGAATCTGACACGTGCACACACACTGGACTAGCCCTAAATCATTCAAACATACTAACACAGCACACACTGTAGTTTACTACGAGCGCAACAGCACCCGATATCTGTTTGAATCTGAAAAACGTGCACACATGCTGTATCTATACTGAAACACCCAAACATGCTGACACATCACATGTTGTAGTTCACTGTAAGCACACCGGCACCCGGTATCTGTTTGAATCTGAAAACGTGCACACATGCTGTATCTTCACCAATTCTGAATGCTTTTCAAAACTGTACATTTAGCATTGCTTCGCCATTGTTTGCTTGAAAACAGGGAGATTCCCATGCTGTTCGGGGGTACGGGAACATTGCCGCCCGTGATTGGTACGCGGAGCTACCCGATGCGGTTCGCCACATCATGGACCAGGCCGGCTTCGGCGCATTTTGCAGAGGGCTTTCCAGACTCACCACGAGCAGGCCTCTCCTCGCTGCTCTAGCGGAGAGGTGGTGGGACACCACCGATTCCTTGCACTTCTCTGCTACGGGAGACATGACGATGACTCCCTACGACTTCTCGATGCTCACTGGCATTGGGATAGGGGGTGATCCGATCCCCTTCGACACTGACATGGATGAGTGGGTGGCCGCTCAGATCTACCTACTCGGCGAGGTGCCGCCTCTCGCACGTCCTGGCTTTGTTCGATATTCATGGTTTGAGGTCCAGTTTAGAGTCCAACCAGCCTTAGTCGAGGAGGCTCCGATGACTCAGGAGGCGATGGAACGATATGCGCGGGGCTTCCTCATGTTCCTGTTGGGGACGACTATTTTCGCCGACCGGGCGAACACTGTGCCCCTCTGCCTGCTCAGCGCTCTCGTGGATGTCACCCGGATCTTGCGCTATGACTGGGGTGGCGCTGCTTTGGCCACTCTGTACGGGTACATGAGCTCAACCTCTCGTTGCAGCGGACAGCTACTTGGGGGCTACTGGCGAGCTTGGGAGGTACGTTTTCTTCTCCGCTTTTCATTTATGCTTTACACTTTCTGTACACTACACACACTGTGGTCTGCTTCGCACTGACTGTATACTGCACGCACGGCACAAACATAAATTGTTTTACACTGACTGTACATTGCTCACACTGTACATTCTGCACAATACACGCTGACTGTATACTGTATAATACACGGTCCTGCTATTTCTGCTCTATTTTATATTTTGCTTTATCTGATAAGCATACTGGTATTTGCTCTGCAGTTGTGGGTCTATGCCTACTTTTCGAGACTTGCGCCTGTGCCAGACGTGGAGACCCCTCTCGTCGTCCCGTTCTCACGCCGCTTCGACGGGAGGTGCGTGCGGAGGCCCCGGGAGACATTTATCTTTTTCCGCCGCTACTTCGACACCATCACCCCCGCAGAGGTATGTTTAACTGACAGTTCATTTAAGGTTCGCTTTACACTATATTTTCAAATGATAGTAGATAACAAACTATATTTCATTTTTAGATCACCTGGCAGCCTTGGGCTCCAATGCCAGCGACGATTCGGGACCGATTTGCTGGTGCCGAGGAGACCTCTCGTTTCCGGATTTTGCTAGAGGGCCCGGTCTGTCGGGCTTGGTACCTGGGTGAGCGTTTCCTACGCCAGACCCTAGGTTTACCGGAGCAGATAATCCCGGTTCACCCTCATGAGATATGAGGAAGACAGAGAGATTCACTCCCGAGCAGATGACGGACTATACGATCGGCTGGGAGGCAGATGGTTTCAGGGGCGAGGGCTACTACTCGGAGTACGTCCGGACCTTCATCATGTGGCCTCTGAGAGGTGGCCGCCGAGCTGAGCGAGAGAGGCCAGTGGCGCCAGCGGCCGGGGCGGGAGTATGAGCGGGGACATCGAGGACAGCTCGAGTCCGTGGCAGGGGTGGAGCTCGAAGGAGACGGAGGGCTAGTTGGCCAGCGCTCCCCACTTCGATGACATGCCGGGGACAGGGTGGGGCGACTTACCAGATTCCCATTGCTCCCCCTCTGGCTAATCACTAGTTAGTCGGGTTCTACGACTTACCTCCGGTATGTACTACTTCATCTTGCATCTTGCATTGTCATTTCATTTCATCTTATTTGATATTCCGCAGAATACTGATGCATCTAATACTTTTGCAGGCCTCTTCCGAGTACACCCGCCAGTCTCTAGAGCTGGCTGCCTCTATGATGGGGATGTTCCAGCGGAGTCTTGATCTTCTAGCCATCTATGGCATTCTGGTATGTTCTTCAACCGTAGTCTCGAAATTTACACAATCTGATGCATCATATTGTCGACACAACACCCGATACACGGCCCCCACGGCATCTGATACACTGCATTCATACACGACATTCTGCACTGATTCACTATTCACAGTATCCACACACTGTACTCATACACTGCATTCTACATTGATAAACTGCTCACAGTATCCACACACTGTACTCATACACTACATTCTGCACTGATAAACTATTCATAGTATACTGATGTATTTGCCATTTTGTACTTTCAGCATCCCTTCCAGATTCCTCCTGTAGGTGGTGCTCCGGCCGGGCCTCCTGTTTCTACCCGAGATGGCAGAGTATACCCCCGCACCAAAGCGGGGTGCGCTCATGTAGGGAGCAGCTCGCAGGCTCCTGTTCCTGACGATGACGATGATGAGGAGTCTGAGGCTGAGGCTGAGGCGGAGGATGAGTCATCGGAGGAGGAGACCGGAGACGGCTCAGATGACAGTGCTGATGATGCTCCTGGACCTTCGTCTAGGAAGAGGACTAGGACGGACCTGTAGGCCTGAGACCTGTTGACATTGATACAGATTTTTGCTATTTTTCTTCCCCCTTTTTTTTTCCTGGTAGCTAGAGTACCTTGTACTGCGGCAGGCAGATTTTTATTTCCAAAGCTTTGTACTTGAAAAAGATGATGAAATGAAACAAACCCTTTTTTGTCTGAAAAAGTGTTACATTTGTACATCTATACATTGCATCACATTGCATCATGTTACACCTCAATGTAAATGAGATTGATCTGTTGTCTGAATATTGAGCACTTGCATTGTAATAACCAGATAATGAACCAGTTAACAACAAAATAACCCATACAAACCACTGCTTAACCTGGACACACAGCCCATACTCTGCTGAGGATTAATCTGCATACAGCCCATAACACAGCACTCGGTTCATTCTGCACGCGGCAAATTCTGAGCAAACAGCCCAACTGACAAGACGGACTACAAAGGTGAAACCGGCTGAAGTTGAAGCACACTCCGATGCCCTAAATTTTCCCTTTCTCCTTTTGCTTCGCCTAAATGTAGAGAATGGCACAGCACTCTGAGCATAAATGATTTTTGAAATTGAAAAAGGGTTTCAACCTGGGTATTGAGCCTACGACTGAACACAGCGGAAAAGACTCAAACAAAAGGTACACGACCTAAACACAACGAGACACGCTCGGAAAAGACCCAAAACAAAAGTTGGGCTAAACAAGACAAAAGGCACGACACACAGACGTATTTACAAAGAACGAAAGACCTCAAATCTCGAGGAGCCAGTTCCTTCGGGTATGTTTCCCACCCTTTCTCATTTGTGATCCTCACATCACTCGGCCCTTAGGCTCGATTTTTCTCTCAAAACCATTTTCCTCACTTTTCTCTCGACTTACACCTTTCTATTCTTTATTCTCTCATTTTCCATTCCTCCCCAGGGTGATCGATCACACGCCCAATATTGTTAGCTTGCGGCTATTTCTTCCGGTGACGTTCAGTCAATTTTTCGGATGAGGAATGGAGTATCTTGATCCATCCCGATTCGGGCTTCGCACTTGGTTTGATACCTCGTTGTTTGGAGGATGTTGAGAGATTTCAGCCCTTTCACTGACAGCTTTAGTTGTGCCTTTTCTGGCAAATAGAGTGCCCTTCTAGCAAGTATGTTGATGACAGGGAAAAGACAGAACACCTGACTCAAATGTGCCCCTAGTTCATCACTTTGACCATTTTTTGTTTTGGTTTAAAACAATTTTGACCAACATGAAAGTTAGATTAGCATGCTTGTTCGATTTTTGATTTGAAAATCATTCAAGTCAGGCTATAAGCACTGAAAATTTTCCTTTTTTTTGGGTTCAAGAGTGGTCCAGTTTTGGAAAATGGAATAGTTTTCGAGAAAATAGTCAACCTCAGTAAAAAATTTCAAAAACTATTTTTACAAATGGTCAATGCTCAACGAGCACGGAACTTACTCTCGAGATGCGCAACCTCAGATCGGAGGCAAGGGAAAATTGCCCCTTGCTTGAAAGAGCTGCATGGCAACGGAAAGTTGCCCCTGGTTTGAATGGCGACTCGTGGCAACTCATGGCAACGGAAAGTTGCCCCTTGTTTGGATGACGCCGCGGCATTTTGTAGTTAATCTTTATTAGCGATGATCGCAGCCGAACTCTCGGATACGGAGAAGATGAAGATGGTCAGAACCAATATATGGACACAGTCACTTCGGAAGTATTGGTGGTTGGACTTCAAGACGAAGTTGCCTACGTATCCCAAACATGGGAATCAAGCCTACGTAGTTCACGATGTCACAACCTAACTATCGGATTCAGAGAAGGCAAGGATGATCAAAACCATTATATGGACTGAGGCGGTATGAAAGCGTTGGGGGCTGGACTTCAGGACGAAGTTGCCTACGTATCCCAAACATGGGAATCAAGCCTTACGTAGTTCCGGTTAAGGTACACTCGGGTATTTTAACCTTCACCTTTTAGGCTCTAACTTTTGCCAAGGCGCCCGATGCGGGTTTTCGACCTTGCGAGCTTCTTTTTCCTTTTTTTGTTTCTTTCTTCTTCTTTTTCTTTTTCTTCGTATTGTATTATTATTATTTTTTGTATCCTTTTTGTATTTCTTTTTTTCTTTTCTTTTGTATATATATATTTTTCTTGCTCTAACTTTTGCCTGGGTCGCCCTTCCTGGGTTTTCGGCCCAGCGAGCCTCTTAAAAGGTAAAAGTGTAACAAGTCCATGCCAAATGGTTTTGTGATTGAAGCCCTCTGTATCTAGGAGAATGGCTATTGTATTCGGCTCCTCAAGCATGTCCGACATTTGGCTGCCCCTAGTTCGAGGGGTGCTTCTGATCTGGCCACACAGGTCTCACATGGTGGTTGACCGTTGAACGTTCTGAATGGGTTCAAGGTTCGAAAACAAATGGATTGAGTCTTGAGGCTGAGAGCGATCCTAGGCTGCACAACCTCAAGAGTGATTCCACATAGGTCTTCACAGGACCGCGCGAAACATTTTGTTTTTGAAAGTTTTTACGAAAGCGACACATCGCTCGCGCTGAAGATAGTGTGGAACCAATCTGGATCAAGCCAGGGTCCTTCTCAGTACTCACGCTAACAAGCAAGATTTCATTCTTTAAAAGGCTTAGCACGCCTATCTTTGTCTCAAATTGATCAAAGGTTTGCAAAACCCGAGGAATTCCTTCCTCTTCGTTTTCATCACCACAGTGTTCAAAAAGGTTTTAGAAAAAACTTAAGTCATTACAATGATTTTCAGGGCACAAGAGAGCAGGTGGAATGTACTGTCGTTCCATTCAAATCCTCTGGCACAACCAGCCCAAAATAGCAATAAGCACGGAAACATGATAGCGCGCTGTTTCATTCAGATTTCCTGGTTGCAACTGGCTCCACAGCAGAGACAGACTCAAAAAGAAAGCAAAAGGAGTAATTACAAAACAAAACGGTGTTCGAGGTAACAACCCCAGAATCACCTGACATTCTATACAAGGGGACTGACTCGCTACAACAAGACAGACCCTTAAGCAAAAAGGGCTGACCCAAGACAATGAGACAGACTCAAAACAAAACAAAAGACTGACTCGACACCCAAGCCAGAATTTACAAAACTAGCAATCGCAGATGCTCAAAAATGCGTGCCAGACGCCACATCCAAAAATACACCAAGTGCCGCCCGCAGGTGGTTCACTCCCTGATTACATACTCGCAGTATCAGTATCCTCAAAATCCAATAGCTGGGTAGTAACAGACTTGGCTGAGGTGGACGGGAGGATAACCTCGTTGTCGATCAAATCTTGCACCTCATGACGGAGGTGAAAACAATTATCGGTAGCATGACCGGTTTGCTGGTGGTACGCGCAGTACAAAGCAGCGTCATATGTGAGAGGGAGATTCTTCGGGAGAGGCCGAGGCTCCAAGGGTTTAAGGTGCCCTCTTTCGGCCAGGATCTGGAGTGCCTTGGACAGAGGCATGTAGAGAGCGTGAAAGACCCTGCGCCCTCGGGGCAGGTACTTTGAAGTCTGAGAATTCTTGCTAGACGCACTAGCGAAAGGGTTGGCAGGCACTGCCTTGACTTTATGATCTTTCCCAGGCGCAGGGTTGGGAGTGGAAGGAACTGTTCTGGCATGACGGGGTCTTTCCCGGTTTTCTGACTGGCTTGTACTGCTTTCGGTTGGAGTGGGGAAAACATCATCCACAATCTTGGTCATGACTGCGAACACCTGTTGCTTACTCATCCCCTCGGCTTTCAAAGCCTCGATTGCCCACAGCAGTTGTTCAATGGGATCGGCATATGCCTTCATTTTGTCCTTAATTCTGGCCTCAGCCTGATCGAGGGTTTGGGTTGATGTTGATACGTCATTGCCATAGCCGGAGGCTACCTCGGGTTGGCTAAGTTCGATCACAATCCGTCCCAATAGCGGGGGCTCCTGTGGTACAAAACTCCCGGCATATGGTGCAGCTGGTGGCGAAGCTGACATTCCGTAGGCGAGATCCGCCACAGACCTCTGGAGGTCACCTATCATCCCCATCAACTCAAATGTGGTGTGCTCACGAGCCTAGTACAACTGGGGGGTCCAGACCGGGTGCGCAACAGGCGACCTAGGTGGATGCGGTACATCAACATTGGTCTCACTTTGCAGAGTGATTCCTTGATCTAATGCGGCTGTCATAACCACAATCTCTTCCGAATTCTGCGTCATCATAGGTCTTGCCTCAGCAAGGGGGAACACTGGCTATTCTGGATCAACTCTCTGAACTGAAAGGAAAAACAAGCAGCACTTCAGCCCAAGCAGATCAAACACAGGTGTAGCCGAACGATTGTACTCTACTACTGATCACTGTTCCCGAGAATCACTGCCCCAAAATACCGAATCGGATACTCGCAGATATAACTGTTTCTCACAAATACCGATACTGGTGCCCTCGGGCCTGATACTCAAACTTTGCAAATTGATATGTGCGTTCCTGTAGAGATACACTCTGAAAGCACATAACAAGTAAAAGAGAGCCAAAACACCCCTATGTTGGGATAGGGTTTCCCTGTCCTATTTTGTCAAGAGCTAGGGTTTCACTACACACGCAGTGGTTTCAAACAACCTAACATCGGGTGAGCAACCTGTCCTAGTTTGGAATGGTCACTATGGATTTCGAATATGCACTAGGTCGAATGGTCAAAAGGGTGCCCCGATAAAATCGGGGTTTGCGTTCCCATACTGGCAGAGCCCGCAACCGGTCAGCCTTATGGCATGCTTTGACAAAGTCAAGCCTCCGGCAAACCGCTCAGGAATAGCAGATGGCCAACACAGTGTCCTAGGCGCACCAATGCGCATGCAATGAAAAGAAACACATAACTGAAAGCAAAACAAGATATCACGAGTTCGAGTCAAGCTCTCTAAACTCCCCAGCAGAGTCGCCAGAAACTGTAGACGTCCCCGAACGTCCCGGGAAAGGAATCCCATTTTGTTCGTCTGTGGGTTTACTACAGTTCAGGACACAAATTGTCACGGTTCTTAATATGAACCAAAGAGTCCAAATCCGGCAAATCGTTTTGAGAAAAACAAATTTTGAAAAAGTGCCAAACATGGACTGCTTTGCCAGATACAGAGTCGCCACCTAAATATTTTTTAATGGGGGAATATAGGAAACCCTGACTCGTTCGCCTAAGGCCACGTGTCCATCATCACCAAAGTTGCCTTGGCTCCGGAGCATGGGTACGATTGGGGGAGGTCAGCTATGAGCACCCCCTCTCGCCCGATCAAAGATCGGCCTCTACTAACCGTGATATCTTGTTTTGAAAACATTATGAATTCTTATTCCAGTTAATTCGCTAGAATCACTTTGTGATGCACACAACACCAAAGTATAGACTAGATTGCCTAATTTGGAATGAAGCATTGCATATCCTTTTGTTTGGAAAACGCTTTGGAATTTGTTACTCTCAAGTAGGCTAAAACACGGATTTCAATGAGTTGTTCCAACTTAAACAATCCAACCTTCACCTACAGGCATTCAGGCAGTTAATCAAATAAGCATTTAGCCGCATGGTAAGCATGTTAACATTTACACTCATGCGAGATGCTAAAGCATAAATACTTACATCGTACTCCGAGCCAAAACAAAGGACATGTTAGCAATCATGCATGATCCAAGTCCATGTCAAATGGCTAATGCAACGCATACAGAATGTCACTAGAATAGACTCGGCTAATCCTAGGAATGACACGTGAAAATGCACAAGTAGCATGTATTCAAGTTAGATTTGAAATACCTATGCAATTAGTATGGTGCGCCGAGCCCGATGCATGCAATACTGATGAATGATGCACGCATGCATAGCATAAGGTATGCTAAATTAAACATGGCCTAATACTAACCATCAAAGCATGTAAGTAAAAGGGAGAAAGAAGTGGGGGTTGGAAGACATGCACACACGCACCCACACTTATTACAAATTTACCCTCGCTCGGAGGGACCGAAAGAATAATACAATTAATTAACCTACAAGTTAATTAATTATTACAGACCAATTAATTAATTAACAAATTAACTAATCTAATTTAAGCAATAAGCAGCCTCGAGAAGAGGGTCCAATGCATGCGCGCTCGGTTCTGCTCGGAAGGCCACTGCCATGCACAAGATGCCTCTGCTTTGGCTGTTATCCTTCTTCGGAGACTGCACAAGTCCTAGGATATGCTCTCTGCACACTGTGGAACACCACCGGCTAGGAGGAATGGCCACCAGCCACAAATTGAGTTATCGGCCACTGATGGATGGCCGACCGGCCAAATCGTCCTGCAGAATCTGTGTTAACAGCAACAGAGGGAAAAACAAAGCATGGCAATGCATTTCAAGTAATGTATGCACCAACCACACCCCTTATCATGTGTATGACTCAAAGGAGGATGGGCCTCGATTCTTGGACCACCAATCGCGCATTTCCATGCATGGTGGCCCAAAGAATCAAGTGTGCATCTTGATATGGAATGCAATGCACATAATCAAACAAAGGGGCTCAACCTCTATCATACTCAACTCAAGAGGGCATGCATGCCAATGCAATGCAATCCTAAGCATGTGAACTAACATGCAACAGGGCAATGCAATGTGTATATGCAAGCATGCAAGCAAACATACAAGGTGAGCATGCAAACAAGCAAAGGGGATGGACTTAAACTAATTTAGGCAGCCCTCAAACAAGCCTAAAACAGTGGCCAATGCTATGGAAATGAGGGCCAACACATACACACACATGTACATGTTGATGGGCCAACACTTAAGCATAAAGGAACAACTTTTAAGCGCACTTAAAGAGACTAAACATAGAAAAATAGCATGCATGGAAAGCTTTAATGATGGTGCCAAACCAACTAATCAAAGCAAGCAAAGCATGCAATAATGGTCCAAGATTCAAGGCAAGCCCAAGGGGACTTAAACCAAGGCTAAGTCAACCAAGCCTCACAAGGCTAAGGGGACTTAAAATAGGCCCAATGCAGACCTAAGCGATGCTAAGGATGCACTTAGATGGCATCTAAGTGGTCTAAATGTGCAAGCATACAAAGAAGCACGTTCATGGGGCATAAGGCAACAACCTTTTAACACATTGAAGGAGCATCAAATGCAAACATATAGGCATGTTATAAGGACTGAAATAACATGGTAAGTGGTTCCAAACCACTGGAATAATGCAAGTAATGCATACTAGAGGGGCCAATGCTTAAGGCATACAAGAGGGATTACATGGTGGCTATACAAAGCAAAGCATGGATGACCCAAACAACCAAAAACAGTCCTCAAGCACACTAAAACATGCATATATGCTTCACAAAGCTTGGCCAAAATACATGAGCATGGTAGTCTAAATGCTATGCATGTATTAAGGCAAATCATGGCATTACAAGGCATGTATGCTAAGCAAGCATGGTGTACCAAAACCAACTCAAAATAGTGCTAAATCATGACATAATAAGCACAAAAAAAAAACTAAGGCATGGTCAACATACACTTAAATTAGATGCTCCCTCAAGAGGCAAAAATAGCCCTTTTCAAGGACAACAAGGAGAGGGGATGGCCCTCTCCTTCTTGGGACCTCAAGGCACCATCCTCACCTCTGAAATCCCTCAAGATTTCAGTGGTGAGGAGGCCCAAACACAATGGTCCCGGAGCTCAACCAAAATGGCACAAAACAAAGGCCAAACAAGCCTTAAGAGGGGTCAAACAGCCCCAAAGCTTAAAACACTCTAAACAAACTATTTAAAGCCCTTAAAAATAGAACTTTTATATGTTATACACAAAGCTTAAAAAAGGTTGCAAGATAGGTAAATAAGCTATGCAAAAATGGGGGGAAAAGGGTAAGATTGTTACCCTTGAAGACCTCCTTCACAAACAATGGCCCAGCAGCTTCCTTAAGCTTGAATCAGCTCCAAAACTTCAAGAACAACTCCTTAGTACCTCAGTAGCCAATGGAAGGTGTAAGTCTAGGTGTTTGTATGCAAATCTAAGACTAAAACACCTTAAGGCAAGAGGAGAGGGAAATATAGAGATAGGATAGAGATACTATGACCTAACCCTAAAATCAGAGCTCCTCTGGCTTTTTTTTGCTAACCCTAATGGAGGGACAGAAGACCTCCTCTTATAGAGCTCAATCTTGTAAGCTTACAAGACAAGCTAACTAAGAGGAAGATCCCTCCATACACATGTATGGAGGGGAGCCAAATGCATGCCAGCTGCACAAAAATATCTGCAAAAGCAGATGCACAGTAGTCAGCCGGCCAAAAATGCAATTGACCAAGAAAAGATAGCTGGCCGGCCAAACATTTGGCCGGTGGCAACAAGACACAACCGGTGGCCTCAAGCCATGGCCGGTGGAGTGTGGGGATGTCCCACAAGCCATTCCCTGCCCCTCCAAGGCAAAACACAAGTGTTTGGTGCAAAACCAAACACAAAACAGTCGAGTCGAGAGATCCTGAGGGAAGGTGCGTAGTCGAGACCTCCGGGAACTCAAGACAAACACAAACATGGATGATCACTGAGTGTTCAAACGGTGACGTCTAAGTCTTGAGGACGGTCAAAAATGGGGTGTCTACAGTGTCAAACTATTATTTATGTCAAACTATCATTTGTGTCAAACTGGCCTTTGGCCCACTCAAGTGATAGACTGGCCTTTGGCCCATCTAAACGACAAACTGGCCTTTAGCCCATTCAGACTTTCATTCATGACAGAACGGCCTCTGGCCCATTTATTCATGTCAAAATGGTGTTTGGCCCATTCATATGTGTCACAACGGCCTTCGGCCCACTCATTCATGTCGACACGACCTTCGGTCCATTTATTCATGTCAAAACGACCTTCGGTCCATTCGTTTATGTCAAAATGACCTTCGGTCCATTCATTTATGCCAAACGACCTTCGGTTCATTCATTTATGCCAAAACGACCTTCGGTCCATTCATTTATGTCAAAACGACCTTCGGTCCATTCAATTATGCCAAAACGACCTTCGGTCCTTTCAATTACGTCAAAACGACCTTCGGTCCATATTTATATCAAACTGGCTCATAGGCCTTTCACATCAAACTGTGTCCACCATTCAAATTAATGAACTTTACAAAACTTACATAGAAGTAGCCATTGGACAATAACATATGCCAGATATTACTCACAGTGATCGGTTGGTTGAATTGCCCTGGAGCTTGACCCTACATATCACATAACACATATGGGTCACAAATAATTCAATCCGTTCTTTAATTCACATATTCCTCTTTAGGCTTCATTCTTATTTCCTTAACTCAATTACAATGCTCAATGTATGCCTAAGAGTGCTTAGAAGTGAAAGGGAACGGAAAACAGAACACATAATGCATTTTCAAAATTTCAGAAAACAGGGTCCCCGCTCGAGCGTGAAATACCCCGCTCGAGCAGACCCTTAAGGCTTGCAAAAGTACTGGTTGCATGAAAAATACTCTCAAGCGTTAAATATAGCGCTCGAGCGGAAGGCCTGCCTATAAAGCTCCCCCGCTCGAGCGTGAAATACCCTGCTCGAGCGGACACCAAGTCTGCAAAAAGTACTGGGAGCACGTATTTCCCGCTCGAGCGGCACTTCCCTCACTCGAGCGGACATCAAAATTCTGGGTTTCCCAGATTGTGTTCTTGAGCTTCATCTTGATGTTCAAAGGTTCCAAATGCATGATTTTGGCTCAATTTTCACATATATACACTCTAACATGGTATAAACACCAAATTATAACATAATGAAGCTCAATTTCACAATTAAATCACATGCATAGCTCAATTTAACTCAAACCCATCACCAACACACTAGATTCAAACATGCAAGACTCAAACTCCCATGATTTACACTTGCATGTGAAATATACATAACATCTTCAACTCAATTGGTGAGGAGGTGATCAAATACATGGTCAATAATCAAAATTCAACATGGATTACATACTTTAAGCTCAAACATGGAGATTCATGGCAATTTCTTACATGCATGTGTTCTAAGACTTCAAATTCAACATAATCAATCTAACTCATGCTCTTGACCATTAATCAAATTTGAATTCACAAGATGGTAACTTAAAATTCATGAATTCATTTACCTAGGAGCTCAATCTTCACAATTATGGCCAAGTCTTGCACCTAGCCTTCCCAATTCACAATTTACAAGCCAAAATACACCAAGATGCCTCCTTTCCCTCTCCAGGTCGGCTCTCTCTGTATTCCAAGACACAAAATTTGGTTTTGAGCTCAAATGTACAAATTGAGTGTATATGGCCTCTTACATAAAGTCCCACTAACCATTATTTAATATTATTAAATAATTGGGCACTAAATTCATCAATTTAATCGATTTAATCTGACCCGAATCAATTTTCAATTAAATTCCACCGTAGGCTCTAAAAATTATGCCAATCACAATGGCGTAATCAATTTCGGGTTCTGTGGCCGATAAGGCCTCCAATTTAATTTTCAAAGCAGAAAAATCAAACAGATATTCCTACGGTGAACAGATAGAAATTCAAAACCACGTATTTTCACATAATGGTGCACAAAATCATATCAAAACACATAATCACATTCATATTAAGGACCAATTAACATATTACGGAACAGGGGTATCACAATGGTACTATCCCATTCCGTGAAGCAACAATTTTTCTTAAAAATATCTTGTGGAGTGGTATTCACCGAGATCACCTCGTTTTGGGCATTAGAATTTGAATTTGGACTTACGCATACCACACTGCCAGAAAAAAAAATGGTCCCAAATTCATGGTTAACATACCCCCAAAAAATAGCTAGATGAATAGAAATTTATTCTGAACAATTGCTCTTTAATCCTTGAAATTTGGGACAGACTCTGATGTGAAAAACACCTTCTTCTAACTAGGGAGCGGCCTACCCATGCACATGGCTACATAACATAACCAACATAAATTGTTTTGCATTTGAGAGTCAGCCAGGTCAAAAAAGGCACGGCCGGGCTACACCAAACCCGGCCAGGTTACGATAGTGGCACAAGGCAAACCAGTAAAAACACAACCCGTGGCTTTTAAAACATTTTAGGACCTTCATTCACATACACCCACATCCAAAAATCTTCTCCCTCTCTCTCTAGGATCCTCATATTTCTAAATTTTTTGTGCATTTGCATTACCCAACAACCCTTGCAAATTTTTCCTTGAAAACCCTTTCAATCCTCTACATTTTAGACCAATCAGATTTTGTTTTGGTTAAGTTTGGGATTTCTCTTGGTTTTTCTTGGGTTCTTATGGGTTTGCCCAAGCTTTTCCCTTTTCTTCCTCCAGTTTTCCATTCTCTCTTTATTTTCTTTCACCGAGGGTTTCGATTTTGGGATTTTTCACTCTATCTCACTCACCCATTGACTTTTCTCTCATATTTTCTCATTTTCTCCCATGACTGATGATGAGGTGCCCATTTTAGACCCTGCCACGGATATTGGAGCAATCTTTACCGAGGACTTAGTGGTAGAAGATATTCCTCCTCTCGTGCCGGAGCCCGAGTGGCTCCCCCTTGCCGATAGACCTTTTGATCCAGCCACCTACTAGCCACACACTCATGCCTTGACTCTTGGGGAAATTTTGAGATATGAGGGGTCCATTCCTAGTGTAGATGAGGATACCCTACTATGGGAGCCGATGGAGCATCTATCCGCTGACGCCTCTACGGTAAGAAATATTTCTCTTGGATATGTTTACTGAAATCCATTGTTGCTCTCGCTAAAAAATGTTAACAATATTCCTTCTGCCATAGGTGATAGCCAAGAAGATGGGTGGTTATGGGACTGTTTTCGGTCCGCGACACTGGTATGAGAGGCTCTCTCGGGAGGTCCGCACCCTAGTTGACAAAGCCAACTTCAGTCCTTTCTGTTCAGGGCTCATAAAGATGAGGGCCGAGCCACTCTAATATGGTGCTTTGGTGGAGAGGTAGTGGCATATCACCAACTCCTTCCACTTCTCATCGAGTAGGGAGATGACCATGACTCCCTATGACCTGTTGATGCTCCTGGGCTTACGGGTAGGAGTTGGTAGCCCAAACCCTTTGATCCTGACATGATACAGTGGAGAGCTGCACAGCTTCATCTTCTTGGGGCGATCCCAGATATCATAGGCCATGGGATGGTACGCTACAGTTGGTTCTTGGAACATTTCTTTACCCTTTAGCCAGCTACTCCAGAGGAGGTTGCATAGTATGCCGACAGGTTCCTCATGTACCTCCTCGATACTACCCTGTTTACAAATAGGGAGAATACCATGGGACTATACATTTTCAGAGCACTAGTGCATCTCCATAAGTGGAGTATGATTGGGGTGGTGCCAGCCTGACCACCCTCTAATGTTACATAAGTTCGGCATCCCGTTGAAAGGCGGACTCGCTTGGTGGATACTGGAAAGTCTGGGATATACACCTTACGCTTTCTTTTCAATTCTGCCATACACCATGCTCTCTGTTTTGCATTTTTTTATTTATATCTGCTTGACTCGCCCATTCAATTTACAAACTTACTTTCCCTTTGCAGTTGTAGGTTTACTCCTATTTCACATCCATTGCCCCAGTCCCAGTGCGGCCCATGGAGTTGTCTTTACTGCACTCTCGATACTACAATTCTAGATTCGAGCACAGGAGATGCACAGACCGTGACTTTTCTTAATTTTGCCGCTTCTTTGACATGGTCACTGCAAAGAGAGTAACCAAATCTCACACTGATCTCTGTCTTTTTCCAATCTTGCATACTGTTCAATCCCTGCACTCTGTTATTTGATATTTAACTTGCATTTTCTGCTTACAGATTGAGTGACATCTTTGGGCGAGTATCCCCCAGCCTCGAGGGTGACCTACGCTTGCCCATGGGATGCCTCCACCATGCAGATTTTGTTTGAGGGGTCTGTTTGGCAGGGTCTATTACTTGGGAGAGAGATTCATTTGCCAGAGCTAGGGTTGAGTTGATCCCGACGTTCCACATCTCCCTCTCTGGGCATGAGGATTGCCGATGACATTTAGGATAGGCACATGATTGACCATCTTATGTTAGGCGAGGATGGCGACCAGAACTATAGAGTCAACAACTTCATCGCATTCTTATTGACTCATGTGATGCCTCCTCTTACCAAGGGTGTGGCCCATGCACTTCTCGACGCTGCTATTGCTGGAGGCGCTCCTCTGTCGCTTTCATCCTTGGGCTTCCTGTGATCCCTACTGAGGTCATACACATGCGACCCGACAGGGTGAATGAGCAGATCCCTCTCTAGCATATCGAAGAGAGGGATCACTGGTTGGTGATTGCTCTCAGTGTTGAGCAGGTAAACGTTACTTCTATATTTCTGCCGACTGTGCTTTTCAATTCTACTTTGTACTCTCAGGCATTCTCTTCTCTGTAGTTGCTCGTGGGATACATTAATGACCTCCTCTGGACGGCTGACCGGCTACTTCTTATGGTACGGAGAAGACAGACTACCTTGGTTATCCATAGGATTGAGATACACTCACTTACTTTATCCATAGTCTAATATTTTGCAATTCATTTCATTCTCTAGCTTTGCTATACTATGTCTTGCCCCCAATTCTGTTGCATTTGTTCTAATGCCCTGTATTCCTTTCACCTTGAGCCAGCACCGGTTGCGCCTGCAGGACCTCCTCCAGCTAGGGAAAGGAGAGGGAGACAAGCCCCAGCAAGAGGTATAGAGTGGGCCAACCGTGGGAGAGGTAGAGAGAGACAATGCTTGCCTTCTTCCTAGGAGACCTTTGATGAGTATGACGAGTACACCACCTCTGAGGATGAGGGGGATGCCAATGCCGACATCGAGCTTAGTGATGCTAGTGGTGATAGTGATGCACCTCCTCTACGACCGAGGACGAAGAGGGCAGAAGAAGTTGATTTTTCTTTTCTTTTCTCTTTTCTTTTTTTTTTTTGCTTTGTAGTTAAGAACCTATGTAGCTTCAGTCAGGTCCTCTTTTTTCTTTTCTTTTTTTTGCTTTTGAAAGGTCTTTTATTTTTTTATTTTTTTATTTTTTTATTTTTTTTGTCCTTTTGTAAAAGAATGATTGAGGTTGGACCTAACAGTTTATGAAAGAAAGGTTTTGTTTTTGTTTTTGGATAACATCTTATGAATGACACGACACTTGCACAACAAAGCACTTTTTCAAGAATTTGGAATTGAGGATGATTGCTTTTGAATTTATTCTAAACTGGATAATGAGCCTATAACCGAGCAAAATGCAAAATACAACTCGATAAAAGAGAAACAAAACAAAAATGACCTAATAACACAAAATAACACTCGTTGGAACTAAGGCAGAACGTAAAACAAAGCTGCAGAACACTGCACTGAAGCTTGTTACCCCTGCAACTACCATAGTTTTTGGCAGGAATTTAGACCCGGCTGGGTTCAAATACACACGGTTGGGTTTCAATAAACACAGCCGGATCTAAGTTGTGACTAGGCAGTAGGATACAACTGTCATGCACTCACCCATTCCAAAACTCTATAAAAGGTGATCTCTCATTGTTTTTTCGAAAAAAACAACAAACTTTTGATATTTTCCTCCGAAGATGGAGATTTTGCTTGGCAATAGACTCAAAAATTGGACGGCCAATTTAGACAACACGGAAAAAGAAAATTTCAACGCACGAGAGGTGTCCAACCTTTGAAGAGTTTCAAGCATTGATGGAGTCTCGTCGGAATGAGGAGATTATGCCCCAGCCCTGTTTTGGCCATACACGAGCTCTTGAACGAATATGTGGTCTTACTTTACATTAAGCCAGTCTTTGGCTCATGACGGAGAGTTGGATGTACCTGGCTTGATTCATCGGTTTTCCAGCATCGGGACATGAGTGACATTCTCTGGTGAGGTTGATGTCAACACGCCCTCTGCTTATGTTTGCTCGCACACTTCCTACTTGCCTCTAGTTGCAGCGGAGCTAGCATTAGGTTGATTGAAGTGGCCTAATACCTCAAAGAGGGTCAAAGCTGCATAAGTTTGGCATTGGCTGAAACCTTAATGGGTTTGGATGCTCACCATCGGCGGGAGACTTCTCGGTTCGCAGGTAGTCCACTGCTTCTTCAGGTACTATTCTCCACCCTTTCTTTTTTATGATTCTCACACCACTTTAGCACTCATTCTCTATTTTCTTTGAAAGCCCTTTCCTTACTTTTTTCTTCAACGCATATCTCTCTATTCTTTAATCTCTCTTATTTCTTTTTATCCCTTCCCAGGTGTGGTTGATGGATAAGTTAAAAGTTGTGGACCCTTGCCCCAAGTACTCTGTTAGATCCTACTTCTTTCACTTGTAGCTAGTGAGCTTTCCCACAGAGGGGTTGTGGTGTGATTGGATGTGTAGCAGATCTGTAACTGACATTGCTTGGCAATGCTCTTGGCTTAACTTGACCGAAATGAGTGCCAGCATGTTTGGCCAACCAGGCATACAATTGATTGGCCTGACACACTTGGTTTTTTATTTCCCATTCAGGTTCAGAAGGCAGTTTGAGCATGACCAGATCCGCCCTACTGAGGGGGTTGAGTATCCGGGTTCATTTCCTATCCGTACTTCATACTTGGCTCGATATCTACTGCTTGTAGGACGAGAGAGCTTCTAGTCCCTACTACTAGCTTTAGTCGTACCCTTTCTGGTGAGAGCTTGGCTTGGCTTGGCTTAGCTTGAAGATGAAACACGGGTTGGGCCATCCTTGGCGGCAGAAACTTCTGAAAGTGCGGGAAAGAGGCAAAGGACCATCACCTGACTTAACTGTGACCCTAGTTTATTGCATTGAATTTTCTTTTCAAGCTTTATGATGTAAAAGCAACTTTGATTTAACCTGAGAGTTGGCTGGTGTACTTGTTTTGAGATCATGTAATTAAAGTTGTGAGTGTTGAAAATTTTTCTTTTTGGTCCAAAGAATGATTTGTTTTGTAAAAAGTAAAATTTTGAGAAAATCAACTTCGTTAAAACCTTTCAAAACAAGTCTTCGCAAGCGGTCATTACCAGATACACATGGAATCAATCCACAAAACATACAGCCCTGAATCAAAAGGGTCATGACTGGCCACAACTGCATTCACTTTCACTATTATTCTATCCCTTGCTTTATTTTGCAATTGGATCTTCTACCAAATTGAGGTAAAACAATCAAGCTAACAGATGGTGAGATGGACCGATCAAATGATGGATAAGACAGTTGAGTTGAAAATGATTAGGGCTGAACCTCATGATGGAGTTGCCTACGTATCCCCAAGATGGGAATCAAGCCTTACGTAGTTCATAGGTTAGGCTGACTTGGGTATTAACTTCTCCTTTTGCACTCTAACTTTTACCAAAGCCGCCCTTTCGGGTTTTCAACCTTGCGAGCTCTATTTTCATTTATTTCCAAGTTTTTACACTCTAACTTTTGCCTAGGTCGCCCACATGCCATGAGTTGTCCACTTGGAGATAAGCCTTAAAAGAAGTATCCAATCAAGAAAGGTGGCAATTTATTGAGACAAAAGAAGTATCCACTTGGAGATAAGTCTGATGGTTGAAGCACTTGTGTTAGCATTAGTATAAATAGTGTAGTAGTATTAGCAAATGGAATAAGAACGAAAACAGGAAAAAAGTCTGCAAGTGAAGAAAAGGAAAGTTTCAAGAAAACGGGAAGGAAAAAATAAAAAAGAAGAAGGGGAGTTTCAATATTATGGTGAGTCATATTATACCTTGAGTAACCGTAGATTGTTTTACTATTTTATGAATTATTTTATGCAAATCATGCTTTTTACATTATATTAGCATACAATTATGTTATTTATTTTATGAACCCTATTCTCTTAAAAATGGAAACTCGTGGATATATTTGTTTATTAAATGTGTTTTTGAGTAATTATTTTATAAGTACTACCACGGGGATCTCATGCCTTGGGGGATTTAAATAACCATTGGCCCTCTGAATTGTCATTTTAGTGACCCTCTGACAGTCCCATGCTTTGGGGAACTTAAATAACCATCGGCCCTCTGAATTGTCACTTTAGTGACCCTCTGACAATCCCATGCCTTGGGGGACTTAAATAACCATTGGTCCTCTGATTAGTCACTCTGTGACCCTCTATCTGTCATAGACCCATTAACTCTCTGTTCTGTTTTGTACTGTGATTATGATTATTTTACTTATGTGATTTCTACATTATATTTTTGTTATTTAAAATGATTGATTTATTTGAACCAAACTATTCATTTTTTAGCCTAAATAATTATTCATGGTGATTTGTGTACCCTTATGCTCTTAGTATAATATTTCTCACTCTGTCATGTGCTTATAGATGTTAAACCCCCTTCAGGTGAAGAAACTTAAGGGGATTTGTTTTACCCCTTTAACCGAAACCCAAACTTGAGATGAATATCGTGTTTTTTTTTTTTAATTATTAACTAACTCATGTTATATGAATAAAAGTTTCTACGCACGCTTTACACATTTATATACACTTATTTTATTTTTATTTTTATTGCCCTGCATTATTTCAGTTGTTTAATCTAAAATTAAACTTTGGTAACTTTATAAATTAGCTATTGCGAATCCAGCCCAAGCATCGGGGTTGGGTCGTGACAATGGCTCTGTAAAAGGAGGAGAAGGCTGAAGAGATAGGTATGTTCAAAAAACTTGTGCTCTAAGAAACAAAATATACTTCTTTCGAAAGAAACTAATTCGCTCATCAGAGTGCTAATAACGGCACCACCGACCAGAGTTTTTCTTCTGTTTTAGGTAACAATTGGAAGATCTTTCAAGGACTTGTTTGGATTAAAGGAGTATTCAAAAACTACCTCCCCACAATTGGCGCTGTCTGTGGAAATACTCAAACTCATCCATGGCAGACCCAACTTAAGATCGTTTAATCATTTGCAATGATAATGTTCTGCTTAGAATGGTTTCCGATCTAGAAGACACTTCTGAACGAAGGTCTCTAAACTTTGACCCCATAACTCCTTTTTTGCCTTTACCATCAGCTGAAGATGCCATGCAAACTTTGATAAACCAAGCAAAGCGGAACGAACAATGCTCGGACGATATGGCAGCTGACAATGAGCGTTTACGCCAAGAATTAACAAAATCTCAGCAAATGCCACCACGACGAGAACGAAGCCGATCGTCAAAGCGGAAAGCAAAGCAACAACACTAACCCCAAAGGTGTGATAATAGTAGCAGTACATCTGACTCCTCTTAGGACGAGCCCAGAAAATGAGGCCAAGATGATGAGTCTAATTCATCAGACGGAGGAAGTTCTTCGCAAGTGCGACGCATGCAGAAGAGGAAAGACAATGATTTTGATTCAGATGACAAGAATGATCCTTTCATATGACGTATAATGCAGACCGTCTTGCCTAAGAAGTTTAGAGCCCCATCATTTACTCTTTATGATGGCAAATCGGACACCACCGATCATGTTCATCATTACAAGCAAGCTATGACCTTGCATGCAAATAATGAGGCTCTCATGTGCCGAATTTGTCCTAGTAGCCTAGGACCTTTGGCCGTTAGGTGGTATTTAAAAGCTCGAGCTGTCTTCCATTAAAAGTTTTCATTAACTCCAAAAGTCCTTCCAGGCCAGATTCATCAACAATGAGGTACAACCAAAACAGGTCGATTCTCTATGGTCAATGAATATTGGACCAAACGAGACCTTGCGCGAGTACTCAGCAAGATACTGGGAATTTTTCAACTTGGTAGATGATGATTGTAACGATTCAATAGTAGTTGTGGCCTTTAAAATGGGGTTGAAGCTGGATAGCCTACTTTGGAGTACTCTAACTTGCAAATCGTTGAAAATAGTATGGGCTTTGATGAAGAAAGTGGAAGAATACTGCAAGGTGAAAGATGACACGCTTTCGATTCAAGGCGGGATTCAAATCATTTACTCGACAACGTCGATTTCAATGCAGCCGTTGGTTGTTGTGTTGCTAAACAGAACAACACTGCTGAGAAGGAGCTCGGAGTTGCGAGGAAGATCCAGGAGACATAATCCCTAAGATTCACACCAGCGTCATGAGTAAGTAGCAAGTGGACAACAAATATCCATGGAGGTCAGACAAGAAATATATAGAGCTATCCGAGTCGATTAGCCAGATCTTGTCGAAAGTTTAGAACTGGAGATTCTTCAAATGGCTGGCTAAGATGTCTAGACTGCAGAACATGAGGAAAAGAGACTAGAGATGCAATTACCATAAAGACCATGGTCATATAACCAACAAATGCTATGCATTAAGGGATCATTTAGAAGATTTGGTACGAGAAGGTTACCTAAATGACTACCTCTAAAAGAAGACTGCCCCTACCAATGCATTAACCATACGACTCGATTCTCCTCCACTCGACTTGATCCCTATGATTTACAGCCTCCCGCCACTGAATAGGGTGAATACGGTTCAATTGCAATTGACACCATAATCATCCCAGTCTAGCTCATGATCCATCGGTCAACAGAAGCGACCACGGGTAGTGCCAACCAATGAAATTAGTCTTTCGTATGCTAATTTAGAGGGTTTGACCCTACCCCATGATGATGCTTTGGTTATCGAGCTACGGGTGAATAAGTATTTTGGTGAACGTATCTTGGTCGACCAAGGAAGCACTTCTGAAATTATATATTACAAGATGTTCCTCCAGCTCGACTTCAAAGACGAAGATCTCGCTGCAGCTGAATATCCTCTTTTTGACTTTCAACGACAACCTAGAATACGCCTTGGGAAAGATCGTGGTACCAGTGCGAGCTGGCACTCAGACACTAGATATGGAATTCCTAGTGGTCAAGCTTGCCTTCTCCTACATCCTGATTATGGGTTAAACATGGCTTCATGAGATGAAAGTCATCCCAAGCACCTACCATCAGCTTCTTCGCTTTCCGACTCAATATGACATTAAGCAAATTCAAGGATCATAGACTTCGGCAAAAAATTGTTATATGACAAGCCTTGTGAAAGAGACCGAGAGAACTCAAGGTCATTCGATCAAAGTTCCGAATCGAGAAGGGCTAGATGACATGGGGAAAGTACCAACCAAAAAGGCGACGGAAGATTTGGATCGAGTCGTCATACCCAGCGATACTAAGAATTTTTTTATGATTGATACTAGCTTCAATGCAGCCGAACAACAGGAGCTAGTGATGTTTTTACTAGGCATAATCGATGTTTTTGCTTGGACCCCGTATGATATGCCCGGGGTAGATCCAGAAGTGGTTATGCACTGCTTAAACGTCGATCCAAAGGCCAAACCAGTTGTGCAGAGTACCCCAGTTGGTTGTCCAACAGTTGTGGTAAAAAAGAAAATAGGAACATGGCAAGTGTGTGTCAATTTCACAGATTTGAACAAGGCTTGCCCCAAAGACTGCTTTCCTTTACCCCAAATTGATCAACTGGTGGATGCTATGGCCTATCACCAATGTATGAACTTCTTGGATACATACCAGGGATATCATCAAATTGCCATAGATCATGCCGATCAGGACAAAATGGTATTTCTCACTCCAGGAGGAACCTATTGCTACAAGGTTATACCCTTTAGACTAAAAAATTCCGGGACAACTTATCAGAGGCTGGTCACAACCATGTTTAAAGATCAAATCGGCATGACCATGGAAGTCTACATTGATGATACGGCGGTGAAGTCCAAAGAAAAACAAACCATTTGGCCGACCTCATCGTAACCTTCGATGTGCTCAAAAATATAAAAATGAAGTTCAATGCGTCGAAGTGTGCATTCGGCATTGGATCGGGCAAATTTCTCAACTACATTGTCAACCATGTGGGATAGAGGCTAATCCCAAACAGATCAAGGCTATCATGGAACTCAGCTCTCTCGGATCCATCAAAGAGGTTCAAAAGTTAATAGGTATGGCTGTGGCACTTAACAGATTTAGCAGCCGATCTTCTG
The DNA here is from genome assembly GCA_030407325.1 of Camellia japonica. Lineage (NCBI taxonomy): Eukaryota > Viridiplantae > Streptophyta > Magnoliopsida > Ericales > Theaceae > Camellia > Camellia japonica. The sequence goes on along the minus strand of JAPPVO010000036.1, from coordinate 128,844,835 downwards.
ACCGATGTAGGCTATTTTTCCAGACACTTCAGCAGGGGAAGTCATTCAAATGGACTTACGAATGTCAACTGGCCTTAGAAGGACTAAAAACATACCTCGGCTCCGTCCCTCTTCCTTCTACTCCCATGTCGAGTGACATTCCCATCCAATATCTGGCGGTATTCGATCATGTTGTGAGCGTCATGCTTCTTTATGATGAACTCGGTGAGCAAAAGCCCATTTTTTATGTAAGCAAATCGATGGTCGATGCAGAGACCCAGTATCTACCCTTGGAGAAATTGATTCTGGCCCTGGTGGTGGCCTCCAGAAAGCTAATGCATTATTTCTAGGCCTACGCCATTAAGGTGCTAACAGATCACCCTCTTCGAGCGGTGCTGTGTTGAGCAAAATCTTCAGGCTGAGTTTCCAAATGGGCATTGGAGCTTGGGCAATATGCTATGCAATTCTCACCACGAACGACCATCAGAGAACATGTCCTAGCCGACTTCATTGTTGAATTCACAAAGCCGGTGAGCAATGCCGAGATCATTTCACCAAACCAATCGACCCTCCAACCTCACTCGAAATGGCGAATGTATGTAGGAGACATGTGGAAGCTATATTGTGATGGATCATCTAACCAAATAAGAAGTGGGGCAAAGGTTGTTATCATGACTCCCGAAGGGGCAGTAGTTGAACAATCTGTCAAACTTGGCTTTGATGCATCTAACAACAAGGCCAAGTATGAAGCCCTTCTTGTCGGGCTACGCAACTCGCTTCAGATGGGAGCCAAACAACTACATGTCTTTTGCGACTCAAAATTGGTAATCAACCAATTGAATGGGGAATACACAACTAGGAATGATCGCATGGTAGCCTCTATGAAAATAACTAAGCCTCTGCTAGACAAATTTGAAAGTCATGAACTTAATTAAATAGCTCACGATCAGAACACCCACGCTGATGCCCTAGCTTGTTTAGCCTCAACCATTAATTCAGAGTTTAAATGGACCATTGAGATGGGCTTCATTCCTGAGCCAAATATCACTATCCCTAAAGTTGAACACAATGTGCATGTAATTCATAAAGGGCCGAGTTGGATGGATTCCATCGCTGCATTCTTGAGTTCAGAACAATTACCGAAGGATAAGAAAGAAGCCCATAAGCTTCGCAACAAGGCCTTGAGGTATTATTTGGCTCCTAAAGGAAAACTGTACAAAAAGTATCTATCAGGGCCATACTTAGATTGTCTCCATCTTGATAAAGTTCAAGAATTTTTAGCCGAAATACATAAGGGAAGTTGTGGTGCTCATTCCAGGGGACGATCACCGGCTCACCGAGCCATCACTCAAGGATATTAGTGGCCGACTATATGCACAAATGCTGAAGACTATGTTAAGAAGTGTGAGAAGTGCTAGAGATTCTCACCATTAACACATCTACCAATCGAAGCACTTTTTAATTGTTGTGACAAATTACTTCACCAAATGGATTGAGGCAAAACCATTGGCACATACACGGGATGCCGACATCAAACATTTTTTCTGGAAAAACATCATAACTTGATTTGGTATCTCCAGAGCGCTCATCTCAGATAACGACACTCAGTTCGATTGTGGTCTTTATCGAGAATTGTGCGACATTTATAGAATTCGGCCATATTTTTCTTCCCGACTTATCCACAGAGCAACGGACAAGCGAAAGCTTCTAATAAAGTGGTCCTAGACGACATTAAAAAATGGCTCGAGAAAACAAAGGGCAAATGGATCAATGAGCTTCCAAGTGTGTTATGGGCACATCGAACTATGCCGAGACGATCCACCGGAGAAACTCCGTTCGCCTTATGCTTCGGTAATGAGGAAATCATACCACTAGAAATTGGTTTGCCAACTTTTCACTCAAAGGCATTTGATACTGGTCGAAATGACATGATGCTTGCCCTTGATATGAATTTAATTGAGGAATACCGAGATCAGGCCCTTGTAAAAATGGCACGATACCAGCAGTAGTTTACGAAGTCCTATAACCAATGGGTGCAACTCTGCCGATATACTCTCGGTGAGTTGGTCCTCAAGAAAGTATTTCTTGTCAGCAAAAATCCAACCGATGAAAAGTTCAACCCCAATTGGGAGGACCCTTATTAGATTGATTCCATTGCTGAGGTAGGGGAATATTGCCTTTTGGACATGAACGGCAAACGGTTACCCCGACCCAGGAATTCGACCCCCCTTCATAAATTTTATCATAGTGTCAATTCTTCTCTTTTTAAATTTCAAATGTATATTATTTGGCATATGTACAGTCAATGATACAGGATGTTACCTCTAATCTGTGTGTGTTTTATATTAACTATTTTCCTTCAACTCGAATACGCAATAAAAGTCTCTGAATCCGGAGTACTCTTCATGCTCAACGCAAAGCGTCATTAATAACAGTCTCTGAATTCAGAGCACTCTTTGTGCTCCACACGAAACGCCATCAATAAAAGCCTCCGAATTTGGAGCACTCTTCGTGCTTAGCATGAAATGCCATCAATAAAAGTCTCTGAATGTGGAGCACTCTTCGTGCTCGGCACAAAACACCATCAATAAAAATCTCCAAATTTAGAGCACTCTTTGTAATCGGCATGAAGCGCCATCAATAAAAGCCTCCAAATCCGGAGCACTCTACAAAGTACCATTTTCAATTGCATGTAATTTAGAGACATAATTAGTTTAATTAATTCAAACAAGCATAACCGAATCTTTATTAAGAAAACATCACGACAAATTCAAATTACATTATGGATACATTTATCCTAAGGCCGGTCAGCGTTCTAGTTACAAATTGAATCCAGGAATCAAACTGGAGTAGGCTGCCAATTAACTATTCTCGGGGTTTACGGCCTCCTCCTTATCATTCATTTTCTCAGCGCCATAAGTTTTGAATGACATTACATCGCTTTGGTATAACGGTGAAGTAGAATCTACACCCGCCGCTTGAAGCGTCTTTGTCCATCCGTGCTTGAAGTCACGATTTTCACATCGGCAGACATCATCGGCCAACTTCTTTCTTGTCTTGTCGATGCCAATCTTTCTTCCCTCGAAGAAGCTCTTATTGTAGTCTCAGCTCTCCACCGCTTCTCTTACAAATACGTTGGTTGTATCTTGATCGGATATCGCTTAGTCCATAAGGTGTCGTGTTACTTCATTTTTTGACATTACCGAATCCACTGCCCCTGCCGCCTTGAGCTCTGGCACTCTAGCTTTCCAAGCCTCGTTCTTTGCCCTCTCCTTGGCTTCCTCAAGTTGGCGCTCTAAATTTCGGATCTGGCCATCTTTGTGATCAATTTTCGTCTAGGCGGCACAAACGCGCATGCCGACTTCATAAGAATTGTAAAGTCCTTTGATGGCCCCATGAACTCCTTCTCGAAAAACCTCATAATCGCCCTACTTGGTAAGTGATTGGTGTACTTTTGAAGGGAAGATTTGTCGTGTAAACTCAACTGCCACATTCAAGTCGTGGACAATCAAATCGACTTCGATCATTGGCATGTTCCCCTATAAAAATTGAGAAGCTTAGCGGACGTGGTGGCCTATTCGGCTCATTTTGCGGCTCATTTCGAATAGGTGCTTGAGCACTAACGCTTTTATTGCTTCCTTTCTCATGAACCCCACCTCTGGGAGATCTACTTCAATCATCTCTTTTGTCCATTCTATGTTGCCCGGGCAATTGACTTCTATTTTGCTCCACAGGTTCTAGTGCACCCCTGTAAGCAGAGTCGCTAGGTGCTTGATGGCTCATCCCTACGTCCAGTTCTACCAAACTTTTTCCCTCTTCTCTGCTATTAAAGAATAGTTTCTTTGACATCAACGGAGGAAAATTTTGCAGAGAAATAATCGCACTTGAGTTGTGTACTTTGATTGCGACAAGATCCCAGGCGTAACAAACCTCTAGCGAAATCGCAATATCTTTGCAAAGATCCAAGGGTCTAATGCCACTAAGGTGACCCCACGTGTCCACTGTCCCAACCGTCGTTAGTACACGCCATTGATCATATCATGATTAATTGGCTTAGTTGACTCAGTTTTGGTGGACCATTCCTTCGTCTTAACCGGGGCAAGGACAGATACATGAATCTATTCAACATACCTATTGCCCCGCCTGTAACTCAGCAGCATTCATTTTTACCATGTGCAATGCATCCATTCCCAATTGGTGCAGGGGCAGATATATGAATCTATTCGGCATATCCATTGCCCCACATGTAACTCGGCATGATTCATTTTTGTTGTGTGTAATGCATCCATTCCCAACAGGGGCAGGGGCAAATATATGAATCTATCCGGCATGCAATATGCCTATTTGAGATACAGTAATAGTCACTCGGCTTACGTTAACAATCTAATATTCATTGAGGCACGGTTAAGTCGGCCTCAGTTTCCACCTTTGGTTTCCTAATTGAGATACGGGCAAATATATGAATTTATTTGGCAGTTAAGCCTACCCTGTTTGTTAAACCATAGAAAGGTACCGAATTCATACTATTGTCGGTTATCTATAATCGAATTATACAGATTGTGAAAACATGAAGTTGGGTTAGTATGATACTTGTAGGTCAATCACATTCATTCTAAGAGACAATTTTGATGTAGTGGAATGTTTTCATTTATAAACTGACTCATTACATGAGTTGGTCACTTTATACATAAAAACAACCCTAGCACATCATTTACCACACATAAATATAAAATAAACGCACAAAAAAAAAAAAAAAAAACAACAACAACAACAAAACCAAAAAAATATAAAATAAAAGACTATTGAACGAAAGAACTAAATCTATCTAGTTGGCCTCAGAATTATTCTGGGTCTGATTCCAACGACTCAATGTCTTCCTACTCGAACGGAATCGACACGTCGAATGCCACTTTTGCAGCTGCAAGTAGCTTGAGCCAGTCATGCTTGAAGCCCCGATTATCAAACTTTAGGGGCTTCATCGGCATATTTTTCTGTCATCGCTTTCTCTTCCTCTTCAAAGGCCTTAGTTGCCACCGATTATGCCTTTTTTGTCGCCTTTCTTGTCCAGCACCTTGGCCCTAAGTTTGTCGAGGTCTTCATTTGCCGTTTGTAGGGCCATATCGGTAAGGTTTGCCCTTTCTTCAGTAGCATGACGTAGGAAGTCTACATGTTTCATTTTTTCTTCTTTGGCAGAGGCCTTTTGGTTTTCCTCATTCTCCCTCTTCGCTTCATCTTTCGCCTTTTGCGTCACTATGGCCAATTCAGCTGCTGCAGACTTGGCCTCACCTTGTTTGGTCACCACTTTGACCTTGAGTTGATTGATCAACTCGACTACACCATGATGGTGATGACCAATCTTAGTAATCTGCTCGGTAGCCTGCAAAAGCAACAAGATAGGATAGTTCTTAAAATTTTATGGACATACTAATAATTACATTTGCTACTTCAGCTCACCAAAATGGCTGATTGAGCGGCCATGTTGATCGATACAATGTCCAGTTCGGCACGAAACATTGCCTTGTCCAATGGAAGAGTAGTGGCGGTGGCCATGCTTAGTGCCACTCCAGGCTCCTTCACAACCGAAGTGTCTATTTGGATGAGAGCTTTTTTGATCTTCGATTGGATGGGAAACGGTGTCGCTAAGTTAAGAGTGGGCGAAGCCCTTGGTCTTTTTTCAATCGGCCGCTCGACCGATTGAGTGGTCTCGGTAAGGCACTTGGAACCCCTCTAATCAACCACAATTTCTTTAATCGAAGGCTTAAGAGTTTTTTTTCTGATTTAGTAAAGGTGGAGTGGGCAGTGATTTCTTTTGATTCAGTTACCACAGGTGGGAGGGCCTCTTGGCTAGCGCTGGTAGTTCCAGCTCTTTTATTTTTTGCAACTAGCCTTTTAGCATTCCTTTTCTTGGTGAATTAAGCCAGTGATAATGATTCCCCAACCATTCCTTCTGCTCTAGATCCTGGCAAATCGTCCAAATCGATAAAAATATCGGCCCCTTCTTGATTGTCCTCCATATTCACTTGGATAGGAGAAGGCACACTTAAACCTCGTTTGGAATGACTCACATCGCTCTGTCTGTGGAGTCAGAGTCAGACTCAAATAAATCTAGCTAGTTAGTGTCTATTGATTTCGGGAGTGGTAACCAAGACACCTCTATTATGTCTAGGTTTTCTTTGTCAGTTTCTTTTGAGTTTGCTATACCATTGAGTCGGAGTTTCTTTTGAATGAAAATGTTGTAAATTCTACCTACTTCTATGTGCCTTTAGTTCATTGCATCGACCAAAATTTTCAAAACTTTTTCCAAAACTTCGGTGAAAATGAAGAGGAAGAAATTCCTCGGCTTTGAAAAATGTGACCGACTAAGAGGAGGAAAGGCATGTTAGGCCCTTGATGAATGAGATTGTTTTAGTTAATGTCGATATTGAGAAGGATCCTCGCTTGGTACAGATTGGTTCTACATTGTCTTCAGAGGGATGCGAGCGATTAGTTGCTTTATTAAAATATTTCAAAAATAATTTTGCGTGGTCCTATAAAGACATACCTAGAATTGATCCAAGATTGTACAACATAGGATCCCTCTCGACCCTGAGGCCTGCCCCCCTACGTTTCAAACCTTGATGTAGAATGTCCAATAATCAACCAGATTATGAGACTTGCATAGCCGAATTGGAAATAACCCAAGAACTAGGGGCAATAAGGTTAGATGCGATCAAAGATTCAAACTGGGTCATTTCTCAAACCAATGTAGACCGAGAAGAAAGTCAAATCCTAGAATCTAAGAGAAGAAGATTTAGTGCTAAAGAACAATCGAGTTCTTATCCATAACCCTAGGGGTAAAGTCAGACCCAATTAGACGGGTCCCTACATCATCAAGTCTCTTTGGTCAAGAAGAGTAGTTGTTCTCATGGATTTGGATGGCTTAGAATTCTTACAACCAATCAACATGGACAAGCTAAAACAATACTATCCTTGAGAGGCTCGCTGGGCCAAAAATCCAAAAGGGCAACCTAGGCAAACGTTAGAGCAAAAGAAAAAGAAGAAAAAGAAAAAAAAATATATAGAAAAAATGAAAAATGAAAAAATATGCAAGGTCGAAAACCCAGAAGGGCGGCTTTGACAAAAGTTAGAGCACAAAAGGAGAGTGTTAATACCCGAGTGAGCCTTACGCTAGAACTATGTAAGGTCTAATTCCTATCTTTGGGATACGTAGGCAGCTTCATCCTCAAGTTCGGCCCTAACCATTTTTCAACTCGCTTATCGCATCCATGTTTGATTGTTGTACCTTTATTGAATTCAGTTGTCTTGTCCATGTTTGATTGGTAGATCTTCATTCGGTTCGATCGCCCTATCTCTTCTTCATTGTAGATTCAGTTGCAAGACAGATCAAGGTCGATTTGAGGTTGTGCATTTCAAGGGTGGATTTCATGTTGGTTGGGCAGTGACCATTTGTGAAAATAGATTTTGATGATTTTTAATAAAGTTGACTGATTTTCTCAAAAATTATTCCCATTTTTTTGCAAAATCCAGACCATTCATTGGACCCAAAAATAGAAAATTTTTAGTACTCACAGTTTGACTTACATGATTTCAAAATAGAGAGTGGAACAAACATGCTAATCTAACTCTCAAGTTGATCAAAATGTTTTAATCAAAAAACCAAAAGAAAACAGTCAAAGCAATGAATTAGGGGGCACAGTTGAGTCAACTCTTCTGTCTCATTCTTACACTCTCTCCGGTCTTTGCTAATGCAATCACTTACTGAAAAGTGCACAATAGTTAATTCCAACAATGTAGCAAAACCCTACAATTGGCCGGCCAACTTTCTATCTAGCCGTACAAATCTATATCCAACCGACTCCTATTTTATCTGGCCATAACAAAATTGCAAAAATCATGTAGCCTCAATGGTTTGTGTGACAACCCTGTTCCGTATTAGGCTTTTAATTCATTGATTATATATGTGTTTATATGCCTCATATGAATCTGGATGTTAATTATGTGTTCTATGTGATTTTTGAATGCCTATATGTTGATTGTAGACATATCTGTTACAATTTCTGCTATAAATTGAAATTGAGGGTTGTAGAGGCGTCAGAAACCAAAATTGATTAATTTATTGTGATCAGCGTAATTTTTAGAGCCTCGATGGAATTTAATTAAAAACTGATTCAGATAAAAAATAATTAGATTAATTTGATTTAATTAAGCCTATTTGATTAAGCTTAAGCTTTGATTAGCCAATAAGATTTATGAGGCCTATATATATGATAAGAAATGTTATTTGAGCTCACACTTAGCCATAAAATCTACTGAGAAGAGTAGAGAGAGAGAGAGAGAGAGAGAGAGAGAGAGACAGAGAGAGAGAGAGACGGCAGAATTGAAGAATTAAGCAAGAAGCTTGAAGGATTGAAGAAGACAACTCATAATCTTGCAAGAATTATTGTTCTTGAGGCCTCTAGGTAGATTTTTGAACCTTAATTCATGAGTTTAAGTTCATAATTAAGTGAATTCAAAGATAATATGAAGCTAAGGACAAGATTTAAGATTAATATAATAAATTTGAAGTCAATATACACATGCATGCAAGAGATTGCCATGAATTTGCATATTTGAGCATGAAACATGTAGTTCATGTTGATTTCAGAGTCATTTAATACATGCATGTAAAAATCATCATGGTATGAAACTCAATTCAGAGGATTCATGTTTGTATTTGGAAGATGATTTTTGGAACATGAAGAATATGGCACTAAACCATACATGCATGCATAATTTTGTTGATTCTTATGAGTTTGAGCATCAATTGTACCATTTGAGATGAAAATAGAAGCTACACTTCACATGCATGAAAGATCCAAGAAGATATAAGATTTGTTTGCATGAGTTTTGAAGTTGTGAAAATAAATTTGATATAATTGAACTTATGTGATGAATTCATGGGAATTTGGGCTTCAAATCTTGTGAAATTGACATTTATATCATGTTAGAGGTTGTATGGTCGACATATAGGCCATAACATGTAAGTTACACCATGTCGAGTTGTGTTTTGTGGCTCAAATAGCTTGCTGGAAAACCCAGAAATTGGCTTCTCCACTCGAGCGAAGAATGAAGGCAACCAGAAGTTTTGTAGAAATTGATGTCCGCTCGATCGAGAAGAATTGCTCTCAAGTGTAAAAATAAAGCAACCAGTACTTTTGTAGACCAAAGGGGTCCGCTCGAGCAAGAAACCCTGTTTCAGAAAATTTTGAAGAGCTGTTTCATGTTCTATTTTCCGTTCTTTTCCATCTCTACACACTCTTAGGCATGCATGATGCATTATAAATGAATGAAAGAATAAGAAAGAAGCCTAAGAGAATTGAACAAGTTAAGAGCGGATTGAATTGCTTGTGACCCAATGTGTTATGGAATGTGTAGGGTCGAACGTGAGGGCAAATCCATCGACGGAACACTGTGAGCAATATCTTAGTAAAGATATTTTCAAGTATGTTATTTTCCAAATGCTACTTCCGTATAACCTTCATGGATTTGTTGATTTGAATTACGAATGAGTATTCTATATGCCTAATTTTTGTATAAGGCTCTGTGAAGAACATGATTTGGGCCCAAGGCCGTTTGATATGTTTGAATTGTGTCTGAGGCCATTTGATACGTCTAATAAGAGTATGAATTGGGCTTGAGGCTGTTTGATACATTTGATATGTCTGAATTGGGCCTAAGGCCATTTGTCGTTTGATACGTTTGAATATTATGATGGGCCAAAGACCATTTGAATATCGTAATGGGCCAAAGGCCGTTTGAATATGAATGTAATGGGCCAAAGGTCGTTTGAATGAAAAGGTGATCATGATCATGAATATGAATGCTCATAGATATGAATATGAAAATAATGGGCCCATGGCCGTTTGATGTGTTTCAAGTGTTTGAATTGGGCCCAAGGCCGTTTGATGAGTCTGACAAAGTTATGCAATGGGCCCGAGGCTGTCTAATATGTTTGATAAGGATCTCAAATGGGCTCAAGGCCATTTGGCATGTACAACAAAAACACAGAATGGGCCTAAGGTCGTTTGTATATGAAATTTGTGGGTTCGATGTGCTTAATATGAATCTCATTCATATAACCCCATTACTTTGATATTATTCATTGGGCGTTAGCTCACTCTTATTTATATGTATGTAGAGGAAATGGAAGTTCAACCCCAGCCTCAATAGAGTTTGAGAAAGGAACCTGAGTTTTGTGGAGTCAGCCCAGGTGGCTTACGCAAAAGGCTTTGTTTATGATCTTTTGTTTCTTGTTTTACTACTTCCATTGGTCATAATAGACCATTTATGTGTATAAGCTTTCCTTTTGGTATAGCTGACTATATGTTTGAATGATCCTGGATGTACAAGATGTTAACTATTGGTATGTGGTGTGAGTTATTATCAAGTATATGGGAAATGTTTTTGATACACCATGTAAGCACAGCTCATTGGACAATATTCTTAAATCTACTTCCGCTTCGACCGCTTTATTACTATTAAGATACGTTTAAGCTTGTTTGAGGGCGTAGGTAATCTCATGATTACTGGCTGGTTATGACCTTAATCTATAGGGGTGGGTTTGGATCATGACAGTTTTTGCCTTAGATGTTGTTTTGGGTCTTGTTTTGTGTCCATTTTATTCCAATAAGTGTCAATGGGTGTGTTTAAGTTGTTTTTTTTTTTTTTTTCCGTTTTTCTTTCATTAAGTCCTATTTTGTGTTTTAGTCAATTCTAGGCTCGACATCCAGTTCAGCACGCATTGAAATGCAACCATTCGTATTTTCAATTTCAAAGAAAAATGTTTTTCATACTCAAGTGTTGTGTCATTCATGCCATTCGAATTTGCAAAACAAAATTCTTTTTATTAAAATTCAGGGATTAAACCTCGATCAAAGTTGTATAGAAGAGAGTTGAAACTATAGGTGCCTAACTCCCAAGCAAAAAAAAAAAAAAAATACAAAAAAAAATACAAAAAAAAAATATAGAAAAGAAAAAGAAAAATACAGAGGGAAATACAAAAAAAAAAAAAAAAAAAAAAAAACAATGAAAAAAATAGAGAAGAGAGAGTGTCTTGAATTTCACTGTTGTCTTAGATTCCGGCAATGTGCAAAAGCTCATTGGCGAAGGTTAAAAGCCGACTTCACTTGCAAAACAACTTTGCCGCTCGACTTTATCGCCGATTGTCCCTCCTCATTTTCATTCCGGGAAACGCCTTGAAGGCCCTGCCTCGGGATTTGCAAGACTTCTGAAGGAAACATACCCCCGTTGGTCGTTATAAGGGGTACACCGAGGCACCAATAATCTTTCCATGTTTGTTGACTAGCACTTCAATTCCTTGATCTGCCTCTTCAGCTTGCTTATATCCCGCCAAGCGTCTTGATACATATGCTGGAAGAGGGAGAGTTACACAGTCAACCGTTGCACCTCATTTGTTCTTCTCTATGACCAACACAGCAAATTAGATACCGCAGTCACGGTCTCCATACACAATTTCAGTGTGTAAGAATTGGCTTCGATGTCAGACTGTGCTGCCATCAGTTGTTTGAATGATACTGCGAAAAAGTTAAAGATAGGGGCATGAGCATTCTGAGGGGCAGGAGCACTCTGAGAAAATGCAGAAGAGCCGGTGTTAGTTATCTCTATCGATGTATCATTGAGGTCAGGGAAGAGAGTAAGCGACAACAGGAATAAACCATGTCAAAGAGGAATTTTAGTTGTCACATACTAATTTTCCATCCCTTTTTTTTTTTTTTTTTTTTTTTTTTTTCTCTCTGCCTCTCCATTGCAGACTGTCCTTAAGAAAATAAAGGAGAAGATGAATGAGAAAAAGAAGACAAATAAGGGAAGTCCAGGCTATCATGGAAGGATCGAGGTGTGGTGTTGATTAGGCGCCGCACTTGTTGAAATCGTAGAGCTGGACACGACGCTCAAAGAAGAGAGAAGAAGAAGGAGAAAAGAGAGAAGAAGGGAAAAAAAAATAGAGGCGCTCGTCGCCTTAATGAAAAAAGGAAAAGGAAAAAAGATAAAAGAAAAAAAAGAAAAAGAAAGATATAGACATAAATAAATAAATTAGAGGAAAAAAAGAACAAAAATACAAAAAAGAAAGAGAAAAATAAAAAGAAAAAGAAAATCAAAGAAAGATAAAAAAAATAAAAAATAAAAGGAAAACCAGAAAAAAATAAAACAGAAGAAAATAAAAAAATTGTACATTTGTGTTAGGATCTAGCACACTTCAATTGCAATCTTAGAACTCAAATTAGATTAGTTTGGGAATCCGACAAAATATTTTTCAAAATTTGGTGTTCGAAAGAGTATAACTCTTTTATATATCGATTATACCGCTCTCATTCATCCATCGCACGATCGTACTGTTCTCCTGTATCCATCAAACGATCCAACCCTTCTCGTGCATCCATCGCACGATCGCACCGTTCATGTGCATTTATCAGATGATCCAACCGTTCTCATACATCCATTGCATGATCGAACCATTCATGTGCATTTATCGCATGATCCAACCATTCTCGTGCATCCATCACACGATCCAACCGTTCTCATGCATCCATCGCATGATTGCACTATTCATGTGCATTTAATGCACAATTCAATTGTTCTCGTACATCTATCACGCTACATGTTGCATCTATCACGTCACACTCTTTATCTTATACATTTCTCCTCTCTCATAAGAGGCGTTTGGATCTCAAAGTTCACATTATTCCTCTCGTGTGGAACGTGTTTGGATCTCAAATTCACAATTATTCCCCTTGTGTAAGACGTGTGTGGCCCTCAAGTTCACAATACCTCCTCTCGCATAAGAGGCGTTTGGATTTCAAGTTCACAATTCTTCCTCTTGTGTAAGATGCGTTTGGATCTCAAGTTCACAATTCTTTCTCTCACATAAGACGCGTTTGGATCTTGAGTTCACCGTTCCTCCTCTCGCATTAGACAGGTTTGGATCTCAAGCTCACATTTCCTCCTCTCGTGTTAGACGCATTTGGGTCTCCAGTTCACAATTTCTCCTCTAGTGTAAGATGTGTTTGGATCTCAAGTACACAATTTCCTCCTCTCACGTAAGATGCGTTTGGGTCTCGAGTTCACATTTCCTCCTCTCGCCTAAGATGGGTTTGGATCTCCAGTTCACTTTTTCTCTTCCCGTGTTAGACTCATTTGAGTTCACATTTCCTCCTCTCGCGTTAGACACGTTTGGATCTCAAATTCATAATTCCTCATCTAGCGTAAGACGTGTTTGGATCTCAAGTTCACAATTCCTCCTCTCGCGTAAGATGCGTTTGGATCACGAGTTCACATTTTATCCTCTCACATAAGACGTGTTTAGATCTGAAGTTCACCTTTCCTCCTCTCGTGTTACACACATTCGGATCTCGAGTTCACATTTCCTCCTCTTGCGTTAGGCGCATTTGGATCTCGAGTTCACATTCCCTCCTCTCACATTAGACGCATTTCGATCTCGAGTTCACATTTCCTTCTCTTACGTGAGACGCGTTTGGATCTCAAGTTCACATTTCCTCCTCTCGTGTGGGAAGCGTTCAGATCTCAAGCTCACTTTTCCTCCTCTCCCGTGAGACACGTTTGGATCTCATATGCTTGTTGGTTAGACTTTATTTTACTCATGTGAAACACATTTGTTTGCATTGCACTTTGGCGTGTTTTATGTCATTTACACAAGGCTTCCCTTGCATATTATCATCTTCACATCTTTATCACCATTGCATTGCATTGCATAAATCATGAATTTTCAAAACAATAGGCTACGCGAAGCATGTAAATCTAACATTCAATTGCATTTCAAGCATATCATTTGCATCTTGTCTCTGAACTATGCTGGTTTGATTCCTTATAAAGGGATACATAGGTAATTGTAGACACCCCATATTTGACGGCCCTTCAAGACTTGGATGTTCTTGCAGGTACATCTGGTGATAAGTTTGTTTGCTCACTGAGCGCTCGAAGTCCTCAGCAGAATGTCACAGCTTTGAGCCTTTCAAACCCTGCATCCATTTTGTCTCATTTCTAGACCATGCCTTGGTCTTTCTAGCTTGCAATCTCTGGTGGCTTGTCGGCCATCCTTGGAGGCTGTCGACCAGAGCTTCTGGTCTGTCGGCCATTGATGTGCCTTGCCGGCCATCAATGATGGCTGGCCGGCCACCAGTGTTTTCTGTAGATATTTTATGCCAGTTATTTGCACAGATGCTTGCATCTATCCACACATGGAGGGCTGGATCTCCTTGTATAGAATTCATTTTTTCTATATATAGGGACCCCCTCTCTCATGTTTTGGGGTTAGAAGATTTCAAACTCTAAAATTTTCTCTCTCTAGATTTCTCTCTCTCTCTTGAAATTTTGTGCACACTTGCCTAGTTACATCACTCTTTTGCATACACATCCTTAACCAAAATTGATCACCTTTGAGCTGAGGTCTCTTGAAGTCTTGTTGGAGCTCTTGAAGGTGGTTTTGACTTGTATTTGTGCCTAAAGTTGTGCTTGGCTTCAAGAGGTATAACACTTGTCTTTTAACTTGTTTTAGTACACTTGTTTCTCTATCTTTTCCTACTATTTTTGGGCCATTTTTGAGCTACCAAAATCTCTATTTTAATGGGCTGAAATTGGTGTTTTAAGCCATTTAAGGTTAAAGAGGTGTCTCATCCTTCTTTATTCCTTGCTTCTAAGGCTTTTGCACCTTTGTTTCCTACTTTCAAAACAACATTTTTTGGGCCTTTAACCACTGAATTTCAGAGTATTTTCAGTGGAAAAATGGGTTAGCCTCCCCTCCTTGTGTCTTGTTTGCTAGCCTAGTTAACTCCATGTGTTAGCATGATTTTCTAGCTTTTTGTAGCTATATTCTAGTATGTTTTTGCCTTTGTTTTAGACTGCTTTAGCTCTGTTTTGGCCTGTTTGGGTCAGTTGAGCCTTGTTTTGTATGGTTGTAGTGTAATAGTACTCACAAGCTTGGTGTTTTAAGTCATTAGACACCCCTTGTTTGAGTTGATTGCATGCTTTGGTGTTGTTATGCACTTCATTTCAGCACTTATCACCTCTGCAACCTCCCTCCTTTCTTTTCAAGCCATTTGTTTGCCTAAGTGTGGAATTGAGGTTTCATACTTAATGGTTTAATCCCTTAGGGGGTTCATTACCAACGATATGAGACTTCTTTCATACCCAAAGTAACTTGTGTTTTGAGTCTTCTTTCCATTAGAGGACTCTAACTCACCCAATGGACTTAATTGGAATAAAGAATGGTTGGTAAGTTAAAATGAGTAACTAACTACTTGGGACTAAAATTGAGCAAGATAATAACTTGTGTGTTGTGTGGTCAATCGTACGTTAATTGAACACAAGGAAGATTGGGACATTTCATACTCAAAGTGATGAAATGTCTCAAGTGTCCTAGGTCTCCATTGCCCTTGATCATGCATGATAGGGTGGTGGTTCTTGAGGGTCTTATTTTGCATTTACTGAGCTTTCACAGCTTGAATCACAAGCCATCATGCAATAAAATTGCTTGTATTGGTGGTTTGTGGCTTAAGTTCACAACTCCTTGGATTTATTCACGAAAAGTAGGGGCGAATTGCGCAGATAATCATTGGAAATACCCTCTTTTTGTTCTGTTTGTACACTGTTGCAGCATGATGATCCAGTGCATCAGTGGCCGGTAGGCCACCATCCATGGCCGGCAGTGCACCATAGATGGCCGGCAGTATCTACCAGTGGCTGGCTGGCCACTGATGCAAACCTTAGCAGAATGTTGGTAAGGTGGAGCGAAATGGCTCCAGAAGTGTTCAACTCTGCAAACAAAGGCTTTAGAGAGCAAAACAGAGGTCTTTTCGGGTGGTATCCGAGCATATGCAACTTCCATTTCCCGAGGTGGAGTAATGGCAGCGTAATTAATATCGTAATTACTTAGTTTGTTTACATTTGTGTTGTAACTCAATTAGTTAACTTACTAGTTAATTCATTCAAGTGTTGTAATGATTAGTTAATTAGTTTAGCTATTTATTTCATTTGGTTTGTAATAATTAGTCTAATTAGCCTAATTAGCTTAGCCAGTTAGTTTTTGCTTTATTCATTCGAACTCTCCTTCATGAGAGCAAAATGTAATAACGTCTATGTCTTTCAACCCCACATCTTTCTCCCTTTTACTTAACCGCTTTCGATGGTTAGTTTAGGAGCATCATCTTTCAATTAGCATACCTTATGCTTGCATCCATTCATCTTGTCTTACATGCACCAAGACTCGGCGCATCATTCAAACTACATTGTTGTTTCAATAACTCTTCGAATACATGTTCAAACCACATGTTATTTAATTGAATCATATGCCACATTACTAGCCGAGCCTATTTATTGCATTATTTGCATGTGTTGCATTAGACATCTTGTATAGTTAGGAAGCATGCATATTTTTCTAACTCATATTTTCTTAGCTTGGACTACTAGATGAGATTTTAGTGCTTTAGCACACTTGCATGAGTGTGAGTGATTGCCATGACTAATATGCTTTCCATGAGGCTAAATGCTTACTTGTTTAACTGCTTGAATGCCTCTGGATGAAGGCTTGTTGCTTGAATTGGAACGATTCAACGAATGTGTGTTTAAGCCCATTATGTCTAGTGGCAAATCCATTTTAAGCCCACTATGTTTGGTGACAAATTCGCAAACTTTAAGCCCACTTGAAGTGGCAAATTCAAACCCTTTCCACAAAACAAACATGAATTGAATTGTTCCAACTTGAGCAAACTAGTCTATATTTGCTTGTGCGCATCACATAGTTAGGCTAGTCTAAATAACCAGAACAAGAGCACATAATGTTTATAAAAAAATCATATCATGATTAGTAGAGGCCGATCTGTGATCAGGCGAGCGGGGGTACTCAATTCATAACCTTTCCCTTTCGTACCTAAGTTCTCGAGCCGAGGCAACTTTGGTGATGACGGACACATCGCCTTTGGCATGAGTCATGGGTTTCCTAAATTTCTCCAAAAATAAAATATTTAGGTGGCGACTCTGTATCTGGCAAAGCAGTCCAATTTTGGCATTTTGATCCTAAAATCAATTTTCCAAAAAAGATTTGTCGGATTTGGACTTTTTGGTGTTTATTAATTTCACATTGCACTTGTGAGATTAGATTCAGAACAGTGGGAATCCGATCTGTAGGGCTTATTCCAAGTTTCCGAAAGGGGGCGCGAAAAAGCCGAGCTACAGCAACCTTCGGGTTCAACCAATTTCATCTGCATCTTGTTTGTTTGCCCAAGTCTTATGGCCTTGTCAAAAGGGTCTTCTCCGGGCTTTGACATTCACTAACGTCATGAAATGGCGCATCGAGCTCTACTAAAGATGGGCAACTATAGACACCCCATTTTGACCGGCTTTAAGACTTGAGCACTTTCTTTCAAACACCCAATGATGAAAATTGAATATGCTATTTTACGAATTTCTCAGCAGAAAATCCAAGTTTAAGTTTTAATTCCAACCTTACACTCGTTTTGGCTAAATTATCTTAGATCTATTCAAAAATATTTTGAACTTTTTCTTGTCTAAAAAATTTAGCAATTTTGGAAAAATCAGCTCTCATACCACATGGCAAGCCACATGGTTTTGAGATACCACATGGCAAGCCATGTGTTTTTGGAGATACCACATGACTAACCATGTGTTTTGGATGATTTCTAATTCGATGAATACCCCCTCATTTTGTTTTGAAAAAAGAAAGGAGAAAATTTTGGAGAAAATAATTTTTTTTTCAAGTCTTGAAGAGAGAGAGAGAGAGAGAGAGAGAGAGAATTTTTTTTTCAAAAAAAGAGAAAAAATAAAATTTTATTTCAAAAATCTTGAGAAAAGAAAATTTTGTTTCAAAAAATCTTAAGAGAGAGAAATTGATTTTCAAAAACCTTGAGTTATTTGGAGAGAGAGCCTTTTCAACCAAAGCTTCTAATCAATCCTTCTATCCACTGATATATATACAACCCACAAATTCCATTAAAGCTTAAACTTGCAACTTCTTGTTGAGATCCCAAAGCATGCTCCATAACCGTGAGGGTGTTATGAAGAAAGTTTGGTAATCAGAAAATTCATCATTTCCTCCAAATGTGAGTTTTCATAACTTTTGTCATTTATTTTCTTGAGTTTTCTTTACTATTTTAAATATGTAGTTTCTTTATTTTAATAATAATATAATAATAAATATTTGGTACAATCATCTCGAAGCATTTTTTTTTTACTTCTATGGCTTTGTAGTTTCTTTATTTTATATTTTACTTCTTCTTTGAGGAATTTTAATTGCTTTCTTGACTTCACTTTGAGTCTTAGTGATACACACCTTGTAAAAGCTCTAACTTTAAATATTCAAACTTCCAGTGGATTTACTGATATGTTAGATGGTGCCCAATCTATTGCTTTAATATATTGTATCTATTATAAATGCATAAAAACCAATCTAAATGTACATGCTTTAGTCAAAGCCCCAAGGATAGAACATTGCTTATTCAAGGTAGTACTACTGATGTTAATATTGAAGTACCAAAAACCATACTTTGGAAAGATATAACTCATCTAGAAAAATGGCTTACTGTCAATGAAAACTATTCTCATAAAAATCAATATGATAGCAATGATTTACATCGTATCCAACAATATGATGATGGATCAGTCCAAAAAATTTTTTGATCATTTAAGTTGTAGTCAATCTTCACGCCATAGTATATATAGTCAACCCAATGAAGAAGATGAAATTTTTAGTCCACCCTTATTTACTAGAAAAGCTAGAAACCTCCTAACTACTCAAAGTAAATTAAAATGTATAGACACTTCTTCCTCATCCCAAATTAGTAAGCCAGTTTATTCAACACAAACTCATATTCATGACAATGATAATAAATCTCAAGAATCACCAACCCAAACTGACTTTGAAGTCATTCCCCCAGTTAATCCACAATTATTAACTATTAGTAAAGACTTTAAACTAGATTTTAATGAATTATATAATTATAGCGATTCTAGTTTAGACCCAACCATTTTTTATGTTTTGGATCTGAGTTTCATTGTCTTATATAGTTGTTCATATCTTGTTTCCCTTTATTTCTAATTGAGTTTGGTTATCGGGATGTGTTGGTTACGTTTGGAACAAGTTGGTAGCTCGTTTTCCAAATTGTTGCTGCCCAGAGTTTTGCTTCTCGCTCAAGAGACACTTCTTGCGCTCGAGCGGTCTTTGTAAACTTCCAGTACTTTTGTAGGTCTGGAGAGATACTAGGAGTTAGCATTTTTCGCTCAAGCGGTATTTCTTGCGCTCGAGCTGTGGTTCTTTATCTATAAAACTTTTGGGAGTTTGTATTCTTTGCTTGAGCGAAGCTTCTTGGCTTGAGCGGTGCAACTTAGTGCGTCTAGTCGCTTGAGCGACACTTCTTACTCTTGAGCAGTATGCGCGTATATCAGTTCGAAAAGTCACTTTTTTGAAACACTTTTTCACCTCTCTCTCTCTCTCTCTAAACATTTCAAAAGCCTATTTTCTCTCATCCTCTCTCTAAAACTCACCAATTTCACTCAAATACACGTAGATCGGTCGACCTTTTCACCTGTGTCCCTTCATTAAAAAGGTAGAGCTCAGCGAGGGCTTTCTTCTAATCAGAGCAAAGTTGATTTTCACTGTCTTTGAGTTTTCTTCACTCTATCTCTCTTGTCTTCTAAGTTTGAGGCAGGGATTCTTTGCATTTTCTATGAGTTTAACTTAGTTATTTGCTGTTTCTAAACAATATTGTGATTTGAAAATTTTTGGAACAAATCTGGGGTTTTGGTTTAAAAATGAAAAGAGTGGTTTTCACATGAATTCTTGAAAACGGTTGTGGGATTTGAAATGAGGTTGAGTTGTGACAGAATGGTTGGTTTCAAAACTTGGATTTGGTTTTGGAGGAAACTGATATTTTGCCCTAAATATATATATATATATATATAATGTTGATTTTGCATACATTATGGAATTGATGTTAGAAATGTGAAATTGGATTAATATTGATGAGGATGATGGAGTTGGATATGTATTATCATTCACATCTTGAAATTTAGAAAATTTATCTTTATTGATAATTGTTTATTGGTTTAGAAATATTTGTTTTGGGCTATCGGTGGAGGACAGCCGTGATTATTGTAGAAATTGCATGAGAAGTAGGAAAATTGAAACTATTTTCTCATTCATTTGCATTGAGCATTAGCTCACACTTATATATTGCAAATGTTTATCGCTTTGAGAAAAATGGGTGAATCTAGGAAGTATGAATTGGCTCGTTGAAATAAGTTGGCCTAAGTGTCCATCGTGAAAGTCCTAAAAACCGCGCGTATACATGGGTGCCGATGCTACGAATGAAATTTTTGTGAAATGGCAATAGTAGTGCTTGTAGTGCCTACATTTACATGGGTGCCAGTTTACAGTTTCCCGCAGATGAAATTTCTGCGACATATTGAAATTGTTTTGAGATTCCCAACGTGTGATTCACTGCCCTGTTTTCTATGGTCAAGGAAGTGATTTATAAATTCTGATATTAAGCTAACATTTCATTGTTTTTGGAAAAAGATATAAAATGTTTTGACACGAGCATTGCATATGCATCACCCTTATATCTTTGTTAAGATTCATATATTGTATGGGATTATTTCTACTGGCCTTTAGCTCACTCAATGTGGGAAAATCATTTTCAGGTGCTGATAATATGCCTCCGCCAAGGCAATAGCTTGGGAGGACTTGGAGCAAGAGCTTCATTTTGTGTATTTATTATGCTTATTTTTGTACAAGCCAAAGGCTTTAACTGTATTGGATTCAAATCCATTTTTGTTGTAACCAAGTATAGACTTGGAAAGCTATAAGCCCTCAGGGAATTTCTTATTTGTTTAACTTCTATCCTATTTCTTTATTTTGTAACATATGTTGTAGATTCAGGGTTAGGCTTGTGAATGTATACCTACATATGTTACGCTTTTGTAAAAGTGATCGAAAACTAATGGAAGACGATTACTTTATTATGGTTGTTACTTACTAATATTGTGGATGGATTATTGGATTCATTTTTCGGGACGCTACAACTTGGTAGGCCTAGACGGCAGGAGGTGCCGTTATCAAATGAAATTCTAACGCAGGAGAAAGGGGTTGGTCAAGCCGATGTAGCCGAATTGGTTGATCAGCAGGCTATGGGCACTTTGGCTTGAGAAATGGCAGGAGCTTTATAGGAATTAATGGACATTCTCAGAGTTGAGAATCAAGTCTAGGCCCAAGTAGCAGAGGTATGGCCATCTTTCTTAAAGAGAAAGTTCGTCCAGCCTAATTTGGATAAGTTTTTGGGTGACCCGAAAGAGCCTTTGAAGGTGGATGGGTGGTTAGAGCAGATGGTGAAGACATTCGAGATGTTTGGCATCAAGGACGACGGTTTGAGAGTGACCTTAGCATCCTTCCAGCTAAAGGGAGATGCGGGTCAATGGTGGAAGTATGCATATGGGCGCATTAGAGTGACTTCGAAGGCCTTTGTCAATGCCTTCCAAGACAAGTTTTTGCCACCCACTGCTAGGTAGAAGTTGAGGGATTAGTTTCTGAAGCTCAAGCAGCTTAGCTTACATGTAGCTGAGTTTGAGGTAGCTTTCACTACCCTCTCTAGATTTGCACCAGAGCTTGTGGCGATGGGGGAACACCGTTTTATCGAGTTCAAGAAGAGGTTGAGGACCGGGCTTCTTTTCAAGGCAGCTGGATCAATGATTAGGGACTACGGACACCTTGTAGAGGCAACGGCTCATCTAGAGACCGTGGTTCAGGCAGAGGAGGAGCGGATGAGGGGTTCCAGGAGGAGTCAAGAAGTTTAGAGTGAGACACGAGGATAATAAGAGGCAGAGGGGTTCTACCCCAAAGTAGTCCTAGGCTGCATATTCTAGATCCATCTTTCCTATACTGAGTTTGGCTTCAGGGAGGCATCTTTTGTTTTAAGTGTGGCCAGTTGGGTCACAAGTCTCCAGCTTGCCCTCAGAGAGGGGGAAAGCAACAATCTACACCGTTTGCGGCTCGTTCTCAGAGCCAGAGTCAAAGGAGATGGTAGCTGCCAACCTATTATTAGTGCATGCAGTCAGGGCATGTGAAGAGGTTTTGCCCTCAATCAAGTGGCACACCTGGTGTGTCTAGTTCGAGGTAGACACAGAGCCACCAACCTCCACAGTAAGCATAGGCCTCAAGGGCCAATCAAGGAGCCTTTTCAACCAAGTCAGTGTATCAAACTTATGCTCCGACAGGTAAGTAGGTAGAGCAAAGACCTACGGGGCATGTGTTTGTTGTTACCACGCCAGACTTAGTGCCAAAGCCTTTAGTTTAAGAGGTACTTTCTTGTTATGTAATTATATTGCCAATGCGTTGATTGATACGAGTGCATCTCATTTTTTATCTCGTCTACATTTGCATCGGCATTGGGGTCACAAGTGACTCAGTTAGCATCTACACTCAAGGTAGAGTCACCTGTTGGTGGTAAAGTTGTTTTGGACTAGGGGTGTCGGGGTTGTGATATAGAGGTTTCTGGTCGCTGACTTCCTTTTTCATTTGCATTGATTGATATGTCGAGTTTTGATGCCATCTTGGGCATGGATTGGTTGTCCTCGTACAGGGCCATTATAGACTATTACCGTCAGAGGGTCACTGTCTGCACCTCGAGTGGTGATTGTTTTTATTTTTGGAGGGACTGAGCGGATAGAGTTTTGTCACTAGTGTATGACCGCGAGGTCGGAGTGAGCTTAGTTGTCTTCTTACAACCTTCTTTGGTAGTGAGTGTGATGAAGTCCGAGTTGATTTACTGAGGGTAGTTTGTGAATACCCAGATGTGTTTCCTGAGGATCTCACTAGTTTCCCACCTCACATTAAGATTGAGTTCTCTATTGATCTAGTGCTTGGCATGGCACCGATTTCTGTGGCACCGTATAGATTTACACCCGTCGAGTTGAGTGAGTTGAAGGTTCAACTCCAGAAATTGTTAGATCAGGGTTTTGTCCACCCTAGTACATCGCCTTGGGGAGCACCGGCTCTCTTTGCCAAGAAGAAAGATGGTACATTGCAACTTTGTATTGATTACCGAAAGTTGAACCGAGTAACTGTTAAGAACAAGTAACCAATGCCTCGTATAGATGATTTGTTTGACTAGTTGAAGGGGTCTTATTGCTTTTCTAAGATAGACCTAAGATTGGGTTATCACCAACCGAAAGTAAAGGAGAAGGATATCGAGAAGATGGCATTCCGTATGCGGTATGGCCATTACGAGTTCCTAGTGATGCCTTTTGGGTTAACTAACGCACTGGCCATGTTTATGGATTTGATGAATCGAATCTTCCGTGAGTTCTTAGACCATTTCCTAGTCGTCTTTGTTAATGAATTTTTGATTTGTTCACCCTCTGAGGCGGAACACAAGGAACACCTGTGAATTGTGCTTGAGTTACTTAGAGCCCACAAACTGTATGCTAAGTTCAGGAAGTGTGAGTTCTGGTTAAAGGAGGTGAAATTCTTAGGCCATGTGGTATCTGGGAAGGAGTGACTATAGACTCTTCTAAGATAGAAGCAGGGCAAGATTGGGAACAACCTAAAAATGCCTTTAAGATTTGTAGTTTCTTGGGGTTAGTTGGGTATTACGGTCGTTTTGTGAATGATTTCTATAAGTTAGCCTCACCTTTGACTAGACTTACGAGAAAGGGAATCAAGTTTGTGTGGAGTAAGACTTGTGAGAAGTCATTTCAGGAGCTTAAGGTTAGGCTTACCACAGCTCCAGTGTTGATTATTCCAAAGAGGGGTTTGGGTTATTTTGTGTATTGTGACGCATCTCGGGAAGGTTTGGGTTGTGTCATGATTCAAGAGGTGAAGGTAGTCGTCTATGGCTCACATCAGTTAAAAACACACGAGAGAAACTATCCTACTCATGATTTAGAACTAGCTGTGGTGATCTTTGCCTTGAAGATTTGGAAGCATCACTTGTATGGTGAGAGATTTGAGGGCTTTTCCGATCATAAGAGTTTGAAGTATCTATTTTCACATAAAGATTTGAATTTGAGGCAAAGAAGATGGATGGAGTTTATAGAGGATTACGACTTTGAGTTACACTATCATCCGGGGAAGGCCAATGTTGTAGCCGATGCTTTGAGTAGAAAATCCATTAGCAGTGTAACGAATATTGCCATCCGGGAATGGAAGATGTTGGGTGCTATTGCTAAGTTTGACTTGCATCATAGCGAGTCCATTGAATCGGCAACTTTGTTTTCAGTAGTTGCACAGCCCACACTTGTGAGCCGAGTTATAGAAGCACAGAGGGATGTCCTTGAGGTAGAAACCCTCCAGGAGAAGATATCTAGTAGGAAGGTAGAGAAGGGCTTGAACATGTATTCTGACTTGAGTGTTAGATATCTTGACCGTCTTTTCGTGCCAGAGTATTGTCGAGAGGAGTACTCCGAGAGTTTCACCATTCATGCCTTGTAATGTATCTGCGAGGCACAAAGATGTATCACGACCTCAGTAGCCAGTTTTGGTAGAAGGGGATGAAGAAAGATGTAGCCGTGTTTGTGTCGAGGGGCCTTACGTGTCAACAAGTGAAGGCCGAGCATCAGAGGCCAGCGGGTTTATTGCAACCCTTGCCTATAGCCGAGTGGAAGTGGAAGCATGTCACGATGGACTTTGTTGTGGGTCTTCCGAGGACTCAACAAGGTAATGATGCCATTTGGGTGGTAGTTGACCGATTGACCAAGTCGGCGCACGTAGCTTTCTTTTCATGCTCCTCGGAAGGGTTTAATCTTGTCAGATACAATAGTCCTACAGTTCGAACTTCTGTGGTTCTAAATCTAATTTCACAAGTGCAATGTGAAATAGATAAACACAAATGAGTCAAAATCCGACAAGTCTTTTGGAAAATCAATATTAAATCAAAAATGCCAAAAATGATCTGCTTTGCCAGATTTCACAGTCGCCACCTAAATATTTTTGGGAAATTTAGGAAACCCATGACTCGCGCCAAAGGCCACGTATCTATCATCACGAAAGTGTCTCGGCTCAAAAACTTAGGCATGAGAGGGAAATGTCATGAATTGAGCACCCCAGTCACCCGATCAAAGATCGGCCTTTACTAATCATGATGTGATTCTTATTTACATTATATGCTCTTGTTCCGATTATTATGCTATTTTTACTATGTGATTCACACAATTATATATTAATTCACAAAAGTTGAAACACTTTGCCTGCGTTTGGTTGTATTTTGTAAATGTGATTTGAGAGTATGAGTTGTATTTTGAGTTTGTGGGTTGTAGAATTATGATTTGAGTGTAGAAAATTTGTTTGGTTATGGTTTTTAAATAGAGTGTTGAATTGTGTTTTGAAGATGTATTTTGAATTAAGTTTTGAAAGTTTGATGTGATATGTGAAAGGTGAAAATTTGTTTGGTGATGTGTTTTGAAAATAGTTTTCAAAACTTAATTCAACCAATAATTTATCATCAAACACACAACTCATATATCGATATTCATATTTTTTTATCAACAATAATAACCAAATTATTTTTAAAATACTGAAATTAAAAATTAATTTTTTTTGTCAATTATTTTTTTTTAGTAATTTTTTTGAATAATTATTTTTTCCAAATAATTTTTTTATTTTAAAATAAACCTATGTCAATTATTTTCTGCCAATTAATTTTTCTATCAATTCATTTTTTACGCCTGTACAAACATCTTCTACAATACGTTTTTTAATTTTTTTTTAAAATTTGTTAAAGTCAACAACTTTTGAGAATACATATTAATAAAAATTAACATAAATACACTAAGTGTAATATTTTAAAATACAAATCATAATGTAAACCTTATAAAATATTATCAATTTGTTTTCTCATTTATTACACGTTATTAATTTAGTAATTCAGTATACGGATGTAATATTATTAAAAAATTATTAATATTATAAAAAAATAATAGATAAGAAATAAAAAGTAAAAAATAAAAATAAAAAACAACCTGAACCTTCTGAACCTCCTGAACCTCAGCCTTTCTAAAAAAAATAAAAACAACCTGAACCTTCTTCTGAACCTTAGCTTCAGAAAGTCGAAGAGGAAGTCAGTAGAGGAAGTCAGTAGGGACAACCGGGAGGTCTACCGGCCGGTCATCCCACCTCGCATAACTCAGCTTCTCCAATGCCCAAATTCGATCCTCCATCCATTACTCTCCCCAAATCCTCTTCTTCGACATTGACAGGACTCTCAAGTCCAAGCTCGGTGTCTCTGGTTCTGGTCTCAGTAAGTTTATGTCTAAGAATTCTATGCTTTTGAATTGTAGTTTAGAGAAAAAATTGATTCCATGTATTGATTCCATTAAGAAAATTCTCATAAATGATAAGAACAATCAGGATTTTATTCGGATTATATGGAGCTGCAATTGGGTTATCTTAGCTTCAGAAAGTCGAAGGGGAAGCTTTTCAGAGCAAAAGAGGAAGAAGACAGACATGTTGAAAGCGGAGAAATGAACTACGAGATGCCAAACAGATTTTCAAAATGTAATTTGAATTAATACGCGGAATCAATTTTTAAACATCGTATCCAAACGTCATGCGCGATCTCACGTGTTGAAAATTGATTTCAGTTTACAACCAAACAGAGCCTTTGATTTCATGTTTCCTTTGCAAAGTATTTGAATATGCACCACTTGAAAAAGTGATCCCATATGTACATTAATCAAATTATCCCAACTTAAGCAAAAAAAGAGCCTTCATCCACAGGTATATCAACTAAGCACTTAGCCCCATGGTAAACATGCTTGATATGACAACACTAACAAATATGCAATATGCTACAACGAGAAATGCTCACCTAGTACTCAACCGAAGCAAGCCAAAATAGAACATAGTTAGAAAGACGCATACTCTAATTATGCCAATGACTAATGCAACACTTATAAAATACATGACATATGGCTCAACTCAAAGCATGCGTTTAGCACACGTATTCAATTTAAGTAAGAAATGACAATAAGGTTAGAGTGATGAACCGAACCCAATGCATGCAAAAATGGATACAAGGCATGGCAATGATATGAAATTGTAAAACATGATGCTACCATTATAAGCATATAACTAAAAGGGAAAAGGAACTGAGGGTTGGAAGACATACACACATTATTACATGTTTTCCCTCGCGCAGGAGGATTCGAATAAATGTCCGAATTAAACTAACTATTACAAATCCAAATGAATGAATAAGCTAGAATAACTAACTATTACGAGTTCAAATAAATCTAAGTAATTAGTTACAATATTAACACGAGCCACTGGAAGTAAAGAAGTGCGCATGCACGAACATGAATTTCTGCCCGAAAACATCTATATTTTGCTACCAGAACTATGTTGTTCTGCAGTCAAAAAAATTAAATTGTTTTCTCTCCAGCCTCTGCTTTGTTCTGCCATGAAATTTTCACTGTTGGTCTAAAATAAGGTGGCCGGCCGGCCAGAAAAAGTGGTCGGCCGGATGGTTAAGTGGCCGGCAGGCCACTATTTTTGGGGTATGTCCTGCTGAAATAGAAAAGAAACAGAGCACAAATAGAGTAATTTCAGAGGATGTTTGTCCTTTCTGCCTCTCCCTATCATGAAACATATCAAGGGAGGGGTAGGCCCGATTCGCAAATCATCAATTGACACAAACTAATGGCGTGATGATCTATGAATCGACGGAACAAAGTGTCAATAAATGGAAAGTAAAGACCAACAAAATATCCTCCTTATCATGGAGTTACCTCAATGGAGATGGTAGACATCGCTTCTCGAGTCATTAACATCACTGATGAGTATGCAATGACGCGAGACCCAATAGGTTCAATTAATATCCGATTGAACCCCAACCAATTTTATTACTCTCGTTACCAATAGTCCAATTTTATTTGTCCTCTTTTAATTACCTTTTCATTCTTTAATCATTTAGTCCAAAAATGAGAATTAAGTCCACCAAATGGAGGGAAGTGTCAAACAAGAAGTTGTTCTTAACATGAGAGAGATGTAATGCCTTGGTCATGAACCTCCGAAGAGATTAAACCATTAAGCATGGAAGGGTCTCTTTCGCATGCCTTAAACAACACATTTAAAACGACTCTCAAATAACGAAAACCAAGAAAGGAGGGAGAGTGCAGAGATGGTTATTGCAAGTGTGAACACAAGTATGGAAAGCATAAAATAAAAGCTATCAACTCAAATATGTTGGTATCTAAGGCCTAAACCACCAAACCTATGAGGGCTACAACACTATAAGCATACTATGCAAGGCATGAATGAAGTAAACACATTAAAACAGTCCTAAAACTCACAAAAATAGTGCTGGAATTAGTTTGAAAAGCTAGAAAAAGTGAACTAGAATAATGGAGAAATGAAGCTAGCAGATAAGCATAAGGAGGGGAGGATAACCCCTCCATTTTTGGGACTTCAAAACCACATTTTTAACCTCTGCAAAACTATGAAAAACAATGGTAAAAGATTGGAAAATAGATGTGAAATACAAGGACAAAAGCATGTAGAACAAGGTTCAAAGAAAGGTGGTTAACCCCTCCAGCTTTGATAGCTTTAAGCCACAAGTTTCAGCCCATAAAAAAAGTGTAAAACCAGTACAAAAATAGCAACAAAAGATAGGGGAGAAATGGTGTAAAGAAGGCTAAGGTTATACCTCTTGAAGAGGAGTAACTCTTTGATTCACAAACTCACAAGTAAGCACCCTCAAGAACTGAAATTAGACTCAAGAATCTCAGCAAGGAGAGCCAAAATATTGGTTTAGGAAGTATAGGTAAGGTGTATGTGTGTTGCAGAGAGAGAGAGAGAGAGAGAGAGAGAGAGAGAGAGAGTTTTTGCGCTTTTGGAATTTTTTTCTAACTTAATTCCAAGAGAGGTGATCATGTATATATAGAAAAACTAGTGCCTCTGTCAAACACAAATGTATAGAGACAGTTGGTGTAATGCATACACATAGAGGGACAACTAGCAGTAAAATATTTGCTAGCCGAGAAACATGGCCGACCAGCCAGCTAGGGGACAGCCGGCCACGAATTTCTGGCCAGCCGGCCACTTGTTGGCCTGCAGGCCTCTGGATGGTAAGGCTTTAAAAAAAAAGTTTTTGGCCCAAATCTGGTGCAAGGTTCTAGGCTCTGGAGTTGGAAAACCGAAACTCTTTTTGCTGAGGAACTTGAACAATTGTACAGTGCAGTATTTCATCATAGAGTGATCAACCTGAGGCATCCAGGTCTGAAATGCGGTAAAAAATGGGGCGTCTACAGTTGCCCCTCTTTGACAGAGCTCGAAGTCATGAAATGACGTAAGTGAATGTCAAAGCCTAAAGACGACCCAAATGGCATGGCCGCAACACTTGGGCAAGAAATCAAAATGCAAATGCAGTGGTTGAACTTGAAAGTTGCCTACGTATCCCTTTGCAAGGAATCAAACCAGTGTAGTTTAGCGGCAAGATGAAAATGATATGCAAAAGTTGGACTTATACGCTATGCGAAGTAGGCTACTTTGAAAAAAAACTCATGATCATGCAAAACAATGCAATGAAACAATGCAACAAGCAATAACAAGATAACAACATTTGAATGAAAGCTTAAATCAAAGCAAAACAAATCAAGTCATGTCTCACTTGGAAAGAAGTGAGCAAATAGCATCTAAACACATCTCACATGAAAGGAGAATAGAAGATACAAACCAAACTACGTCTCACGTAGAAGCGACGTGAGAAAATGCAAGCCAAAGTACGTATCACGTAAAAAGGATGTAAGAAAATGCAAGCCAAACTATGTCTCACGTCGAAAGGATGTCAAAAAATACAAGCCAAACTACGTCTCACGTAGAAAAGATGTAAGAAAATGCAAGCCTAACTACGTCTCACGTAGAAAGGATATAAGAAAATGTAAGCCTAACTATATCTCACGTAGAAAGGATCAAAGAGGCAAGCCTTACTACGTCTCACGTAGAAATGATGTATGAAAATGCAAGCCAAACTACGTATCATGTAGAGAGGATCAAAGCTCCATGCCAAACTGCATCTCACGCAAAAAGGGTAGAGGATGCAAGCCTAACTACATCTCACGTAGAGAGGGGAAAAGCTCCATGCCAAACTGTGTCTCACGCAGAAAGGATGTCGGGTACAAGCCTAACTGCGTCTAACGTAGAGAGTAGAAAAGCTCCATGCCAAACTGTGTCTCACACAGAGAGGGTATAGCATGCAAGCCTAACTACGTCTTACATAGAAAGGGGAAAGGCTCCATGCCAAACTGTGTCTCACGCAGAAATGGTGGAGGGTGCAAGCCTAACTACGTCTCACGTAGAGAGAGGCAAAGCTCCATGCCAAACTACATCTCATGCAGAAAGGGTGGAGGGTGTAAGCCTAACTACGTCTCACGTAGAGAGGGGGAAAGCTCCATGCCAAACTGCGTCTCACACATAGAGGGTGAAGGGTCGAAGCCTAACTACGTCTCACATAGAGAGAGGAAAAGCTCTATGGCAAATTGTGTCTTATGCAGAGAGAGTAGAGGATGCAAGCCTAACTACGTCTTACGTAGAGAGGGGAAAAGATGCAAAGAGTACGATGCATGTGGATGCAGCATAATGCGACATAATTGATACAACATGATGCGGCATAACAGGTAACGGATTTGAAAAAGCGAAACAAAAATGGTATTACCTCGCAATGATCTCCGACTTACCATTTGGAGGTCTTCAAAGGTTCAAAAAAGGATACAACTTGCTCAAACTTGAGGTTAGGGCATTTTCCCCTTCAAAGAAATGACGAGACATGAAACGACGTATCCAGAATCACATTTCAGAATTTTCTGTAGCTGAAACAAACCCAATTTCTATAATTCTTCCCTTTGTGATAAATACAGGACTCTCCACACACAGAAAAGGCAAGGCCTTAGCAAAAACCAGGTCTGCACCAGTTTCCTGGCTAGCCGACCACAAGATATGGACGGCCGGCCACGTAGTAGTTGGCCGGCCAACCGTGGCAATTTCGGGGCAATTTTGTCAATTCGGCTCGGGTTTTATAAAAACAACACAAAGGCTTCACTTTACACATATCCACACACTCAAAATCCCCCTCTCTCTCTAGATTTGCACTTTGCACACCCAACGCCCACACAAACTTTATTCGCAAAACAACTTTGGCCCTCTATGTTTTGAACCAAATGAAATTTGTTTTCGTTGATTTTTTGGGTTTTTCATCATTTTGGGTTTATTTCCCTCGTGTTTTTCTTGGGCTCCCACACTTTTTCCTGAGTTTTGACTTTTTCTCTCTTTTTCTCTCTCCTAGGGTTGACTTTTTGGGTTTTTCACAATTTTTTCTTCATTTTCTCCATTTTTTTACCATATTTCTCCATGGTGGAGGACATCCCACATAGCGGTGCCCTTCCTGAGGTACCGATACTTCCATCCACGGCTGACACAGGGTGATGTCCTGTAATGACCCCAAAATGCGTATAAGAAATCACTTTTATTTACCTATGAGATGATGTGTTTGGATTTAATTACATCCATTAGAATTGAAGCATTATCAGTTGAGTTGCGGACTTAAAATTGAAATTACCGACCTTTATGGGTTCAAAAATTAAAATTGAGTACTTGGTATGTTAATGGGAATTTTTAAACTATTGGGAAAAATTAATTTGAAATCTAATTTGTCCGATTCGTTAATGGACGTTTGGTGATTAATTTTATACTGCAAATTAAAGGCCTTAGAAGCTTCAGAAATCAAGAACAGGGGACATATTATGATCAGCATGATTTTTAGAGTTATCTGAAAGTTTAATTGAAATTTAATTTTGTCGATTCGTAAGGCCACGTTTGGTCCTCTTTATTGTGTTATGTTGGTGTGTGTATATTTATATATAGATAATGGGTGCCTTATGAGTGGATGGGCTCATTACTTAGAATCAAAAACAAAAATATCTAGAGGAAAGGGGAGAGCTACGTGAGAGAGGGTGAGATGAAGAAACTCAACAAGAAGAAAGATTGAGAAATTAGAAAGGATTGAAGGATTGAAGGATGTAAAGCTCAAGATCGAGATGAGGACATTGTACCATTACCACCGGGAACCAATCACTGTGAGTAATAGTACTTCAATGTACCTCTATTCAATAATTATTCTTATTGATGTTATGATCCTCGCTGTAAGTATTACATTGACAATAATTATTCTTATTGATGTTATGATCCTCGCTGTGAGTATTACATTGACATGAAGCTCTGCATCGAAGTTATGTATTGACGTTATGACCTTATTGAAAGACTTATGATTGGCATGAAGTTATATATATATACGCTATAAGTGGAACTTGATGAAATTATGGAACCATTGAAAGAGGTTGTGAAGTTATGTACACTATGTTGTGAAATCCTGTAATTATGGAATGCAACAAGGAAATTGTGAACTTGTGAATTTGTGAACCGATGTGGCCAAGGGCCATCTGTGAACGATAAAGTTATGAGGCCAAGGGCCGTTGTGTGAGATATGAAATTATGAAATTGTGAACCTGTGAAACAAGAAGGGCCGAAAGCCAAGGTGATAAGTTGAAACTTGTGAACCCAATGATTCTTTGTAATGTGTGAACTCCCCAGGCCAAGAGCCAACTTGTGAATTTGTGAACCGACGAAGTCGTTCGGAACCTATAGACAACAATACAGTCTAACATCATTATGTAATTACATTAAATTGTGAATGGTTCGTCTCTAAGAATAGTACTGGAATGATACGTATGCTTCTTGTAAATAATTGTTATTACTGTTATAGTAACTCATGGCAAATCTAAAAGCAATAATGAGTACGTCTTATTCATGATAGATGTTGAATACTCACATTTTGTTGTCTACAAGATAGCTATCCTTTTACAACGGCTGTATGAGGTAAATTATTCTGTCCTTATCAAGGGTATTATTACTGTTCTGGTACAATACGGGACGACTATGTCTATTTGTAAAAACCCTGCGATGATTTTGTACACCGTGGTGTAACGAGATTTACATGAATGTGGGATTATGTTATCCTGTTTATTTATTCAGTTTATGTATTTGTCCTATTAATCCATGTTACTGTAATTTTGCATGAGGTGAGTAGTGGTTTTAAAACTTATTGATTTCTGGTATGGAACAAAGTGCTACACTTCGGTGGAGCCACCTCTTGAATCCATACATATGTATCATTCTGGGCCGAGGCCATTCTGTATCATTCTGGGCGGAGGGCCATTCTATATCATTCTGGGCCGAGGGCCATTCTATATCATTCAGGCCGAGGGCCATTCTGTATCATTCTGGCCAAGGGCCGTTCTGTATATATTCCTGACTCGTGTCTGTTTGAGATATGGATACTGGGTGTAGTTAATCATATGCTTTGCAATTATAGACGTTATTATTTCTGTTGTACTTTACATTATTGATGCACTATTATTTCACTGAGTTCACTCATTTGTATTTTGTTTGTATCTGTAGGTCATCAACTGAGGGCCAGTCCTAACCCTAAGATTCGTCTCCCTCTTGTCAACCTCGGTGTGTCCAGGCACCAACTAAAGCCCGTGTACTTGTATAGTGTTGTTACATTTTTGGGATTTCTGCTTGGTTGTCTTTCCTTAAGATGTTTCGTTCTATGCCCAATTGTGGGCTGAGTCGATGTATATGTGTGTATGTATTTGTATATTACTTACCTGATGTGATGTTGTGATCCTGGCATGTCAATAGTAGCTCAATGGACATGTTCTGTTGTTGTTTTTTTTTATATTACATGCTTCCGTTCAGGCCCCTATATTATGTATATCAGGTTTAGTGCCTATGTCCGAACTTTTAGGGGCGGGTTCGGGTCGTGACATGTCCGTTCCTGGAGATGATATGGGGTGGTGATAGTGAGGGACTTGTATCATGAGCTCCATACTCGATTCTGTGATCTTGTTGATGAGACAGCTTTCGGCCTATTCTGCTCTGGACTCTTGCGACTACTAGCTAGCCAGGCCTTGCTCAAAGCTTTAGTAGAGAGGTGGTGGGAGACCACCAACTCCTTCCACTTCTCTTCCACCGGGAAGATGACGATGACTCCCTACGATTTCTCTATGATCATAGGGTTGAGAGTATGGGGTGATCCGATCCCCTTTGATATGGACATGGGCCAGTGGGAGGCTGCATGGATTCATCTGCTTGGGGCGCACCCTGCACTGGACAAGCCGACTATGGTCCGATACAGTTGGTCCTACGACCACTTCCACAGGAGCCAGTCGGAGACACAGGAGGACATGGAGCAGTATACGTGGGGCTTTTTGATCTATCTCCTTAGTGCCACCTTGTTTGCAAACAGGTGCAATACCGTAGGCTTGTACTTGCTGAGTGCCCTTGTGATGTTACCTCTGGTGAGATTCTACGACTAGAGTGGAGCTGGTCTCGCTGCGCTCTACGGATACATGAGATCCAATTTCCGCAAGAAGGGGAACAAGGTTGAAGGCTACTAGAGAGCTTAGGAGGTACACACTGCACTTTCATTTTAGTTTCTATCACTATGCTTTCTACTTTGCATTGTCTGCTTTTATTTCTATTCACACACTGTGCTTTCCACTTTGCACTTTCTGTCTTTATTTCTGTTTACACACTGTTAACTCACAAATTATTCTTTGCAGCTTTGGGCCTACGCGTACTTTCTTACCCTTGCCCCAGTGCTGATGCACGAGACAGCACCAACCGTACCCTACTCCCGACAGTACGACATCAAATGCCACCCTAGGCACCGTGATGACATAACTTTTACTTATTATCGTCGATATTTTGACATCGCGACGGCGCGAGAGGTAGTCTGAATCTCATACCCATTTCATTCCATCCATACTGCTTTGATCCACTCCTTGCCACTAACAATTACTGACAATTGTGAATTCTTCATTTACAGATCACATGGCATCCTTGGACGATGATGCCTGCTGGGATACGGGACCAGTATGCCGAGTCCTAGGCTACTTCCTGATTTTGGATCCTATTCGAGGGCCCCTTCTACCAGGCTTGGTATCTGAGTGAGCGATTTGTGTGCCAGACACTGGGCCTACCTGCTCCTATTATTTCTGCTCTACCTCCAGCATCTGTGAGGACAGGTGATAGCCTCCCAATTGAGGCTATCATTCAGTACATGGTGGGGCAGGACAATGATTACTTCCGACGAGGTGGAGACTATGCGACTTTCATCAGGACTTATCTGATGCCGCCCTTGACCAGAGGTCGCGCGGGAGATGCTACAGGCACCCCCGCGGCTGGAGGCGTTGCTCATGCGGCTGAGGCTGATGCTGGAGAGGTCCCTATTACCACACACACAGTCAGTCGGTTGGCCAGAGATTCCGACCGCGATCCCATGTTGGCGGTCGAGCAGGTTAGCTTATCAGATTTCGATAGAGCCATTGGAGGAGGAGCACGGGTATGTCAGGGACCCTAACGCACCACAGGTATGGACCTTGCTTTATAATTTGCATTTCAAATTCTCCTTTTGGATACTAATTGTTCAAACTCACTTGTAGACGCCTAGGGAGAATATGGACAGCCTCCTCGGGTTGGTTGCCTCTCTAGTACAGATGGTACAGAGGAGAGAGACATTGTTGGCTCTCCACAGCATCCAGGTATCCTACATTTTCTCATGCATTCCATTGTTACCCATACTGTTCTGTACCACACTGCACCGATATGCCATACTCACATTGAATCTACATCATACTCATACTGAATCATACTGTACTGAATTTGTCTTCTGCATCATGCTCATACTGTAATACACTGTACTGACATACTACATTCGTGCTGCATCTGCATCATACTCATACTGTGTCTGCCATACTCATATTGTGTACTACACTCTGCAACATATTCATGCTATACTTGATACTCTGATGCTTGTTTTTTAGGTTCCACTTGCATCAGTGGCACCCCTTCCAACTATAAGGAGGAGAGGTAAGCAGGGCCCAGCACACGGCCGGGATGAGGGCCGAGGTCCAGGCAAAGGTATTGGTGCCTAGGGTCGGAGTAGCAAGTCTAAGGTAGAAGAGACTTCCTCCTCCTTAGAGCCGATTCTGAGTGGAGACGACGCTGAGACTAGTGGCACCGAGGACACGGCGAGCACGCACTCTGAGTTCGAGAGTGAGGACAATGATGCTAGCCTAGGTTCATGGAGTGAGAAGGATTCCTATGAGTCAGGAAGTGGAGAGAATGATGTTGGCTCAGGCTCTGAGTCCCACTCTTTCGATGACAGTGGTGCCGATAGAGATAGTGCCCTTGAGTCCCTTCCACAGAAGAGGACGAAGAGGGCCTTTCGAGCTTGACTTCGATTTTGTACTTTTGTTTTCTTTTTTATCTTTTTACTTTGGTAGTGTAACACTTGTATAGCTTCAGATAGGCCTTTACTTTAATTTTGTAAAAAACTTGTACTCTTTCTTTTGTAAAAACTATGATAGGGGTAAAACCCAAACATTTAAAAAAAAGGAGTTTTGTTTTTGCATCTCGAGCATGGCACCACACTTGCATAAAATTTGGAACTGATTGGGTAACAAAAATGCTTGTATTTGAATGATGTTCGTAACTGGATACTAAGTCGACAACTGACCCAAAAATGTAAAATACAACTCAATAAATGAAAAACAAACAAAAAATAACTTAATCACAGCTATTTATACTTGTTGAAAACAAAAGACTCAAAACAAGACCTCAAAGCAAAAAGACTAGAACAAAACAACACTGCCCAGCTGCTTGGACAACAGAGGTGGTCGGCCAGCCACTGAAGTGACGGTCGGTCAGAAAAAGTGGCTGGCTAGCTAAGTGTTGTAGGTGGACAACTGACTGACAACTGGCATCCACTCACACAACCTTATCCTCTATAAAAGGTCCTCCTTCGGTGTTTCTTTGACAAAACTCCATTCTTGCTGCTGTTTCCTGTAAAAATGGAGATATTTCTTGCTGAGAGGCTCAAAGATTGGATAGCTACTTTGGACGGCAAGAAAAAGGTAAATTTCTGAGGTTTTGGCATAAACTCATTTTTTCCATTGAGCCATACTTCACTTTGTTTTTTGTTCCTTCACGCTGCGGTCCGATGCTGGAACCCAGTTACGCATGTATTTTGCTTCGGAGCACAAGACATGTGCCCCACGCTCAAAGAATTTCAAGCTTTGATGGAGTTCGGGCATGAAGAGGAAATTATACCCCATCCCCATTTTAGCCATACACGGGCTCTAGAACAGATGTGTGGTCTTACTTTGCATGAGGCCTGGTCTTTGGCCCACGATAGGGAGTTAGATATTCCCGATTTGATTCATCAATTTTTGGGTATTAGGGACAAGGGTGACCTTCTATGGCGAGGTTATCGCCAACATGCCCTCTATTTATGCTTGCTGGCACACTTCTTTCTTGCCCCTAGTTGCGGCAAAGCTAATATTGGGTTGATCGAAGTGACCCAGCGTCTGAAAGAGGGTAAGAGTTACATGGATTTGGCACTGGCCGAGACCCTGATGGGTGTAGATGCTCTTCGTTGACGAGAGACCACTTGGTTCGCAAGGAGTCCACTGCTTCTCCATGTATTATTTCCCACCCTTCTTATTTATGCTCACATCACTCGACACTTAGTCTCTATTTTTTTCTCGATGCCCTTTTCTTACTTTTCTCTCAATGCACATCTCTCTATTCTTTAATCTCTCTTACTTTTCATCCCTTTCCAGGTGCGGTTGATGGATAAGATGAAAGTGGTGGACCCTTGTCCTGGGTATTTGGCCAAAGACTACTTGTTTCGCCAGCGACTAGTGGACTTCCCTTCAGAGGGTTTGTGGTGTGATTGGATGTCCAGCAGATTTGTGACTGACACCGCTTGGCGTTGCCCCTGGCTTAATGTAGCAGAGATGAGCTACAACATGTCCCGATAGCCGGGTATACAGTTGATCGGCCTCACGCACTGTGTATTCTATTTTCCATTCAGGTTTAGAGGCCAGTTTGGACATGATCAAACCTGTCCGGAGGAATACCCAGCTCCATTTCCCGTTCGTGGTTCGTACTTAACTCGGTACCTCTCTACTTGGAGGATGAGAGAACTTCTAGCCCCTGCCCCTAGCTTCAGTTACACCCTTTCAGGTGAGTGTTTAGCTTGGCTTGAAGATGAGGCATAGGTTGGGCCATCTTTGGCTGCAGAGACCTCCACGAATGCGAGTAGAAGACATAGGACTACCTGACTTATCTATGCCCCTAGTTTTATTGCTTTGTCTTTTCTTTTCAAGTTTTTATGATGTAAAAGCAACTTTGATTTAATCAGAGAGTTGGAGAATGTACTTGTGTTGAAATCAGTGGAATTAAAGTTACGAGGATTGAAAATTTTCCTTTTTGGTCTAAAGAATGGTCTGTGTTGTAAAAGGTAAAATTTTGAGAA
Organism: Camellia japonica; assembly: GCA_030407325.1. Lineage (NCBI taxonomy): Eukaryota > Viridiplantae > Streptophyta > Magnoliopsida > Ericales > Theaceae > Camellia > Camellia japonica. The sequence goes on along the minus strand of JAPPVO010000036.1, from coordinate 128,806,400 downwards.
AAATCAACATCATTAAAACTTTTCAAAATAATTTTCAGAAATGGTCACTGCTTGACACACACGAAATCAACCCTTAAGATGTATAACCCCACATCAGAAGATCATACTACTCATAACTGCATTCACCATCACTGCTTTATCTTGCCATTGACCTTTCTGCCAAACGAAGGTAACACAACCCAGCTAACAGATAATGGAAAAAGATGGACTAATCAAACAAATGGACAGGACAGTTGAGTTGGAGATGGTTATGGCCAATCTTCAGGATTAAGTTGCCTACGTATCCCAAAGATGGGAATCAGGCCTTACGTAGTTCGGTTCGGGTTCACTCGAGTATTAACTCTCTCATTTTACGCTCTAACTTTTGCCAAAGCTACCTTTTTAGGTTTTCAACCTTGTGAGCTCAATTTTTCTTTGTTTCTAATTTTCCATGCTCTAACTTTTGCCTAGGTTGCCCTTTCAGGTTTTCCGCCTAGTGAGCCTCTCAGGGATAGTATTTCCTCAACTTGTCCACACTGATCGGCTATGAAAACAATGTAAAACCAGCACTAAAAAAGAAAGAAAAGATAAAGGAGAAGTAGTGTAAAGAAGGCCAAGGTTATACCTCTTGAAGAGGAGTAACTCTTTGATTCACAAACTCACAAGTAAGCACCCTCAAGAGCTAAAATTTAGACTCAAGAATCTCAGCAAGAAGAGCTAAAATATTAGTTTATGAAGTATATGTAAGGTGTATGTGTGTTACAAGATAGATAGATAGAGAGAGAGAGAGAGAGAGAGAGAGAGAGAGAGAGAGTTTCAAGTTTTTGAGCTTTTGGAAGTTTGGAATTTTTTCTAACTTAATTTCAAGAGAGGTCATGTATATATAGAAAAACTAGTGCCTCTGTCAAACACAGTTGTATAGAGACAGCTGGTGTAGTGCATGCACATGGAGGGATAGCTGGCAGCAAAATATCTGCCATCAAAATATTTGCAGCAAAATATCTAACAACTAAGGGACGGTCGGCCACCAATTTTCTGGATAGCCAGCCACTTGTTGGCCTGCAGGTGGTTAGGCTTAAAAAAAAAAAAAAGGTTTTGGCCCAAAGGTGGTGCAAGGTTTTTGGCTCTGGAGTTGGAAAACCGAAGCTCTTTTTGCTAGGGAACTTGAGCAATTGTACAACGTAGTATTTCATCATCAAGTGATCAACCTGAGGTGTCTAAGTTTGAAGGGCAGTCAAAAATGGGGTGTCTACAGCGCACTTTATACCCATGTGCACGAGTGACTCGGTAGATTATCCTGCCAACCTGTATATTAGGGACATAGTTTGACTTCATGGGATCTATGTGACTATTGCTTCAGATAGAGATCCATGTTTCATGGCTCGGTTGTGGCAGAGTCAACAGAATGCCTTGGGCACTAGATTGACTTTTATTACCGTCTATCATTCTCAGACTAACGATCAATCAAAGCATACTATTCAAATCATAGAGGATATGCTTCGGGATTGTGTTCTTGACTTTAAAGGGTTGTGGAAGAGACACTTTCCTTTAGAGAAGGTTGCCTATAACAATAGCTTTTAGTCGAGTATTGGTATGACACCGTTTGAGGCCATGTATAGCCGACCATATAGATCTCCTATGTGTTGAGCCAAGGTGGGTGATGCACCTATGATAGGTCCAAAGTTAGTCCGAGAAATGACAGAGAATATTACGCTTATCCGTAAGAGGTTAGTTACGGCACACAGTCGTCAGAAGAGCTATGCCGATCGTAGGACGAGACCATTGTCGTTTGAGGTAGGAGATCATGTCTTCTTGAAGATATCACGTAGACAAGGTTTAATGAGGTTTGGAAAGAGCGGGAAGTTGTCTCCTAGGTTTATTCGGTCTTTTGAGAGCCTAGAACGGATTTAGAAGGTGGCTCACCGTTTGGCCTTGCCGACACAGCTTTCAGGGGTTCACGACGTCTTCCATATCGATATGCTTCGGAAGTATGAATTGGATCCTTCACACGTGTTGGATTAGACTGAGTTAGAGGTAGACAATGGTGCCTCGTATGAGGCGAGACCTGTTAGAGTTTTAGATACTCGAGACCAAGTCTTGCGAGGCAAAACAATTCCTTTGGTAAAAGTGTTGTGGCAACACCACGGGGTTGAGGAGGCCACTTGGGAGTGTTAGTTGGAAGTTCGTGAGAAGTATCTGGACCTATTTGTTGATGTTTGAACATGTATTGAAAACTTTGTTGTGTTAATGTAATACGAACATTGTATATGTTTTGGAATCGTGAATTGTATATTCAGTATTGAAAACTCGTTTATCATGCTAATGAAAATGGATTACCGGTGGATGGGTCATGGTGATGAATTTGAATTACTATCATTGTTGTAATTGGTTTACACATGGTCTTAATGTTTGGTTTAAAATTTTGGAGACAAAATTCCTTAAGGGGGGAAGTTATAGCGATTCTGGTTTAGACTCGACCCTTTTGATGTTTTTGATCCAAGTTTCATTGTCTTATATAGTTGTTCATATCTTCTTTTCCTTTATTTCTCTTTGAGTTTGGTTATCGAGATGTGTTGGTTGCGTTTGGAACAGATTGTTAGCTCATTTTTCAAACTATTGCTGCCCAGAATTTTGCTTATTCGTACAAGCGACACTTCTTGCGCTCGAGTGATCTTTTTGAACTTCCAGTACTTTTGTAGGTCTGTAGAGATACTGAGAGTTGGCATTTTTCGCTCAAGCGGTATTTCTTGCGCTCGAGCGGGTTCGCTCGAGCTAGCCTTCTTGTGCTAGAGCGGTGGTTCTCTGTCTATAAAACTTCAGGGAGTTTGTATTCTTTGCTTGAGCGAAGCTTCTTGCACTCAAGCAGTGCAACTTAGTGTGTCTAGTCGCTCGAGTGACACTTCTTGCGCTTGAGCGGTCTGCGTGTTTATCAATTCGAAAAGTCACTTTTCTGAAACACTTTTTCACCTCTCTCTCTCTCCTTCTCTCTCTCTCTCTCTCTCTCTAAACATTTCAAAATCCTATTTTCTCTCACCCTCTCTCTAAAACTCATCTATTTCACTCAAATACACCTAGATCCCTCGACTGTTTCACCCGTATCCCTTTGTTAAAAAGGTAGAACTCAATGAGGGCTTCATTCTAATCAAAGCAAAGTTGATTTTCGGTGTCTTTGAGTTTCCTTCACTCTCTCTCTCATCTTCTAAGTTAAAGGTATGGATTCTTCGCACTTTCTACGAGTTTTAACTTAGATATTTGCTATTTCTAAATAATATTGTGATTTGGAAATTTCTGGAACAAATCTAGGGTTTTGGTTTAAAAATGAAAAGAGGGGTTTTCAAATGGATTCTTGAAAATGGTTGTGGGATTTGAAATGAGGTTGAGTTGTGATAGAATGGTTGGTTGTGAAACTTAGATTCGGTTTTGAAGGAAACTGGGTTTTTCCCTAAATATAATATATACATATAATGTTGATTTTCTATACATAATAGAATTGATGTTGGAAAGGTGAAATTGGATTTATATTGATGAGGATGATGGAGTTAGATATGTATTATCACTCATATCTTGAAATTTGGAAAATTTATCTTTATTGATAATTGTTTATCGGCCTTAAGAAATTTGATTTCGAGGTGTTGACGCCCCAAAATCGCCAAACGACGTCGGTCTGGAACGAAACTTGGCACACACGACCGCTTAGGCACGAGAGACTTGTAGGAGAAAACGGGACTCCAACCAGGTTCCCAGTTTGGGAGTTAGAGCCGCATTTCACTCTAGGCAAACTAGTTCCTTATGAAATTAGAATTCGAGGTGTTAACGCCCCAAAATCACCAAACGGCGTCGATTTCACACGAAACTTGGCACACATGACCGCCTAGGCACGAGGGACTTGTGGGAGAAGACAGGACTCCAACCAGGTTCCCAGTTTGGGAGTTAGAGCCGGATTTCACTCTAGGCAAACTAGTTCCTTAAGAAACTTGAATTCGAGGTGTTAACGCCCCAAAATCACCAAACGGGGTCGGATTGGTACAAAACGTCGCACAGACGACCACCTAGGCAGGACAGGCTTGTGGGCGAAGACGGGGCTCGAATTTGGTTCCCGGTTTGGGAGTTAGAGCCGGATTCTCGTCTAGGCAAACTAGTTCCTTAAGAAATTTGAATTCGAGGTGTTAATGACACAAAATCACCAAACGGCGTCGATTTGGGATGACACTTGGCACATACTACTATCTAGGCACGAGAGACTTGTGGGAGAAAACGGGACTCCAATCGGGTTGTCGGTTTGGGAGTTAGAGCTGGATTTCAATCTAGACAAACTAGTTCCTTAAGAAACTTGAATTCGAGGTGTTGACACCCCAAAATCACAAAACGGCGACGGTTTGGCACGAAACTTGGCACACACGACCGCCTGGGCACGAGAAACTTGTGGGAGATGACAGGACTCCAATCGGGTTCCCGATTTGGGAGTTAGAGCTGGATTTTGCTCTAGGCAAACTAGTTCCATAAGAAACTTGAATTCGAGGTGTTGACACCTTAAAATCACCAAACAGCGTCGGTTTGGAACGAAACTTGGCACACACGACCGCCTAGGCACGAAAAACTTGTGGGAGAAGACGGGACTCCAATCGGGTTCTTGGTTTGGGAGTTAGAGCAGGATTTTGCTCTAGGCAAACTAGTTCTTTAAGAAACTTGAATTCTAGATGTTGATGCCCCAAAATCAGTAAATGGGGTCGGATTAGGACGAAACTTGGCACACACGACCGCCTAGGCACGAGAGACTTGTGGAAGAAGATGGGGCTCGAATCGGGTTCCAAGGTTTGGAAGTTAGAGCCAGATTTTGGTCTAGGCAAACTAGTTTCCTTAAGAAATTTGAATTCGAGGTATTGACGTCCCAAAATTGCCAAAAGGCGTCGGTTTTGCACGAAACTTGACACACACGACCGCCTAGGCATGAGAGACTTGTGGGAGATGATGTTCCTCGAATTAGGTTCCTGGTTTGGGAGTTAGAGCCGGATTTCGGTTTAGGCAAACTAGTTCCTTAAGAAATTTGAATTCGTGGTGTTGACGCCCCAAAATCACCAAACGGCGTTGGTTTGGCACGAAACTTGGCACACACGACCGCCTAGGCATGAGAGACTTATGGGAGAAGCTGGGACTCCAATCAGGTTCCCAGTTTGGGAGTTAGAGCCGGATTTCACTCTAGGCAAACTAGTTCCCTAAGAAACTTGAATTCGAGGTGTCGACGCCCCCAAATCACCAAATGGGGTTGGATTAGCATGAAACTTGGCACACACGACTGCCTAGGCACGATAGACTTGTGGGAGAAGACGGGGCTCGAATCAGCTTCCCAGTTTGGGAGTTAGAGCCGGATTTCACTCTAGGCAAACTAGTTCCTTAAGAAACTTGAATTCGAGTTGTTGACGCCCCAAAATCACCAAACAGAGTCAGATTAGCACGAAATTTGGCACACACGACCGCCTAGGCACGAGAGAGTGTTGGGAGAAGACGGGGCACGAATTGGGTTCCTGATTTGGGAGTTAGATCCGGATGTCGGTCTAGGCAAAAGTAGTCCTTAAGAAATTTGAATTCGAGGTGTTGACGCCCCAAAATCACCAAATGGCGTCGGTTTGGCACGAAACTTGGCACACACGACCGCCTAAACATGAGAGACTTGTGGGAGAAGACGGGGCTCCAATCGGGTTCTCGGTTTGGGAGTTAGGGCCAGATTTCAGTCTAGGTATGATACCCCTGTTCTGTAGTATGCTAATTGGTCCTTAATTTGAGTATGATTATGTGTTTAGCATGATTTTGTGTGCCATTATGTGAATATATATGATTTTGAAATTCTATCTGTTAACCGTAGGAATATCTGTTTGAATAATCTGCTTTGGAAATTAAATTGAGGGCCTTATCGGCCACAAAACCCAAAATTGATTGCGCCATTATGATTGGCATAATTTTTAGAGCCTACGGTGAAATTTAATTAGAAATTGATTCTGGTCAGATTAAACTGATCGAATTGATGAATTAAGTGCCCAAATATTTTATATTGAAATATTATATTAGTGGGCCTTGTTGTATGATAGCACTACACTCCCCTCTAGCTCTTATGAACTCAAAAATCTGAGTTAGACTATTGTGAGGAGGAGAGTCAGCTGTATAGAGGGAGAGAGAAGAGAATTGTGCAAACTTAGCTTAAAGCTTGGGAACCTTGAAGATTATTCAAGATTTGATCATAGACTGCGAGAATCAAGCTCCTAGGGTCAAGCTCCAGGGCAAATCCACAAGCCGATCACTGTGAGTAATATTGACATTAGAAAGCTTAGCAATGTCCAACTGTTTATTCCCTTATAAGCTTTATGAGTTTCTAATCGGGATTGTGGACAAAAGTCTGACATGAACGAATGAATGGACCGAAGGTCGTTTCGATATGAATAAATGGACCTAAGGTCGTTTTGACATGAATGAGTGGGCCGAAGGCCATTTTGACACGAATGTATGGACCGAAGGCCATTTTGACGTAAACGAATGGACCGAGGGTCATTTTGACAGAAATGAATGGACCGAAGGTCGTTTTGATAGAAATGAGTGGACCGAAGGTCGTTTTGACATGTATGAATGGACCTAAGGTCGTTTTGACATGAATGAGTGGGCCGAAGGCCGTTTCGATACGAATGTATGGGTCGAAGGCCATTTTGACGTAAACGAATGGGCCGACGGCCATTTTGACAGAAATGAATAGGCCGAAGGCCGTTTTGACATAAATGAATGGGCCGAAGGCCATTTTGACATGAATGGAAATCTGAAGGGGCCAAGGGCCAGCATGTTTGAAACTACAGTCACTTGATTTGAATTTCGTATAGTTGTATATATCTGTTAAATAGAAATATGGATTGGGCCCAAGGCCGTTTGGAACATGTTGTTCTACATTGTTATGTAATTTCTGTATTGGATATTATTCACTGGGCTATCGCTCACGCTCATTCATGTGTTTGTAGGTGAGCCAAGAGAAGTCCAAACCCAGCCCCAGTGAAGTCTGCCAGGAACAACATGAGTTTTGGAGAGTCAGCCTTGTGTCTCACGCACGAGACCCATCCTTGCCATTTTGTTATGTATTTATACTTTGTCTTGTTGGCAAGGACTATGTGGATATCTGTATATAGTTTTGTTGTGGGTTGACTCGGTTTGGATGATCCTGTCTCTAAAGGATTTTATGGTATCGTATTTTGTTGTGGGTTATTAACGTATATGCGTATGGTTTGTTTTAAAGTGCATATAAGCACACCTCTATGGACAAAGTTTTTAATTATTGCTTCCGTTTGGCCCCTTTACTCTATTGAGTTATGTCTGTTTTGGTTTGAGGCCGTAGGTAATCTTGGGATTACTGGCCGGTTATGTCCTTAACCCATAGGGGCGGGTTCAGGTCATGACACTAGGCAAACTAGTTTCTTAAGAAACTTGAATTGGAGGTGTTGACGCCCCAAAATCACTAAACCTTGCACACACGACCGCCTAGGCATGAGAGACTTGTGGGAGAAGACGTGGCTCGAATCGAGTTCTCGGTTTGGGAGTTAGAGCCTGATTTCGGTCTAGGCAAAAGTAGTTCCTTAAGAAATTTGAATTCGATGTGTTGACGCCCCAAAATCGCCAAACAGCGTCGGTTTGGCACAAAACTTGGCACTTACGACCGCCTAGGCACGAGAGACCTATGGGACAAGACGGGATGCCAATCGGGTTCAGTTTTTGAGTTAGAGCCTGATTGCGGTCTAGGCAAACAAGTTCCTTAAGAAATTTGAATTCGAGGTGTTGACGCCCCAAAATCGCCAAACGACGTTGGTTTGGCACAAAACTTAGCCCACACGATCGCCTAGGCACGAGAGATTTTTGGGAGAAGACGGGGCTCGAATCGGGTTCCCAATTTGGGAGTTAAAGCCGGATTTCGGTCTAGGCAAACTTTTTCCTTAAGAAATTTGAATTCGAGATGTTCATTCCTCAAAATCGCGAAACGGGGTCAGATTGGCACGAAACTTGCCACACATGCCCGCCTAGGCACGAGAGATTTGTGGGAGAAGGCGGGGTTCGAATCGGGTTCCTAGTCTGGTAGTTTTAGCCGAGTTTCGGAGTAGGCAAACTAGTTCCTTAAGAAATTTAAATTCGAGGTGTTGACGCCCCAAAATCACCAAACGGCGTCGGTTTGGCACGAAACTTGGCACACACGACTGCCTAGGCATGAGAGACTTGTGAGAGAAGACAGCACTACAATCAGGTTCCCAGTATGGGACTTAGAGCCGGATTTCACTCTAGGCAAACAAGTTCCTTAAGAAACTTGAATTCGAGGTGTTAACGCCCCAAAATTACCAAACGGGGTCCGATTTGCACGAAACTTGGCACAAACGACCGCCTAGGCACGAGAGACTTATCGAAGAAGATGGGCCTTGAATCGGGTTCCTGGTTTGGGAGTTAGAGCCTGATTCTGGTGTAGGCAAACTAGTTTCTTAAGAAATTTGAATTCGAGGTGTTGATGCCCCAAAATCACCAAACGTCGTCGGTTTGGGATGAATCTTGGCACACATGACCGCATAGGCACGAGAGACTTGTGAGAGAGGACGGGACTCCAATTGGGTTCCCGGTTTGGGAGTTAGAGCCGGATTTCACTCTAGGCAAACTAGTTCCTTAAGAAATTTGAATTCAAGGTGTTGACGCCCCAAAATCACCAAACAGCGTTGGTTTGGAACGAAACTTGGCACACACGACCGCCTATTCACGAGAAACTTATGGGAAAAGACAAGACTCCAGTCGGGTTCCCAATTTGGGAGTTAGACCTGGATTTCACTCTAGGCAAACTAGTTCTTTAAGAAATTTGAATTTGAGGTGTTGACGCCCCAAAATCCTGAAACGGCGTCAGTTTCGCACGAAACTTGCCACACACCACCGCCTAGGCACGAGAAACTTGTGGGAGAAGACGGGACTCCAATCGAGTTCCCGGTTTGGGAGTTAGAGCTAGATTTCACTCTAGGCAAACTAGTTCCTTAAGAAACTTGAATTCGAGGTGTTAACGACCTAAAATCACCAAACAGAGTCGGATTGGCATGAAACTTAGCACACACGACCGCCTAGGTAGGAGAGACTAGCACGAGAAGACGGGGCCCGAATCGGGTTCCCGGTTTGGGAGTTAGAGCCTGATTCTGGTCTAGGCAAACAAGTTCCTTAAGAAATTTGAATTTGATGTGTTGATGACACAAAATCACCAAACGGCAACGGTTTGGGATGAAACTTGGCACACATGACCGCCTAGGAACGAGAGACTTGTGGGAGAAGACGAGACTCCAATCGGGTTCCCGGTTTGGGAGTTAGAGCCGGATTTCACTATAGGCAAACTAGTTCCTTAAGAAGCTTGAATTCGAGGTGTTGACGACCCAAAATCACCAAACGACGTCGGTTTGGCACGAAACCAGGCACACACGACCGCCTGGGCATAAGAAATTTGTGGGAGAAGACGGGACTCTAATCAGGTTCCCGGATTGGGAGTTAGATCCGGATTTTGCGCTAGGCAAACTAGTTTCTTAGAAAACTTGAATTCGAGTTGTTGACTCCCCAAAATCACCGAACAGGGTACGATTAGCACGAAACTTAACACACATGACCGTCTAGGCATGAGAGACTTGTGGGAGAAGACAGGACTCCAATCGGGTTCCCGGTTTTGGAGTTAGAGGTGGGTTTCGGTCTAGGCGAACTAGTTCCTTTAGAAATTTGAATTTGCGCTGTTGACACCCCAAAATCGCCAAACAACGTCGTTGTGGCACGAAACTTGGCACACACGACCGCCTAGGCACGAGAGACTTGTGGGAAAAGACGGCGCTCGAATCGGGTTCCCAGTTTGGGAGTTAGAGCTGGATTTCAGTCAAGGCAAACTATTTCCTTAAGAAATTTGAATTCGAGGTGTTGACACCCCAAAATCACCAAACGGCGTTGGTTTGGCACGAAACTTGGCACACACGACCGCTTAGGCACGAGAGACTTATGGGAGAAGACGAGAGTCCAACCAGGTTCCCGGTTTGGGAGTTAGAGTCGCATTTCACTCTAGGCAAACTAGTTCCTTATGAAATTAGAATTCGAGGTGTTGACGCCCCAAAATCACCAAACAGCGTCAATTTGGCACGAAACTTGGCACACACGACCGCCTAGGCACGAGAGGCTTGTGGGAGAAGACAAGACTCCAACCAGGTTCCCGGTTTGGGGGTTAGAGCTGGATTTTGCTCTAGGCAAACTAGTTCCTTAAGAAACTTGAATTCGAGGTGTTGACACCCCAAAATCACCAAACAGGGTTGGTTTGCACGAAACTTGGCACACATGACTGCTTAGGCACGAGAGAGTTTTGGGAGAAGACGGGGCTCGAATCGGGTTCCCGGTATGGGAGTTAGAGCTGGATGCCGATTTAGGCAAACTAGTTCCTTAAGAAATTTTAATTCGATGTGTTGAGGCCCCAAAATCACCAAACGGCGTCGGTTTGGCACGAAACTAGGGACACGACCACCGAGGCACGAGAAAGTTGTGGGAGAAGATGAGACTCCAATTGGGTTCCTGGTTTGGGAGTTATAGCTGCATTTCACTGTAGGCAAACTAGTTCCTTAAGAAACTTAAATTTGAGGTGTTGACTATCCAAGATCACTAAACGGCGTCGGTTTGGCACGAACCTTGGCACACACGACCGCTTAGGCACGAGAAACTTGTGGGAGAAGACGGGACTCCAATCGGGTTCCCGATTTGGTTGTTAGAGCCAGATTTCACTCTAGGCAAACTAGTTCCATAAGAAATTTGAATTCGAGGTGTTGACTACCCAAGATCACCAAACGGTGTCGGTTTGGTACAAAACTTGGCACACACGACCGCCCAGGCATGAGAAACTTGTGGGAGAAGACGGGACTCCAATCAGGTTCCCGATTTGGGAGTAAGAGCCGGATTTCACTCTAGGCAAACTAGTTCCATAAGAAACTTGAATCCGAGGTGTTGACGGCCCAAAATCACCACACGGGGTTGGATTAGCACGGAAACTTGGCACACACGACCGCCTAGGCATGAGAGACCTGTGGGAGAAGACGGGGGTCGAATCTGGTTCCTGATTTGGGAGTTAGAGTTGGATTTCAATCTAGGCAAACTAGTTCCTTAAGAAATTTGAATTCGAGGTGTTGATGCCCCAAAATCACCAAACGGTGTCGGTTTGGCACGAAACTTGGCACACACAGCCGCCTAGGCACGAGAGACTTGTGGGAGAAGATGGGACTCCAATCGGGTTCCCGGTTTGGGAGTTAGAGCCGAATTTCACTCTAGGAAAACTAGTTCCTTAAGAAACTTGAATTCGAGGTGTTGACGCCTTAAAATCACCAAACGGCGTCGGTTTGGAACGAAACTTGGCACACACGACCGCCTAGGCACGAAAAAATTTGTGGGAGAAGACGGGACTCCAATCGGGTTTCTGGTTTGGGAGCTAGAGCCGGATTTCACTCTAGGAAAACTAGTTCCATAAGAAACTTGAATTCGAGATGTTGACGCCCCAAAATCACCAAATGGGGTTGAATTAGGATGAAACTTGGCACACACGACCGCCTAGGCGCGAGAGACTTGTGGAAGAAGACGGGGCTCAAATTGGGTTCCCAGTTTGCAAGTTAGAGCCGGATTTCGGTCTAGGCAAACTAGTTTCCTTAAGAAATTTGAATTCGAGGTATTGACGCCCCAAAATTTCCAAACGGCGTCGGTTTCGCACGAAACTTGGCACACACGACCGCCTAGGCACGAGAGACTTGTGGGAGATGACGTGCCTCGAATCGGGTTCCTGGTTTGGGAGTTAGAGTCGGATTTCGGTGTAGGCAAACTAGTTCCTTAAAAAATCTGAATTCGAGGTGTTGACGTCCCAAAATCACCAAACAGCGTCGGTTTGGCATGAAACTTGGCACACACGGCCACCTAGGCATGAAAGGCTTATGGGAGAAGCCGGGACTCCAATCAGGTTCCCAGTTTGGGAGTTAGAGCCGGATTTCACTCTAGGCAAACTAGTTCCTTGAGAAACTTGAATTCGAGGTGTTGACGCCTCCAAATCACCAAACGGAGTTGGATTAGCACGAAACCTGGCACACACGACCGCCTAGGCACGATAGACTTGTGGGAGAAGACGGGGCTCGAATCGCCTTCCCAGTTTGGGAGTTAGAGCAGAATTTCACTCTAGGCAAACTAGTTCATTAAGAAATTCGAATTCAAGTTGTTGACGCCCCAAAATCACCAAACGGAGTCGGATTAGCACGAAATTTGATACACACAACCGCCTAGGCATGAGATACTTGTGGGAGAAGACCGGGCTCGAATCGGGCCCCTGGTTTGGGAGTTAGAGCCGGATTTCGGTCTAGGCAAAAGTAGTTCCTTAAGAAATTTGTATTCGAGGTGTTGACGCCCCAAAATCACCAAACGACGTCGGTTTGGCACAAAACTTGGCACACACGACCGCCTAAACACGAGAGACTCGTGGTAGAAGATGGGGCTCCAATCGGGTTCTCGGTTTGGGAGTTAAGGCCAAATTTCACTCTAGGCAAACTAGTTCCTTAAGAAACTTGAATTCGAGTTGTTGACGCCCCAAAATGACTAAACAGGGTTGGATTAGTACGAAACCTTGCACACATGACCGCCTAGGAACAAGAGACTTTTGGGAGAGGACGGGGCTCGAATCGGGTTCTCGGTTTGGGAGTTAGACCCTAATTTCGGTCTAGGCAAAAGTAGTTCCTTAAGAAATTTGAATTCGAGGTGTTGACGCCCCAAAATCGCCAAACGGCGTCGGTTTGGCACGAAACTTGGCACTTACGACCGCCTAGGCACGAAAGACCCGTGGGAGAAGACGGGACGCCAATCAGGTTCCCGGTTTTCGACTTAGAGCTTGATTGCGGTCTAGGCAAACTAGTTCCTTAAGAAATTTGAATTCGAGGTGTTGACGCCCCAAAATCGCCAAACGGCGTTGGTTTGGCACAGAACTTAGCACACACGATCGCCTAGGCACGAGAGATTTGTGGAAGAAGACGAGGCTCGAACGGGGTTCCCGGTTGGGATTTAAAGCCGGATTTCAGTTTAGGCAAACTTTTTGCTTAAGAAATTTGAATTCGAGATGTTCATGCCCCAAAATGATGAAACGGGGTCGGATTGGAATGAAAACTTGGCACACACGACTGCCTAAGCACGAGAGACTTGTGGGAGAAGACGGGCTCGAATCGGGTTCCTGGTCTGGTAGTTTTAGCCGAGTTTCGGACCAGGCAAACTAGTTCCTTAAGAAATTTAAATTCAAGGTGTTGACGCCCCAAAATCACCAAACGGTGCTGGTTTGGCACGAAACTTGGCACACACGACTGCCTAGACACGAGAGACTTGTGAGAGAAGACGAGACTACAATCAGGTTCCCGGTATGGGACTCAGAGCCGGATTTCACTCTAGGCAAATTAGTTCCTTAAGAAACTTGAATTCGAGGTGTTAACGCCCCAAAATCACCAAACGAGGTCAAATTGGCACGAAACTTGGCACAAACGACCGCCTAGGGATGAGAGACTTATGGGAGAAGATAGGGCTCGAATCGGGTTCTCGATTTGGGAGTTAGAGCCTGATTCTGGTCTAGATAAACTAGTTCGTACGAAATTTGAATTCAAGGTGTTGATGTCCCAAAATCACCAAACGGCGTCGGTTTGGGATGAATCTTGGCACACATGACTGCATAGGCACGAGAGACTTGTGGGAGACGATGGGACTCCAATTGGATTCCCGGTTTGGGAGTTAGAGCCGGATTTCACTCTAGGCAAACTAGTTCCTTAAGAAATTTGAATTCGAGTTGTTGACGCCCCAAAATCACCAAACAGCGTCGGTTTGGAATGAAACTTGGCACACACGACCGCCTATTCACGAGAAACTTGTGGGAGAAGACGGGACTCCAATCGGGTTCCCAATTTGGGAGTTAGACCTGGATTTCACTCTAGGCAAACTAGTTCTTTAAGAAATTTGAATTTGAGGTGTTGATGCCCCAAAATCCTGAAACGGCGTCGGTTTGGCACGAAACTTGCCACACACCACAGCCTAGGCACGAGAAACTTGTGGGACAAGACGGGTCTCCAATCGGGTTCCCGGTTAGGGAGTTAGAGCTAGATTTCACTCCAGGCAAACTAGTTTCTTAAGAAACTTGAATTCGAGGTGTTAATGACCCAAAATGACCAAACGGGGTCGGATTGGCATGAAACTTAGCACACACAACCGCCTAGGCAGGAGAGACTAGCGGGAGAAGACAGGGCCCGAATCGGGTTCCCGGTTTGGGAGTTAGAGCCTGATTCTGGTCTAGGCAAACAAGTTCCTTAAGAAATTTGAATTCGATGTGTTGATGACACAAAATCACCAAACGGCGACGGTATGGGACGAAACTTGGCACACACGACCCCCTACAAACATGAGACTTGTGGGAGAAGACGAGACTCCAATCGGGTTCCCGGTTTGGATGTTATAGCCAGATTTCACTCTAGGAAAACTAGTTCCTTAAGAAGCTTGAATTCGAGGTATTGACGCCCCAAAATCACCAAACGGCGTTGGTTTGGCACGAAACCAGGCACACATGACCGCCTGGGCACAAGAAACTTGTGGAAGAAGATGGGACTTCAATTAGGTTCCCGGTTTGGGAGTTAGATCTGGATTTTGCTCTAGGCAAACTAGTTACATAGGAAACTTGAATTCGAGTTGTTGACTTCCCAAAATAACCAAACAGGGTACGATTAGCACGAAACTTAACACACACGACTGCCTAGGCATGAGAGACTTGTGGGAGAAGACAGGACTCCAATCGGGTTCTCAGTTTTGGAGTTAGAGCCGAATTTCGGTCTAGGCAAACTAGGTCCTTTTGAAATTTGAATTCGAGCTGTTGACACCCCAAAATCGCCAAACGGCGTCGTTGTGGCACGAAACTTGGCACACACGACCGCCTAGGCACAAGAGACTTGTGGGAAAAGACGGGGCTCGAATCGGGTTCCCGGTTTGGGTGTTAGAGCCGGATTTCAGTCTAGGCAAACTATTTCCTTAAGAAATTTGAATTCGAGGTGTTGACGCCCCAAAATCGCCAAACGGCGTCAGTTTGACACGAAACTAGGCACACACAACCGCTGAGGCACAAGAAACTTGTGGGAGAAGATGGGACTCCAACCAGGTTCCCGGTTTGGGAGTTAGAGCCGCATTTCACTCTAGGTAAACTAGTTCCTTATGAAATTTGAATTTGAGGTGTTGACGCCCCAAAATCACCAAATGGTGTCGATTTGGCATGAAACTTGGCACACACGACCGCCTAGGCACGAGAGACTTGTGTGAGAAGATAGGACTCCAACCAGGTTCCCGGTTTGGGAGTTAGAGCTGGATTCCACTCTAGGCAAACTAGTTCCTTAAGAAACTTGAATTCGAGGTGTTAATGCCCCAAAATCATGAAACGGGGTCGGATTGGTACAAAACATGGCACAAACGATCACGTAGGCAGGAGAGACTTGTGGAAGAAGACGGGGCTCAAATCTGGTTCCTGGTTTAGGAGTTAGAGCCGGATTCTTGTCTAGGCAAACTAGTTCCTTAAGAAATTTGAATTCGAGGTGTTGATGACACAAAATCACCAAACGGCGTCGATTTGGGACGACACTTGGCACATACTACCGCCTAGGCACGAGAGACTTATGGGAGAAGACGAGACTCCAATCGGTTTCCTAGTTTGGGAGTTAGAGCCAGATGTTAATCTAGACAAACTAGTTCCTTAAGAAACTTGAATTCGAGGTGTTGATGCCCCAAAATCACCAAACGGCATCGGTTTGGCACGAAACTTGGCACACACGACTGCCTGGGCACAAGAAACTTGTGGGAGATGACGGGACTCCAATCGGGTTCCCGATTTGGGAGTTACAGCCGGATTTTGCTCTAAGCAAATTAGTTCCTTAAGAAACTTGAATTCCAGGTGTTGACGCCCCAAAATCACCAAACGGGGTTGGATTTGCACGAAACTTGGCACACACGACTGCCTAGGCACGAGAGAGTTGTGGGAGAAGACGGGGCTCAAATCGGGTTCCTGGTTTGGGAGTTAGAGCCAGATGCCGGTCTAGGCAAACTAGTTCCTTAAGAAAATTGAATTCGATGTGTTGAGGCCCCAAAATCACCAAACAGCGTCGGTTTGGCACAAAACTAGGGACACGACCACCGAGGCACGAGAAACTTGTTGGAGAAGACGATACTCCAATTGGGTTCCCGGTTTGGGAGTTATAGCCGGATTCCACTCTAGGCAAACTAGTTCTTTAAGAAACTTGAATTCGAGGTGTTGACTATCCAAAATCACCAAACGGCGTCGGTTTGCCACGAAACCTAGTACACACGACCGCCTAGGCACGATAAACTTGTGGGAGAAGACGGGACTCCAATCGGGTTCCCGATTTGGGAGTTAGAGCCGGATTTCACTCTGGGCAAACTAGTTCCATAAGAAACTTGAATTCGAGGTGTTGACGTCCCAAAATCACCACACCGGGTTGGATTAGCATGACACTTGGCACACACGACCGCCTAGGCACGAGAGACTTGTCGGAGAAGACGGGGCTCGAATCTAGTTCCCGGTTTGGGAGTTAGAGCTGAATTTCGGTCTAGGCAAACTAATTCCTTAAGAAATTTGAATTCGAGGTGTTGATGCCCCAAAATCACCAAATGGCGTCGGTTTGCACGAAACTTGGCACACATGGCCGCCTAAGCACGAGAGACTTGTAGGAGAAGACGGGACTCCAATCGGGTCCCCGGTTTAGGAGTTAGAGCCAGATTTCACTCTAGGAAAACTAGTTCCTTAAGAAACTTGAATTCGAGGTGTTGACGCCTTAAAATCACCAAACGGCGTCGGTTTGGAACGAAACTTGGCACACACGACCGCCTAGGCACGAAAAACTTGTGGGAGAAGCCGGGACTCCAATTGGGTTCCCAGTTTGGGAGCCAGAGCTGGATTTCACTCTAGGAAAACTAGTTCCTTAAGAAACTTAAATTCGAGATTTTGACGACCCAAAATCACCGAATGGGGTCGGATTAGGACGAAACTTGGCACACACAACCACCTAGGCACGAGAGACTTGTAGAAGAAGACAGGGCTCGAATCGGGTTCCCGGTTTGGAAGTTAAAGCCGAATTTCGGTCTAGGCAAACTAGTTTCCTTAAGAAATTTGAATTCGAGGTATTGACGCCCCAAAATTGCCAAAAGGCGTCGATTTTGCACGAAACCTAGCACACACGACCGCCTAGGCACGAGAGACTTGTGGGAGATGACGGGCCTCGAATCGGGTTCCTAGTTTGGAAGTTAGAGCCGGATTTTGGTTGAGGCAAACTAGTTTCTTAAGAAATTTGAATTCAAGGTGTTGACGTCCCAAAATCACCAAATGGCGTCAGTTTGGCACGAAACTTGGCACACATGACCGCCTAGGCACGAGAGGCTTATGGGAGAAGCCGGGAGTCCAATCGGGTTCCCAGTTTGGGAGTTAGAGCCAGATTTCACTCTAGGTAGACTAGTTCCCTAAGAAACTTGAATTCGAGGTGTTGACGCCCCAAAATCACCAAACGGGGTTGGATTAGTACGAAACCTGGCACACACGACCGCCTAGGCACGATAGACTTGTGGGAGAAGCCGGGACTCCAATCGGGTTCCCGATTTGGGAGTTAGAGCCGGATTGCACTGTAGGCAAACTAGTTCCTTAAGAAACTTGAATTCGAGGTGTTGACGCCCCAAAATCACCAAACGGGGTTGGATTAGCACGAAACCTTGCACACACGAATGCCTAGGAATGATAGACTTGTGGAAGAAGACGGGCCTCAAATCGGCTTGCCAGTTTGGGAGTTAGAGCCGGATTTCACTCTAGGCAAACTAGTTCCTTTAAAAACTTGAATTCGAGTTGTTGACCCCCCAAAATCACCAAACGGAGTCAGATTAGCATGAAATTAGGCACACGACTGCCTAGGCACGAGAGACTTGTGGGAGAAGACGGGGCTCGAATCGGGTTTCTAGTTTGGGAGTTAGAGCCGGATTTCAGTATAGGCAAAAGTAGTTCCTAAAGAAATTTAAATTCGAGGTGTTGACTACCCAAAATCACCAAACGGCGTCGGTTTGGCACGAAACATGGCACACACGCCCGCCTAGGCACGAGAAACTTGTGGGAGAAGACGGCACTCCAATCGGGTTCCCGATTTAGGAGTTAGAGTCGGATTTCACTCTAGGAAAACTAGTTTCGTAAGAAACTTAAATTCGAGTTGTTGACGCCGCAAAATCACCAAACGGCATCGGTTTGGTACGAAACTTGGCACACACGACCACCTTGGCAAGAGAGACCCAATCAGGTTCTCAGTTTGGGAGTTAGAGTCGGATGTCACTCTAGGCAAACTAGTTCCTTAAGAAATTTGAATTCGAGATTTTGACGCCCCAAAATCACCAAACGACGTCGGTTAGGCCCGAAAGTTGGCACACACAACCGCCTAAACACAAGAGACTTGTGGGAGAAGACGGGGCTCCAATCGGGTTCCCGGTTTGGGAGTTAGAGCCGGATTTCACTCTAGGCAAGCTAGTTCCTTAAGAAACTTCAATTCGAGGTGTTGACGCCCCAAAATCACCAAACGGGGTTGGATTAGCACGAAACCTGGCACACACGACCGCCTAGGCACGATAGACTTGTGGGAGAAGACGTGGCTTGAATCGACTTCCCAGTTTGGGAGTTAGAGCTGGATTTTGGTCTAGACAAACTGGTTCCATAAGAAATTTGAATTCGAGGTTTGGACGCCTCAAAATCGCCAAACGGCGTCGGTTTGGCACGAAACTTGGCACTTACGACCGCCTAGGCACGAGACACTTGTGGGAGAAGACGGGACTCCAATCGGGTTCCCGGTTTGGGAGTTAGAGCCTGATTTCGGTCTAGGAAAACTAGTTCCTTAAGAAATATGAATTTGAGGTGTTGATGCTCTAAAATCGCGAAACGGCGTCGGCTTCGAACGAAACTTGGCACACACGACCGCCTAGGCACGAGAGACTCATGGGAGAAGACGGGGCTCAAATCGGGTTCTCGGTTTGGGAGTTAGAGCCTGATTTCGGTCTAGGCAAAAGTAGTTCCTTAAGAAATTTCAATTCGAGGTGTTGACGTCCCAAAATCGCCAAACAACGTCGGTTTGGTGTAAAACTTGGCACTTACGACCGTCTAGGCACGAGAGACCTGTAGGAGAAGACGAGACACCAATCGGCTTCCCGGTTTGGGAGTCAGAGCCTGATTACGGTCTAGGTAAACTAGTTCCTCAAGAAATTTGAATCCGACGTGTTGACGCCCCAAAATTTCCAAACGGCGTTGGTTTGGCACGAAACTTAGCATACACGATCGCCTAGACACGAGAGATTTGTGGGAGAAGACGGGGCTCGAATCGGGTTCCCAGTTTTGGAGTTAGAGCCGGATTTCACTCTAAGCAAACTAGTTCCTTAAGAAACTTAAATTCGAGGTGTTAACGGCCCAAAATCACCAAAAGGGGTCAGATTGGCACGAAACTTGGCACAAACGTCCGCCTAGGCACGAGAGACTTATGGAAGAAGACAGGGCTCGAATCGGTTTCCCGGTTTGGGAGTTAGAGCCTGGTTCTGGTCTAGGCAAACTAGTTCCTTAAGAAATTTGAATTCGAGGTGTTGATGCCCCAAAATCACCAAACGGCGTCGGTTTGGGATGAATCTTGGCACACATGACCGCATAGGCACGAGAGACTTGTGGGAGACGACGGGACTCCAATTGGGTTCCCGGTTTGGGAGTTAGAGCCGGATTTCACTCTAGGCAAACTAGTTCCTTAAAAAATTTGACTTCGAGGTGTTGACTACCCAAAATCACCAAATAGCGTCGGTTTGGAACGAAACTTGGCACACACGACCGCCTATTCACGAGAAACTTGTGGGAAAAGACGGGACTCCAATCGGGTTCCCGGTTTGGAAGTTAGAGCCGAATTTCACTCTAGGCAAACTAGTTCCTTAAGAAATTTGAATTCGAGGTGTTGACGCCCCAAACTCATGAAACAACGTCGTTTTGGCACGAAACTTGGCACACATGACCGCCTACGCACGAGAAACTCGTGGGAGAAGACGGGACTCCAATCCGGTTCTCGGTTTGGGAGTTAGAGCTAGATTTCACTCTAGGCAAACTAGTTCCCCAAGAAACTTGAATTCGAGGTGTTAACGCCCCAAAATCACCAAATAGGGTCGGATTGGCACAAAACTTAGCACACACGACTGCCTAGGCAGGAGAGACTAGTAGGAGAAGACGGGGCCCGAATCGAGTTCCCGGTTTGGGAGTTAGAGCCTGATTCTGGTCTAGGCAAACAAGTTCCTTAAGAAATTTGAATTCGATGCGTTGATGACACAAAATCACCAAACAGCGATGGTTTGCGACGAAACTTGGCACATACGACCGCCTAGCAATGAGAGACTTGTGGGAGAAGACGAGACTCCAATCGGGTTCCCGGTTTGGGAGTTAGAGCCGGATTTCACTCTAGGCAAACTAGTTCCTTAAGAAGTTTTAATTCGAGGTGTTGACGCCCCAAAATCACCAAACGGCATCGGTTTGGCACGAAACCAGGCACACACGACCGCCTAGGTGCAAGAAAACTTGTGGGAGAAGACGGGACTCCAATCAGATTCCCGGTTTGGGAGTTAGATCCGTATTTTGTTCTAGGCAAACTAGTTCCTAAAGAAACTTGAATTCGATGTGTTGATGGCCCAAAATCACCAAACAGGGTACGATTAGGATGAAACTTAGCACACACGACTGCCTAGGCATGAGAGACTTGTGGGAAAAGACGGGACTCCAATCGGGTTCCCAGTTTTGGAGTTAAAGCCGGATTTCAGTCTAGGCAAACTAGTTCCTTTAGAAATTTGAATTCGAGCTGTTGACGCCCCAAAATCGCCGAACGGTGTCATTGTCGCACGAAACTTGGCATACACGACCACCTAGGCACGAGAGACTTGCGGGAAAAGACGGGGCTCGAATCGGGTTCCCGGTTTGGGAGTTAGAGCCGGATTGCGGTCTACGCAAACTATTTCCTTAAGAAATTTGAATTCGAGGTGTTGACGCCCGATAAGGCCCGTGGAACACCTCCAACACCTCGGGAGAAACTAATGTAAGTTATGGAAACTTATGGAACTAGCGCGGGACTTCCGGTTTGAAAACTAGGTTGGGAAAGGTACTTTTTTCACACTTAAGCTTGAGAATAGGCCTTGGCGGGCAGAAATCATGTAACAATCACGAGAAGGCCGGGGGAACACCTTGAACATCTCAGGAGGGACCAATTTGAGTTGTGAAAACTTAACGAACAGGCATAGGACTCCCGATTTGAAAACTAGGTCGGAAAATACACTTTTCTAACACTTAAGCTTGGAAGTAGGCCATCAGGGGGCCAAAATCATGTAACAGTCGCAAGAAAGGCCGGGAACACCTTAAACACCTCGGGAGTGACCAACGCGAGTTGTGAAAACTTACGAAACTAGCACTGGACTCCCGGTTTGAAACCTAAGTTGGAAAGAGACACTTTTTCCACACTTGAGCTTGGAAATAGGACACCGGGGGGGCCAAAACCGTGTAACAGTCACGAGAAGGACCGAGAAATGTCCCAAACACCTCGGGAGGGTCCAAGGTAAGTTGAGGAGACTTACGGAACTAGCACGGGACTCTCGGTTTGAGAACTAAATCAAAAAAATGCACTTTTTCACACTTAAGCTCGAAAATAAGTCGTCGGGGGCCAAAATTGTGTAACTGTAACAAGCCCGCGAGGGACCTCGCTACAGTTCGGACTCGATTTTGTCACGGTTCTTAATCTTGAACCAAAGAGTCCAAATCCGGCAAATCGTTTTGAGAAAACAGATTTTTTTGAAAGAAGTGCCAAACATGGACTGCTTTTCCAGATACAGAGTCGCCACCTAAATATTTTTTAATGGGGAAATTTAGGAAACCCTGACTCGGTGCCAAAGGCTACGTGTCCGTCATCACCAAAGTTGCCTCGGCTCGGGAACTTGGGTACGATTGAGAAAGGTCAGCTATGAGCACCCCCTCTCGCCCGATCCAAAGATCGGCCTCTACTAACCGTGATATCCTCTTTTGAAAACGTTATGTGTTCTTATTCCGGTTATTAGCCTAGAATTACTATGTGATGTACAATCACAAAAGTATAGACTAGATCGTCCAATTTGGAAATAAGCATTGCATATCCGTTTGTTTTGAAAATGTTTTGAACTTTGCTACTCGCAAGTAGGCTAAAACACGGATTTCAATGAGCTATTCCAACTCAAATAATCCAACGTTCACCCACAGGCTTTCAAGCAGTTTATGACACATAAACATCTAGCCACATGGTAAGCATGCTATCATGGCAACACTCACACGCATGCAAGGATGCTAAAGCATAAAATACTTACAAGTACTCCGTGCCTAGATCAAAACATGTCAGCAATCAATGCATGATCCAAGTCCATGTTAAGTGCCTAATGCATCGCATACAAAATGTCACTAAAAAAAAGGCTCGGCTAATCTGAGGATGACATGTGAAATGCACAAGTAGCAGGTATTCAAGTTAGATTTGAAATATAATGCAATTAGCATGATGCGCCGAGCCCGGTGCGTGCAATACTGATGAATGGTGCACGCATGCATAGCATGAGGTATGCTGAAATAAACGTGTCCAAATACTAACCATCAAAGCAGTTAAGTAAAAGGGAGAAAGAAGTGGGGGTTGGAAGACATGCACACACTCACCCACACTTATTACAAATTTGTCCTCGCTCGGAGGGACCGAATGAATATTACAATTTAATTAACCTACAAGCTAATTGAATAATTACAGATAATTAAATTAATTAAGCAAATTAATTAATCTAATTTAAGCAATAAGTAGTCCCGGGATGAAGGCCCAATGCAGTGCGCGCTCAGTTTTGCTCGGAAATCCGCCACCATGCACAAGATGCCTCTGTTTTCCCTGCTTTACTCCTCTAAGGACTGCCAAAGTCTCAGGGCTTGCTCTATGGATGCCAGGGAACACCACCGGCTGGGGGAGAACACCACCGGCCATGTAGAATGGTCACCGGCCACAACTCTGATCCATCGGCCAAAAATGATGGTCGGTCGGCACGGAATGTGGCCGGCCGGACAAAAGTTCCTGCAGAACCTGGTTTGACAGCAACAGAGGGCAATACTTGGCATGGCAATGCATTTCAAGCAATGTATGCACCAATCACACCCCATATCATGTTTATGACGCAAAGGGACATGAGCCTTGGTTCTCGGACCACCAATCGCGCATTTCCATGCATGATGGCCCAAGAAGCCAAGTGTGCATATTTAATATGGAATGCAATGCACGTAATCAAACCAAGGGGAACTCAACCTCTATCATAAGCAATTCAAGAGGCCAAGTATGCATGCTAATGTGATGCAACCTAAGCATGTTAACTAGGCATGCAACATGGCAATGCAAAGAGGCATACAAAACATGCAAGGCATGAGATAATGCAACCAATAAGCATGCAAGGCTAACGTAGGCATCCAAGCATGCAAGCCAATATGTGACTTCATTCAATCATGTAATTCCAAACATGCAACACACTCACCAATATGCTACAACATACAAGGAGCATATGCAACAAGCGAAGAGATGGACTTAAACATGATTTAGGCAGCCCTAACTAGGCCTAAAATAGTGGCCAAAAAAACCTCAAGAAATTGGACCAAACACACATACGCACATGCACATGTTAATAGGCCAATACTTAAGCACATAAAGGCAACTTTTAAGCACACTTAAAAGAGGCAAACATGGACAAATGGCATGCACTAAACTCTGAAAATCATGCAAGAACATGGTGCCAAACCAAGCATACAAGATAGGCTAAACATGCAACAATGGCCCAAAACTTAAGGCTAACAAGCCAAAATGTAAATGAGCTATACAATACATGGCAAGTATGACTCAAGCAATTTAAAACAGAGCTAAAGCATACAAAAACATGCATTAAAGCTTCACGAAGCTAGGCCTAAAACATGCTAGAACAAGGGCTTACAACCTAAGGCATGTTAAGGCCTAAACATGGCATTACAAGGCATGTATGCCAAGCAAGCATGGTGTACCAAAACCAACCAAAAACAGAGGCATATTATGACATAATAAGCACTAAAATCAGTTAAGGCATGGCCAACACACACTTAAACATGGTGCTCCCTCAAGAGGCAAAAATGATCCTTTTCAAGGACATCAAGGAGAGGGGGTGGCCCTCTCCTTCCTAGGACCTCAAGGCACCATCTTCACCTCTGAAATCCCTCAAGATTTCAGTGGTGAGGAGGCCCAAACACAATGGTCCCGGAGTTCACACAAAATGGCACAAAACAAGGGCCAAACAAGGCTTAAGAGGGGTCAAACAACCGCAAAGCTTAAAACACTCTTAATAAACTATTTAGAGGCCTTAAAAATAGAACTTTTATGTATTATATGCAAAGCCAAAAAACAGTTGCAAGGCAAGCAAAAATACAATGCAAGAAAGGGGTAAAAAGGAGCAAAGTTGTTATCCTTGAAGACTCTCTTCACAAATGAAGCTCCAGCAGCTTCTTTAGGTTGAAACCAGCTCCAAAAATCCAAAACCAACCCTCAAGGACCTCAGCTCCAAGACAAGGTGTGATAGTGGGTGTTTGTGTGCAAATCTAAGCTTAAACACACACAAGAGAGAGAGATATGGAGGTAGGATATGAAGAAACCCTAACCCTAGAACTCAAACCCTCAAAATATTGTCTAAAATGTCTAATCCCTCAAACAAGAGAGAAGACCTCTCTTTATAGAGCTTTTTGTCTTGTAAAGCTTACAAGACAAGCTTCTAAAGAGAGAGATCCCTCTATACACGTGTATGGAGGGGAGCCAAATGCATGCCAGCTGTGAGAAAATATCTGCAAAAGCAGATGCACAGTAGTCGGCCGGCCAAAGATGCAATTGACCAAAAAAGATAGCCGGCCGGCCATATACAGTGCCGGCCGGCCAAACATTTGGCCGGTGGCCACAAGAAATAGCCGGTGGCCTCAAGCCCTGGCCGGTGATGGGAGGGGATGGTCTACAAGCCCTACCCTACCTCTCAAAGGCAAAACACAAGTGTTTGGTGCAAAACCATACACAAAATAGTCGAGTCGAGAGATCCTGAGGCGAGGCGCATAGCCAAGACCTCCGGGAACTCAAGACGAACACAAACATGGATGATCACCGAGTGTTCAAGCGGTGACGTCCAAGTCTTGAGGACGGTCAAAAATGGGGTGTCTACAATAACAGTCACGAGAAGACCTGGGAACACGTCAAACACCCCGGGGGGGACCAATGTAAGTTTACGAAACTAGCACGGGACTCCCGGTTTGAAAACTAAGTCCGAAACGGCACTTTTCTCGCACCTAAGCTTGCAAAATCATGTGACAGTCAAGAGACGGTCCGGGGAACACCTCAAATGGCTAGGGAGGGACCAACGTGAGTTGTGGAAACTTACGGAACTCGCATGGGACTCCCGGTTTGAAAGCTAAGTCAAAAAATGCACTTCCTAAACACTTAAGTTTGAAAATAGGCAATCGAGCGCCCCCAAACTCCTGTAACAGTCTCGAGAAGGCCTGCAGAACACCTGTCACAACTCGAGAGAAACCAATGTAAGTTGTGGAAACTTACGGAACTAGCGCGGGACTTCCAGTTTGAAAATTAGGTCGGAAAAGGTGCTTTTTTCACACTTAAGCTTGAGAATAGCCCTCGGCGGGCTGAAATCATGTAACAATCATGAGAAGGCCCGGGGAACACCTCGAACATCTCAGGAGGAACCAATTTAAGTTGTGAAAGCTTAACGAACAGGCACGGGACTCCCGATTTGAAAACTAGGTCGGAAAATACACTTTTCTAACACTTAAGCTTGGAAATAGGCCATCGGGGGGCCAAAATCATGTAACAGTAGCAAGAAGGGCCGGGAACACCTCAAACACCTCGGGAGTGACCAATGCGAGTTATGAAAACTTACAGAACTAGCA
The DNA here is from genome assembly GCA_030407325.1 of Camellia japonica. NCBI lineage: Eukaryota > Viridiplantae > Streptophyta > Magnoliopsida > Ericales > Theaceae > Camellia > Camellia japonica. The sequence goes on along the minus strand of JAPPVO010000036.1, from coordinate 128,780,329 downwards.
CGGGACTCTCGGTTTGAAAACTAAGTTGGAAAGTGACACTTTTTCCACACTTAAGCTTGGAAATAGGACACCGGGGGGGCCAAAATCGTGTAACAGTCACGAGAAGGACCGGGAAATGCCCCGAACACCTCAGGAGAGTGCAAGGTAAGTTGCGGAGACTTACGGAACTAGCACGGGACTCTCGGTTTGAGAACTAAACCAAAAAATGCACCTTTTTCACACTTAAGCTCGAAAATAAGCCGTCGGGGGGCCAAAATCGTGTAACAGTCACGAGAAGGCCTGGGGAACACGTCAACCACCCCAGGAGGGACCGATGTAAGTTGTGAAAACTTACGGAACTAACACGGGACTCCCGGTTTGAAAACTAAGTCCGAAACGGCACTTTTCTCGCACCTAAGCTTCAAAATAGTTCATCGGGGGGCCAAAATCGTGTGACAGTCAAGAGAAGGTCCGGGGAATACTGCAAACACCTAAGGAGGGACTAACGTGAGTTGTGGAAACTTACGGAACTCGCATGGGACTCCCGGTTTGAAAGCTAAATCAAAAAATGCACTTCCTAAACACTTAAGTTTGAAAATAGGCCATCTGGGGCCCCCCAAAATCCTGTAACAGTCCCGAGAAGGCCCGTGGAACACCGCCAACACCTCGGGAGAAACCAATATAAGTCGAGGAAACTTACGGAACTAGCGCGAGACTTCCGGTTTGAAAATTGGGTTAGAAATGGTACTTTTTTCACACTTAAGCTTGAGAATAGGCCTGCGCGGGCCAAAATCGTGTAACAATCAAGAGAACGCCCGAGGAACGCCTCGAACATCTCCGGAGGGACCAATTTGAGTTGTGAAAGCTTAATGAACAGGCACGGGACTCCCGATTTGAAAACTTGGTCGGAAAATGCACTTTTCTAACACTTAAGCTATGACATAAGCCATCGGGGGGGCAAAATCATGGAACAGTCGCAAGAAGGGCCGGGAACACTTCAAACACCTCGGGAGTGACCAACACGAGTTGTGAAAACTTACGGAACTAGCACGGGACTCCCAGTTTGAAAACTGAGTTAGAAAGAGACAATTTTTCCACACTTAAGCTTGGAAATAGGACACTGGGGGGGTTCCAAAACCATGTAACAGTCACGCGAAGGACCGAGAAATTCCCTGAACACCTCGGGAGGGTCCAAGGTAAGTTGCGGAGACTTACGGAACTAGCACGGGACTCTCAGTTTGAGAACTAAATCAAAAAATGCACTTTTTTCACACTTAAGCTCGAAAATAAGCCATCGGGGGCCAAAATCGTGTAACAGTCACGAGAAGGCCTGGGAAACACGTCAAACACCACGGTAGGGACCAATGTAAGTTGTGAAAACTTACGAAACTAGCACGGGACTCCCGGTTTGAAAACTAAGTCCAAAACGGCACTTTTCTCGCTCCTAAGCTTGAAAAATCATGTGACAGTCAAGAGAAGGTCCGAGGAACACTCAAACACCAAGGGAGGGACCAACGTGAGTTGTGGAAACTTACAGAACTCGCATGGGACTCCCGGTTTGAAAGCTAAGTCAAAAAATACACTTCCTAAACACTTAAGTTTGAAAACAGGCCATCGGGGGTCCAAAATCATGTAACAGTCGCAAGAAGGGCCGGGAACACCTCAAACACCTCGGGAGTGACCAACGCGAGTTGTGAAAACTTACGGAACTAGCACGGGACTCCCAGTTGGAAAACTAAATTGGACAGAGACACTTTTTCCACACTTAAGCTTGGAAATAGGACACCGGGGGGGCCAAAACTGTGTAACAGTCACGAGAAGGACCGGGAAATGCCCCAAACACCTCGAGAGGGTCCAAGGTGAGTTGCGGAGACTTGCAGAACTAGCACGGGACTCTCGGTTTGATAACTAAATAAAAAAATGCACTTTTTTCACACTTAAGCTCGAAAATAAGCCGTCGGGGGCTAAAATCGTGTAACAGTCACGAGAAGGCCCGGGGAACACGTCAAACACCCCAGGAGGGACCAATGTAAGTTGTGAAAACTTACGGAACTAGCACGGGACTCCGGTTTGAAAACTAAGTCCGAAACGGCACTTTTCTCGTACCTAAGCTTGGAAAATCGTGTGATAGTCAAGAGAAGGTCCGGAGAACACCTCAAACACCTAGGGAGGGACCAACGTGAGTTGTGGAAACTTGCAGAACTCGCACGGGACTCCCGGTTTGAAAGCTATGTCAAAATATGCACTTCCTAAACACTTAAGTTTGAAAATAGGCCCATCGTGGGCCCCCCAAAAATCCTGTAACGTTCGAGAATGCCCGTGGAGCACCTCCAACACCTCGGAGAAACCAATGGTAAGTTGTGGAAACTTACGGAACTAGCGCGGACTTCGGTTTGAAAACTAGGTCGGAAAGGTACTTTTTTCACACTTAAGCTTGAGAATAGGCCTCGGCGGGCCGAAATCGTTGTAACAATCACGAGAAGGCCCGGGGAACACCTCGAACATCTCAGGAGGGACCAATTTGAATTGTGAAAGCTTAACGAACAGGCACGGGACTCCCGATTTTAAAACTAGGTCGGAAAATACACTTTTCTAACACTTAAGCTTGGAAGTAGGTTATCGGGGGGCCAAAATCATGTAACAGTCGTAAAAGGGGCCGAGAACACCTCAAACACCTCGAGAGTGACCAACGCGAGTTGTGAAAACTTACGGAACTGGCACGGGACTCCCGATTTGAAAACTAAGTTGGAAAGAGACACTTTTTCCACACTTAAGTTTGGAAATAGGACACCCGAGGGGGGCCAAAATCGTGGAACAGTCACGAGAAGGACCGGTAAATGCCCCAAACACCTCAGGAGGGTCAAAATTAAGTTGCGGAGACTTACGGAACTAGCACGGGACTCTCAGTTTGAGAACTAAATCAAAAAATGCACTTTTTCCACACTTAAGCTCGAAACTAAGCCGTCGGGGGCCAAAATCGTGTAACAGTCACGAGAAGGCCCGGGGAACACGTCAAACACGCCGGGAGGGACCAATGTAAGTTGTGAAAACTTACGACACTAGCACGGCACTCCCGTTTTGAAAAGTAAGTCCGAAACGGCACTTTTCTCGCACCTAAGCTTGAAAATAGTCCATCAGGGGGCCAAAATCGTGTGACAGTCAAGAGAAGGTCCAGGGAACACCTCAAACACCTAGGGAGTGACCAACGTGAGTTGTGGAAACTTACAGAACTCGCATGGGACTCCTGGTTTGAAAGCTAAGTCAAAAAATGCACTTCCTAAACACTTAAGTTTGAAAATAGGCCATCGGGGGCCCCCCAAAATCCTGTAACAGTTCCCAAGAAGGCCCGTGGAACACCTCCAACACCTCGGGAGAAACCAATGTAAGTTGTGGAAACTTACGGAACTAGCGCGGGACTTCCGGTTTGAAAACTAGGTCGGAAAAAGTACTTTTTTCACACATAAGCTTGAGAATGGGCGTCGGCAGGCCTAAATCGTGTAACAATCACGAGAAGGCCCGGAGAACACCGCGACCATCTCAAAAGGGACCAATTTGTGTTGTGAAAACTTAACGAACAAGCACGGCACTCCCGATTTCAAAACTAGGTCAGAAAATACACTTTTCGAACACTTAAGCTTGGAAGTAGGCCATCGGGCGGCCAAAATCATGTAACAGTCGTAAGAAGGGCCGGGAACGCCTCAAACACCTTGGGAGTGACCAACGTGAGTTGTGAAAACTTACAGAACTAGCACGGGACTCCCGATTTGAAAACTAAGTTGGAAAGAGACACTTTTTCCACACTTAAGCATGGAAATGGGACAACCGGGGGGCCAAAACCGTGTAACAGTCACGAGAAGGACCCGCGAAATTCCCCAAACACCTCGGGAGGGTCCAAGGTAATTTGCGGAGACTTACGGAACTAGCACGGGACTCTCGGTTTGAGAACTAAATCAAAAAATGCACTTTTTTCACACTTAAGCTCGAAAATAAGCCGTCGGGGGCCAAAATCGTGTAACAGTCACCAGAAGGCCCAGGGAACACGTCAAACACCCCGGGAGGGACCAATGTGAGTTGTGAAAACTTCCGGAACTCGCACGGTACACCCGGTTTGAAAACTAAGTCCGAAACGGTACTTTTCTCGCACCTAAGCTTGAAAATAGTCCATCGGGGGGCCAAAATCGTGTGACAGTCAAGAAAAGGTCTAGGGAACACCTCAAACACCTAGGGACGAACCAATGTGAGTTGTGGAAACTTACAGAACTCGCATGGGACTCCCGGTTTGAAAGCTAAGTCAAAAAATGCACTTCCTAAACACTTTAAGTTTGAAAATAAGCCATCGGGGGCCCCCAAAAATCCGATAACAGTCCCGAGAAGGCCCGTGGAACACCTCCAACACCTCCAGAGAAACCAATGTAAGTTGTTGAAACTTACGAAACTAGCACGGGACTTCCGGTTTGAAAACTAGGTCGGAAAAGGTACTTTTTTCACACTAAAGCTTGAGAATAAGCCTCGGCGGGCCGAAATCGTGTAACAATCACGAGAAGGCCCGGGGAACACCTCGAACATCTCAGGAGGGACCAATTTGAGTTGTGAAAACTTAACGAACAGGCACGGACTCCCGATTTGAAAACTAGGTCGGAAAATACACTTTTCTAACACTTAAGCTTGGAAGTAGGCCATCGGGGGCCAAAATCATGTAACAGTCGCAAGAAGGCCGGAACGCCTCAAACACCTCGGGAGTGACCAACGCGAGTTGTGAAACCTACGGAACTAGCACGGGACTCCCGGTTTGAAAACTAAGTTGGAAAGAGACACTTTTTCCACACTTAAGCTTGGAAATAGGACACCGGGGGCCAAAACCGTGTAACAGTCACGAGAAGGACCGGGAAATGCCCAAACACCTCGGAGGGTCCAAGGTAAGTTGCGGAGACTTACGGACTAGCACGGGACTCTCGGTTTGAGAACTAAATCAAAAAATGCACTTTTTCACACTTAAGCTCGAAAATAAGCCGTCGGGGCCAAAATCGTGTAACAGTCACGAGAAGGCCAGGGAACACGTCAAACACCCCGGGAGGGACCAATGAAGTTGTGAAACTTACGGAACTAGCACGGGACTCCCGGTTTGAAAACTAAGTCCGAAACGGCACTTTTCTCGCACCTAAGCTTGAAAATAGTCCATCGGGGGGCCAAAATCGTGTGACAGCCAAAGAAGGTCGGGAACACCTCAAACACCTAGGGACGGACCAACATGAGTTGTGGAAACTTACGGAACTCGCATGGGACTCCCGGTTTGAAAACTAAGTCAAAAATGCACTTCCTAACACTAAGTTGAAAATAGGCCATCGGGAGCCACCCAAAATCCTGTAACGTCCGAGAAGGCCCGTGGAACACCTCCAACACCTCGGAGAAACCAATGTAAGTTGGAAACTTACGGAACTACGCGGGACTTCCGGTTTGAAACTAGGTTGGAAAAGGTACTTTTTTCACACTAGCTTGAGAAATAGCCTCGGCGGGCCGAAATCGTGTAACAATCACGAGAAGGCCGGGGAACACCTCGAACATCTCAGGAGGGACCAATTTGAGTTGTGAAAACTTAACGAACAGGCACGGCACCCCCGATTTGAAAACTAGGTCGGAAAATACACTTTTCTAAAACTTAAGCTTGGAAGTAGGCCATCGGGGGGCCAAAATCATGTAACAGTCGCAAGAAGGGCTGGGAACACACCTCGGGAGTGACCAACGCGAGTTGTGAAAACTTACGGAACTAGCACGAGAATCCCGGTTTGGAAACTAAGTTGGAAAGAGACACTTTTTCCACACTTAAGCTTGGAAATAGGACACAGGGCGGGCCAAAACCGTGTAACAGTCACGAGAAGGACCGGGAAATGCCTCAAACACCTCGAGAGGGTTCAAGGTAAGTTGCGGAGACTTACGGAACTAGCACGGGACTCTCGGTTTGAGAACTCAATAAAAAAATGCACTTTTTTCACACTTAAGCTCGAAAATAAGCCATCGGGGGCCAAAATCGTGTAACAGTCACGAGAAGGCCCGGGGAACACGTTAAACACCCCGGGAGGGACCAATGTAAGTTATGAAAACTTACGGAACTAGCACAGGACTCCCGGCTTGAAAACTAAGTCCAAAACGACACTTTTCTCGCACCTAAGCTTGAAAAATCGTGTAATAGTCATGAGAAGGTCCGGGGAACACCTCAAGCACCTACGGAGGGACCAACGTGAGTTGTGGAAACTTACGGAACTTGCATGGGATTCCTGGTTTGAAAGCTAAGTCAAAAAATGCACTTCCTAAACACTTAAGTTTGAAAATAGGCCATCGGGGGCCCCGCAAAATCCTGTAACAGTCCCGAGAAGACCCGTGGAACACCTCCAGCACCTTGGGAGAAATAAATGTAAGTTGTGGAAACTTACGGAACTGGCGCGGGACTTCCGGTTTAAAAACTAGGTCAGAAAATGTACTTTTTTCAAACTTAAGCTTGACAATAGGCCTCGGAGGGCCGAAATCGTGTAACAATCATGAGAAGGCCTGGGGGACATCTCTAACATCTCAGGAGGGACCAATTTGAGTTGTGAAATCTTAACGAACAGGCACGGGACTCCCGCTTTGAAAACTAGGTTGGAAAATACACTTTTCTAACACTTAAGCTATGACATAGACCATCGGGGGGCCAAAATCATGTAACAGTCGCAAGAAGGGCTGGGAACACCTCAAACACCTCGGGAGTGACCAATGCGAGTTGTAAAAACTTATGGAACTAGCACGGTACTCCCGGTTTCAAAACTAAGTTAGAAAGAGACACTTTTTCCACACTTAAGCTTGGAAATAGGACAACGGGGGGGCCACAACCGTGTAACAGTCAGGAAAAGGACCGGAAAATGCCGCAAACACCTCGGGACGGTCCAAGGTAAGTTGTAGAGACTTACAGAACTAGCACGGGACTCTCGGTTTGAGAACTAAATCAAAAAATGCACTTTTTCACACTTAAGCTCGAAAATAAGCCGTCGGGGGCCGAAATCGTGTAACAGTCACAAGAAGGCCGGGGAACACGTCAAACACCCCGGGAGGAACCAATGTAAGTTGTGAAAACTTAGGGAACTAGCACGGGACTCCCGGTTTTAAAACTAAGTCCGAAACGGCACTTTTCTCGCACCTAAGCTTGAAAATAGTCCATCAGGGGGCCAAAATCGTGTGACAGTCAAGAGAAGGTCCGAGGAACACGTCAAACACCTAGGGAGGGACCAACATGAGTTGTGGAAACTTGCAGAACTCGCATGGGACTCCCGGTTTGAAAGCTATGTCAAAAAATGCACTTCCTAAACACTTAAGTTTGAAAATAGGCCATCGTGGGCCCCCCAAAATCCTGTAACAGTCTTGAGAATGCCCGTGGAGCACCTCCAACACCTCGGGAGAAACCAATGTAAGTTGTGGAAACTTACGGAACTAGCGCGGGACTTCTGGTTTGAAAACTAGGTCGGAAAAGGTACTTTTTTCACACTTAAGCTTGAGAATAGGCCTCGGCGGGCCGAAATCATGTAACAATCACGTGAAGGCCCGAGGAACACCTCGAACATCTAAGGAGGGACCAATTTGAGTTGTGAAAGCTTAACGAACAGGCACGGGACTCCCGATTTGAAAACTAGGTCGGAAAATACACTTTTCTAACACTTAAGCTTGGAAGTAGGCTATCGGGGGGCCAAAATCATGTAACAGTCGAAAAAAGGGCCGGGAACACCTCAAACACCTTGGGAGTGACCAACATCGAGTTGTGAAAACTTACGGAACTAGCACAGGACTCCCGGTTTGAAAACTAAGTTGGAAAGAGACACTTTTTCCACACTTAAGCTTGGAAATAGGACACCGGGGGGGGCCACAACCGTGTACCAGTCATGAGAAGGGCCGGGAAATGCCCCCAAACACCTCGGGAGGGTCCAAGGTAAGTTTCAGAGACTTACGGAACTAGCACGGGACTCTCGGTTTGAGAACTAAATCAAAAAATGCACTTTTTTCACACTTATGCTCGAAAATAAGCCGTCGGGGGCCAAAATCATGGAACAGTCACGAGAAGGCCTGGGGAACACGTCAAACACCCCAGGAGGGACCAATGTAAGTTGTGAAAACTTACGGAACTAGCACGGGACTCACGGTTTTAAAACTAAGTCCGAAACGGCACTTTTCTCGCACCTAAGCTTGAAAATAGTCCATCGGGGGGCCAAAATCGTGTGACAGTCAAGAGAAGGTCTGGGGAACACCTCAAACACCTAAGAAGGGACTAACGTGAGTTGTGGAAACTTATGGAACTCGCATGGGACTCCCGGTTTGAAAACTAAGTCAAAAAATGCACTTCCTTAACACTTAAGTTTGAAAATAGGCCATCAGGGGCCCCCCAAAATCTTGTAACAGTCCCGAGAAGTCTCGTGGAGCACCTCCAACAACTCGGGAGAAACCAATGTAAGTTGTGAAAACTTACGGAACTAGCACGGGACTTCCGGTTTTGAAAACTAGGTCGGAAAATGTACTTTTTTCACACTTAAGCTTGAGAATAGGTCTCAGCGGGCCGAAATCGTGTAACAATCATGAGAAGAACCGGGGAACACCTTGAACATGTCAGAAGGGACCAATTTGAGCTGTGAAAACTTAACGAACAGGCACGGGACTCCCGATTTGAAAACTAGGTCGGAAAATATACTTTTCTAACATTTAAGCTTGGAAGTAGGCCATCGGGGGGACAAAATCATGTAACAGTCGCAAGAAGGGCCGGGAACACCTCAAACACCACGGGAGTGACCAACGCGAGTTGTGAAAACTTACGGAACTAGCACGGGACTCCCGGTTTGAAAACTAAGTTGGAAAGAGACACTTTTTCCACACTTAAGCTTGGAAATAGTACACCGAGGGGGCAAAACCGTGTAACAGTCACGAGAAGGACCGGGAAATGCCTTAAACACCTCGGGAGGGTCCAAGGTAAGTTGCGGAGATTTACAGAACTAGCACGGGACTCTCGGTTTTAGAACTAAACCAAAAAACTTACCTTTTTCTCACTTAAGCTCGAACATAAGCCGTCGGGGGCCAAAATCGTGTAACAGTCACGAGAAGGCCCGGGGTACACGTCAAACACCCCGGAAGGGACCAATGTAAGTTGTTAAAACTTACGAGACTAGCACGGGACTCCCGATTTGAAAACTAAGTCCGAAACGACACTTTTCTTGCACCTAGGCTTGAAAATAGTCCATCGGGGGGTTAAAATCGTGTGACAGTCAAGAGAAGGTCCAGGGAACATCTCAAACACCTAGGGAGGGACCAACGTTACTTGTGGAAACTTACGGAACTCACATGGGACGCGCGGTTTGAAAGCTAAGTTAAAAAAATGCACTTTCTAAACACTTAAGTTTGAAAATAGGCCATCGGGGGACCCCCAAAATCTTGCAACAGTCCCGAGAAGGCCCGTGGAACACCTCCAACACCTCGGGATAAACCAATGTAAATTGTGGAAACTTACGGAACTAGCGCGGGACATCCGGTTTGAAAAGTAGGTCGGAAAATGTACTTTTTTCACACTTAAGCTTGAGAATAGGCCTCGGTGGGCCGAAACACGAGTCGGCCTGTGGAACACCTAGAACATCTCAAGAGGGACCAATTTGAGTTGTGAAGGCTTAACGAATAGGCACGGAACTCCCGGTTTGAAAACTAGGTCGGAAAATACATTTTTCTAACACTTAAGATTGGAAGTAGGCCATCGAGGGGCCAATATCATGTAACCGTCGTAAGAAGGGCCGGGAACACCTCAAACACCTCGGGAGTGACCAACGCGAGTTGTGAAAACTTACGGAACTAGCACGGCACTCCCGGTTTGAAAACTAAGTTGGAAAGAGACACTTTTTCCACACTTAACCTTGGAAATAGTCACGAGAAGGACCAGGAAATGCCCAAAACACCTCGGGGGGGGTCCAAGGTAAGTTGCGGAGACTTACGGAACAAGCACGGGACTATCGGTTTGAGAACTAAAACAAAAAATGCACTTTTTTCACACTTAAGCTCGAAAATAAGTAGTCGGGGGCCAAAATCGTGTAACAGTCACGACAAGGCCCGGGGAACACGTCAAACACCCCGGGAGGGACCAATGTAAGTTGTGAAAACTTACGAAACTGGCACGGGACTCCCGGTTTGAAAACTAAGTCCGAAACGGCACTTTTCTCGCACCTAAGCTTGACAATAGTCCATCGGGGCGGCAAAATCGTGTGTCAGTCAAGAGAAGGTCTGGGGAACACCTCAAACACCTAGGGAGGGACCAACGTGACTTATGGAAACTTACGGAACTCACATGGGACTACCGGTTTGAAAGCTAAGTCAAAAAATGCACTTCCTAAACAGTTAAGTTTGAAAATAGGCCATCGGGGGCCCCCAAAAATCCTGTAACAGTCTCGAGAAGGCCCGTGAAACACCTCCAACACCTTGGGGAGAAACCAATGTAAGTTGTGGAAACTTACGGAACTAGCGCGGGACTTCCGGTTTGAAAACTAGGTCGGAAAATGTACTTTTTTCACACTTAAGCTTAAGAATAGGCCTCGGCGGGCCGAAATCGTGTAACAATCATGAGAAGGCCTAGGGAACACCTCGAACATCTCAGGCAGGACCAATTTGAGTTATGAAAGCTTAACGAACAGGCACGGGACTCTCGGTTTGAAAACTAGGTCGGAAAATACACTTTTTTAACACTTAAGCTTGGAAGTAGGCCATCGGGGTGCCAAAATCATGTAACAGTCGCAAGAAGGGCCGAGAACACCTCAAACACCTAGGGAGTAACCAACGCAAGTTGTGAAAACTTACGGAACTAGCACGGGACTCCCGGTTTGAAAACTAAGTTGGAAAGAGACACTTTTTCCGCACTTAAGCTTGGAAATAGGACACCCGGGGGGGGGGCCAAAATCGTGTAATAGTCACGAGAAGGACCGGGAAATGCCCAAAACACCTCGGGATGGTCCAAGATAAGTTGCGGAGACTTACGGAACTAGTACGGGACTCTCGGTTTGAAAACTAAATCAAATAATGCACTTTCTTCACACTTAAGCTCGAAAATAAGCCGTCGGGGGCCAAAATCATGTAACAGTCACGAGAATGCCTGGGGAACACGTCAAACACCCCAGGAGGGACCAATATAAGTTGTGACAACTTACAGAACTGGCACGGGACTCCCGGTTTGAAAACTAAGTCCGGAACGACACTTTTCTCGCACCTAAGCTTGAAAATAGTCCATCGGGGCGCCAAAATCGTGTGACAGTCAGGAGAAGGTCTGGGGAACACCTCAAACACCTAGGGAGGGACCAACGTGACTTCTGGAAACTTACGGAACTCGCATGGGACTACCGGTTTGAAAGCTAAGTCAAAAAATGCACTTCCTAAACACTTAGGTTTGAAAATAGGCCATCGGGGGCCCCCCAAAATCCTGTAACAGTCTTGAGAAGGCCCGTGGAACACCGCCAACACCTCGGGAGAAACCAATGTAAGTTGTGGAAATTTACGGAACTAGCGCGGGACTTCCGGTTTGAAAACTAGGTCGGAAAGGGTACTTTTTTCACACTTAAGTTTGAGAATAGGCCTCGGCGGGCCGAAATCGTGTAACAATCACGAGAATGCCCGGGGAACACCTCGAACATCTCAGGAGGGACCAATTTGAGCTGTGAAAGCTTAACGAACAAGCACGAGACTCCCGATTTGAAAACTAGGTCAGAAAATACACTTTTCTAACACTTAAGCTTGGATGTAGGCCATCGGGGGGCCAAAATCATATAACAGTCGCAAGAAGGGCCGGGAACACCTCAAACACCTCGGGAGTGACCAACGCGAGTTGCGAAAACTCACGAAACTGGCACGGGACTCCCGGTTTGAAAATTAAGTTCGAAAGAGACACTTTTTCCACACTTAAGCTTGGAAATAGGACGCCGGGTGAGCCAAAACCGTGTAACAGTCACGAGAAAGACCGGGAAATGCCCCAAACACCTCGAGAGGGTGCAAGGAAAGTTGCGGAGACTTATGGAACTAGCACGGGACTCTCGGTTTGAGAACTAAATCAAAAAGTGCACTTTTTTCACACTTAAGCTCGAAAATAAGCCGTCAGGCGCCAAAATCGTGTAACAGTCACGAGAAGGCCCGGGGAACATGTCAAACACCCCGGGAGGGACCAATGTAAGTTTTGAAAACTTACGAAATTAGCATGGGACTTCCGTTTTGAAAACTAAGTCCGAAACGACACTTTTCTCGCACCTAAGCTTGAAAAATCGTGTGACAGTCAAGAGAAGGTCTGGGGAACACCTCAAACACCTAGGGAGGGACCAACATGAGTTGTGGAAACTTACGGAACTCGCATGGGACTCCCGGTTTGAAAGCTAAGTCAAAAAATGCAGTTCCAAAACACTTAAGTTTTAAAATAGGCCATCGGGGGCCCCTAAAAATCCTGTAACAGTCCCGAGAAGGCCCGTGGAAGACCGCCAACACCTCAGGAGAAACCAATGTAAGTTGTGGAAACTTACGGAACTAGCGTGGGACTTCCGGTTTTAAAACTAGGTCGGAAAAGGTACTTTTTTCACACTTAAGTTTGAGAATAGGCCTCGGCGGGCCGAAATCGTGTAACAATCACGAGAAGGCCCAGGGAACACCTCGAACATCTCAGGAGGGACCAATTTGAGTTGTGAAAGCTTAACGAACAGGCATGGGACTCATGATTTGAAAACTAGTTCGGAAAATACACTTTTCTAATAGTTAAGCTATAACATAGGCCATCGGGGGGCCAAAATTGTGTAATAGTCGCAAGATGGGCCAGCACCACCTCAAACACCTCGGCAGTGACCAATGCGAGTTGTGAAAACTTACGGAACTACCACAGGACCCTTGGTTTGAAAACTAAGTCGGAAAGAGACACTTTTTCCACACTTAAGCTTGGAAATCGGACACCGGAGGGGGCCAAAACCGTGTAACAGTCACGAGCAGGACTGGGAAATGCCCCGAACACCACGGGAGGGTCCAAGGTAAGTTGCGGAGACTTACAGAACTAGCACGGGACTCTCGGTTCGAGAACTTAATCAAAAAATGTACTTTTTTCACACTTAAGCTCGAAAATAAGCCGTCGGGGGCCAAAATCGTGTCACAGTCATAAGAAGGCCCAGGAAACACGTCAAACACCCCTGTAGGGACCAATGTAAGTTGTGAAAACTTACGGAACTAGCATGGGACTCCCGGTTTGAAAACTAAGTCCGAAACGGCACTTTTCTCGCACCTAAGCTTGGAAAATCGTGTGACAGTCAAGAGAAGGTCCGGGAACATCGCCGAGAGGGAAAAAAAAAATAGAGTGAAAGCATAGCAAAATTGAACCACATCCTCTCCAATACCACAAAAAAACAAAAAACAAAAACAAAAAGCTCTTTATCATACAAAGCACATAATTTTCAGTTTACAAAATTATAAAAATTTGGAGTTTGAATTTATTGCATATCAAACTGCATAAATTTTCTGTTTCAAAATTGCAAAAATTATCAATTTGTAGTTTCAACAATAGAAAAATCATTAGTTTGCTCATTTGCAATTTATGAAAACACAATTTCACATTGCAGTGATAGTGGAGATCTCAGATTAGTAGTTTCAAAGGATTTGTAGCTTCAGTTTGTCAATATTTGCTAATTTTTTTGTTAATTTAATAAAGTGAAAAAAAAAGGCTTAGAGTCAAACATAAAAGCATAAATGTATATTCAAAACTGTAAAAATTTTCAATTTCCACTGTCAGTAACTAAAACTCAAAAAACATTTGTTCAGAACTTGAAAATTTTCTCCATTAAAACAGGAAAAGAGAAGTGTATAGTAGAGAAAAAGAAGAAAAACTAGGAGATTGAAGAAGAGAGACAAACATAAAGACATAATTGTACTCCAGCAACTATTTTTTGTTTAGATCTTGTCAAATATGATGTAGATCTACTCATATCTGGTCTAAATCTGAACATTCTGGTGAGTCTTGTCTTGTAATCTTGGCCAGATCTGAGTAGATTTGAGTATATATATGACAAAAATATCGTCGGAAACTCATTTCCTTCACCATAGGTGAGGGAGAAGTTAGGAGTCAATGATCAATGGTTGTCGGTGAACCCCAATCGATGATGGTCGTCAATCGCCAATGAGCATATATCAGAAAGAAAAAGAGAACAAGAAAGGAGCTTTAGGTTGTGGTCTCCAGTCGCCAATAAATGCATATCAGAAGACAAAGAGAAGAAGAAAGGAGATTTAGGATTTTTGGGTCTACAAAAAAAAGTTATGTGACTATATGGGATACAAGTCTTTATATCAAGACTTCTTAATAATTTGTCCTTATTTTTTTATTTTATTTTATGTTTCAATGGTATTTGATGTAGGTGACATGTAATTTCAATAATACATACATTACAAAATTATGTAGTGAGGAAAATTGTTTGTTAGGAAAAAAGGGGACTTACGTGTAAGTATTAATAGGTGAACTTATTATACAATAGGTCCTATGAGAATTAATGGCACTTTTCATCAAACACTATTAAAAAAGTTACTAATTGTTAATTTTCAATGACAGTTTAAATTTTTTGTCCAAAAAAAAAAAAAAATCACTAATTATAAGTTTTAGCGACAGTTTAAAAAAATCATCACAAAAAAAAAGTCGTTAATTTTCAACTTTTATCGACAGTTTGAAAAATTTGTCATAGAAAAATATCACTAATTGTAAGTTTTAGCAACAATTTATAAAAATCGTGGCAAAAAAAATAAATTCACTAATTGTTAATTTTTAGCGATATGCAAAAAAATTGTCATAAAAAATATATTTTTAGCGATAATTTTACTATGATTTATTTTCAATAGGACTTGTAAAAATTAAGTCTAACTACTAAGAATTATTAATAATTTACCATAATAAAAAAATAAAAAAAATAAAAATAAAAAAACCTATAAAACATGTGCTGTTTCAATTTTGGATGAAATACCAATAAATCTCAAAATGTGATCTTATAAACGGTTTAGTCTTCACTTTTTTCTTATAAACTCAAAGGTCCCATTAAAGTGGAAATTACATAAAAGTGTAGTCACTTACATATTTGAATTTAATTTTTTAGGGATAAAAGTGATTTTCTCTAAATATAAAATTACACATTTGGGCAATTTGGACTATAGAAGTTTTAGATTTTTCCTCATTCTAGAACAAATCTCACATTACAAACAAAAACCTAACACTCTAACGTAACACTCCAATAACGTAACACTTCCATGTGATACACTAAACTCAATGGTGTACTTTTCCCAAACATAACAACGTAACACAAAAAATTCTTTGGTGTATACCAAACGTAACACTCCAATGTAAAAAAATATATATATATATATATATAAATTCTTAATGTACTTTTCCCAAATGTAACACTTCAATCAGTGTAATCCCAAACGTAACACTCTAATATAACATACTCCAGTGTAACACACGAAAACACTAAAAAAAAACTCTCTGTGTACATTTTTTTTTTTTTCCAAACGTAGCACTCACAGTTTGAAATTATAAATTTGTTCAAAACTTATTAAGGCATATTTGTACTCTTTTTGGAATGGATTGAAGAATCTCACATTCTTTTTTTTTTTTTCTTTTTTGTAGTGTTACATTGGAGTGTTATGTTTAGGAAAAGTACACTAAGTTTTCTTTTTTTTTTTTTTTTTTTTCTTTTTTTTTTTTTAAGGTTACATTGGAGTGTTACGTTTGAAAAAAAATACACCAAATAATTTTTTATGTGTTACATTAAAGTGTCACACTAAAGAATTTTTTTGAAATGTTATATTGAAGTGTTATATTTAGAAAAAGTACACTAAAGAATTTTTTTGTATTATATTAAAATGTTATACTAAGCAGTTTTTGTGTGTTACATTAAAGTGCTACATTAAGGATTATTTTAGAATATTATATTAGAGTGTTACATTTGGAAAAAGTACATCAAGAAGTTTTTTTGTATATTACATTAGAGTGTTACACTAAGGAGTTTTTATGTGTGTTACATTATAGTGTTACATTAAGAAGTTTTGATGTGTGTTATATTAAAGTGTTATGTTTAGAAAAAAAATACACTAAGGAGTTTTTTGTGTGTGTTACATTAGAGTATTACAATAAGAAATTTTTATGTGTGTTACTTTAAAGTGTTACACTAAGGAGTTTTTTTAGAGTGTTATATTAGAGTGTTACGTTTGGAAAAACTATAGTAAGGAGTTTTTTATGTGTTACATTAGAGTTACGTTTGGATGTTAATTAATGTCAATGTTACAATAGGGACAAACACTATAAAAAGGAACGAACACCACACCAATAACACCACAAATGAGGTAACATCATCCACCTACAAATCACTCCACTAAATCCCTACTAAAAAAAAAAAAAATAGAAACGTAAAAACCTACTTTATCTACGCACACCCAACATTAGGAAAAAAAATTCAAACAAAATCACACACAAGGGAAAACAAGTAAACTTTCAAACCCCAAATCAAGGAAATACAACATACCCAAAATAAAAAGGACTAATTGGTTTGAAAAAAAAAAACTTATAGGACTAAGGCTTGGTTTGGCATCTTCAAAATAATCCAAAAAGACAAAAAGTTACAAAAAAGTTAAAAAGTTATCGCTATTCACCAAAAAAAATAATAAAAAAATTAATTTTACACAAAAAATAATAAAATTCGTCTGACGTCCCACAGGTGAAGCTAATTTTTTTTAAAAAAATTTACAGCCATATTGCACAAAAAACGAGCTGCTGTTCGACCAATTGAGGGCCATCACGGGTCCCGTTTTGATAATCTGAACCGTTCAATGTATAGAACTTGTCGAGTACTATATGCTTATAAAAAATCACGTTGATCGAATATCGCTAACTATATGATCAAATCAGTTTTGTATTTAAAAAAAAAAATGGATAGTGTTATAGTTAACAGTTAAAAAAAAAAACTAATCCGATCAGATAGCTATCGATATCCGATCAACGTGATTTTTTGTAAATATATAATACTCGACGAGTTCTACACATTGAACGGTTTCGATTAGCAAAAAGGAACCCGTGATGGGCCCTCACGGGCCGAACATCACAGTCCAATGCAATGCCTGCAAATGAGGCAACCATTTCTTATGTGAAATGCCTCTGCCCAAGACGGTTGGCCGTATTGCTACTCTCCTTACCTTTCCCTACACACTAATTTATACAATTTTTTAATATACGTTTTTTTGTAAAAAATCAAAAAGTTAACCTAAACAATCATATTTTTTTTTTCAACTTTTTAGTTCAAAAAGACAAAAAGTGCAGTTATTTAGGACACCCCAAACAACTCTTAAATAAAATAACTTTTCTCCAAATGAAATTTATAAGTAATATTTCCTTCAATTTTTTATTTATTTTTCTATTAGTTAAAATAGTAAAAGTCGCTACTTTTTTCTTTTCTCTTTTTTTTGGGGGGTTTCTCTTTGGGGGGGGGGGAACAGTAAAAATCCCTACTTATTAGAAATTTTTTATTTTTTTTAATAAATGTCGTACATCAAATGATATGAAATATTATTCCAATATCACTACATGATTACTTTTGTTTTGCACTTCTGCTTTATTAGTCCAAATGTGGTCTGAAGCATAATACTTCTACTTTATTAGTCCAAATGAGGCCTGAAGAATAATAATCACATTGAAAAAATGAAGGCCGATAATCAAACAAAGCATTCTTTCGGCATGGAATCATTGATTGGATATTATCTCTCCAAAAGTCTCTAAACCTAGTTATTTTCCTACACTTTTGTAGTTATTAGATAGAAGACTCTATTATATATATAGACATGGCTTATGTTCAGTCTTTAATCAGATTGGACTGTGCTGTTGGGCCTGTAGAGTCCATCATGGATCCCGTTTTGATAATCTGAACCGTTCAATATGTAGAACTCGTCGAGTACTATATGCCTTTAAAAAATCACGTTAATCGGATATCGATAGCTATGTGATCAAATCAGTTTTGTATAAAAAAAATGGACGGTAAATAAATTAACGGTTGACAAAAATCTATTTTGATCACATAGCTATCGATATCCGATCAACGTGATTTTTTACAGGCATATAGTACTCGACAAGTTCTACACATTGACGGTTCAGATTACCAAAACGGGACCCGTGGTGGGCCTCCACGGGCTCAACAGCACGGTCCAGTCCGATTAAGAACTGGACAGAAGCCATTCCCTATATATATATTTTGTTTTTTGTTTTTTCGCCTTCAATATGTTTAGGCGTCATGAAAATTGTTTTACAAGATTTGTTCGAAATTGCACCGGCCAATCAAGGTATGACTTTATGATAATTATTCAGTAGTTTAGAAGTACGGTCACGCGATATTCTATAATAATAAAATACGTAAAAAATATGAAGTATTGATCATTTGTGTTAGGTAATTGAGTAATATAAAAGGTATAACAAATGGTGATTGGTAAAAGAGTATGACCACATAATCTGAAACTATTATTCTCTCGGTACCAAAATATTAGTTTCTTATTCTATTTTTCATTGTCCTAAACTATTAGTCCCTTTTCAAAAATCCAGGACTAAAATAATATAAATTTTCTATTTTATCCTTCTTTTAAATTGATTAACAATACAAAAAGTATAATTATAATAATTGATATTTTTAAAAAAATAATTAATATTTTTAAAATACAATAATTATACCGTCAAAAAATTTGAATTTCCTAAAAAAAATTATTATTATGAAACGGGTGGAGCATAGTTAGACTGAGGGCCCAAGTAAAAAGAGCAGAACCAATCTGTATTTAAGCCCATTGCTCTGCCTTCAATTAGATGCTTGATAGACATTGAACAATTGGAGTGATTGCTTTGGAGTGATTGCCTTGAATGACAAATTAAATAAGTCTTTTAAGTCAAAATGTGGAACATTATGTTCACGACAAAAAATAAAAAAATATAACATAATTTTTTTGTACCAAATCTTTTATCAAGAGTGATGTGGCCTTTTATGGTGGCCTTTTTAACACAGCATTCATTATATGTTATGGTTTAGAATTGTAAAATTATTAATATCACTGCATTTTGTATAAATAAACATTTTATATCTAAATTATTTTCCAAAAAATGCTAATTAAATTGTGGTCTCTAGAATCAATTTTCACTATTTTCAAACTAGTATTATCTTAAAGAAAATAAAATAAAGAAATTGTTTAATATTGATGTCACTTTTGAGACAAGAAGACACATCGGCTGGAATGAATACATGTGACTAATTATTATTAGGTTACAGGACATTTAAATAATTTGACACTCAACTATGTGGTAATTAGGTCTCAAGTATACTATTACGGGCCGAAATGAGTACTGGACTACAAGTAGTCCAACTGGCATTCGACATTAAGTTTACTATTTAAAATACCTGACTCATTGGCATTCGACATTCAAATTACCGGCCCATGATCCAACCATGTTTGTCACACCCCAAACTCACTCCTAAAAGTTTGGGCATGACCTATTCAGAAATGGACATTTAACCTGATATACATAACATACGAGGCCTGAACGGAAGCATTAAATATCATAAAATAATAGAAAACAACCTCCATTGAGCTACCACTACTATGCTAGGATCACAAACATCATAACTGGAAAATAATATACAGAAACATGTACCTGAGCATTGGTTATATACATACATATATACAGACCCAGCCCTAAGATTGGGCGTATAACAAAAATATTATTTACATTTCTTCTGTCATTGGCAATTAGGGTACAAACCAAAAGTCCAACCAAACTTCACTAAAATGCACGGCTTCTCCAAGTGCCTGGTTATGCTTAGATTGACAAAAAGGGAGACGAGTATCGGGGTTAGGACTGACCTCCTGGTTGATCACCTACAGAACCAGACAAAATAGAGAGTGAGCTAAGCTCAGTGAATAATAGTACTTAAACAGTTCAATGCACAGCTCAAATTATAATCCATAACAACGTGTGTGTAACTGCAGAGTTCATATGGTTAATCTGATACTGTGTTACTTCCGAACGGCCTTGGGCCCAAATATATCAGAACGGCCATCGGCCCAGAAATAACAAAACGGCCATCGGCCCAAAAATAACAGAATGTAATAGTTCCAGAGTAATCCAGATATACATAAATTCCTTCAACGTTTACATTCACACCGATTCCCAACCAATATACGTGTTAAGGTAGTAACTTACAGAGAATAGAACGTTAATAGCAATAGGCATTAACGGTAAATAAATGTACATTTATTGCACTATTACTCACAGTGTTGTGGCGGAGCGTTAGTCCTTCCCGGAGTATGTCCTGCATACATACACAACTCATGAATTATTTCCTTTTCCTTTGTTAATCATTTTCGGGTTCGCTTTGCTTCACATGAATTTACAGATATCAAAAAGGCTTCAAATACATATTTTAAAAATATCCGAGGGACGAGCACGTAAAACGGAGCAGGCAAATTTTCCCGACCTGGGCCGCACGTGCGGCCGTCCCCTCCGCACGTGCGGACATGGACTGCATGTGCGGTGCCCCTTCTCCGCTCGAGCGGCCAAAAACAGTGTGCAAATCCAGTTTTCTTCCTCTTTTCCGCACGTGTGGCCTGGCCCCTGTTTGACAGTTCGAAATTCATACAAAATCCCACTGTTGGTGAGCATCAACAAGGTCCAAAATAGATCCTTTAAGTGCTAAAAGATGGTTCAAAAATCATGTAAATAGGGGATACAAACATATAACAATTGAATATGGATTTGATCTTCATCACTTTCATTCACCTTCACAATCCATTTCTCTCAAGATCTAACTACACGCACATAGTCAACTCACACATAATTGGATTCAAGCATGTAGAATCAAGAATAGTATGCAATTTCCCTTTTATGGCTCAAATTAACACAACTACTACATGATGAAAATACTTATTCAACTCTATAAGTGGCGCGCGCGCGCACACACACACACACACACAACATAGCCCTTAACTTACATGAATACCCAAGAAATTCCTAGCCCAATACAAGAGAGGAGTTAATTAAGGTGAAATCTACATACCTTGAGCTTAGGTCTCTCAAATTCCCAACCTTCTTGATGATCTTTTCCCCTACTTCTCAAACCCTTCTCTACTCTAATCTTTTCTCTTAGGAGATGTTTGCAATGAAGCTTCTAAGTCAAAGTGTTTAAAGGGTCTTGATACATACACGTATATATATAAAAGGTGAAAAGGATAAAAATCAATCGTTTAATCATCCCAAATTAAAATTTCACAGAAACGCTTATTATTACCTAAAAATTATGCCGATCTCAAATGTGAAATCAATTTTGGATTATCAAGCCTCAACGGCTCAATTTCTTCTCATTTTGTAACAGAGACAGATGCATCCTTATTAAAAGATATGAATCAATATTCATGAGTTTTGCTTAATTAAACTTCATTTCGCATGAAATTTCACAGTAAACAATTAAATACACAAAATAAAGGACCGAAAGTATACCAGAAACAGATATGAGGGTCGGGTTATTACAATGTTTTTTAAGTCTTACCATATCCTCGGTTAAAGCGACGATGCTCCTAGACATAAGTCTCATATTACGTTGACATTAAAGTCTCATTTGATAATTACATGTTTTCATTATAAAATTAAAAAAAATATTATAAATTGTTACATTACTCTCTCTATTTGTTTATATATCTTTTTGTAAAAAATTAAAAAGTTATTAAAATAACTTATTCCCAACTGTGAGACCATGAAATATCCTCTCACGTGGATGTTGTAGAGATCCAACGAAGAAAAGAGCTTCACCCCTGTAGATCTGCAATGAGGAACATAGTCGGTGCCACCCAACCGGAGTTGCCGGCTGAGAGTGCTCCAATTAGGAAGTTAGTCCTTTCATCAAGAAATAGTCAGTGTATATACTTGAAGGGGTGTGTGTTTTGTAGAGAGAGAAGAGACATACCTTCCACTTGGGATGACCCCTACTTTATATAGATGGGGGTGTAATATTTGTTTGGGCTAGACCCATTGTAGGCTTTCTTTGGGTTAGGCCCAATAAGCTAATACTTATATTTTTCTGGCTCCCACAATTGCCCCAAAACTTTCATTGTCTTCGGTAGAAGGAATGAGAGTTTTTATTGTCGAGTTATGCTGTTCAAATAGATGTTAGGTCCTTTGACAAATAATACATTTGATAAATGAACAACATAAATGAATGAATGGCTGGATGAATGCATGTATGTATGAATGTATGTACAAATATATGTATATAGAGGAGAGAAGTGAGCTAAAGCCCAGTGGTTAGTACTATCTCTTTAATGATAGGTCACGGTATTATAACCCTCGGGTAAGGGTGTAGGCCGCGGTATTATAACCCCGGGCAAGGGTGTGGTATTTTGTCAAGTGCAAAGATTGCTTCCAAATATGGACTTTCATGCCGAGCTAGAAATATTTCTATAGGCCGAACACGGAAATAATTACCTGAACCAAATAAGATAGATTAAATAAGATAGATATATCAGTCAAAAATTGGACCACGGTATTATTACCCCCGGGTGAGGGCGTAGACCTGCGGTATTATAACCTCGGGCAAAGGTGTAGGCCGCGGTATTCTGACCTCCAGGCGTAGGTATAGGCCGCGGTATTCTGACCTCCGGGCGTAGGTATAGGACCTCCGGGCATAGGTATAGGCCGCGGTATTCTGACCTCCGGGGGGTAGGTATAGGCCGCGGTATTTTGACCTCCGGGCGTAGGTATAGGCTGCGGTATTCTGACCTCCGGGCGTAGGTATAGGCCGCGGTATTCTCACCTCTGGGCATAGGTATAGGCCGCAGTATTCTAACCCCCGGGCATGGGTGTAGGCCTTTGCTAATTAGCTCTCTGTGCCGAGTGCGAAGATTGCGCTGTACTCGGAGACTTTTGCTGATTTTAAGTGGCAATTAACTGCCAATATGGCAAGGACTTTGAATAATGTATCCTGTACCGAATAAGGTGGGCGTGTTAATCATCAATAACATTGCTCCGCTTGTATGGAATTGCCAAGTAGATATTGGGCCAACTATTTAATTGCCGAGTTGCTCGGTTTGCGTTTAGTCCAAGGTAGACTTTCCCCATTGCTTTCGAATGCTAGGTGTTAGTTGGAAGGAATGTAGATTCCTATTGCCCTATGTTACAGGGAAGATTCGGCTATGGTAAAATGACGGCGCACAAAAATATGCAAACTGTCGACTGCCAAGTGTGTAATGTATTGCCCCAAAACGGGCGTTTTCTTGAAGCTGTGTGAAAAGGAGCGGGAGTTTTGTGATTCAAGTAAACATCGTTGCAATGTTTGTACCAAGTTGGCCGAGTATGCATGCATATCAAAGGTGCCGAGATGATGATCGGCTGATGTGCCCCAATTGGAAAGCGGAAAATTTGACTGACGTCCCAGTGGGCAAATGTTTTGCCAAATAATGTTATTAGGCGAATAAAGTTGATGCACGGCCGAATAATGATCATGCATAATGTTGAATTAATAATGGTCGAATAATCTTGCCGGGTAAAGTTGATGCACTGCTGAGTAACTAGTTTCAAAACATCGGTGTCCGTTTACACTTGGGTCGGCGATTGTGCCGATCGTTTGGTTGGCGATTTTTCTTAGCTTCGTGGTGTGTCGGCATTCCTTCGGAGTTAGATTTGCTAAGAACTTCGTTGGCAATGGTTGCCAATTTAGTGAGTTGAGCTTCTTGTCCAACGTATATTCGCCCCATTGCTCTTGAATAAGATTTGTTATTCGGAAGGAATAAAATTGACTTGGGCCAAAATTACCGAGTAGGCCGATAATGATTTGAAACAGATTCCGTGCCCCTGTTCGGTGCCGTGGCGAAATCAGAATGAAGCCGAGACAGAGTACGGTGCTTGGTGATATCGGAATCAAATCTGCAATTTATTTGTATTTTTATTTATTTATTTATTTAATATATATATATTTATTTATTTTGAGCTGAATTTGCAAATTATGACTGTACGGATGGACCCGGAATGCGTCAGATAGCTAGAAATGACTATTGGATCGCTGTGATTAGACTCCTGATGGCGTAATTATAGCCAAAATGGATCTAACGGCTCAAATCAACAGGGTGTAATGCAACCGCGAAGCATATGATCATTTCTTTATATCTTGTTGGATCGTCTTCCTCAGAGAAAGAACTCATTTTTTAGGCAAACTTTGAGCGGCCCGTACGGCTTTGTTTGAGCTTCGATTTTGACGCGGTTTGTTGCGTTGGACTCGTCTCAATGAGTACTTCACGTTGGTATGATCAAAACTTGATTTCGACAACTTTGAAAATTTTAATGTTCGGAAAATTTGGTCCGTTTCACAGTTTCCAATGAACTTTGATTACTTCTTGGCTGCTCGGGTTGGTGGGTTTGGACTCCTTGATTTGACGCGAATCCTCCTGTATATTCAGATGTTGATTTCGGCAAGCCGAGATGCTAGTTCTATGCCGAGATAATAAGCATGGGATTCTTGTCGAAGAGGTAGGCAAGTTAATAACAGTTAATAATTGTAGCTTTGTGCCGACGATGTCTAATGCTTATGGAGCATGTTACCGTGTGTGGCCGAGTGTCTTGCCGAGTAATCAATGAGTCGAATAATGTTAGCCGAATTTTCGAGATGTCTGTGCCGAATAAGTTGTGAATTTGTAGTTGTTGATATACCGAATATATAAGCCGAATAAATGACCAAAGTAGCTTTGGAGCTTTGCTGAGCAATTGCCTGAGTTCTCAGTATTGCCGAGCGCCAAAATAATGTGCCGAATAAGAAATGTTATAGTGTAATTTTTGCCGATTAACTTGCTGAGGGATGTTGTCAATCCGTGTAGCAGTGGGTTAATTTAAACACTTGTGTTGGCAATACCTTGATTTCCACGGCCATCCTCTTGGTGCTTGTCGAGCTTGACACAATTGTTGGTGCCAATCAATACTCCTCTTGGCTTGCCGAGGTGCTGGTGCTATACCAAGGAGCAGCGCCAAGCTTTGTGGTCAGTTTAGGAAGTGACGAACGTGCTGTTTATGAGGCCAATAATAGAGCTTTCAAACCTTTAAATACAAACTCCAAAAATTAGTTGGGCAAAAAGGAATACCGAAGAGAGTGAATCAGTCAAATGCAACATGTTCTCATAATCTCAAGAAGTAAATTACTTAAAGTAAATTGAACCAAGGAGAAGGAAAGCAATTACTAGGCCAACACACTAGCCGAATGGTCCGAATGTATATTAACAGCTGTAACCTTAACCAAGAACACATCTTACAAGTGGAGTTCCTAATTAGCTTCATATATAGCCGGTCAAAAGACGACCATAAATTACTATAATAACTCATGAAATTTTTCTAGAGAGAGAGAATGAAGACCCAACCAGGATTTAATGACAATATGCAGCTCTGGAGCCAAACAAGTCTGGCAAGCTATGTATGATATCTTTTACATACACATATCAATGCAAGTCAATATTAATATTTATGCAAATAGTTATTATCTTACAACAAATATTATTTTCATGCACATGATCAACAAGTTCTGAACAACATTTATGAGAGTTCAAGAAGTTGGTATATATTCGGCATGAACTGGGCCAATGGCGACGCCGAATACGGAATATTGCCGAATAATATGAGGCGTATAGATGGCCTCAGTGTGACCAATTTTTATTCTTATATTATTATTATATATATATATATATATAAGTATATATATTTATATTTTTTTTGGCATTAACCTGAGCCGTATAGATTGGCTTGTATTCTCGCAGTCTATGGAATAAAAAATATTAAATTACCTGTGAGTGCGAAGATTACGCTAATAGCCGGGATGATTACCGAAGCAACATAAAAATATATAAAGCTTCCAATAAAGAAACAATTCCTAAATAAAGAAACAATTATAGGCGTGGATTTGGCAAAGCCACCCCTTGTACAATGCCGAAATGAAACTCTCATAAACAAAAGTTTGAAACCTAGTTTTAGAGAGAGAAAGTGAAAATGCTCTACTTTGATTTTGTTCTTGTTGCTTTTAGCAGGCAAAAATTGATATTCAAAAAACAACCCACCAATATACGCTTACTTACATCACAGATATATATAATATTATATGTACGTAGATTTGCATATTGCGAATCAAGTTGAATCAAAATGAAAATGAGACCCAGCCGTGGGCCGTATTACTTGGGATTGATTTTTCTTTTGTAGAAAGTGCACTAACCTCAAAGCAACCCATATATGTTTACTTACAGCAGTATATTTGTTGTGTTCTTTGTTGATCCCATTCAGTCGTTCCCACAGACGGCGCCAGTTGTGAGACCATGAAATATCCTCTTACATGGATGTTGTAGAGATCCAATGAAGAGACGAGCTTCACCCCTGTAGATCTGCAATGAGGAACATAGTCGATGCCACCCAACCGAAGTTGCCGGCCGGGAGTGCTCCGATGATGAAGTTAGTCCTTTCATCAAGAAATAGTCAGTGTATATATTTGAAGGGGTGTGTGTTTTGTAGAGAGAGATGAGACATACCTTCTACTTGGGATGGCCCCTCCTTTATATAGATGGGGGGTGTAATATTTGTTTGGGCTAGACCCATTGTAGGCTTTCTTTGGGTTAGGCCCAATAAGCTAGTACTTATATTTTTCTGGCTCCCACACCAACCGAGACCTGAGTTCCAAATCCCAAATGACTTAGCACCCAAATCCAAAAGCCTCATGTGACATTAGTGTTGGATAATAATAGTTTTTCGACAATTTTAATTCGAAATTAAGTGAGACTCAATCATTAGTTGAGGTGGGCCCAAGTGGAATTGTATTAACTAAGTGGGAATATTACAATATAAAAATAATGAACCGAAACCATTGAATTGTGAACAAGAATTATTTCATAAAGTGGACATTAATAAAAGGTGGACTTAGATTCGGATTTAATCTTGGTTTGGACTTGGTCTAAACTTGTGTTTGTGCATGTTGGGGGGTTAGTCTTAGGCTTTGACTTAGACTGTAGTCTTGAGCTTGGGCTGGGCCAGGCTATGTTGGACTTAGCTTGTGCATGTGTTTGTAATTAGGCTTGGATTGTGTTATGATCCAACATCCGTATCCGTTTTGTGATCCATCTAGTTGGATTATTCAAATAGCATTATATATATATTTATTTTTATATATAATGCAAGGGAAGTTTTCAACATTTGTAACTCTAGCCCTAGTGGCTAGATTTGATGGCCTTAGTTAATGGTAATTTGATGACCCTACCACTACTAGAAAAAGAGGCATTGGACACGGAACATTTTGCGACGATTTAAAAATCGTTAGCAAGCTTTTACGATGACAATTAATGACGTCAAGAATTTATTTATTTATTTATTTTATTTATTCATTTTTTGCAATGGAAAAACTAAGCCCATGGCAAAAAGTAAGATTATATGCAATGGTACATTAAACGTTACAAATTTTTTATTTTTTTCTTCATTAATTTGCGACGGGCCTTAATATCGTCGCAAATGGTAATTCCTAAATTCGTGCCCACTCCTCCCATCCTCCCTTTTTTCCCAAACTCTATGTATTCTCTTAGAATCAAAATAAAAAATAAAAAATAAATAAAAAAACCCTTAAATATTCTATCCTAATCTCACTGCTCTCTCTCTCTCTCTCTCTCTCTCTCTCTCTCGCAGCGGCAACAACAGCATCTTGGGCAGCGTCCAGGTAACCCTCCTCTCCTCTCCTCTTCTTTCCTCTCGTTCTTGCTTGCGCAGACCCTCACAATTTCTCTCTTGCTCTCGTGTTACCTCATAGACTGTTTGTAGCAATAGTAGCAATGACTTCCTCCCTGGTTCTCCCTCCGGCATCCAGGTATAGCTTTCATCTTTTCTACTCTGGTCTTCTATCGCCTGTCTTCTCCCTGCTCATCAGTTGATTGAAACTATTTTTGTTTAAGAATAAAACAGTTCATCACAAGAACAAAACCCTTTTCTTTTTCTTTGCCCTTTTAACTCCCTTTGCTCCAATATATATATATATATATATATACTGGACACTCGGCAATGGGGGTTTTGTGCTATTTGAGAATAGCAGTAGCCTTGTAAAGGAGCTCTGCTCGCTTCCAGAGTGGGGTCTTTGCCCACAATTTTTGCGCAGTTTTCGTTGTTTCTATGGCCTTGTTGACCTCTTCTTGTGTACAAGCTAAATGAAGGCCATAGCTAAGTAGATAAGTGAACAAACTTCAAAGCATTTAAATTTACTTGCCAAAATTTAAGGAAATTAGAGAAGAAAAAAATTTCATATAAAGGCCAAGTTCAAGAGTTGCAAGAAAGCTTAAAAGAGTTTTGCAACTTCAATTTGTACCAAAATCCATTTGTTGTTATTAAGGGAATCTCTTTTCCTCTGTTCAGTTCTACCCTGTTTGTTTACTGAGAAAAGTTGAAAAAAGCACATAAATCAGTTTTTGTATCACAAAATTTCCGATTACTTTGGAACCCAAAAAAGTGCTTCTACTCAACTGAACCTAATGAAACTATTTGGTTAGTGGGTTTTTTCAGATTTTCTTTTCAACGGCAGCATAAACATAAGATCCCTTATCTTTTTCCTTCATTTTCTCAACTACCAAATAGAGTTCAATCACTTCAACACCACAAATTTCAAGTACCAGTAACCAAATTCGATAAAAGCTTAAAAATTACGAACAAATTTCCAAAGAAACCCTATTTTCTTGAATCCCAAACAGAAAATATCATCAACCATAAGAATTTGAGGAAATTTAAAATCAACCAATAACAAATCCCAATCTACTTCTAGTTGTACATAATCTACATAATACAAACAAATACATATACAAATACGAGAGAGAGGGAGAGCGGGAGGGAGAGCGAGACGGAGATAGCTATAAAATAGAGCCGTGAAGACTGGAGGAAACACTCTGTTGCAATCATTTTCTTCAATCACTCTCACCATTACTACAACTCAAGGCCCAGTACCAAAGGTTCGTTTATTTCCATCAATTTTCTCATCATTTTCCCTGTAATTTTCCTTCATTTTCCATTTCACTATGTTTTTCCTTGTTAAATCATATATTTTGCATACACAAACACACATGCACACACACACACACACGCGCGCACACATATATATACTGGGGGTATAAGCCCACTCGATGGGCATGCTATTAAATTTGTAAAATATAAATTTTAATTTTGAATTAGAAATATAAGTAGTGTTTGTTGATCAAGTGGTAAGGGTGTTGTTTTCCAAACTCAAGATCTTAAGTTCAAATCTTGTGCACTTCACTTTATAATTTTTCTCTTTTTTGATATAAAAAAATCCACTCGGCAAAAGGAAAGAGTAGCTTTCAAGACACTAAAGTAAGTTGTTCACATATATAATAGTATAGATATAGAATTTTTTATAGTGAAGTAATTTTATTGATTTGAAATGAGTTTAAATATTGTTCTTAATTAGATTAGTGGTCGTTGTTTTCTGTGAATAAGAAGCTAAAATAGTCTATTTGTTTATCAAATCATACTGAGTTTTGCTGGCTGATTGAGTTGCATTCTTCTTTCCTTCATCTAGAAACTTTTCGAAAACCATGATTCTGAATGCATGGTTTTTCAATTCACAGTTTACTCTTGATTCTTAAAATAGGTAACCTTTCTCATTGATTTGAAATTGAGGATTCTCAAGACCCAAACCCGCCCCTATAGGTTTAGCATCGTGATCGACTAGTAATCTGTAGAAACAGTGAGTAGCCTAGTGAATAACAACAAGGTAGAGGGTTTATGAATGATGTCCAAATAGTTTCAGAAATAAGAGTTCATATCAAAAACATATTCAGATTCACATATTTAACCAAAAGTTATAAACAGTTATATGTGGTACATCCATTAGCTATCATATCAAATTGGTCCTGGGACCCACATGCATGGTCGATACCGATGACTATTAAGGTCCATATCTTGCGCGCAAGTAGCCATGGTATTATATCCCTCAGCCAAGGGCCATGTGAACATAGACCACAGTATTGTTTCCCTCGAGCAAAGGCCATATAATCATACGCCACGGTATTGTTTTCCCCGGGCGAGGGCCATATAAACATAAGCCACGGTATTGTTTCCCCCAGGCAAGGGCCACGTGAACTAAGGATGCGACAAATACATTTCAAAAAATTAGACATTCATTCATTATTCACAAATATAACATGTCAAAAACCAAATCATATATTATCATTATGAAATTACTTATAATCAAATATAGCTTTACAAAGTTGTTACTCACTGATAGCTCCAGAAGCAAGTCAGACAGATTAGACAAATCAGATAGGGGACCTACATAAATACATAAAATATACACAATGAAACACAATATCACTTCCTTAATCAAACTTGACTTTCCTCGTCTTTTTTTTTTTTGTTTAATTAATCTGAAGTTCTACCACGTTCATTCAAATGAATCAGGTTCTCATTTCACATATTCTTTCATTATTAAATTCTTCTTTTTCAAGTAGATCCATTTCTTACTTGGCTTTTTAATCCATTACTACTAAATCAATGACTTATTCTTTAACCAACTAATTTATGTTGATTGTTAGCTTACTAATCTTCAATGAGCCATAAATCATGTCTAGAATCCTTTGGAAGGAGATGAGATGAAAATATAAACAATGTGTGATTTTTCAAAACATGCTGAAAATAGTCTGACTGCTCGAGCCACCACTTGGTCGCTCGAGCGGATTGTGTTGTCTGCAAAAATACTAGACAGGTCAAAAGTACGCTCGAGCCAACATTGGTTGCTCGAGCGGGTCTATAAATTTTCTAGACTTCAAAACTAGAGTTGAGCTTCCAAACTTTGTTCCAAGACTTGGAGTCATGCATGACTTGCTTGAAAACATGAAAATACTTTGGAAAATACCAATACATGCCCCTTTAGAAATCAATTTCCCCAAAACTCAACAATTTTGTCAAAACTTGAATTATTTATTCATCCATGAAAAGATTTTAAATTATTCTTCTCTTGATTTTCAAAACATGAAATTAAAGCTATAAAACTCTTAGAAGAATATTTACATGTAATTTATGAAGCTTAATTTAACCATAACTTTCAAAATCAAACCCAAAATAATTAATTTCTAATTTAACTTCATAAACTTGATCTTAGCTCCAATTCTTCATTTTCTTGTCAATTTTCCTAGCAAACATTGTACATATGTAATTCAAATAAAACTAACTAATTTAATATATTCCAAAATTTGTTTAAATTAAATAAAACTATTAAATTACATTACATGCATGGATTAGGGATTAAAATCAAACCAATTTTTAGGTTCCAAAACAAAAATCAAAATCTCATTTAACTCCATGATTAAACACTTTTCATGAACTCAATGTTTTCACAACTTTTTATTTCTCTTTTTCATAGTATAAAATTGAATGACTTAAATTCCTTCAAAATTCATGATGCATGTAAATATAAAACTCAAATACGTCATACTGTTCAAAATCAAACTCAATTTGATTATATTATGAGATCAATTTCCATATTAGGTAACCTAACTCATTTTTCTTCATTATCTTCTTAATTTCTTCCAATTACATGCTATTGATTCCAATTTCATCTTTAATTGCAAGTGTAATGTGAAGATTCTACACAAATTACACATAAATTCCATACCTTAGGTTTTAATTTCAGAAAATTTAGTTGAATATCTCTTCTAATTCTTCACGTTCCAAGCTTTTCCCTTGCCTTCCTTCACCATTCCAACACATAGACTCTCTCTCTCTCTCTCTCTCTCTCTCTCTCTCAGTTTTCTTTTCTTTCTTTCCCTCAAATTGTTTCTCCAGCCAAAGTGTTGATTCCATAAGTTTCCGTCTCCTTTTCAACAAGAGATACACACTCACATCCTTTCTTGTTGACAGCTCAAGCACACGTGCACATAACATTGAGCCTCCAGCACAACACTTACATACACACACCCACAGATTTCTCAGCACACCCTGTCATGCCCCAAACATGTCCCTAGAAGTTTGGGCATGACCTATACAGAAAAGGGCACTTAACTTGATATATAGTATGGGGCCTAAATGGAAGCATTGATTCGAATAATAATCTAAAAGAAAGTAAGGCATCCATTGAGCTTCTATTACCATGCCAGGATCACAGATACAGCATAAGATAAATGAAGCTAATAAAGTACATATGTGAGCTAGTTATATACATAGCACAGATAGATTCAGCCCCAAAGTTGGGCGTATAACAAAAGGGTATATACATTTTATCCTAAGTCAATAACTAGAATGCAAGCCATCATTCAGCAAAACACCACAAAAAGAACGGCTTCGACCAAGTGCCTGGTTATGCTTATGCTGACAAAAGTGAGACGGTATCAGGATTAGGGCCGACCTCCAGGTTGGTTACCTACAGAAACATACATAACATACAGTGAGCCAGGCTCAGTGAACAATAGTACTTAAATGCATCGATGTTCAATTCAAATTACAACACATTTCAAAGCGTAGTGAATGCAGAAATCACGTGGTTAGTTTGATTCTGTATAAAGTTCCAAGACGACCTTGTCGGTTCACAATTTCACAGATTGGCCCTGGGCCTGATGGATTCACATATTGGCCCTTGGCCTTGTAGATTCATAGCTTCACAAAGTGGCACTCAGCCTCATAGGTTCATAATGTCACAGAATGGCCCTCGGCCTCATAGATGCATTACTTCACAAAAGGCCTTCAGCCTCATAGATTCATAGTTCACAAAAGGCCCTCGGCCTCATAAATTCATAGTTCACAAAAGGCCCTCGGCCTCATAAATTCATAGTTCCCAGGTTCCTTTGATGTTTCTATAATTCCACATGGTTTCTCAATTCCATAACGTCACACCGTTTCCCAAGTAGCGTAATTGTTAAACATAACATTAATATCAAACATAATTATCATGATTAAGGTACGTCGATGGTATTATTACTCACTGTATTGCGGCGGGGCACTTGATCTTCTTGAAGCGTGTCCTACACATGCACAAAGATACAAATTAGTTCTCTTCTCTTTTTTTTTCTTGTTAAACCAATTCCTGATTCATTTTACTTCGACCAAATTAACGAACATCATAACAATATCAATTGCAGGTTTCAACAACATTAGAGGATCCAGCACACAAAATGGAGCAACCCGTATTTTCCAGCCTGGGCCGCATGTGCGGCTAGGATCCCCGCACGTGTGGCAAAGTCTGCCGCACGTGCCTTTTTAGCACTGTTGAACACCAAAATTTGCCATATTTCCCGCACGTGCGGCCATGACTCCCGCACGTGCGGCTGGGGTTCTCGCACGTGTGGCCTTGGCCGCCGCACGTCCGGCTGGGGTTCCGGCACGTGTGGCCTTGGCCCCCGCACGTGTGGCGATTCTACACAAAAAGTTTGAAAATTTCTTCAAAATTCCATCCTTTTGTAGGTATGTTTAGAGCCTCAAAACCCAACCATAAATTGTTAGTATAAGGTCCACAATGCATGTGAATAAGGATCAACTTACATACATCAATTGAGTACAAGTTAAATTATCAATTTAAGTTCATAAACACACTCAAGTTCATGAGATTCCTAACTTTTCTCACACATATAAACACATATACACAAAGCCATGCCTCATAATTAAATTCAAACAAATCAATTGAAGGGATAGAGTGAAGCTTCTCTTAGGTACTTCAAATTGAGTCAAAGCATGCAAGGGTAAGGTTATCTTGCCAATTCACTTCTTACACACACACGTGGCACCATAATCCCAACCATAAGTGATATGATTATGAGAATATCTCACATAAATTAAGAAAAGAAGAGTTGTGGGAGTGAATTAAACAACATCTACATACCTTAAGCTTAAGTTTCTCCAATTCCCAACCTTTCAATTCTTCTCTCCCTTAGTCCTTTACCCTCAAGAGCTATTTTTGAGTTAGAAGGGTTTGTTGATCCATGGACTCAAGAACACATACATATATATACTTATATTAAGAGTGAATAAGACAAATCCAATCGTTTAATCAACTCAAATTGAAATTTCACAAAAAATGCTCAATATTACTTAAAAATTATACTGATTCCAATTGTGTAATCAATTTTGGATTATTAAGCCTCTAAGGCCCTCAATTTCTGCTTTAACATTCTAATAGTAACAGATACTTTTCTTGCCTAACAAAGACAAGTTCAATTCATAAAACATCAACTCATAAGACACATATACTTAAACTTAATTCCTCATGAAGTTTCACATGAAGCAAAATAAAAGACTTAAAATATATCACAATCACATACGAGGGCCAGGTTATTACACTCTCTCCCCCTTAAATAAGTTTGGTCCCTCAAACTTGCTTTACCTCAAAATGGAAACAGATGCGGATATTGGTGTTGCATTTCCTCTTCTTTTTCCCAAGTTGCCTCGGTTCCATAATGTTCTTGCCACTCCACTTTAACCATTGGAATTCCTCGATTGCGTAACTGCTTCACTTGTCGATCTAGAATTCGAAGTGGTTTCTCTTCATAGCTTAACTTATCATCCAACACAATTTGGTGGTAATCTATGACATGAGATGGATCGGATAAGTATCCTCGAAGCATAGAGACATGGAACACATTGTGTACTTGGCTCATGTTCGGTGGGAGGGCCACTCGGTAAGCTACCAGGCCCACTCTTTCTAGAATTTGAAAGGGTCCAACATACTGGGGTGTTAACTTACCCCTTTTCCCAAATCTCCGATGTCCTTTCAGTGGGGTGACTTTCACGAACACATGACTGTCCACCTCAAATTCTAAATCCCTTCGTCAGTTATTCGCATAACTCTTTTGTCTGCTTTGAGCTGTTTTCAATCTTTCCCAGATAATTTTAACCTTTTCAGTTGTTAATTGCACAATTTTAGGCCCTAACAATGCTCTATCCCCAACTTCGGCCCAACATACTGGGGAACGACACGGTCTTCCATATAGAGCTTCATAAGGTGCCATCTCGATACTCGAATGGTAACTATTGTTGTATGCAAACTCTACCAACGGTAGATGGGCTTTCCAACTTTCTTGAAAATCCAGCACACACATTCGGAGCATATCTTCTAAAGTTTGTATTGTTCTCTCGGATTGACCGTCAGTCTGAGGGTGAAACGCTGTGCTGAATTTAAGTTCTGTACCCATAGCTTCCTATAAACTTTGCCAAAATCTCGAAACAAACTTGGGATCCCTATCCGACACAATTGAAACTGGAACGCCATGAAGCCTTACAATTTCATTCACATAAAGCACTGCGAGCTTATCTGCATTATATTGAGTCTTCACTGGTAAGAAGTGAGCAGACTTAGTTAACCAGTCTACAATGACCCATATCGAATTCATGCGTCGAGGAGTCCGTGGTAACCTCGCAACAAAATCCATGGTCAAATGTTCCCACTTCCATTTCGGGATTGGAAGGGGTTGTAATAATCCTGCTGGTCTTTGATGTTCCGCTTTTACTTGCTGACATTGTAAACACTTAGAAACGAATTCCGCAATCTCCTTTTTCATACTTGGCCACCAAAAATTTTGTTTCAAATCCCGGTACATTTTAGTACTTCCCGGATGTATTGAAAATCTCGAGGTATGCGCTTCTTCCATCAACTTCCGTTTAAGTTCCAACACATTGGGGACACATGTTCGGTTTTGAAACTTAAGCACCGAATCCATGAAGCTGAACCCCGGTTTTGGTTTTGTCTCTACCTCTTCACCTATATTCCTTAGAGTGTCATCCTCCATTTGATGTAACTTGATTTCTTCCAGTAAAGTCGGTTGAGCCATTGCTGCTGCTAGTACTGTCTCCTGTCCACGTACCACAAGGTCCACATTCATTTTGTCTAATTCAATCCTCAACTCCTTTTCCTCTATCAATAGGGTTGCCAAATCTCCCATATTCTTCCGACTAAGTGCATCCACAACTGTATTGGCTCTACCAGGATGGTAATGGATCTGTAAGTCATAATCTTTAATCAACTCCAACCATCGCCGCTGTCGCATATTCAATTCCTTCTGGGTAAAAAGGTATTTGAGACTTTTGTGATCGGTGTAGACTTCGCAGGTCGTGCCATAGAGATAGTGCCGCTATATCTTCAAAGCAAAAACTACTGCTGCTAGCTCAAGGTCGTGTGTGGGATAATTCTTCTCGTGAGGTTTCAATTGTCGAGAGGCATAAGCGATAACTTATCCATTTTGCATAAGTACACAACCGAGCCCTTTGTGCGAAGCATCACTGTAAATGACAAAACCTTCAGTACCGGATGGTAAGGCCAGAACTGGTGCTGTAGTCAACTTTGTTTTCAATTCTTGGAAAGCAGATTCCCGCTCTTCTGACCTTTCAAATGCAACTCCCTTTCGAGTCAATTGTGTAAGCGGCACAGCGATTTTGGAGAAATTTTGAACAAACCTCCTGTAATATCCGACTAATCCCATGAAGCTACGCACCTCAGTTACATTGGTAGGAGTTGGCCAATTCACAATCGCCTCAATTTTGTGCGGGTCAACAGAGACTCCTTCCTTTGTTACTACATGCCCCAGAAATGCCACCTCCTGTAGCCAGAATTCACATTTCTTAAGCTTTGCATACAATTTATTCTCCCGGAGTGTTTGAAGGATTAGGCGGAGATGATCTTCATGAGCCTCTGCACTCTTTGAGTAAATAAGAATTTCATCGATAAAGACCACCACAAACTCGTCCAGGTAAGGCTTAAAGACACGATTCATTAGATCCATAAATGCCGCCGGTGTGTTAGTAACTCCAAAAGGCATAACTAAAAATTCATAATGGCCGTACCGAGTGCGAAAAGTTGTCTTCTCCACATCATCAGCTTTAACCTTCAATTGATGGTATCCAGACCGCAGATCAATTTTTAAGAAAACTTGTGCCCCTTGTAGCTGGTCAAATAAATCGTCAATCCATGGTAAGGGGTACTTGTTTTTGACTGTTACCTTATTGAGTTCGCTATAATCAATACATAGCCAAAGTGTGCCGTCCTTCTTTTTCACAAACAAAACTGGCGCACCCCAAGGAGATACACTCGGACGGATGAATCCCTTATTAAGCAAATCCTATAATTGAATCTTTAATTCTTTCATTCCAGCTGGCGACATCCTATACAGAGTCTTGGAAATCGGTTGAGTTCCCGGTGCCACATCAATTATAAACTCAATTTCACGGTCTATCAGTTGTCCTGGCAATTCTTCGGGAAAAACATCTAGAAATTCACGAACAACGGGAACCATGTCAATGTCCCCATTCATCGTGTGCCCCTCCAAAATACTGCAGAAATACCCCTGACACCCCTTCTGAATTAACTTACAAGCCTTTACCGCAGAAATCAGATAAGGTGACGAAGTCACTTCTTGTCCCTGAACAATAGATTCTGATTGTCCCGGAGGGTGGAAATTGATTTGCTTAGTCAAGCAGTTTATAGTTGCACCATAATCACTCAGCCAATCCATTCCCAGAATAACATCAAAACAGGTCATGTCGAGAGGTAATAAATTGGCATACACCCGAATATCCCGAAGTTGAAGTTCACAAGCTAAGTATACAGAAGCACAGATCATAGAGTCTCCCAAATGGGAAGACACACACAATATATAAGACAAGTTTTCTTCAGTTTTATCTAAATTAGGAGCGAATAATTTTGACACAAAAGAGTGGGTGGAGCCAGAATCAAACAATACACGAGCGCAATGACCATGAACAATAAATGTACCTGACACCACTGTTGCCGCATTTTGTACATCTCCCGGAACCAACACGAACACCCTGCCTTGCCTTGCAGTATCTTTACTATTAGTAGGTTTAGCAGCTGCCTTTGGGTTGGGGGTTGGTGTTGACCCCGCGGAACTTGTAGCAGTCCTAGTGCCTTTTTGTTGAGTCCACTGTGGACAATCCCTTACTAGATGACCCGTTTTGCCACACTTAAAACAGGCTCCAATCTTCCAATGACAAGTCCCACGATGCTGCCTTCCACAATCTGGACACACAGGAGTGGAGTTGTGGGTAGGGGTGGTGGTGCTGGAGTTTCCTGAATTATGCTTCTTATTTGGTGGCGTAACTGATCCCTTTGACCATTGATTGTTCTGCCTCTTCCCTTTCCACTCGGAAATCCGATTCTGAGCAGCAAGATTCCCTTCTGCTATAACGGCCCTTTCTAGCACATCGACATAAGTAGGTAGCTTCAACATATTGACCTGGTCTAGGATAGCACCCCGTAATCCCCCTTCAAATTTCCGTGCTTTTCTATAATCTGTATCTACCATATGAGGTGCAAACCGAGCTAATTTAGCAAATTGAGCTTCATATTCTGCAACAGTCATATTTCCTTGTCTAAGGGTTTCAAATTCAGTCACCTTTTTATCTCGCATACTTTGAGGAAAGTACTTATCATAGAACAGCTCCAAAAATCTATCCCATGTTAAGCCTTGATGCACAGTTCTCGTGAGCATCCACCATCTTCGCGCCTCATCTTCAAGAGTGAAGGCGGCAAGTTGCACTTTCTGGACTTCAGTACATGGAAATACTTTGAACAGTTTCTCTATTCCCAGCACCCATGCTTCAGCTTTCATCGGTTCTATTCCTTCCTTAAATGACGATGGTTTCATCTTTTTAAACTCCTTTGTGAGTGTAATGGTTCGGTCCTCAGCATGAAAATCTTGCACTACAGGTGGGGGTACTGGTGGCGGTGGCGGTTACGGTTGTTGCTGTTGTTGCCTTAAGGTCTCCGCCATTTCCATAATCATCATTTCCATTCGGTCCAACCGCGCCGAAGTAGCATCTTCCGGATCTTCTGTCCTTGTTCTCACCATGACCTACATAACATTCAATTATATCCAATAAACATAGTTCAAATTGTTAGCATTAATAGAGTGCACTAAACGTTGCCATCGGTCCTTCATACATTTTCAGGATGTCATGCATGATGCCTAAGTCTTTTCTAGACATCCTAAGGCTCAATGGATTCGTGTGTGAGACAGCAACTCGTGCTCTGATACCACTTGTCACACCCCAAACCTGCCCCTAGAAGTTTGGGCATGACCTATACAGAAAAGGGCACTTAACTTGATATATAGTATGGGGCCTAAATGGAAGCATTGATTCGAATAATAATCTAAAAGAAAGTAAGGCATCCATTGAGCTTCCATTACCATGCCAGGATCACAGATACCGCATAAGATAAATGAAGCTAATAAAGTACATATGTGAGCTAGTTATATACATAGCACAGACAGATTCAGCCCCAAAGTTGGGCGTATAACAAAAGGGTATATACATTTTATCCTAAGTCAATAACTAGAATGCAAGCCATCATTTAGCAAAACACCACAAAAAAGAACGGCTTCGACTAAGTGCCTGGTTATGCTTAGGCTGACAAAAGTGAGACGGTATCAGGATTAGGGTTGACCTCCAGGTTGGTTACCTACAGAAACATACATAACATGGAGTGAGCCAGGCTTAGTGAACAATAGTACTTAAATGCATCGATGTTCAATTCAAATTACAACACATTTCAAACCGTAGTAAATGCAGAAATCACGTGGTTAGTCTGATTCTGTATAAAGTTCCAAGACGACCTTGTCGGTTCACAATTTCACAGATTGGCCCTAGGCCTGATGGATTCACATATTCACATATTGGCCCTTGGCCTTGTAGATTCATAGCTTCACAAAGTGGCACTCAGCCTCATAGGTTCATAACGTCACAGAATGGCCCTCGGCCTCATAGATGCATTACTTCACAAAAGGCCTTCGGCCTCATAGATTCATAGTTCACAAAAGGCCCTTGGCCTCATAAATTCATAGTTCACAAAAGGCCCTCGGCCTCATAAATTCATAGTTCCCAGGTTCCTTCGATGTTTCTATAATTCCACATTGTTTCTCAATTCCATAACGTCACACCATTTCCCAAGTAGCGTAATTGTTAAACATAACATTAATATCAAACATAATTATCATGATTAAGGTACGTCGATGGTACTATTACTCACTGTATTGCGGTGGGGCACTTGATCCTCTTGAAGCGTGTCCTACACATGCACAAAGATACAAATTAGTTCTCTTTTCTTTTTTTTTTTCTTTTTTTCTTGTTAAACCAATTTCTGATTCATGTTACTTCGACCAAATTAACAAACATCATAACAATATCAATTGCAGGTTTCAACAACATTAGAGGATCTAGCACACAAAACGGAGCAACCCGTGTTTTCCAGCCTGGGCCGCACGTGCGGCTAGGATCCCCGCACGTGCGGCAAAGTCTCCCGCACGTGCGGCAGTGATGCCCCGCACGTGCCTTTTTAGCGGTGTTGAACACCAAAATTTGCCATTTTTCCCGCATGTACGGCCATGACTCCCGCACGTGCGGCTGGGGTTCCCGCACGTGTGGCCTTGGCCCCCGCACGTGCGGCGATTCTGCACAAAAAGTCCGAAAATTTCTTCAAAATTCCATCCTTTTGTAGGTATGTTTAGAGCCTCAAAACCCAACCATAAATTGTTAGTATAAGGTCCACAATGCATGTGAATAAGGATCAACTTACATACATCAATTGAGTACAAGTTAAATTATCAATTTAAGTTCATAAACACACTCAAGTTCATGAGATTCCTAACTTTTCTCACACATATAAACACATATACACAAGGCCATGCCTCATAATTAAATTCAATCAAATCAATTGAAGGGATAGAGTGAAACTTCTCATAGGTACTTCAAATTGAGTCAAAACATGCAAGGGTAAGGTTATCTTGCCAATTCACTTCTTACACACACACACATGGCACCACAATCCCAACCATAAGTGATAGGATTATGAGAATATCTCACATAAATTAAGAAAAGAAGAGTTGTGGGAGTGAATTAAACAACATCTACATACCTTAAGCTTAAGTTTCTCCAATTCCCAACCTTTCAATTCTTCTCTCCCTTAGTCCTTTACCCTCAAGAGCTATTTTTGAGTTAGAAGGGTTTGTTGATCCATGGGCTCAAGAACACATACATATATATATCTTATATTAAGAGTGAATAAGACAAAATCCAATCGTTTAATCAACTCAAATTGAAATTTCACAAAAATGCTCAATATTACTTAAAAATTATACTGATTCCAATTGTGTAATCAATTTTGGATTATTAAGCCTCTAAGGCCCTCAATTTCTGCTTTAACATTCTAATAGTAATAGATACTTTTCTTGCCTAACAAAGACAAGTTCAATTCATAAAACATCAACTCATAAGACACATATACTTAAACTTAATTCCTCATGAAGTTTCACATGAAGTAGAATAAAAGACTTAAAATATATCACAATCACATACGAGGGTCGGGTTATTGCACACCCACACCCACATACACTCTCAATTCTAGATTCTTCTATAATTCAATTTATGTTTAGGATTAATTTAATTAAGCAACACTTAGTCTTAATAAATCTTGATTAACACATAATTAAATTACTCATAGCTAATCATAAATTCCACATAATTTAATTTGTCTAATTTGACTTCCATTAGAGCCCAATTAATTATATTTAATTTTTATCAATCTAAATTAGATTTTTAATCAAACTCCCAAAAGGCTCGAAATATCAAATTAAACTTGTTACCTTCATCAATTTTGGTTTCTTACATCATTAAGGCCTTCAATTTTAGATCAAACTCAAAATATCTGCCAATAAATTACATATCCAATTGAACACCTCATAAATAAATTTAATTCATAATAATCTTCATTCACAATTCTCATAACTTAATCAAATCTTAATTTTACAAATATGAATCGAATATTTAATTAAACTCCCATATGGTCCGATACTTGAAATTAAAATAATTCAATTCACCAATTATACTCTCCTTAGCCATTTAGGCTTTTAATTTCTAATTCCAAAATAAATTCTCAATAGAATCATATGTGAATTAGCGTCCACAATTTTCATAATCCCAAATTAAATCAGAATAATGGGCAATTAAAATTGAAATCTCCTTAATTAATTAGATGCTAATTATTATACGTGGTGGGCTCATCACAAGGATTCTCAATGCTGGTTTTTCAATTAACAGTTTAGTGTTGATTCTTAAAATAGGTAAATCATTTTGCAGTTCGATACGTGATTTTATAACTATAGTTCTGATTTGGAACCAGACTAGACTGTTTACATGCATACATACATATATACATACATATAATTTGTTATTTTTCGTAAACACTCGAGTACTTAATTTTGCCAATGACTTCCCCATCTTCAGTGGGCGTTGAGAGTGAATTGTCATTTATCAGCAGGACCTCCATGTGATAATGATCTGACCACCTCCTACTACTGGAGTTTACTCTGTTTGAGTTTCTTGGCTGGTTCTTCAGATTCTTAAGCGATCTCTTGGTTTTCAATATTTTCTTGTGATAAAACCTTTCACCGTGAATATCTACTCTCATTTCCCTCGTTGAATCTATATGTGGCTCAAAAGATGAAATTATATACCAAAGAATAATTAAAATTAAATAAACCGAAAAAAGAGTACACAAAAGCCATTTTACCAAGAGAACTCAATACTCACCATTGGCTGTGTGTCTCCTGGTTGGTTGCTCCACTGTGTCATTGTCTTGTTTCATGACAGCAGCCATATAGCTGAGACCTTTTTGAAACTCGTTTAGTATGTCATACAAGGGCATTGTCTCTGAAACTCTAGTATAAGGTCCATCAACAAACATATTGGTTCTTAGATTGTATAACATGCTTTAGTGGCTAGTTATCAGAGAAAACAGACAAAAGACACAATAGAGTTTACCTAAGTCAGTTATGGTACCAAATTTCTAGTCTAGTTTTGTCTTCTCATCCCAAAAATTAAAACAAATGCTCAAGAAAACGAAATCATAGAGTGAGAAAGAACACCTTTGTTTCTTGTAAGAAACAAAAAAGAAAAAAGATATAAAAAAATCAAATATTTAAGAACCAATTCAACTGTCAAGATTGTTTATTGGATTGATGCTCTTATTTTGGTAATGATAGTAGCATTGAAGTCATAATTACCTTGGAATCTAGTGAACAATGAGGCACAACAGTGAGGCACAATAGTTGCTGTTGTGCTGAGCTCACAACAGCAACTCCAATAATCTATTTAAACTCTAACTAAATTTCATGTAGAGCCTCATTTCCGTTTGTGAAAACTTATTCTTTACAAACTCTTTTTCCAACCGTGTGACTCATTAAAATGCTCAAATGATGTCGGATGTCAACGAAACTTGACACACATGACTAACTAGGCACAAATGACTTGTAAGAAAAGACGAAACTCAAAACCGATTCCCGATTTTGAATCTAGAGCCAAATTTTCGTTTGTGAAAACTTGTCCTTTAGAAACTCTTTTTTGAACCGGTTGACACACTAAATGCTCAAACGGCGTCGGATGTCAACAAAACTTGACACAGTTGACTAACTAGGCACAAATGACTTGTAGGAAAAGAGGGAAGTTGAAATCGGTTCCGGTTTTGAATGTATATCCAAATTCCCATTTGTGAAAACAAGTCCTTTAGAAATTCTTTTCATCATTTATGTTTATTCTATTATTGTTAGATTATAGCACAATGTATTCAATCATTACTTGATTTTAATAGTATTATCATCATTATAGAATGTAATTAAAGTTTCTTTAGATAGTTCATGTATACCAATAGTCCAATTGGCGGAGGGACTTGTTATTAGTGACAATCCGTTCTGTGAAATTGATGGAGTTCCAATTAACCCTGAATATTGCAAAGTCTTTGTCTTAAAAGCCAAAA
Organism: Camellia japonica; assembly: GCA_030407325.1. Taxonomy (NCBI): domain Eukaryota; kingdom Viridiplantae; phylum Streptophyta; class Magnoliopsida; order Ericales; family Theaceae; genus Camellia; species Camellia japonica. The sequence goes on along the minus strand of JAPPVO010000036.1, from coordinate 128,736,488 downwards.
AGCTGAACACTCTTTTGGAAACAACATCTTGAGGTCTAAGAATAGTTGGAGAAGCTGTTGGAAGATACATTGTGTGGCGCTCGATTCATGTATATGTTACAATCTTATTTATTTATTGAAATAAATATAAAATGTTTTATATTTTCTGTAAATTTGAAATTAATTATATTGCAAATGATGATTTTTTTTTTTTTTTTGGGCAGATGCAACCATTTTGAGTACGTGATGTTATTTTCACATATGGATATTGGAGCTTACTATTGATATTAAAACAAGTTATAATATATATGTGTGTGTGTGTGTGTATTGTCGATACGTTTGTTTTGTTTTATATACAAAAATTTGAATTCTTGAATTATAAAAAATTATTAGTATTGTTGGAGGATGTTTTATATATATTTTTGTAAAGAATATTTGGTTGACAATTATTACAGGGTACATATATTATTATTTGTATGATTTTGTGAATGTGAATGTGGATGTGGATATATTTTATTTTAGAAAATATTAATATTTTGTATAGGGAATGAATTAATAAAATATATATTTATTTTATGAAAATAGTTTTATTGCAACAATAATAAATCGTCCCTAATGTAATCATTATCAAGTGCAAAGATTGCTTCCAAATATGGACTTTCATGCCGAGCTAGAAATATTTCTATAGGCCGAACACGGAAATGATTACCTGAACCAAATAAGATAGATTAAATAAGGTAGATATATCAGTCAAAAATTGGACCATGGTATTATTACCCCCGGGTGAGGGTGTAGACCTGCGGTATTATAACCTTGGGCAAAGGTGTAGGCCGTGGTATTCTGACCTCCGGGCGTAGGCATAGGCTGCGATATTCTAACCTCCAGGCGTAGGTATAGGCCGCGATATTCTAACCTCCGGGCATAGGTATAGGCCGCAATATTCTAACCCCCGGGTATGGGTGTAGACCGCAGTATTCTAACCCCCGGGCATGGGTGTAGGCCTCAGTATTCTAACCCCCGGGCATGGGTGTAGGCCTTTGCTAATCGGCTCTCTGTACCGAGTGCGAAGATTGCGCTACATTCAGAGACTTTTGCTGATTTTAAGTGGCAACTAACTGCCAATATGGCAAGGACTTTGAATAATGTATCCTGTACCAAATAAGGTGGACGTGTTAATCACCAATAATATTTCTCCGCTTGTATGGAATTGCTAAGTAGATATTGGGCCAACTATTTAATTGCCGAGTTGCTCGGTTTGCGTTTAGTCCAAGGTAGACTTGCCCCATTACTTTTGAATGCTAGGTGTTAGTTGGAAGGAATGTAGATTCCCATTTCCCTATGTTGCAGGGAAGATTCGGCTTTAGTAAAATGATGGCGCGCAAAAATATGCAAACTGCCAACTACCAAGTGTGTAATGTATTGCCCCAAAACGGGCGTTTGCTTGAAGCTATGTGAAAAGGGCGGGAGTTTTGTGACTCAAGTAAACGTCGTTGCAATGTTTGTACCAAGTTGGCCGAGTATGCATGCATATCAAAGGTGCTGAGATGATGATCGGTTGATGTGCCCCAATTGGAAAGCAGAAAATTTGACTGACGTCCCAGTGGGCAAATGTTTTGCCAAATAATGCTATTAGGCGAATAAAGTTTATGCATGGCCGAATAATGATCATGCATAATGTTGAATTAATAATGGTCGAATAATCTTTCCGGGTAAAGTTGATGCACTGCTGAGTAACTAGTTTCAAAACATCGGTGTCCGTTTACACTTGGGTCGGCGATTGTGCCGATCGTTTGGTCGGCGATTTTTCTTAGTTTCGCGGTGTGTCGGCATTCCTTCGGAGTTAGATTTGCTAAGAACTTGGTTGGCAATGGTTGCCAATTTAGTGAAGTTGAGCTTCTTGCCAATTTAGTGAAGTTGAGCTTCTTGTCCAACGTATATTTGCCCCATTGCTCTTGAATAAGATTTGTTATTCGGAAGGAATAAAATTGACTTGGGCCAAAATTGCCAAGTAGGCCGATAATGATTTGAAATGGATTTCGTGCCCCTGTTCGGTGCCGTGGCGAAATAAGAATGAAGCCGAGACAGAGTAGGGTGCTTGGTGATATCGGAATCAAATCTGCAAATTATTTGTATTTTTATTTATTTATTTATTTAATATATATATATATTTATTTTGAGCTGAATTTGCAATTTCTGACTGTACGGATGGACCCAGAATGCGTCAGATAGCTGGAAATGACTATTGGATCGCTATGATCAGACTCCTGATGGCGTAATTATAGCCAAAATGGATCTAACGGCTCAAATCAACAGGGTGTAATGCAACCGTGAAGCATATGATCATTTCTTTATATCTTGCTGGATCGTCTTTCTCATAGAAAGAACTCATTTTCTGGGCAAACTTTGAGTGGCCCATACGGCTTCGTTTGAGCTCCGATTTTGACGCAGTTTGTTGCATTGGACTCGTCTCAATAAGTATTTCACGTTGTATGATCAAAACTTGATTTCGACAACTTTGGAATTTTTAATGTTCGGAAAATGTGGTCCGTTTTGCAGTTTCCAGTGAACTTTGTTTACTTCTTGGCTGCTCGGGTTGGTGGGTTTAGACTCCTTGATTTGACGCGAATCCTCTTGTATATTCAGATGTTGATTTTGGCAAGCCGAGATGCTAGTTCTATGCTGAGATAATAAGCATGGGATTCTTATCGAAGAGCTAGGCAAGTTAATAAGAGTTAATAATTGTAGTTTTGTGCCGAGGATGTCCAATGCTTATGGAGCATGTTACCGTATGTGGCCGAGTAGTCTTGCTGAGTAATCAATGAGCCGAATAATGTTAGCCCAATTTCCGAGATGTTTGTGCCGAATAAGTTGTGAATTTGCAGTTGTTGATATGCCAAATATATAAGCCAAATAAATGACCAAAGTAGCTTTGGAGCTTTGCCGAGCAATTGCTGAGTTCTCAGTATTGCCGAGCACCAAAATAATGTGCCGAATAAGAAATGTTATAGTGTAATTTTTGCCGATTAACTTGCCAAGGAATGTTGTCAATCCGTGTAGCAGTGGGTTAATTTAAACACTTGTGTTGGCAATACCTTGATTTCCACGGCCATCCTCTTGGTGCTTGTTGAGCTTGACCCAATTGTTGGTGCCGATCAATACTCCTCTTGGCTTGCCGAGGTGCTGGTGCTATACTAAGGAGCAGCGCCAAGCTTTGTGGTCAGTTTAGGAAGTGCTGAACGTGCTGTTTATGAGGCTAATAATAGAGCTTTCAAACTTTTAAATACAAACTCCAAAAATTAGTTAGGCAAAAAGGAATGCCGAAAAGAGTGAATCAGTCAAATGCAACATGTTCTCATAATCTCAAGAAGTAAATTACTTAAAGTAAATTGAACCAAGGAGAAGGAAAGCAATTGCTAGGCCAACACACTAGCCGAATGGTCCGAATGTATATTAATAGCTGTAACCTTAACCAAGAACACATCTTACAAGTGGAGTTCCTAATTAGCTTCATATATAGCCGGTCAAAAGATGACCATAAATTACTATAATAACTCATGAAATTTTTCTAGAGAGAGAGAATGAAGACCCAGCCAAGATTTAATGACAATATGCAGCACTGGAGCCAAACAAGTCTGGCAAGCTATGTATGATATCTTTTACATACACATATCAATGCAAGTCAATATTAATATTTTTGAAAATAGTTATTATCTTACAACAAATATTATTTTCATGCACATGATCAACAAGTTCTGAACAACATTTGTGCGAGTTCAAGAAGTTGGTATCTATTCGTCATGAACTGGGCCAATGGCGACGCTGAATACAGAATATTGCCGAATAATATGAGGCGTATAGATGGCCTCAGTGTGACCAATTTTTTTTATCTTAAATATTTTATTATATAGTATATATATATATTTATATTTTTTTTGGCATTAACCTGAGCCGTATAGATTGGCTCGTATTCTCGCAGTCTATGGAAATAAAAAATATTAAATTACCTATGAGTGCGAAGATTACGCTAACAGCCGGGATGATTATCGAAGCAACATAAAAATATATAAAGCTTCCAATAAAGAAACAATTCCTAAATAAAGAAACAATTACAAGCGTGGATTTGGCAGAGCCACCCCTTGTACAACGCCGAAATGAAACTTCTATAAACAAAAGTCTGAAACCCAGTTTTAGAGAGAGAAAGTGAAAATGCTCTGCTTTGATTTTGTTCTTGTTGCTTTTAGCAAGCAAAAATTGATATTCAAAAAACAACCCACCAATATACGCTTACTTACATCACAAATATATATAATATTATATGTACGTAGATCTGCATATTGCAAATCAAGTTGAATCAAAATGAAAATGAGACCCAGCCGTGGGCCGTATTACTTGGGATTGATTTTGCTTTTGTAGAAAGTGCACTAACCTCAAAGCAACCCATATATGTTTACTTACAGCAGTATATTTGTTATGTTCTTCGTTGATCCCATTCAGTCATTCCCACAGACAGCGCCAGTTGTGAGACCATGAAATATCCTCTCACATGGATGTTGTAGAGATCCAACGAAGAGAAGAGCTTCACCCCTGTAGATCTGCAATGAGGAACATAGTCGGTGCCACCCAACCGGAGTTGCCGGCCGGGAGTGCTCCGATGATGAAGTTAGTCCTTTCATCAAGAAATAGTCAGTGTATATATTTGAAAGGGTGTGTGTTTTGTAGAAAGAGATGAGACATACCTTCCACTTAGGATGGCCCCTCCTTTATATAGATGGGGGGTGTAATATTTGTTTGGGCTAGACCCATTGTAGGCTTTCTTTGGGTTAGGCCCAATAAGCTAGTACTTATATTTTTATGGCTCCCACAGTGTGTATACATTGTTGTGTTCCATGATAAGTAAAGAAAATGGAAAATTTCTTGTTTTTTTTTTTTTTTTTTTTTTTTTTTTTTTTTTTATAATACAAATGCATATATATTGATGACGGGTTTCTTAACATATGAGAATTGTTGAGATTGTAAGTTGTTGGCTATATATTGCTATAGCTTTGAAATGATTAAAATGATGGAAGTGCACGAATTGTGGATATATTGTTTTATATTGATAAATAATGGCAAACTTTTGGCTATTTGTTGGAATGGCATTGAAAAGAGAAAATGGAAATTTTGTATCTTTATGGAACATTTGTTGGAGTTATGTTGAAAGTGGAGAAACATGATGTAGTATAGATAATTGATGCATTGGCATTTCTAAAACCTTGCATGTCATGAACATTGGATTAGGAATTGGAACTTTCATTGAGAATGAAATATTGTGAAATGAAATCATGGAAATGTTTATGGAGTAAATACGTTGGTAAGTCCGGATAGGAGGTATAGATGAAATTGATAGGTTGGCTTGAGTGTCCGGGGTGAAAGACTGAAAACACTCGCAGAGGAGGTATCACTTCCCTTCCGGTTAGCAACTGGTAATGTGGGGTTTGGTAGTGCTAGTCATGCCTACTTGTAGACACCAACATAGGGATTACCTGAGCTGTATTTACCGCCCCTATTGAATAAAATTGTAAATTTCAGAATTGTGTAGATTTCAAATTGTTGTTGAACATGGTGACTTTTTAAAAGAACACGTAAATGAAATCCTCTTTAAATTAGCATTGCATGGCATTTTCATTTAATATTGGAAATCTTGCATAACTGTATATACTTTGTTAAGGATTCTCTACTGGGCTTTATGCTCACCCCTATGGGATTTTGGTGCAGGAAAAGATGTGGTGATCCCACCGAGTTGGGGGCGTGGACACATTTTGTGAAGAGTAAATGACTCTATTTTTGTTGTGATTTCTTTTGCTAGCCGAGGGATATAAATGTATGGGTTCGTGAAACCTGTAGACACCCCATTTTTGACCGACCTTAAGACTCAGACGTCACCGATTGAGCGCTCGGTGATGTTGCATATTGTGCTCGTTCAAAAGTCTCAGAGTCGCGGCCGTGCGCCCTGCCTCCGGACTTCCGAACTTTCTTTTGTGCCTTGCCTCGGTTTGCGAACCGGACTCGGTTTTCTCTGTTTTCTTTCCTGAAGGGAGGGAGAGGTCTAGCAGATCATCTCTCAGTGGCCGTGGGCTACATTTTGTGGCCGTAGGCCATTTTGCCCATTTCGGGGCCCGGTTCCCGATTTTTGGAGCCGTCAGGCCGTGTGCCTCGGTTCGGGACCACCCAACCATCTCCGATTCCTCCGGTTTTTGGCATGCATCTCATTTACTCCCTTTCGAGGGACACTAGGGCCTTAGATATCCACTTCGTGGCCAAACACCACTTTCGGTGCTTAACGGCCGGTTTTCGGGCCCCGAACCTCGCGGTTCGGCCCCCGAGCATTCGTTTCGCATCGGTTTTTGTTCATTCTTGGCAGGTACCTCTGTTTCTTCATAACGAGGAACCCTGGGGTCTTGAATACCCACTTCGTGGCTGAATGCCACTTTCGGTGCTTACAGCCGGTTTTCGGGCCCCGAACCTCGCGGTTTGGCCCCCGAGCATTCATTTTGCATTAGTTTTTGTTCAATTTTGGCAGGTACCTCTGTTTTAGCACCAGGAAGATCACTGGAGGGTGGGAGGCCAGCAATTATCTCAGAAAACCAGTTATGCTCTTCCGGCGCCCGTTTTGCTCACTTCCGGGCTAATGTTGAATACCCTAGGGCCATTTTCTTCCAACCAAAACCACATATTTGTGATGAGGGCACATGGGAGGACCCTAAAAAATGATGGCCGGCCAGTAATTATGATTTTCATTTTTGAGCCTCTCTTTCAAGTTGAATGATGTGTCTCCTGTTTCAGAGTTGCCAAATTCCAACCATGGAACCTTGTTCTACACACCTGGGAGGACACCAAAATATGGTGGCCGGCCAGTAATTGTTCATCTCATTTTTGGCCATGGCCGGCCGGCCATGGGGAGTGGCTGGCCGACCAGTGGGGTGGCCGGCCGGCCATCTTCAAGAAAAGTACCTGGCCGGCCTGCTTCCCCCTTTTGAGCACTTTACAGCTATCCAGCTGTTTTTCCAAATATCTCTGCCCTCCGGGGGATATTTTGGGAGGGAAAGCTTGGGTGCATTTCCCTCCCCTTTTACACCCCTTTCTTGCCCATTTAAGGGGCTGACCTCCTTCTTTGTTGAGGTTAGCAACTTTTCTCTCAAGAGCCTATCTCTCATTGCCTCCATTTCCCTCTCCAAAAGCTCCAAAAACCCTCAAGTCTCTAGCCCCTTTGTTCATCAACACCAAGCCTCACCATCACCACTTCCATTCCAGCAGCAAAGGAAGCTTTTTCAGAGGCTAAGGACCAACAAATTCAAGCCAAGAAGCAACAAAAGCTTGATCTTCAAGGGTAAGTCTCAAAGTCCCTTTTTCTAGCACTTTTTTGCCCCAATTCTTTACCCTATTTGCTCACTTTTTTGGGCTCCGACCCCTACTAATTTTGTGCTTATTTTGAGCCCCTCTACAACAATGTAAAAGGGCTCAACCTTGTTTGGTACCTCTATCATGCTCTTCCTTCAATATCACCTCTTATGCCAATATTTTGCATGCTTTGTTTGGATTATGAGTGATCCATTTTCGAGCCTGACATAAACTGTGAGTGGGCCTATTTTGAGCCCCTCTTCAACATTTAAGAAGGGATCAACCTTGTTTGGCCTCTCTATCATGCACTTTCTTTGTAATTCTCCATATTTACCGTAAAATTGCATGATTTATTTGGCCTGTTTGTGATCTGATTTGGAGCATCTCATGAACTGATATTGTGCTTATTTTGAGCCCCTCTCCAACATTGAAGAAGGGCTCAACCTTGTTTTCATGCTCTGCATGTCACTTGCTTTGAATTCATTTTTTACCCTTGCTCTTGCATGCTATTTTTAGCTCATGAGTGATCTGTTTTCGAGCATGAAATATACTGTGAGTGGGCCTATTTTGAGCCCCTCTTCAACATTGAAGAAGGGCTCAACCTTGTTTGGTAACTCCATCTTATACTTGCTTCACAATTCCTCTAATTTACCGTAAAATTGCATGCTTTGCTAGCTCACCATGCTTCTGTTTTTGAGCCTTCGACAGGCTCGAAAAGTGTCTTATTTTAGTCTACTCTTCATATTTTGTTAAGGGTCCAAGGCTGTTTGGTGCATCCTTTTGCCACCTCATGTTATAGCTCTCTTTTGGCTCATATTTTGCATGCTATGTTAAGCATATCTACATACTGAATTGGGGGATGTAATCTACTGTAAATGTGCATATTTTTTGTCCCTCTTTAATGTTGTAGAACTGTATTTTTCAGTTTGAGCATTGTATATATCACTTGCTTCATTATTCCCCTCTTTTCCCCCCATTTTTGCATGCTATTTTTGCCATACTTGTGATTGTTGTTTGGCCATTCTTTGTACTGTAAAAATGCTATTTTAGGGGCTGCCTAGCATCTGTCTTTACATGTCGTGTCCATATTATGCATGTTTGGCATAGCTGTAGGCCATTTCGGGTGCATAACATTGCATTTCGGGCATCGGGTGTAATTTTGCTATAATTCGGGGACTGTTTTTGCATCATTTTGGCTGCTGAAATTTACATTTTCCATATGCCATATGCTACATTTCTTGCTTTAATGCATCACCTCGGTTTGCGCGCCCGTGTGCACGTATTTCGAGGCACCTCACTTTTTATCCGACGGCCTCTCATGTGAGAATGGCTGAGGCCCTCTCATGTTAGTATAAGTCCATTTCGCATTCTGTATGTCATTTTAATCTCATTGCATTGCGTATGTCATCGCCTCGGTTTGCGCGCCCGTGGGCACGCACTTCGAGGCACTCCATTTTTTTTATCCAACGGCCTCCCGTATGAGAATGGCTGAGGCTCTCTCATGTTGGTATAAGTCCATTTTGCATTCTGTATGCCATTTTCGCAGCATTGCATTCCGTATGCCATTCTCTCGGTTTGCGTGCCCGTGGGCACGCACTTCGAGGCATTTCATTTTAGCCTCATTAAATATCATTTCCATGTCATTTCATGCTTTAATGCATCGCCTCGGTTTGCGCGCCCGTGGGCACGCATTTCGAGGCACTTCATTTTCATCCATCGGCCTCTTATGTGAGTGTGGCTGAGGTCCACTCGTGTTGGTATAAGCCCATCATCGGCATTGCGTGTGCCATTTCATGCCTTAGAATCATCGCCTCGGTTTGCGTGCCCGTGGCACGCATTTCGAGGCGTCTCATTTTCATAGCATTGAGCATGTTAGAATTGTATATTAGCTGCATTTCATGCATATCATGCATATTGCATCGTGTTCGGGAGGAGTTAGCCCGGGCACGGGAAACGAGGCACGTTTCGTACTCCGAGTGACGGAACGGGTCTCAATTCCCAAAGTCACCGACACTCCGGATTACCCATGATGGAGTTAGGTTTTGTGTAGCATTCATCTGCATTGCACCCTATATTGAGTTGTGCAATCCGACTCCTCGGCCATCATGCATCGATATGCGTGATTGGTGGCACGAGAATCGAGGCATGCATATATGTGAAATACATTGCTATGCCCTTTTCCTGCTCTCTGTTGCAGTAAAATAAGGAATCAGCAACTTTTCGGAGTCTGGCGCGCATTTCGAGAACATTGCAAACAGAGGCTAAATTGGGCATCCCAGTGGATTTCTACGCAAAGGCAATCCGGCATACATCATTCATCAGAAGTGAGGCAGCCCCTGGCTTGCCAGCCAAATTTAAAGCTTTCTTAGTTTAATTTGTTAATTAGGAATCTGTATTATTCGGACTGTATTATTCTTTTATTCGGACTGTATTATTATTTATTCGGACCCTCTGTGCGAGGGCAAAACTGTAATAAGTGTGGGTGAGTGTGATGTATGTCTTCCAACCCCCATTTCTTTCTCCCTTTTATTTACCCGCTTATGATGGTTAGATATAGGGCATATTTCAATTAGCATACAGTATGACAGCATGTTTGCATCATTCATCTGTTTTGCACGCACCGGGCTCGGCGCATCATACAAACTGCATTTGTATTCCAATTCCAAATTGAATACGTGTTAGTTGTAGCATTCCATATGCCATGTTTAGAATAGCCGAGCCTGCTATAGTTGCATTATTGCATGTGTTGCATTAGGCATTCTGTATATTAGGATCATGCATGATTTCTAATAAGTTTTGTTTTGGCTTGGAGTACTCGGTAGTTTTATGCTTTAGCATCCTTGCATGCGTGTGAGTGTTGCCATGAATAGCATGCTTACCATGAGGCTATGTGCTTATGTGATATAACTGCCTTGAATGCCTGTGGGTGGAGGTTAGTTACTTGAATTGGGACAATTCATCAATGTTTGTTTTAAGCCCACTAGATAGTGGCAAAATCATGTTTTCTAAGCCCACCTGAGGGTGGCAAATCCGCGTCTTAGCCTACCTGCGGGTAGCACCATCAAACCATTTTCAAACAAACAAACATGAAATGTTTTGTTCCAATTCAGGCGGCCCAGTCTATACTTGTTTGCTGCGAGCATCACATAGTAACCTAGGCTAATAACCGGAATAAGAACATACAATGTTTTCAAAATAAGATATCATGGTTAGTAGAGGCCGGTCTTTGACCGGGCGAGCGGGGGTGCTCACGAAGTGACCTTCCCCAATCGTACCCAAGTTCCCGAGCCGAGGCAACTTTGGTGATGACGGACACGTGGCCTTTGGCACCGAGTCAGGGTTTCCTAAATTTCCCATTAAAAAACATTTAGGTGGCGACTCTGTATCTGGCGAAGCAGTCCATGTTTGGCACTTCTTTCAAAAAATCTGTTTTCAAAACGATTTGCCGGATTTGGACTCTTTGGTTCAAGATTAAGAACCGTGACATTTGAGTCCTTGAACTGTAGTGACCCCAATATGAACAGAACGGGACTTAACCCTCCCGGGGCGTTCGGGGACGTCTACAGTTTCTGGCGACTCTGCTGGGGATTTAGAGAACTTGACTCGAACTCATGATATCTAGTTTTGACTACACTTGTGTGTTTCTTTGCATTGCATTTGCATTGGTGCGCCTAGGACACCGTGTTTGCCATATGCCATTCCCGAACGATTTGCCGGAGGCTTGTCTTGTCAAGGCATGTCCATAAGGCTGATCGGCTCTGGGCTCTGACAGCATGGGAACACAAACCCCGGTTTTACCGGGGCACCCTTTTTGACCATTCGACCTAGTGCATATTCGGATCCATAGTGACCATTCCAAACTAGGACAGGTTGCTTACCCGTTTATAGGTTGTTTGAAACCGCTGCGTGCGTAGTGAAACCCTAGCTCCTGACAAAATAGGACAGGGAAACCCTACCCCAACATAGGGGTGTTTTGGCTCTCACTTATCTGTTATGTGCTTTAGAGTGCGTCTCTACAGGAATGCATGTATCAGTTTGCAAGTTTGGGCATCAGGCCTGCGGGCACCAGTTCAGTATTTTGAGAAGTTTACCTAGGGTAACAGTTTACAGGCAGAATTTTGGGGGCAGAATTCAGTAGAGGGCACACTCATTCCTTTGCTCGTATCTGTTCTGGTGAAATCAGGCTGAGATGCTGCATGTTTTCCTTTTGCTAGGTAGTCCTGGAACCATAGCTTCAGAAGGCTCCGAAATCCCCCGGGTACATTGGACTAGTGCTGATAGACTTTGTTAAGTCAGAGATTCAATTCAAGGGCAACCAGTGTTCTTTCGCTGAGGCAAGGCAAAGAAGGGCCAGACAGGGCTCATTGGTTCATCTGATCCGACAGTCACCAGTCACATCATTAGTAGACCCGTGATGGCACAGGGTTCGGAAGAATTTGTGGCCATGATAGCAGCGCTAAATCAGGGAACTGCAATGCAAGATAAGACCAGTGCTGAAACGCAACGCCCATCTGGGGCATCTGCCTCACACCCAGCTTCGGGACCCCAGCCGAACTTTGACCCTCTTTTGCCAGCTGAAGATTCGCAGGGCCTTTCCAAACCTGCTAAAGTCAACACAGTCGCCATAGCCGACCCTTTTTCCAAGGCCAGCCTACAAATAGCCAGCCCAGCCCGAGCTCAGGGTAGATTTTTCACCCCCCTCCATATGAGCCTAACCAGCGCATTCAAAGTCCTGATGGAAAGAGGGCATCTCAAACCCCTTAATCCTCAACCTTTGCCAAACCCACTCCCTGCCAGACATAACCCCAGCAAATACTGTGTATATCATCAGCAGCGCAGCCATGGCACCAATGATTGCTACCGCCTTCGTTATGAGATCCAGAATCTCATTGACAATCGGACAATAGCTCCATTTCAAAACCCCAAGGACCAGGCACCTCATCCACATCTCAACCTCAGCCATACACTGCCACCCACCTACAATCCCAGTATATCCCCCCCGACCCATATACTCAAGCCCGAGATGTTTATCCCAGAAAGCATGGCCTTAAGCACGATAGATGCACTTGAACCCCAATCATCTCAAACCCGTGAACCCATTACTTCTGAGCTGGGGAGCATGATTGAAGATCTTCAGAGAACAGTGGCAGATTTAACCTTCGAAGTTTTGGCGCCATCATCAACCACATCGCCTACCAGTGAGTTCATGTCAAAAGGCTCCCCAAGCTTGGGACGGGCTGCATTGGGAGAAGGCAAATCCCTTGGCAAAGTGGAGGCAGTGGAAAGAACAAGATAGGGGCGGACATGGATCCCCATGAGCATCTTCTGTTGGCTGTTGAGGCTTTGAAAGCCGAGGGACTGAACAAAGAGCAAGTGCTCGCAGTTGTTGCAAAAACTGTGGATGACACTTTCGCTACTCAAGTCGGGGCAGTTTGAATCAAAGGCAAGCCGGGAAAAGGGCCGTTGTACCAGAAATGATCCTGTTAGCTCTAATCACTCAGAAGAGATCAGCAAACCAGGCCAGCACCTGCCAATCCCTTTGCGGGTGCGCCCAGCAAAAATCCACAAGCCTTGAAGTACCAACCCCGAGGTCAGAGGGTCTTCCATGCCCTCCACATGCCTTTATCCAAAGCTTTCCAAATCCTTGTTGGACAAGGCCATCTCAAACCCCTTGAGCCTCGGCCTCTCCCGAACCCTCTTCCGGCTACGCATGATGCTACCCAGTACTGCGCATACCATCAGCAAACTGGCCATACTACCGACAACTGCTTCCGTCTTCGCCATGAAGTACAGGATCTATTTGACAATGGGGTCATCCTCCACGCGCTCAGCAAAGTCTATCGGCACTGGGTCAGTGAACTTGGGGGATAATGTGATTATGTGATCGGGATGAACCACCTGCGGATGGCGCTCAGATTACTCCAGCTGTGGTGGATGGCATGCACTGTTTTGAGCAATGTACAAGTGCTGTTAATTTTTGCATTCTGACTTGGGTATTGGGTCAGTCTTGTTGTTTTGTTTTGAGTCTGTCTTTTGTTTTGAGTCAGTCCTTTTGTTTTGGGTCTGTCTTGTTGTATCGAGTCAGTCCTATTGTATGGGAGTCGGGTGATTCCGGGGGTGTTACCTCGGGCGTCACCATTTTGTTTCGTGTTTGTCTTTTTGTTTTGTTTTGAGTCTGTTTCTGCCAGGGAGCCAGTTATGCCAACAGATTTTGAATGAAACAGCAGTGATTTCCACGCTCTCGCATTTGCTTCTGCCGTGTGCTAGTTGTGCCGGGATTTGAATGAAATGGTAGTGCATTCCACCTGCTCTCTTATGCCTCGAAGTCATTGTAATGACCTGAGTTTTTCAAAGCTTTTTGAACACCGCGGTGAAAACGAAGAGGAAGGAATTCCTCGGGATTTGTAAAACTTTGATCAAATTGAGAGAAAAAGAGGCGTGCTAAGCCCTTAATGAATGAAATCATGCTTGTTAGTGTGAGTACTGAGAAGGACCCTAGCTTTGATCCAGATTGGTCCTACACTGTCTTCAGCGCGAGCGATTTGTCGCTTTCTTAAAAACTTTCAAAAAAATGTTTTGCGCGGTCCTGCGAAGACATGTGTGGAATCGTTCTTGAGATTGTGCAGCTTAGGATCGCTCTTGCCTCGAGACTCAACCCCTTTGCTTCCAAACCTTGAACTTGAATTCAGAATGTTCAACAGTCAACTACGATGTGAGGCCTGTGTGGCCAGATTTGAAGCAGCCCTCGAACAAGGGCCAGGAAAGTCGGATCAAGAAGATCAGAAGATCAGAAGAAGCTTGCAAAGCTAAAACAGAAGTACCCTTTGAACTAGGGGCAAAGATGTCAGATGTGCTCGAAGAGCCGAAGATGAGTCCTCTTGCAAATCAACAGCCACTCTCCTGGATATGGATGGCTTCAAAACCCTAAACCATTTGGCATGGACCTGTTACACTTTTACCCTTTGAGAGGCTCGCTGGGCCGAAAACCCGGAAGGGCGACCCAGGCAAAAGTTAGAGCAAGAAAAAGAAAAAAAAGCAAAAAAAGAGAAGAAAAGAGAAGAATGAAAAAAAAAAAGAAAAAAAAAAGAAAAATGCAAAAAAAAAAGAGAGAGAAAAGAAAAGAAAAGAAAGAAAAAAGAAGAAAAGAAGAAATGAAAAAGAAAAGAAAAACAAGCTCGCAAGGTTGAAAACCTGCAACAGGCGCCTTGGCAAAAGTTAGAGCATAAAAAGGAGAGGTTAAATACCCGAGTGTACCTTAACCCCGAACTACGTAAGGCTTGATTCCCATCTTTGGGATACGTAGGCAACTTCATTCTGAAGTCCAGCCATAAACACTTCCAAATCAAGTGTGTCCATGCAATGGTTTTGACCATCCTTGCCTCCTTGTATCCGAGGAGTTCGATTGCAATCGTCGCTCTGAGGACTGACTACAATGCGCTGCGGTGCCTTTCAAACAAGGGGCAACTTTCCGTTGCCATTCAATGCGCTGCGGTGCCTTTCAAACAAGGGGCAACTTTCCGTTGCCATTCAATGCGCTGCGGTGCCTTTCAAACAAGGGGCAACTTTCCGTTGCCATTCAATGCGCCGCGGTGCCGTTCAAACAAGGGGCAACTTTCCGTTGCTATGCAACTTTCTTCAAACAAGGGGCAATTTTCCTTCGGATCCGAGGTTGTGCATCTCAGGAGTAAGTTTCATGCTCTTTGAGCAAGTGGCCGTGTGCAAAAATAGTTTTTGAGAATTTTTACTGAGGTTGACTATTTTCTCGAAAATTGTTCCATCTTTTCCAAAAACTGGACAATTTCTTGGACCCAAAAAAGGAAAATTTTCAGTGCTCATAGCCTGACTTGCATGATTTCAAATCAAAAATTGAACAAGCATGTTAATCTAACTCTCATTTTGGTTAAAATTGTTTTAGTAGAAAGCCAAAAACAAAAATGGTCAAAACGATGAACTAGGGGCACAGTGGAGTCAGGTGTTCTGTCTTTTCCCCGTTATCAATGCATTTGCCAAGAAGGGCACTCTACATGCCAAGAAAAAGGGCACAATTGAAGGGCACAACAAAAGGCTGAAAGCTCTCACATCCTCCAAGCAACGAGGTATCAAGCCACGTGCGAAGCACGAACTGGAATAGGGCAAGATATTCCACTTCCTCATCTGGACATATCTGATCACGTCCAAACTCCCCGGCAGAGCATCGTCAATGAGGTCAGCTGCAGATTTGCTACACACCCAAATGTAGCGCAACCCTCTATGGAAGGAATTCACTAGCTGCATGCAGAAGAAGAAGAATCTGGTAGAATACCAGGGGCAAAAGCCCACAACTTTCTGCTTATCCATCAACCACCCAGGGGAGGGATTGAAAAATGAGAGATTGAAGAATAGAGAGATGTGCGATGAGAAAAAAAGTGAGAAAAGGGCTTTTTTAGAAAACTAGAGATTGAGTGCCAAGTGATGTGAGAATCACAAGTGAGAAAGGGTGTGAAACAGGCTCCCTGTGCACGTCTGAGTGTCGTGTCTTTTCGTTTGTCTCATTTCATCCCGAGCGTGTCTCGTTGTGTCTAGGTCGTTTACCTTTTGTTTTTCTGTGTTGAGTTGTTTTGGCTGTGGTCAGTTGTAGGCTTAATACCCGGTTGAGAATCCTTTTCTCATTTTCAAAAAAATAAAATCGTTTTGTGCTATGAGTGCCGTGCCGTTCTCCACATTTGTGCAAAACAGAATTTGTTCTTTCAGAAAACCGCAGGGTTCAACCCAGGTCATATGAGAACAGTGAAACCAGGACCTATCTGAAGCTATAATGGTTCCGGACTGCAAAGCAAAAGCAAAAGAGGAAAATGTCGGGCATCTGAGTTTTGTTCCAACTTCAGTAAGTTCCGAGATTGTATTCCGTGTGTACCTCTTCAGGTCTTGCCAATGTTCCGAAGTATGAGTGTGCCTCTACCTCGAGCTCAAAATCAAGTCTACTTCAAGCCAGAATGGCGATCAGAAGTGCTCTCCCTGAGTACCATTCCCTGCCAGAGGCATCTTGGCCGTGTTTGCAATGAGTTCCTAGGAGACCAACTGCGACGGTGGAAACTAGAGTTCGAATGACTGTTGCCTAGAACGCAAAGGTTCGGGATTTCCGAGACTAAAGTCTGGTTTAAATACCCAGGGGCGTGCCCTCGGCTTGAAATCTGTATGGAAGCCCCATAGGTTGAGATAGCGTGTATGCACCTCAATTCTGGATACTGAACCAACCTAGTCTGTCACCCCGTTGGAGAATAGGGAAAGTTGTGAGTATGATCAAGAAGACGAGTGGCATCCGTAGCTCCTACATGCAGATGTTATTACTTGTTAGCATTCCAGAGCCTTTGTACTGTGAGTTCAAGGTAAAGTGTTCGAAGAGCACGAGGGAGATCCCCATCAGAGTAGAGCGGTCACCGCCACTCACCTCATGAGGTGCTTTCTAAAGCACCGCTTTGTCCATTTATTGCTTTCCTTAAGCATCATGCATTGTAATGCATTGTACCTGTTAAGTTTCTTTCTCAGTCATGCACGATATTGTATGTACGGTTCATTCAAAGAAGTTCCGTTTGAGATCATTCACTTTGTGTATCCATCACACTTATTCACTTAGTGCATCTATCACACTTTGTGCTTGTCTTTTGTGTATCCATCACACTTCACCCTTTGTATATCAATTACACTCTGCTCAAATAGTGTATCTATCACACACTCGCTTTGCCTACTTTGTGTATCAATCACACACACTCGCACCATTGTTCCCCCGGTTAAAACCTTCCCTCTCTCCGTATGAAATACGTTGAGATACGCCTGTTGGTTACACCATTGTTTACTCGGTTAAAACCTTCCCTCTCTCCGTATGAAATACGTTGAGATACGCCTGTTGGTTACACCATTGTTTCCTCGGTTAAAACCTTCCCTCTCTCCGTATGAAATACGTTGAGATACGCCTGTTGGTTACACCATTGTTTCCTCGGTTAAAACCTTCCCTCTCTCCGTATGAAATACGTTGAGATATGCCTGTTGGTTACACCATTGTTTCCTCGGTTAAAACCTTCCCTCTCTCCGTATGAAATACGTTGAGATACGCCTGTTGGTTACACCATTGTTCCCCCGGTTAAAACCTTCCCTCTCTCCGTATGAAATACGTTGAGATACGCCTGTTGGTTACACCATTGTTTCCCCGGTTAAAACCTTCCCTCTCTCCGTATGAAATACGTTGAGATACGCCTGTTGGTTACACCATTGTTTACCCGGTTAAAACCTTCCCTCTCTCCGTATGGAATGCGTTGAGATACGCCTGTTGGTTACACCATTGTTTACCCGGTTTCTACCTTTTCCTCTCTTGCGTGTGATACGCTAAGAGACGACCCTTTCCTCTCTCGCGTGTGATACGCTGAGAGACGACCCTTTCCTCTCTTGCATGTGATATGCTAAGAGGTTCACCTTTCTTCTCTGCGTGTGATACGCTGAGAAACTTATCTTCCCTCTCTTGTGTGATACGCTGAGAGGTTTACCTTCTCCCTCTCTTGTGTGTGATACGCAGAGAGATTCTTGTGCGAGACTACGGGTATTCTCGGTAGTCGCTTTTAGCCTTCTCCGCGTGAGACGCAGTGAGCATTGCATATTTTTTCTTGCATCCTTTCTGCACAAGATGTAATTTTTCTCGAGTTTACTTCTTGCCTAGCTTTCGCTTAAAATGTTGCATTTATTTTGCATATTTGCTTCATTACAGCTCTCTTTGCATGATCATGAGTGATAACCGGCTTCGCGTAGCGTGTAAGTCCAATCTTCAAACCGGCTTCGCTTAGCGTATAAGTCCAATCTTCAAACCGACTTCGCGTAGCGTGTAAGTCCAATCTTCAAACCGGCTTCGCGTAGCGTGTAAGTCCAATCTTCAAACCGGCTTCGCTTAGCGTATAAGTCCAATCTTCAAACCGGCTTCGCGTAGCGTGTAAGTCCAATCTTCAAACCGGCTTCGCGTAGCGTGTAAGTCCAATCTTCAAACCGGCTTCGCGTAGCGTCTAAGTCCAATCGTCAAACCGGCTTCGCGTAGCGTATAAGTCCAATCGTCAAACCGGCTTCGCTTAGCGTGTAAGTCCAATCTTCAAACCGGCTTCGCGTAGCGTATAAGTCCAATCTTCAAACCGGCTTCGCTTAGCGTGTAAGTCCAATCGTCAAATCGGCTTCGCGTAGCGTGTAAGTCCAATCTTCAAACCGGCTTCGCGTAGCGTGTAAGTCCAATCGTCAAACCGGCTTCGCTTAGCGTGTAAGTCCAATCTTCAAACCGGCTTCGCTTAGCGTGTAAGTCCAATCTTCAAACCGGCTTCGCGTAGCGTATAAGTCCAATCTTCAAACCGGCTTCGCGTAGCGTATAAGTCCAATCGTCAAACCGGCTTCGCGTAGCGTATAAGTCCAATCTTCAAACCGGCTTCGCGTAGCGTATAAGTCCAATCGTCAAACCGGCTTCGCGTAGCGTATAAGTCCAATCTTCAAACCGGCTTCGCGTAGCGTGTAAGTCCAATCTTCAAACCGGCTTCGCGTAGCGTATAAGTCCAATCTTCAAACCGGCTTCGCGTAGCGTATAAGTCCAATCGTCAAACCGGCTTCGCGTAGCGTGTAAGTCCAATCTTCAAACCGGCTTCGCATAGCGTATAAGTCCAATCGTCAAACCGGCTTCGCGTAGCGTGTAAGTCCAATCTTCAAACCGGCTTCGCGTAGCGTATAAGTCCAATCGTCAAACCGGCTTCGCGTAGCGTCTAAGTCCAATCTTCAAACCGACTTCGCGTAGCGTGTAAGTCCAATCTTCAAATCGGCTTCGCGTAGCGTCTAAGTCCAATCTTCAAACCGGCTTCGCGTAGCGTATAAGTCCAATCGTCAAACCGGCTTCGCGTAGCGTGTAAGTCCAATCTTCAAACCGGCTTCGCGTAGCGTATAAGTCCAATCGTCAAACCGGCTTCGCGTAGCGTGTAAGTCCAATCTTCAAACCGGCTTCGCATAGCGTATAAGTCCAATCTTCAAACCGGCTTCGCTTAGCATGTAAGTCCAATCGTCAAATCGGCTTCGCGTAGCGTGTAAGTCCAATCTTCAAACCGGCTTCGCGTAGCGTGTAAGTCCAATCGTCAAACCGGCTTCGCTTAGCGTGTAAGTCCAATCTTCAAACCGGCTTCGCGTAGCGTGTAAGTCCAATCTTCAAACCGGCTTCGCGTAGCGTATAAGTCCAATCTTCAAACCGGCTTCGCGTAGCGTGTAAGTCCAATCGTCAAACCGGCTTCGCGTAGCGTATAAGTCCAATCTTCAAACCGGCTTTGCGTAACGTGTAAGTCCAATCTTCAAACCGGCTTCGCGTAGCGTATAAGTCCAATCTTCAAACCGGCTTCGCGTAGCGTGTAAGTCCAATCTTCAAACCGGCTTCGCGTAGCGTATAAGTCCAATCGTCAAACCGGCTTCGCGTAGCGTGTAAGTGCAATCTTCAAACCGGCTTCGCGTAGCGTATAAGTCCAATATTCAAACCGGCTTCGCGTAGCGTATAAGTCCAATCGTCAAACCGGCTTCGCGTAGCGTATAAGTCCAATCTTCAAACCGGCTTCGCGTAGCGTGTAAGTCCAATCTTCAAACCGGCTTCGCTTAGCGTGTAAGTCCAATCTTCAAAACCGGCTTCGCTTAGCGTATAAGTCCAATCTTCAAACCGGCTTCGCGTAGCGTGTAAGTCCAATCTTCAAACCGGCTTCGCTTAGCGTGTAAGTCCAATCTTCAAAACCGGCTTCGCTTAGCGTATAAGTCCAATCTTCAAACCGGCTTCGCGTAGCGTGTAAGTCCAATCTTCAAACCGGCTTCGCGTAGCGTATAAGTCCAATCTTCAAACCGGCTTCGCGTAGCGTATAAGTCCAATCTTCAAAACCGGCTTCGCTTAGCGTATAAGTCCAATCTTCAAACCGGCTTCGCGTAGCGTATAAGTCCAATCTTCAAAACCGGCTTCGCTTAGCGTATAAGTCCAATCTTCAGACCGGCTTCGCTTAGCGTGTAAGTCCAATCTTCAAACCGGCTTCGCTTAGCGTGTAAGTCCAATCTTCAAACCGGCTTCGCGTAGCGTGTAAGTCCAATCTTCAAACCGGCTTCGCGTAGCGTATAAGTCCAATCTTCAAACCGGCTTCGCGTAGCGTGTAAGTCCAATCTTCAAACCGGTTTCGCTTAGCGTGTAAGTCCAATCTTCAAACCGGCTTCGCGTAGCGTGTAAGTCCAATCTTCAAACCGGCTTCGCGTAGCGTATAAGTCCAATTGTCAAGCCGGCTTCGCGTAGCGTATAAGTCCAATTATCAAAATCTCCCTACATATCATTTGCATTTTGCCCTTGCCTGCGGGCACGCCTGCGGGCACATATCTCTGTTCATCTTGTATGATTGTCTAAGTCTTCGGCCTTGTCAAAAATGGGTCGTCTCTGGGCTTTGACATTCACTCCCGTCACTTGTGACTTCCGAGTTCTGTCAAAGAGGGGCAACTGTAGACACCCCATTTTTGACCGACCTTAAGACTCAGACGTCACCGATTGAGCGCTCGGTGATGTTGCATATTGTGCTCGTTCAGAAGTCTCAGAGTCGCGGCCGTGCGCCCTGCCTCCGGACTTCCGAACTCTTTTGTGCCTTGCCTCGGTTTGCGAACCAGACTCGGTTTTCTCTGTTTTCTTTCCTGAAGGGAGGGAGAGGTCTAGCAGATCATCTCTCAGTGGCCGTGGGCTACGTGGCCGTAGGCCATTTTGCCCATTTCGGAGCCCGGTTCCCTTTTCGGAGCCGTCAGGCCGTGTGCCTCGGTTCGGGACCGCCCAACCATCTCCGATTCCTCCGGTTTTGGCATGCTCTCATTTATTCGAGGACACTGGGGTCTTAGATACCCACTTCGTGGCAAACCACTTTCGGTGCTTACAGCCGGTTTTCGGGCCCCGAACCTCGCGGTTTGGCCCCCGAGCATTCGTTTGCATCGGTTTTGTTCATTCTTGGCAAGTGCCTCTGTTTTATCATAACGAGGAACACTGGGGTCTTAGATACCCACTTCGTGGCTGAATGCCACTTTCGGTGCTTACAGCCGGTTTTCGGGCCCCGAACCTCGCGGTTTGGCCCCCGAGCATTCATTTTGCATTAGTTTTTGTTCAATTTTGGCAGGTACCTCTGTTTTAGCACCAGGAAGATCACTGGAGGGTGGGAGGCCAGCAATTATCTCAGATAACCAGTTATGCTCTTCCGGCGCCCGTTTTGCTCACTTCCGGGCTAATGTTGAATACCCTAGGGCCATTTTCTTCCAACCAAAACTACATATTTGTGATGAGGGCACATGGGAGGACCCTAAAAAGTGATGGCCGGCCAGTAATTGTGATTTTTATTTTTGAGCCTCTCTTTCAAGTTGAATGTTGTGTCTCCAGTTTCAGAGTTGCCAAATTCCAACCATGGAACCTTGTTATACACACCTGGGAGGACACCAAAATATAGTGGCCGGCCATTAATTGTTCAGTTCATTTTTGGCCATGGCCGGCCGGCCATGGGGAGTGGCTGGCCGACCAGTGGGGTGGCCGGCCGGCCATCTTCAAGAAAAGTACCTGGCCGGCCTGCTTCCCCCTTTTGCACTTTACAGCTGTCCAGCTGTTTTTCAAATATCTCTGCCCTCCGGGGGATATTTTGGGAGGGAAAGCTTGGGTGCATTTCCCTCCCCTTTTACACCCCTTTCTTGCCCATTTAAGGGGCTGACCTCCTTCTTTGTTAGGGTTAGCAACTTTCTCTCAAGAGCCTATCTCTCATTGCCTCCATTTCCTCTCCAAAAGCTCCAAAAACCTTCAAGTCTCTAGCCCTTTGTTCATCAACACCAAGCCTCACCATCACCACTTCCATTCCAGCAGCAAAGGAAGCTTTTTTAGAGGCTAAGGACCAACAAATTCAAGCCAAGAAGCAACAAAAGCTTGATCTTCAAGGGTAAGTCTCAAAGTCCCTTTTTCTAGCACTTTTTTGCCCCAATTCTTTACCCTATTTGCTCACTGTTTTGGGCTCCGACCCCTACTGATTTTGTGCTTATTTTGAGCCCCTCTACAACATTGTAAAAGGGCTCAACCTTGTTTGGTACCTCTATCATGCTCTTCCTTCAATATCACCTCTTATGCCAATATTTTGTTTGGATTATGAGTGATCCATTTTCGAGCCTGACATAAACTGTGAGTGGGCCTATTTTGAGCCCCTCTTCAACATTGAAGAAGGGCTCAACCTTGTTTGGCCTCTCTATCATGCACTTTCTTTGTAATTCTCCATATTTACCGTAAAATTGCATGATTTATTTGGCCTGTTTGTGATCTGATTTGGAGCATCTCATGAACTGATATTGTGCTTATTTTGAGCCCCTCCAACATTGAAGAAGGGCTCAACCTTGTTTTCATGCTCTGCATGTCACTTGCTTTGAATTCATTTTTACCCTTGCTCTTGCATGCTATTTTTAGCTCATGAGTGATCTGTTTTCGAGCATGAAATATACTGTGAGTGGGCCTATTTTGAGCCCCTCTTCAACATTGAAGAAGGGCTCAACCTTGTTTGGTAACTCCATCTTATACTTGCTTCACAATTCCTCCAATTTACCGTAAAATTGCATGCTTTGTTAGCTTCATGCTTCTGTTTTGAGCCTTCATCAGGCTGAAAGTGTCTTATTTTGTCTACTCTTCATATTTTGTTAAGGGTCCAAGGCTGTTTGGTGCATCCTTTTGCCACCTCATGTTATAGCTCTCTTTTGGCTCATATTTTGCATGCTATGTTAAGCATATCTACATACTGAATTTGGGGATGTCATATACTGTAAATGTGCATATTTTTTGTCCCTCTTTAATGTTGTAGAACTGTATTTTTCAGTTTGAGCATTGTATATATCACTTGCTTCATTATTCCCCTCTTTTCCCCCATTTTTGCATGCTATTTTTGCCATACTTGTGATTGTTGTTTGGCCATTCTTTGTACTGTAAAAATGCTATTTTAGGGGCTGCCTAGCATCTGTCTTTACATGTCGTGTCCATATTGTGCATGTTTGGCATAGCTGTAGGCCATTTCGGGTGCATAACATTGCATTTCGGGCATCGGGTGTAATTTTGCTATAATTCGGGGACTGTTTTTGCATCATTTTGGCTGCTGAAATTTACATTTTCCATATGCCATATGCTACATTTCATGCTTTAATGCATCGCCTCGGTTTGCGCGCCCGTGTGCACGTATTTCGAGGCACCTCACTTTTTATCCGACGGCCTCTCATGTGAGTGTGGCTGAGGCCCTCTCATGTTAGTATAAGTCCATTTCGCATCTGTATGTCATTTTAATTCATTGCTTGCGTATGCATCGCCTCGGTTTGCGCGCCCGTGGGCACGCATTTCGAGGCATCCATTTTTTTATCCGACGGCCTCCCGTATGAGAGTGGCTGAGGTCTCTCATGTTGGTATAAGTCCATTTTGCATTCTGTATGCCATTTTCGCAGCATTGCATTCCGTATGCCATTCTCGGTTTGCGTGCCCGTGGGCACGCACTTCGAGGCATTTCATTTTAGCCTCATTAAATATCATTTCCATGTCATTTCATGCTTTAATGCATCGCCTCGGTTTGCGCGCCCGTGGGCACGCATTTCGAGGCACTTCATTTTCATCCATCGGCCTCTTATGTGAGTGTGGCTGAGGTCCACTCGTGTTGGTATAAGCCCATCATCGGCATTGCGTGTGCCATTTCATGCCTTAGAATCATCGCCTCAGTATGCGTGCCCGTTTGGCACGCACTCCGAGGCGTCTCATTTTCATGGCATTGAGCATGTTAGAATTGTATATTAGCTGCATTTCATGCATACCATGCATATTGCATCGTGTTCGGGATGGGAGTTAGCCCGGGCACGGGAAACGAGGCACGTTTCGTACTCCGAGTGACGGAACGGGTCTCAATTCCCAGATCACCGACACTCCGGATTACCCATGATGGAGTTAGGTTTTGTCGTAGCATTCATCTGCATTGCACCCAATATTGAGTTGTGCAATCCGACTCCTCGGCCATCATGCATCGATATGCGTGATGGGTGGCACGAGAATCGAGGCATGCATATATCTGTGAAATACATTGCTATGCCCTTTTCCTGCTCTCTGTTGCAGAAATAAGGAATCAGCAACTTTTCGGAGTCTGGCGCGCATTTCGAAACATTGCAAACAGAGGCTAAATTGGGCATCCCAGTGGATTTCCGCAAGGCAGCCGGCATACATCATTCATCAGAAGCGAGGCAGCCCCTGGCTTGCAGCCAAATTTAAAGCTTTCTTAGTTTAATTTGTTAATTAGGAATCTGTATTATTCGGACTGTATTATTCTTTTATTATTTCGGACTGTATTATATTTATTCGGACCCTCTGCGCGAGGGCATAACTGTAATAAGTGTGGGTGAGTGTGATGTATGTCTTCCAACCCCCATTTCTTTCTCCCTTTTATTTACCCGCTTATGATGGTTAGATATAGGGCATATTTCAATTAGCATACAGTATGACAGCATGTTTGCATCATTCATCTGTTTTGCACGCACCGGGCTCGGCGCATCATACAAACTGCATTTGTATTTCAATTCCAAATTGAATACGTGTTAGTTGTAGCATTCCATATGCCATGTTTAGAATAGCCGAGCCTGCTATAGTTGCATTATTGCATGTGTTGCATTAGGCATTCTGTATATTTAGGATCATGCATGATTTCTAATAGTTTTCTGTTTTGGCTTGGAGTACTCGGTAAGTTTATGCTTTAGCATCCTTGCATGCGTGTGAGTGTTGCCATGAATAGCATGCTTACCATGAGGCTATGCTTATGTGATATAACTGCCTTGAATGCCTGTGGGTGGAGGTTGTGTTACTTGAATTGGGACAATTCATCAAATGTTTGTTTTAAGCCCACTAGATAGTGGCAAAATCATGTTTTCTAAGCCCACCTGAGGGTGGCAAATCCGCGTCTTAGCCTACCTGCGGGTAGCACCATCAAACCATTTTCAAACAAACAAACATGAAATGTTTTGTTCCAATTCAGGCGGCCCAGTCTATACTTGTTTGCTGCGAGCATCACATAGTAACCTAGGCTAATAACCGGAATAAGAACATACAATGTTTTCAAAAACAGATATCATGGTTAGTAGAGGCCGGTCTTTGACCGGGCGAGCGGGGGTGCTCACGAAGTGACCTTCCCCAATCGTACCCAAGTTCCCGAGCCGAGGCAACTTTGGTGATGACGGACACGTGGCCTTTGGCACCGAGTCAGGGTTTCCTAAATTTCCCATTAAAAAACATTTAGGTGGCGACTCTGTATCTGGCGAAGCAGTCCATGTTTGGCACTTCTTTCAAAAATCTGTTTTCAAAACGATTTGCCGGATTTGGACTCTTTGGTTCAAGATTAAGAACCGTGACATTTGAGTCCTTGAACTGTAGTGACCCCAATATGAACAGAACGGGACTTAACCCTCCCGGGGCGTTTGGGGACGTCTACAAAACCATTTTTGTGTAACCTTGCTTAAGCCTTGGAAATTGTTAGCCCATGAGGGCATTTTATTATTTTTGCGATTTGATGTTCTACAATCTATAGATTCATGTATTTTCATACCGTTGAATGTATAATTTGCATGTGGAACTTTTGTACATACTTTATTGATTAATAATGTAAAGGTTGGATATTTACCTTTATTCCTTAATGGATGTTGGTTAATGTACCTAATTTGTGTTGGGTTATTTTGGGGCATTACACATGCTACCATAGATTGTACCCCAAAAAAAAAAAAAATAGTATAATTTTTTTTTTTTTTGGGTGACTTTTGCTACTTTCATGCTAAACAAACTCAGAAATTTTTTATTTTTTTTAATGTTTTACCATTTCACTCACTTTTAGTAGGGTAGTGGTTTGGCGTGACAAAATGTTGAAAGAGGACATAATGCTTATATAAATGTATTGTCAATTGTAACATGATTTATTTGCGAAAATAAAAATAAAAATTATATTCGTGAGATGTTTAATTGTTATATATATATATATATATGTATGTATGTAGGTCTACTCTTATTGTACCACATTTAAGAGCCTATGAAGTACCACATCCTTGTTTCCAACGATCCACATTTTAAATAACACACATATATACATATTTTTTTTGTGCCTAATTTGTGTGGGCCCTAGTATCTTCATTTTTATTGGGGTGCAACAGTTTTTCTACAACTCTTCAGCCCAAGTTCCCAATACATGCAGGATTGAATCTATGAGACTGTTGAGAATTGATATCAATTGGTCAAGAAAATTGGTTGTTATAGCCAATAATAATAAGATGTATTATGATGACTTGACTATAGGTGTCTCTGCTTGCCATTCTTTTCCTTTGGGGGTTACATGAGCCATCCTACTAGCATTGTAGTTGGTAAGAACCTTTCAGTCACTACTCAATGTTAATCTGCCTTGTACATACTTGACTTTGATTATTCAACTTACAAGCGTTCAATTATGTATGGTTAATCTACCTTGTACAGACTTGACTTTGATTATTTAACTTACAAGCATTCAATTATGTAGAGAGAGAGAGAGAGAGAGAGAGAGAGAGAGAGAGAGAGAGGAAACTACTACAAGTGGTTAAGGGATAAAATATTTTTCTAATCCATTTCAAAACATTTATCAAATTGCTAGCTTAGAAAGTAAATTGCTGTTACTAGTACTCATTAAAATAAATTAGTAGAAAATGGTCACAAGGACTGTGATGTAGAACATTCATAGTGCATGAGCCAGTCATCCCGTTGGAAAGAAAAAAGTTGTAGTTCTGGGGCATTAGGATAACTTGATATACCTCATTGGACATATTTCTTAATACGTTAACCTTCTTAGAAAAAATTTCGCTTAACATGGTATCAGACCTCAGGTTGATCTTGGATTCAAAGTCTCTTCGTTTGCATTTTGATCCCCGTTTGCATTATTTGTTTCTTTCTTCTCTCTATGTACAAATGCTTGGTGACTTAATTAACATTATCATCCCTTGTATATGTGTGTTCAATTGCTACCCACAATTAGGCAATATTTGGTTTACTAAAATGGATTGGAATAGAATGATCATTCTATCAAAATATTCATTCCCATATTTGATTGAGTGAAAAAAATAATGAAAAATATATTGCAAATAGATTCATAATTCACTATTGTATGATCGTTTTTTAGGAAAGCCTAAGAAATGACCGTTCCATTCCATTTCATCTCATTCCAGCAAGGGCAACGCCACTACATAGGTGATGGGGTCCCATCCACCCATCACCCTACAAAAAGCCTTGAATTTTTTTTTTTTTTTTATATGGTAAAAAGTTTATTTGATAAGTAACTGATCCCATTAAATAAAAATAAGGGGCCTGGTCATCAGAATTATATTTTCAGACTAGAACATCCATTGAAAATCAAAATTCATTAGGAATCTAATCATTCTCTATTACATTTTTATTTTCAACACTCAAATCAAATAAAAGATCAATAGTTAAATGATTGCTTCATCATGTATATAAAAAAAGTACCTATTTGACACTATTGATAATGAGGTTATCATGTAATAATTTAAAAATAAAAAAATAAACGACACCTCGTCAAATACAATTGTAAAAGACTTATTTTTTTTGTTTTTTTGTTTTTTGTTAAGACGATAGTATTTTATTAAAATTTTATTTTACATGAAGGTAGAGAAATTCAAATGTTAATTAGTTTAAAAAGTTCCTTTATATATATAATTTATGGATTTTAAATTTTTTGAGTGACCCCATCTATAAAATTTTATAGAGTCGCCACTGCATTCCGGTGAACCATATAGAACATTATTTATTGCCTTGCGTATATCAAAAAGGACTACAATTTTAATCCAAAGACTATCAACGACTTGAATTATGAGTCATATCTTCCCTCTGCAGGTGAAGCTAACAAGCCTCGATTAACAATTAACTGATGTGAGGTTATGAAGTTACACAATGCTTACATTTTGATAAGGTTTTAAGCATTTACGTTTGAAATGATCAAGGGTTGTTTTGTTGGCCCGAAGAAGAGGGTGGTTGTTGTGCTTAGTCAGTATCTACTCACACAGGAATTTTGTCTGGCCCTCAAGCAGATTAAACTCAAGTTCATTAATACATATTCTGAGTTTGGACATGGACGCTTTCAGACTATAAAATAGAAGCATAAGTTTTATGGACACCTAAAGACATAATAATGCATACTTCTCAAATTTTGGTTTGTCAATGCAAGTTAGGTTGTGACTCTAATGTTCCGTGGGACAATTATCATCAATTTACTTTTTTGATATTATTTTTGAGTATCTTAAGTGCTGAGGACTTCAACAGTATGAATGAAATCTTTGTTTATCAGAGATTTTAAAATCCCATAGTTTTTTATTTGGTTTTTAATTTATTTTGCCTATTTGTGTTTGAGATATTTTTAACCTAATGTTTTAGACTAGGTTCTTAATTTTATTTGCTATATTTTAGTCCGGTGTAGTGATTTTATCTATCTAACCTTAATGTGTGAGTTTTTTATTTGATCTACTAGTATGTTGTTCGCAAAATAAAGAATTTTCGTATCCATATTTTCTAAAATGTTCATCTTAAATACAATAAACTTCTTAAGCATGTCGACATATCTAGCCTCTGCTCATTTTTATGGTAATAATTCAACAACACTTTTTTGTTGACAAAAGTGGTCATGTGCATGATTATGAGTTCATTTGTATAAGTTTGCTTTGTGTGTTAGACCTACATGTGCACATGTTTGAGACTGAAGTCTAGAGATTGGGCCAGGAAAAGGGCATAAAGCTTTTGCAAAATCAATGTTGTAGGAATGATTTGGTTTCTTGAAATTGACTTTCTAGTGAATGTTTCTGTATGGTGAGGATGTTTTACAATGTGTTTGAATTGATTTTTTTTCTTTCTTTCTACTGAGAGCCCTCTTTTTTCTTTTTTCTTTTTCTTTTTTCTTTTTTTGTGATCAACCAAAAGTAAAGATTTTTATTAATCAAAAGTAGATCAAGGAACTTACAAAGAGTGGGAACAACACTGCGTCATTATCAAAAATGTAGCATCCCAACTTTGTTGGCACCAGAAATGGGGAGGTTCCAATATAGCTACATAAGAAAGAAGCAAACCAAAAAAACAAAAAATAGAGAAAACAAAGGAAACAGAGCAAAAGTTCAATCCCCAGCACCTTGCCTACACTACTACAAATTGAAGATCAAATCATAATCTGAATGCCCTTTTTGAGGTTTAGGGACTTACAAAAATTTAGGTAGCGTTTGGTTTACATTTCAAAACTCAACTCCATTTTTAAATCATGTTTTGGATTCAACATGTTAACCAAACATATTTTGAAAATACAACTCAAAAGTACTTTCAAAACTTCTGTCTTCTCACTTTCTTTATTATTATTAATCAATCAATCAATCACTTTTTCTCTCTCATCTCTCCTCTCTTCTCTCACATTCTCTCACATTCTATACACCAATTAAGAAATAAAAAAAAATTACAAATCATCCCATAACTATTTCCAAAACTCATAACCAAAAAAAATTTCTCTTTTCAAATCATGATTCAAAAACTCAAAACTCAAAATACAACTCCACACTCAAATCATAATTCCAAAACTAAACCAAACTTTAGCATTTCTTTGTTTATTCTACTGAATGAGTGGATGGAGGAAAAAATTTATGAAATGATCAAGGAATTATCCATCCTATGAAAATTGGTTCCAAGCTTGAATGCTTGTTAAATATCATAAGGTGTGATTCATTACCTTCATTTCGCATACAAAGCAATTACAAGTGAACCATGGGAATAGTGAGATCGAAAGAAAAACACCACCTAACTCTAGTAGAGGAGAGAATCCTAAAAAACTAAGTTAACCAAATGCCCAATCCACCAAAGTGAAAGAAACATACCACACCACTACCCTGCTAGAAGCAAAATCAAAACAAAACACAAAAAACAGGACAAACAAACCCACCCAAAACTTAGACGATTGCCCTCTGGTTGAGATGACCAATGAAGACTGAGTTGAATCCTTGCATTTCTTTAAAAAAGTAGCCATACGTTAAGCTTGGTTCTCTTGGCTTTTGGAACTCAGGACTAAAGCCATTGATGTCCAATAACAGTGGAGCCAAATTCCCATGGAAAATCTTGTTCACCAGCTACCTGGAAATACAAAAATCAAGAAGACAGAATATTATACAATGTTGTACGTATTGATAGCACGCAAGATGGCAAGAGCTTGAGCATTTCTATTATTCATGGTTGGATTACACTGACCACATAGTCTACTTGTTGATTGAAAGCCAAGATATATGTAATACAACAAGTGAGATACTATAGAATTCAAGACACATTATTGTATCTCTAATCGTGATGGAAATTATAGAGAATTGATACTTTTAAATTAGGCATACAAAAGTTTGTAAAATGGTAATTAGTAGAAAAGAGTAGCAAAATAAACTGGAAACAGGGTGAAATTAAATGGTATAAGAAAATAATTGAAAGCAAGAACATCATGCAATCCAAGAATAAAGGGAAAATAAATACTCAAGAGCTTGAGCAGTTGATGTCAAAGAGTTGTCCTAATGTAATCGTGTAGAATTGATTTTGCAGTGTTGGCCTTTGCTTTGATAGTATCGTAGCAACTTGTTGAATGGTTGGCCGAGACAGTGAAGTGGTGTGTAAACATGCAAATGCTAGTTTCACAACAACAACTACTTGCTCTGCCACTTGATTCCTTGGAGGTAGGAGGCGTTGGTCCAAGATGTCCTTCAAAAATATCCCTTGTGCAGTCGATGTTGATGATGAGGACGAGGATGACGATAAAGAGGAGATTAGATCACCCGGATGCTTCCCCATAATCACTTCCAGTGCCAGCACCCCAAAACTATAAACATCGCACTTCTCATTCACTTCCATTGTATAAGCAAGTTCTGCCAAATGCCCATCAATAGAAAATAGTTAAATAAAGAAAGGGTGGAAAAGTAAATAAAAATACTCCTGGTCCATTTCCAGATATTGATTAAATTGCTTAAAATTCTTTGATAAATGACGCGAATAGTTTAGGGTTCCAAAAGAGGGAAATTATATAAATGCTTGATGAATGCCAATGCCAAAATTTCAGAATATGAAAACTTGAGAGCTATGAATATCTTAAAATAGGATAGTTAGTTCATTGAAGAAGCTACCTACCTTTCCATACATGATTTTCAAGACATCAATAGGATTGTTAGTCACCAATATTAACTAAAGTCTTTCAAGTGTTATTACTCTTTCTGATTTGACAACCAACCTAAACAATTTGAGAGAAATAAAGAATTAATGAAAATTTGCTCACTGCCAAAAGTTAACTATAGAAAGATAAGTTTTGAAGCAATGAACTATATACAGTGGCTTTTGTAGGACTATTCACAAGTGCAAGGATGGATGCATGATTTTAATCTTAGGGTGTAATACCCCTGTTCTGTACTATGTTAATTGGTCCCTAACATGAGTACGATTATGTGTTTGGCATGATTTTATGTGTCATTATGTGAATATACGTGATTTTGAAGTTCTATCTGTTCACCGTAGGAATATCCGTTTGAATAATCTGCTTTGGAAATTAAATTGAGGGCCCTATCGGCCATAGAACCCAAAATTGAATACGCCATTGTGGTTAGCGTAATTTTTAGAGCCTACAGTGAAATTTAATTGAAAATTGATTCGGGCCAGATTAAATTGATTTATTTAATGGCATCGTGCTCAAATTGTTTAATATTATTATATTGACTTAGTGGGACTTGATGTATTTGAGCACTACACTTCATTTCTCTCCCTTAGCTTATTTTGGCTGATTCTTAGGCTCAATTAGAGAGAGAGAGCCGACCATAGAGAGGGAGAAAGAGGGATTGTGCAATTTTGGTCTTGAAACTTGGAGATTTGAAGTCTAATTCAAGAATTGATCATAGATTGTGAGAATCAAGCTCCTAGGTGAGTGATTCTTGGATTATAATTGTAATTTTGTGTGTGTTCAAGCTATTTTGGTGATCAAGAACAAGATTGAAATGAAATTGAGTTGTATTTGTTGAATTGAAGCTTAATATGTGCATGCATGTAAGAATTACTTTGAAAATTGCATGTTTGAGCACAAAGGTGTATAATCTATGTGAAATGTTAAAGGAAACTCATGTTTTGATCACCATTTGTATTGTCTAAGTTGAGAATGTGGCTAACTCATCACATGCATGTACAAATTATGTGAAAGGGGGCTAGAATGCATGAATTTGTATGTTGTTAATGAGTTTGATGGGAGATTGGGGCATACATGTGACTTAATTGTGAAATTGAGCCTCATTGGGTTGTGATTTGGGGTCTATACCATGTTAGTATGATTATATTGGAGATTTGAGCCATTGCATGCAAGTAATGTGGCTAGAAAATCGATTTGGAGCTCAAGAACACAACCTGGAATTTCCAGAATTTTGACGTCCGCTCGAGCGGGGGAAGTGCCGCTCGAGCGGAGAAATCGAGCTCCCAGCATTTTTGACAGACATGGTGCCCGCTCAAGCGAGGAAGTTGACGCTCGAGCGGGGAGCTATGTAGATAGACAGCCCGCTCGAGCGGGGGAGTTCACGCTCGAGCGGGAATTTGAGGTAACCAGTACTTTTGTGGGCTTAAGGGTCCGCTCGAGCGGGGGAGTCCACGCTCGAGCGGGGACCCTGTTTTCTGAATTTTTGCAAATGCATTCTGTGTTCTGTTTTTCCGTTCTATTTCACTTGTAAGCACTCTTAGGCATATGTTAAGCATTGTAAATGAGTTAATGAGATAAGAATAAAGCCTAAAGAGGAGTATGTGAATTAAAGAACGGATTAAACTGTTAGTGACCCTTTTGTGTTCATGAAATGTGTAGGGTCAAGCTCCAGGGCAAATCCACAAGCCGATCACTGTGAGTAATATCGATATTTGAATGCTTGTGAATGTCCAATTGTTTGTTCCCCTATAAGCTTTATGAATTGCTAATTGGGATTGTGGACGTAAGTCTGACATGGATAAATATGAATCGACCAAAGGTCGTTTTGATAAACATAAATGGACCCAAGGTCGTTTTGACATGAATGAGTGGGCCGAAGGCCGTTTTGAAATGAATGAATGGGCCGAAGGCCGTTCTGACATAAATGAATGGGCCAAAGGCCGTTTTGATATGAATGAATGGACCGAAGGCCGTTCTGACATAAATGAATGGGCCAAAGGCCGTTTTGATACGAATGAATGGGCCGAAGGCCGTTTTGAAATAAATGAATGGGCCAAAGGCCGTTTTGATACGAATGAATGGTCCGAAGGCCGTTTTGACACAAATGAATGGGCCAAAGGCCGTTTTGATACGAATGTATGGGCCGAAGACCGTTTTGACATAAATGAGTGGGCCGAAGGCCGTTTTGACATAAACGAATGGGCCGAAGGCCGTTTTGACATAATCGAATGGGCCGAAGGCCGTTTTGACAAGAATGGAAATCTGAATGGGCCAAAGGCCGTTTTGATACGAATGTATGGGCCGAAGACCGTTTTGACATAAATGAATGGGCCGAAGGCCGTTTTGACATAAACGAATGGGCCGAAGGCCGTTTTGAGATAATCGAATGGGCCGAAGGCCGTTTTGACAAGAATGGAAATCTGAATGGGCCAAAGGCCAGAATGTTTGGAATTACAATCACTTGATTTGTATTTCGTATAGTTATATATATATCTGTTAAATAGAAATATGAATTGGGCCCAAGGCCATTTGGAACATGTTGTTCTACATTGTTATGTAATTTCTGTATTTGATATTATTCACTGGGCTATCGCTCACGCTCATTCATGTGTTTGTAGGTGAGCCAAGAGAAGTCCAAACCCAGCCCCAGTGAAGTCTGCCAGGAACAACATGAGTTTTGGAGAGTCAGCCTTGTGTCTCACGCACGAGACCCAACCTTGCCA
This sequence comes from Camellia japonica, assembly GCA_030407325.1. NCBI lineage: Eukaryota > Viridiplantae > Streptophyta > Magnoliopsida > Ericales > Theaceae > Camellia > Camellia japonica. Next base: position 128,702,137 of record JAPPVO010000036.1, on the reverse strand, counting down.
TTTTCTTTATATATTTACATTTTGTCCTGTTGGCAAGGACCTTGTGTATATCGGTATGTAGTTTTGATATGGGTTGACTCAGTTTAGATGATCCTGTCTGAAAAGGATTTTATGGTACTGTATTTTGTCGTGGGTTATTAACGTATGTGCGCATGGTTTGTTTTATAGAGCATATAAGCACGGCTCTATGGACAAAGTTTTTAATTATTGCTTCCATTTGGCCCCATTACTTTGTTGGGTTACGTCTGTTTTGGTTTGAGGCCGTAGGTAATCTCAGGATTACTGTCCGGTTATGTCCTTAACCCATAGGGGCGGGTTCGGGTCATGACAGAGTGGTATCAGAGCACGAGTTAATAACTCACACACTTGTCCAAAAAGAGCAATAAGTGTCTAGATGAGATCTAGGATGCATTCATGTGATAATTATGAATTTGGAGGCATTGATAATATGCTTAACTATTTTGATATGAACTTTGGAAGCATCAAGAATATGCCTAAGTGTTTCGATATGAACAGTTATGTGCTATAATTCGCAAATTGCCTGCATGGTAAACCTTTGGGATATGTATGCTCTCTAGTATATGCATACTTGTGAACCTTTGTATAAAGTATAATGCTATGTTTGGCATAAATGAATGATTGTCTAAATTCTCCTTGAATGTAATTGTGGTACCCTTAGCGGAGGCCCTCGCCCAGGGGACATAATACTGTGGCTTATGGTCATGAGGCCCTAGCCCGAGGGAAATAATATCGTGGCACAGGCTCTCGCCCGGGGGAGATAATACCGTGGCCTATGTATGAGATATGTTGATATGCTTGACCAACATGATATGTCACGCTGAAGGAAGTACCACACATGATTCAAATATGAGATATGAATTGTTACACTAATGTGTACAACAAGTTTGTTTTGTTATAATGCACATACATGAATATATGAACCATGAAAAGGTGTTTATGTGCATTTAATTCTGCCTACGGGTGTCTATGTGAAATACAAACATGATTTGAGTATATAAATACTTAGTAAATGTTCAGCATGCGATATTTGATAAGCATGCAATTATCTGTTACGTATGTGATTAATTGCGTACGATATGGGAAATGAGAATATAACAATGTGCCTATGTGCGAATGAACCCATGTGTAATTGTGTTTAATTTCGTATTGGGCATCCCAGTATTTGGCAAAGTTTGATAAGAATTTGTGTAGAGTATGGGCAAGTTAAGGGCATACGTGTTGGAAGGTTCTTCCACAGCCCGACTTGATAGTCCGGAAAGAGTAGTACAAGAATTGGCAGAGATCTTGAGACAACAACATCAGTTGCCGCTACGGCAAGAACCTTTGCCACCACCAGTGTAAGAACACCGAGGAGTTTATTATCAGATTTCTGGGGCTCGTTATAGATGTGGTAAAATGGACCATACGGTAAGGAACTGTCCCCGGATTGAACGAAATGTGAATGAATCCTCTGCCTCGGCTAAATCCGTACCAGTGGTAGGAATTGCTACTCAGGATGGAGTAATTGCACTCATCCCAGGAAGCACTCAGAATACTGTGATTGTTATCCCAGGTATCTATATTGTTTATAAACGAATGCCTATGTATTGATTGATTCTGAATTAGTACGTTTGTACATCTTCGCTTGAGATATTATTTGATTTGGATTGGCATATTTTTCCATATCTGCTGCATGTGTATCTAGATTGGTTAGACCCACATAATCGAGACCGTATTCATTGGAGGTATATGCCCCGTTTGGGAAACTTGTGAAATACATTTTGGGATATTGATTGACTCTGCACATGCACATGTATATCTATACCTATGCTCAGGGTGATTTATTATGTTACCGTCTTCAATGACTAAACCACTGGAATTATGACTCTGTGATTGTGTGACCGAGTTGAGCACCCCAAATGATGAATTCTAGGACTGTGAGGCCATGTATTTTGATTGGTAGAAAGTTGACTGGATTATGTGACTAATTTGGAACTTTTGCGTCACAATCCTATACCATGTGTACCTGAGGAACTTTGTTTAATGTGTTACTGTGCACCATGTTCTTGCATATAAGACTTATTGGGAACTGCTGTACTGATTATGATACGTACCTCCTGATATGAATGACTGCATGCATATGCAACTACCCCCGAATTTATGTAGACAATACCATATTGTACTTGATTTGAAACACTTTGATATGAACTATTGTGATGAATGATTCTGACATGACTTTGAGAACTGATGAACTTAGGGCAGTTGAGAAACTATCAACCATGTACCTAAGCAAACGAAGTATGCCTTACAGAACTGAATGTGCCCTATTTGAGAAAATTTTTATTTGATTCGATCCGATAGAACCTTTGCCTGATATAGTTCCGATGGAACCCTCATTTGATATACATTGATGGAACCTTTGTTTGATTTAATTTGGCAAGACCGGTGTCGGGATTGGTTTGATAAGACCCTCTGCCTGATTTAATTTTGTAAAAAGGGATTGAGGATTGCCTGTAAATAAATAGCCAGATTATTCTTGGCAGAAAAACTGATAGACCCGAAACTTGAATCTGTCTAGAGTACTTAACCTATTTGAAAGACCTTTTGTGGGCTATGACAGATTGATCTAACCATGAACACCGTTGAGAACCAACCCCCAACTATCGAGGACATATGTGTTGAAAATGAGCCGAATTGTACAAATCCCGTGATGGGGTGTCTTAAGGAACGATGCTTGTGTATTGTCCCATCCTTGTTGGTTTGACACTATGGGGACTGATGATGGCAGATTGATTTGATTATGAGCAGTACTGAACATTTGTCTTTGACTGATTAGAATATGTTTTGTAAGGGAGAGTAGTTGCTTCAATGTTGTCAGATTTTGGGGAATCAGGTTGTAGTGAGTGGTATTATGTTTGTTTTGATGACATTCTTGGGGCGTCCTTTCGTGCTAGGGGACGTTAAGCCTATGTAGCACCTTTGTTGGGACATCTTTTTGCCACCGACGGTCTTGTACGGGTGGGTTTGGCTAATCGATCTCGAGTCGGCCACCGACGGTCGTGAACGGGTGTGCTTCGATTCCGAGACGATTATTCTTTTGTTTTGACCGGAATGTCATCCTTCGGTAATGTGTAGATGTTTAAACATCCAAAGAAACTTTGAAAAAAAAAAAAAAAAAAAAAATCCTGATTGTCCGTAAGTGCGTGAATTCAGTACGCTTTGTGAATAACTGCTCAGTGTCGTCATATTCTGTGATTGGGGCTTTGAGAATGTGTGAATTGTGTTTGACATATGATTGACTCCTTTGATAATGCCTTTGACATCATGGGGATTAATATATGAAGTGCCTTCTGCTTCGGGCGACTATGAAATAGTGTGGAAAGACTCAGTAGAACAGGGAATTGAATATTGAATGAATTGAAAACACGTGTATTATGTCGGAAATTGCCTGCTTCGATGTTACCGTTGTTGATTCGAGAATCAGTATCTGGATCCACCTTATATCCCTGAAGACTTTTGATTGACCTTGGATAACCGTGGCGAGTCACTGAACTAAATACCAAATCGGATTGTGTATTGTGAAATTATTAAAGAATGAATTGAAATTTTGTGACAAGGGAATAGACCGAACTTCTGTGATAAAGTCAGCTGACGTTTGAAATAAATACGTTGGTAACCTACCTTGAAGAGGGCAATTGGTGAATGTGTGTTTAAGTATTTTTCGGGGCCAACAGGTCGAAGCCGAATATCAGATAGTGGCGGAACTACTTCAATCTCTCTATTTTGGAATGGAAATGGGAATATGTGACTACGAATTTTGTTGTGGGGCTACCTTGAGCACCCAAGGTATAAGTCCCGTTTGAGTTTTTGAATATGGGATTACTAAGTTGCCTATCTCCTCCCTGTGAAATTTTCGTAAGATGCTTGTAGACTAGTCACTGTTATACCAATAAGATTGCTCGTTGCATGGGGTCCCAGTATCTATTGTTTAGACAGAAATTCTAAAATGTGTTTGAATTCTGAAAAGCCTTCAAGAGGCAATAGGGGCTCAGCTTCTGTTCTATTATGTTACCCGGATCCGGAGGTTCCTTTATGGAACTGGTTATTCATAACCTCACGTGTATATGTTCTGTTCTGTTCTGTTAATGCTAATGGATGTATCACGTAAACTTAATCATGACTTATGATTTCTGCATATGATCTTGACAAATTATGAATTGATGTGAAACTGAATTATGATTCGGTGCTGCTTTCCATCCGTAAATTGATGTATGATCAGAAAGAACTTTTTAGATTTTGGGAGGAATGCTCCAAAGATATGCGTTAGATTTTTCAGGGAAGTTGGAAAGATCTATCCATCGTTGGCAAACTTTGCTTGCAACAACAGCTCACACTCTAGTTTTGGCATGGCACCACACAAGCCTTGTATGGCGGAAAAAGGTAAGTTTCTGACTGATTGAGAATAGAGCGTTGCTTGATTTTGAGACTAAGTGAATAACTATTAAGAAGGATTGGAACCGTTGAATGAAAAGTGTTCCGAATTGTTTCGACAAAAGGTAAAATAAGTTTGGAGGACCAAACTTCCTAAAGGGGGGAAGACTGTAATACCCCTGTTCTGTACTATGTTAATTGGTCCCTAACATGAGTACGATTATGTGTTTGGCATGATTTTATGTGTCATTATGTGAATATACGTGATTTTGAAGTTCTATCTGTTCACCGTAGGAATATCCGTTTGAATAATCTGCTTTGGAAATTAAATTGAGGGCCCTATCGGCCATAGAACCCAAAATTGAATACGCCATTGTGGTTAGCGTAATTTTTAGAGCCTACAGTGAAATTTAATTGAAAATTGATTCGGGCCAGATTAAATTGATTTATTTAATGGCATCGTGCTCAAATTGTTTAATATTATTATATTGACTTAGTGGGACTTGATGTATTTGAGCACTACACTTCATTTCTCTCCCTTAGCTTATTTTGGCTGATTCTTATGCTCAATTAGAGAGAGAGAGAGCCGACCATAGAGAGGGAGAAAGAGGAATTGTGCAATTTTGGTCTTGAAACTTGGAGATTTGAAGTCTAATTCAAGAATTGATCATAGATTGTGAGAATCAAGCTCCTAGGTGAGTGATTCTTGGATTATAATTGTAATTTTGTGTGTGTTCAAGCTATTTTGGTGATCAAGAACAAGATTGAAATGAAATTGAGTTGTATTTGTTGAATTGAAGCTTAATATGTGCATGCATGTAAGAATTACTTTGAAAATTGCATGTTTGAGCACAAAGGTGTATAATCTATGTGAAATGTTAAAGGAAACTCATGTTTTGATCACCATTTGTATTGTCTAAGTTGAGAATGTGGCTAACTCATCACATGCATGTACAAATTATGTGAAAGGGGGCTAGAATGCATGAATTTGTATGTTGTTAATGAGTTTGATGGGAGATTGGGGCATACATGTGACTTAATTGTGAAATTGAGCCTCATTGGGTTGTGATTTGGGGTCTATACCATGTTAGTATGATTATATTGGAGATTTGAGCCATTGCATGCAAGTAATATGGCTGAAAATCGATTTGGAGCTCAAGAACACAACCTGGAATTTCCAAATTTTGACGTCCGCTCGAGCGGGGGAAGTGCCGCTCGAGCGGAGAAATCGAGCTCCCAGCATTTTTGACAGACATGGTGCCCGCTCGAGCGGGAGCTATGTAGATAGACAGCCGCTCGAGCGGGGGAGTTCACGCTCGAGCGGGGGAATTTGAGGTAACCAGTACTTTTGTGGGCTTAAGGGTCCGCTCGAGCGGGGGAGTCCACGCTCGAGCGGGACCCTGTTTTCTGAATTTTTGCAAATGCATTCTTGTTCTTTTCCGTTCTATTTCACTTTAAGCACTCTTAGGCATATGTTAAGCATTGTAAATGAGTTAATGAGATAAGAATAAAGCCTAAGAGGAGTATGTGAATTAAAGAACGGATTAAACTGTTAGTGACCCTTTTGTGTTCATGAAATGTGTAGGGTCAAGCTCCAGGGCAAATCCACAAGCCAATCACTGTGAGTAATATCGATATTTGAATACTTGTGAATGTCCAATTGTTTGTTCCCCTATAAGCTTTATGAATTGCTAATTGGGATTGTGGACGTAAGTCTGACATGGATAAATATGAATGGACCAAAGGTCGTTTTGATAAACATAAATGGACCCAAGGTCGTTTTGACATGAATGAGTGGGCCGAAGGCCGTTTTGAAATGAATGAATGGGCCGAAGGCCGTTCTGACATAAATGAATGGGCCAAAGGCCGTTTTGATATGAATGAATGGACCAGGCCGTTCTGACATAAATGAATGGGCCAAAGGCCGTTTTGATACGAATGAATGGGCCGAAGGCCGTTTTGAAATAAATGAATGGGCCAAAGGCCGTTTTGATACGAATGAATGGTCCGAAGGCCGTTTTGACACAAATGAATGGGCCAAAGGCCGTTTTGATACGAATGTATGGGCCGAAGACCGTTTTGACATAAATGAGTGGGTCGAAGGCCGTTTTGACATAAACGAATGGGCCGAAGGCCGTTTTGACATAATCGAATGGGCCGAAGGCCGTTTTGACAAGAATGGAAATCTGAATGGGCCAAAGGCCGTTTTGATACGAATGTATGGGCCGAAGACCGTTTTGACATAAATGAATGGGCCGAAGGCCGTTTTGACATAAACGAATGGGCCGAAGGCCGTTTTGACATAATCGAATGGGCCGAAGGCCGTTTTGACAAGAATGGAAATCTGAATGGGCCAAAGGCCAGAATGTTTGGAATTACAATCACTTGATTTGTATTTCGTATAGTTATATATATATCTGTTAAATAGAAATATGAATTGGGCCCAAGGCCGTTTGGAACATGTTGTTCTACATTGTTATGTAATTTCTGTATTTGATATTATTCACTGGGCTATCGCTCACGCTCATTCATGTGTTTGTAGGTGAGCCAAGAGAAGTCCAAACCCAGCCCCAGTGAAGTCTGCCAGGAACAACATGAGTTTTGGAGAGTCAGCCTTGTGTCTCACGCACGAGACCCAACCTTGCCATTTTCTTTATATATTTACATTTTGTCCTGTTGGCAAGGACCTTGTGTATATCGGTATGTAGTTTTGATATGGGTTGACTCAGTTTAGATGATCCTGTCTGAAAAGGATTTTATGGTACTGTATTTTGTCGTGGGTTATTAACGTATGTGCGCATGGTTTGTTTTATAGAGCATATAAGCACGGCTCTATGGACAAAGTTTTTAATTATTGCTTCCATTTGGCCCCATTACTCTGTTGGGTTACGTCTGTTTTGGTTTGAGGCCGTAGGTAATCTCAGGATTACTGGCCGGTTATGTCCTTAACCCATAGGGGCGGTTTCGGGTCATGACATAGGGAGTGAACTTTTAATCAAGAAGAAAAAATTGCTATTCGTGTTGTTTAGTTTGGATAATTTTCCTTCACAAAAATGTGCATTTTCACTATAGAAATAGGTAAAGTTAAAAGACGATGATTCAATCTATTGACAAGAGGATAAATTATTGACTTTCTTGCTTTACAAACACTTTGGCACAACTCAAATATTATTAACAATTTTTGAAATTCGGAATGTCTAATTTTGTAACTGGAATTTCAAATGTAAATTAAATATACTTGCAAGCTTGCAAACATCTTCAATTTTGAAAAATCAATCAGTTTTTTAAAATTAGTTTTTCTAATTCTTATAATTGAGTATCACATGTGATTGTAAAATGTCAACTCGAAAATGCTCAAGGGTAATGTGATCTCTTTGTTGGTGAGTACGACTTCTGTCGAATGTAATTAACGAAAGACATAATTTAAATGGAGAAATAAGAAAAAGAGAAAGAATAGAAAGTATAAGTTGTTTTAAAATAGGGATGGAGAAGAGGAAGATATGGAAATTGAGTTCTGGGCAGAATTGAAATAACAAAAAAGATAGAGGAAAAATTTGAGGAAAAAGAAGAAGAAGAAGAAGAAAAGAGAAGAACTGAAACAAACAAGAAGAATAAAAGGCAGAGAGAGAAAGGAAACCTAGAGTTGAAGAGTAACGATTGAAACTTAAAACAGCAAATCAAGTTAAAGAAAATCAGTAAAATCTTGGAGGGGTGAGCCTATATAATTTATAAATATTGATAACTAATACCGCTATATTTAAGAGTTATTTCAAAATTTTGGGGGTGGCAGTCACCCTGCCAGCCCCCTCAATCCATCCTTGCACAAGTGGTAGGTCATTAGAGCGGGCCAAAGTCTCAACTAAAACCATAAGTACTAAAATAAAGGAAACACATAGAATCCTGCTGAAATAATCATTTTCTTAAATGAACGTTAAACGAAGAGAAAATATTCCATGTCTTGCAAAAAAGAGTTCTTATTTTTTACTTTTTGGTAAACCTTGACGACATAAGGAGAAATTTATTAATAATCTAAAATGGAGAGGGGTAATGAGCCTTAACTCTCAAGCAATTGAAGAAAAAAAATTATTCATGCAAAAGAATGGGTAAATTTCACTTTACATCCTTATACTTTACATCTAATTCCATTTTACCTTCTGACCTTTTAATTGTTTTAGTTAACTCTATAGACTTTGAGTTAAATTGGAATTGGGCCCCTTTGTATAACCTTATTTCAAAAACTAACAAAGAATAGTCATGTGATAGAATTAATTACAATTAGCACCCCTGCACTTTTATCAAAATCTCACTTTATTCCTTATCAACTTGTATTTTTACCAAAATCTCATTTTAAGATGATGTTATATGCTTTGGCCTAATTGAAACTGGACTTGAAGTCTAGGGGCTGACTGAAATAATGTAAAAGTCAAGGGACAAAGTAATAAATGGTGTAACCTATAGGGATACCGTGGCCCAAAAAAGAAAAAAAAAAGAAAAAAAAAATTTGACACTAACAAACTTGAATATATATATATATATATATGTACAAAGTACCCAACATATCTAAAGCGACAACAACAGGCTTAACCAATCTACAAGGCTCTTAAAAAGTGGAGAAATAAGAATTATTATCACAACCCCAATTAGCTAACACATCTACAACACTATTTACTTACTTCAGTGCATATTTTTCATCTAAAATGGCTTTTCAGTAGCTATGCTCATCATACATGAGAATTTAAGGGTATGCATACTAGAAAAAAAATAGAATAACAAGCTTAAATCTAGCAATTTGTCATCATTAGTAAGTTAAAATGAACAAACACTACATGGGTAATTTAATTGGAAATAAATCATTGCAATAGAAAAGTATATACCAGGAGCAGCATAACCAAGGGTCCCAGCAAATGAAGTCCAATTGGATGAGTCAGGCTTCAAAAATCTAGCTGTGCCAAAATCGGATATGTAAGCCACAAACTCTAAATCAAGCAAAACATTCTTGCTTGCTATGTCTCGATGGATGATTGCTGGAGAACAATCGTGGTGCATATAAGACAAAGCATTTGCCACATCTTTGACAACATTCACTCTCTTTATCCAATCAAAGTATGATGCATGATCCTCCGTGCTCAATATCTTTCCCAAGCTTCCCCCTTCCAAGAACTCATAAACCAAAAACGAGTGCCTTTGGTGTGAACAATAGCCATAAAATTTTACAATGTTGTGATGGCGAATCTTTGTTAATGCACAGATCTCACTCGTAAAGCCTTTCAGATTAGCCAAGTCACCATCGGGTGATACATGAAGTTTCTTCACAGCAGCTACCTGACCACTTGTGAGATCAGCTCGGTAAACAGTACCGCATCCTCCCTCCCCAACACAATGTTTGGTACTAAAGTTTTCAGTCGCTTCAATGATGCTTTCATACACCATTTTTCCATCATAGCTCCAAATTTCAAACAAATTTTCTTTATTTACTCGTCTTGGCTCATTTTTCGTTTTCCTATATTTTTTACAAAAAACCAAGAGTACTATTCCGACAACCATTAATGAAAGAAATAGAAATCCAAAAAAAAGAACAATTAGTAACACAACTTTGTTACCATTTTTCTTAGTTACCCCATTGTTTATTTTTGCTGGACAAGTTTTCAAACCAGTAGCATTACCACATAAACCTTTATTACCTTTGAGTGCATCAAATGGAGCCTCACGGAAGGCTTTCATTTTAGGAATAGGACCCTCCAACTGATTGAAAGATACATCGACCGATGTCAAACTTAACATATTATCGAAAGATGATGGAATGGAACCAGAGAGTTCATTATGTGAGAGATTTAGTATTTCTAATATTTGCAAATCTCCAATTTGCTGTGGTATCTTACCTATTAGAAAATTGTGACCAAGATCAAGACTTTGAAGGTTATGCAGACGATCTATTTCAGCAGGAATGCTTTCCCCAAATCTATTATTGCTCAAATTCAAGTTCAAAAGTTTCTTGCACTCCGCTAGTCCTCCAAGGATTGAACAATTTAGATCATTTCTTGCCAAGTTAAGATATTGTAGATTGGACAACTTGCTGAATTCTAGAGGAATATTCCCTGATAGATGGTTATCATCCAACCTAAGATTGAACAGTGAAACCATCTTTTCTAATTTCACTAGGATCTGTCCAACTAGGTGATTTGAAGAGAGGTCAAGGAGACATGGTTGAGTTGAATCCATTATTTCAGGTGGTATCTCACCAGAAATATTATTGTTAGATATTTTGAGACTAGTTAAATTATGGCACTTTTTCCATTTTTGGGATACCTCACCATAGAAATTGTTATGACTCAAATCAATGTAAACCAAGTTTGGATATATGCCAAAATCTTCTGATATATTTCCCGAAAGTTGGTTTCTATCAAGCCTAACTCTATGTAAGCTAGAGCAATTTCTCAAGCTTTTTGGGATGGGACCTATGAGATTATTATCATTTGCTATAAAATAAACCAACAATCCATTAAAGCATAGGCCTTCTGGGATATGACCATTGAGCATGTTTGCACTTATAGCAAGTGTAGACACCCCATTTTTGACCGTCCTCAAGACTTGGGTGTCACCGCTTGGACACCCGGTGATTATCCATGATTGTGTTCGTCTCGAGTTCCCGGAGGCCTCGGCAGCTCGCCTCGTTTCAGGACCTCTTGACTCGACTGCTTCGTGTTCGGTTTTGGCACCAAACACTTGTGTTTTTGCATTTGAGGGTAGGGGGAGGCTTGTTAGCCATCCCTGAAGCCCACCGGCTGCCACCACACCCCACCGGCACTCCCTTTTGTCCGTCGGCACTGTTTTCTCAAAAACTTTGGCCGGTCGGCACTATATGTTGCCGACCGGCACTTTTTTGTGCCGGTGACGTTTTTGGCTGGCCGGTGACCCTTCTGAACCCCCCTGAGGATGGTGCATGCTAGCTGTGCCAGCTGGATTACACCATCACCCCTCCCCGTGCATAGGATTGACCCCCTTGCCCTTTGAACCCCTTCAAGCTTCTAGAAGCTTGACCCCTTTTGGCCAAGCTTCTTGGAGAAGCTTGGCCAGTTGTTTTGGCTTCTCCAAGAAGCCTTGCACCCCTTGCTCCCTTTGAGCCTTTTCCTTTGCTTAGCCATTAAGTCTTGGCTTGGTCTTGGCCTATTTAAAGACCACCCCTCTCCATTGCTCAAGGGTTAGCCATTTGAGATAGAAAAACCAGAGCTTGTGTATCTATACCTCTGTCATATATCTCCTCTCTTATATTTTCCCTCTCTCTCCTCTTGTGTGTGTGTTTTTGGACCAAAAAGTGTGATTTCACCTTACTTTTGCACCATTACACACACTACTACACCTTAATCCGAGATTGGGAGGCTTGGAGGTTTGTTTTGTGTGATTTTGGACTAGTTTTGATCACTAGAAGAGGGCTGGACCTTTTGTTCTTCATTGGATCTTCAAGGGTAAGAACATTACTTTAGATTCCCCATTTTTGCAACAACTTTCTACCCCTCTTGCTTTGTGTTTTTGGATTTGTGTTTAACATAAAAAAACCTTGTTTTTACTTGCTTAAGAACTTTCATTAAGGTCACTTTTTAGGCCTTGTTTTGGCTCCTTTTGTGCCTTTACTTGGAGCATTGTCTAACTTCAGTGTTTTGCTCTTCTCACCACTGAAAACCAGTGGGTTTTCAGTGGTGAGGGAGGTGCTTTCAAGTCTCAAATAGGGGAGGGATACCCCTCTCCCCTTTGTCCTCTTTGGCTTCCATTTTTGGCTCATGAAGTAGCATGTGTGCATGCTTGCATTTGGCTTCATTTCAGAACTTTTTGGGGTGTTTTAAGTCATGTTTGATCTCTATCTAAGGTTGGTTTCGTGGCCCTTAACATGCTTCCCATACTTGCTTTGTAATATTCCATTTTGCTTAGAAACATGCCATGTGTTTAGCCTCATGTATCTCCATGTTTTTAGCTTAGCATCTTGAAGATGTTGGTCTTGATTTGCCATGTTCTAGGGCTGTGAGCCACTGATTTTGTCATGCATGGTGTGCTTGACATAGTTGTTTTGTATTTTAGGCTTGTAAGCCTTATGTACTTTGGTCCCTAGCACGTTCAACATTGGTCATCCTCATGATTTGGCATCATTTGTGACCTTATTTCAGTCCATAAATCATGTTTGAATGTTTGTATATGTAGCCTATTTCATGCTCTAAGGGTGTGCTCTAGTATGTCTAGGAATTGGCATTGTGCATGCTTGCATACTTAAGGCATTTTGGGGTTGCCATGTGGGGGGTTTTAGGTGTAATTTTGCATGACTAATGTGTTGGTTATTTGGTACTTAATGTGTTAACATCCTAGTTCCATAATACATTGTTGATGCATGTTTGCTTGAATTGCATTTCATTACTTGGTTTGGGGTGTCAAACCAAGTGTGAGAAATGGGGGGTGTTTGTACCTTAAGTGACAAAACACACCTCAATTCCCATGTCATTAGGGCCCTTGATATTAACATGATAGGGACTTAATTCTCATGTTTGTGTTGCATGCATTTTTACATTGAAATGCAACCTTGGTATCTTAGGCTATTATGCACCAAGGTGCACAATTGATAGCCCTAGAACCAAGAGCCATGTTTCCTTGAGTCCCATTCATGATAGGGAGCATTGGCCATGCATAAATATGCTCAAAAATCCAATACCATGCACTGCTGCCTGCTGTTGCTGTCAAACTGTCTTCTGCAAGAATTTTGTGCCGACCGGCAGGAAAGAGTGCCGACCGGCACTGTATTTCTGGCCGATAGACTATTTTGCAGCCGGTGGCCACCACAAGAAGCCGGTGGTAGTTTCCTCCAGCCGATGGCACTCAGAAGAACACAAGGAAGGTTTCCTGGGACTTTGGTATTTTTTGGAGAGACGGGGCAGTAAAAACAGAGGTGGCAGTGGCACGGTGCAGGCTTTTCCGGGCAAGTCGCAACGAGCATGCATCATTCGCGCATCCCGAGGCAGGGCTGAGGCCCCCTTTCTTTTATTTACTTGATTTAATTTTAGTAATTAGAATTTTGTAATAATTTATTCATTTATTCTTTGGACTGTATTATTATTCGGTCCCTCCGAGAGAGGGCATAATTGTAATAAGTGTGTGTGAGTGGGTGTATGTCTTCCAATCCCCATTTCTTTCTTCCCTTTTATTTACCCGCTTATGTTGGTAGATTAGGGCACATCTAAATTAGCATACCTTATGCAATGCATGCGTGCATCCATGCATTTGTTTACATGCACCGGGCTCGGTACATCATACAAACTGCATCGTATTTTCAATTCCAATTTGAATACGTGATAATTGTAACATTTCACGTGCCATGCTTAGGGTTAGCCGAGCCTACTCTAGATTGCATCTATGCCTGTGTTGCATTAGCCACTTAACATGAACTAGGTCATGCATGTTTGCTAACTGGGTAATTGTTTTCGGCACGGAGTACGATGTAAGTTTTTATGCTTTAGCACTTCGCATGCGTGTGAATGTTGCCATGACAGTATGCTTACCATGCGGCTAAGTGCTTATATGAGATACACTGTTTGAATGCCTGTGGGTGGAGGTTGGATTGCTTGAGTTGGAATAACTCATTGAAATCCGTATTTTAGCCTACTTGCGAGTAGCAAAACCAACACGTTTTTCGAAACAAAACGGATATGCAATGATTATTTCCGAATTAGGCAACCTAGTCTATACTTGTTTGCTGTGCGCATAACGTAGTAAATCTAGGCTAATAACCGGTATAAGAACGCATAATGTTTTCAAAATCGGATATCACGGTTAGTAGAGGCCGGTTTTCGGACCGGGCGAAAGGGGGTGCTCATAGCTGACCTTCCCCGATCGTACCCAAGCTCCGGAGCCAAGACATTTGGTGATGACGGACACGTGGCCTTCGGCACCGAGTCAGGGTTTCCTAAATTCCCCCATTAAAAAATATTTAGGTGGCGGCTCTGTAATCTGGCAAAGCAGTCTTCAAAAATCTGTTTTTCTTCAAAAACTATTTGCCGGATTTGGACTCTTTGGTTCAGATTTAGAACCGTGACAATTTGAGTCCGAACTGTAGTAGACCCGCAGAAACGAACAGAACGGGACTTAACCCTCCCGGGGCGTTCGGGGACGTCTACACAAGTTTAGTCAAATGTGTAAGATTGTTGAACACTGGGGAACAGATCCAAAAAGCCTATTGTAATGAAGGTGCAACAGGGCTAAGTTGCTTAAGTTCCCTATAGATGCAGGGATCGCACCCGTGAGGTTGTTCATTGAGAGATCGAAAACAACGAGAGACCTCAGCATTCCAACTTCTTGAGGGATTGATCCGGAAAGTTGGTTGTTATAAAGGTACAGAATGGTTAACTTGCCCAAGTTCCTTATAGATGCAGGGATTGAACCCGTGAGGTTATTCATTGAGAGTTCGAGCTCAACGAGAGACCTCAGCATCCCAACTTCTTGAGGGATTGATCCGGAAAGTTGGTTGTGACCAAGGTATAGAGAGATTAAGTTGCTCAAGTTCCCCATAGATGCGGGGATTGAACCTGTGAGATTGTTCATAGAGAGTTCGAGATCAACAAGAGACCTCAGCATCCCAATTTCTTGGGGGATTGATCCGGAAAGTTGGTTGCCATAAAGGTATAGACTGGTTAAGTTGCCCAAGTTTCCAATTGAAGAAGGGATCGAACCCATGAGATTGTTAGTAGACAAGGAAAGATCATTAAGAGAGCTGAGCAATCCTATTTGTTGAGGGATGGAGCCATTGATTGGGTTTCTATTCAGGTACAAGATTCTTAGATTAGTTAGTTGGCCTATTTCGGTCGGAATTGTTCCAAAGAGATTGTTGAAAGACAAGCGAAGGTCGGTGAGTCTCCAAAGGCTACCAATATGGGGGGGGATGGTCCCACAAAGTGAGTTGTTAAAAAGAACAAGGGTGAGGAGATGAGGAAATGATGAAAAATTAAGATTAGAAAGAGTACCTTTCAAACCATAACCGTGAAGGTCTATATGGGCAACTCTACCGGCCTTGTTGCAACCAATTCCAAGCCAAGTACAATGGTTGCTTCCAACCCACGAGGACAAGAGAGTTTGACTTTGCTTGTGAAGGCTAGCTTTCTACGTCAAGAGAGCCATGGCTTCACTTCCTTGTTTTCCAGTTAAGGAAGAAGCAAAAGCTGCATAATCAAAAAAAGTTGGCAATGCAAGGATGATGAGCTAGAGTAAAAGGGCTTGGAAAGAAAGAAAGTGGTTGGGAGGTGTATTGGCCAGGGATGTCATTGTAGGCTTGTTATTAATAGAAAGCTATGAAAGACAATAGGATGGAGGGATGAAGAGCTACAAGGGCATGGAGAGGTATTTATAGCTAATAGAACTTGAAGATTATTAGTTGGGTTTGAAAATTCTATTCGGTGTTTGGTTTTAATTTTTTAAATTGAATTTTTATTTTTTAATTTTTTTTTTGTTTTTAAAGTAATTTTTTTTTTTACTTTTTTAAATGCACTTTCTTTAGATGTATCTAAAAATTAAAATATTTGTAAAAAAATATTTTAAAAAATTAATAAATACACAAGAATACAAAAAATGTACTAAATTTTTATTTATTTTTTTAATATTTTTAATATTTAGTGAATTTTTTTTAAATAATTTCACAAATATTATACTTTTTAAGTTTATATTTATGTTAAGTGTATGTAAAAATTAAAAAAATTATTTAAAATATTAAAAAATTCAGTATAAACCAAAAAAAAATGAAAAATGAAAAAATTTAATTTTCTGAAAAATAAATTTAAAAAACGCAAACCAATCAAGCTTATTGCAATTCCTTTCAATAGTTTTGGTTTGGATCCTCAACTAGAAAGTCTGGGTTCAATTTTGGCAAATTGATGACGAATAAGAACATGCCAGATCAATGCATATGAAGGAGATGGATCATAATCTAAGCACCAGATTAAAGGATATCTAAGAAATTTTGTCTATAGTACAACAGAGATCTGGACCATAATCCTACTATTTGCAAATAAGGTATTACATAAATGGGTTTGGTTATGGTGTGCAACTTACACCTTACACCTTACACCTTACACCTTACACTTACACCTTTTGTGAAAAATTAAACCTTACACTTACACCTTTTTTGAGGTTGCACACCATATGCAACCCACTTACACCTTACACCTTACACTTACACCTTATACTTATACTTACACCTTACACTTATACTTTGTGTGTAAGTGGCACATGGTGTGCAATTGCACACTTAAGAAAAGTCCTACATAAATTTATTATTTTAAGCAGTTATTTATATATAACTGTCATGGAAAATTCTCTTCATATATACAAATTATGTATAAAAAAAATAAAAATAAAAAATAAAAATAAAAAAAAATCATAAGAATAATGTATCAGTGTTATTTTGATAAATAAAACTATTTTTTATATATGTTTTGTTTTAAAATAAAAAGTAATCAGTATCATTTTGTATCACTTTTTTAGTTGCATATCATTACTTAACAATTAATCATGTATTTATTTTGGTGCACCAACAATGCTAGGGATACTTACAATCTTACTAACACTTTTACTAATACACTCACAAGGTACACAAGTTTCGATAAGATCAACTATCACTTGGTATGGGACCCACGTCAACTTGTGAGTGTTTTAGTAAGATTGTTAGTAAGATTGTAAGTATCCCTAGCATTTTTCTTTGGTGCACTTATCAATCAGTCTTATTAACTAAACCTATTTACTTACAAGTCCTAACTAATAAATTTATTATCATAAATTTATTCATAAAAATAAGAGCGGCTAATAAATTTATTAATAGAACTTTAACATGTAATAAGTCTTAAAAGTAAAACTTATTAGTAATTTACCTATTTTGGAATCTATATGATAATAGTATATTAAATATAATAGAATTCACTACTTCTAATAACTTTTAAACATAAGCTGGCAACTGCTGTAACATGTTTGCTTAGTTAATGATCATGCTTCTACTAGTCCTCAAAAAAAAAAAAAAAAAAAAAAAAAAAAAAAAAAAACTTTATTAAATTTGGATGATTAATTCTGATTATTTTTGGAATTATCCTACTTTGGACTAGCAGTCATGAACAATTTCAACAGAGATTTTCCATACTTGTAATAACTTTTAATCATATTAAATTTGGATGATTAATTCTAATTATTATTAGAATTATCTTACTCTAGGACTAGCAGTCATGAATAATTTCAAAAGAGATTTCCCATACTTTAATATCTTTTAAAGGGAGTTTTTTTTTTTTTAAAAAAATTATATATATAAAATCTTTGTATACAATGGTATTGCTTAAGGGAGTGGAAATCTTGCCTAGAACAAGAATTAAACCATTGGCATCCTCGTGCTATGGTCAATTGATAGATCCTACAATGTATAAAGATTTTAGGGGTTAAAAAGGTAAAAAAAATAAGAAAATAATAAAAATATATTATTATTCAAGTTTAAAAATTAGACTCATTTTTAAAGTCTACTAATGTGACAATCAATTAAAATATTTAAGGCAATACTCCTCTCTCTCTCTCTCTCTCTCTCTCTTATATCTTCTCTAATTATCAACCAAACATATCATTTGCACATCATTAAATCTAGAAAGTGAGCTTTTACATAATTTTTCAACCCAAAAAAATAAAAAAATAAAAAAAGTGTTAGGGGATCAATTCCAGCTGCTATATGAGGGGTCATGAAAAACTGGTTACAAAAATTGAAAAAAAAAAAGAAAAAAGAAAAAAACATTTAGAAACAAAATTTGAAATATGTCACTAATAAATGCATTTTTAGAGATAAAACAATTTCACCCCAAAAGGTTTAACGGTTCGCCATGTGAGACAGTAAATGAAGTTGGTGAAAACTTGCATGTGCTATGGCATTTATATAATTTCATTCACCATATTAAATTAAATAAAAAATGGAAAATGAAAAATCCCCCTAATTTTCTTCCCCCTAATCCCCCTAATTTCCTTTTTTGGAAAATTGTTTTCTTTTTTTCTTTTGTTTTCTTTTTTTTTTTTTTTTTTTACTTAAAGGGGAATTCGGGGGTTTCGGGGGCACCCCCCTCGAGCTCCCAATCATCTCCCATAATGGAAATGGACTCTTTAACCATACAACAGCGATTGGGACCTCGAATCTTCTTCCCCCGAATCCCCCTAATCATCGAAACGACGTCGTTTCGTGTTTTTTTTTTTTTTTTTCGATTTCAGAAGAAGAAAAACGGAAGGAGGAGGAAGAAGAGAAGAGAAGAGAAGAGAAGGGGAGGGGGAAGGGGGAGGGAGGAGGGAGGAGGAGGAGGGAGGGGGGGCCCAATTATTAGGGCTGGAGGCGGAGGCGGGGCGGGGCGATTCGCCGGAGGCACGATCGGCGGAGCTGCGAGCTCGGAGGCGGCGGTCGGAGGCTCGGCTGGGCCGACGACCGACGACTGGGCTGACGAGCTCTTCTCTCTCTCTCTCTCTCTCTTTCTCTCCCTCTCCCTCTTCTCCCTCTCCCTCTGCGTCAATGGCGGAAAAAAAGAAAAAAAAAAAAAAAATTCAAAATCACTGAAACGACGTCGTTTCAGTGATTCGGGGGATTCGGGGGAATGTTTTTCGAGGTGCAAAACATTTTTGTTAACCATATATGATTGTTTATCATCAATTTGTCTAACATGAAGACTTGATTTTAATTGTCCTATTTATAATTTTTTTTATAATTTTTTTTTTTTATGTGATAGGCACTGTGATAGTGTTAAAATTTTAAATTTAAGAAAGATTTAGCAAGGAAAAATAAATAATAAATAAATAAATGAAATATAAATCTTCTTTTTTTTTTTTTTTTTTTTTTCCACTTTTTCTTTTCCTTTCCTTCCTCTAGCAAATTTCTCATTTTCAATGAAATACACTTGTCTAATACTAAAACTCGACTTTAGTTATCCTATTTATAATTCATTTTCTCATGTTAAAGGCATTATGGTGGTGCTAAAATTATGAATTTTAAGAGGGATTATCCAAAGAAGAACAAGCAATAGAAGGGAAAAAAAAATAGTAAGTGAAATATAATTTTTTTTTTTTACTTTTTTTTTTAATAAGAAAAAGGGAAGGAATCATAATGAAATGCACCTTCTCAATATGAAGACTTGACTTAAGTTGTCTTATTTGCTATTCATTTTTTTCCTATAATAGGCACTGTGTTATTATTAAAATTATGAATTTTAAGCATGATTTATAGAGAAAAATAATGAATAATAAAAAGTAAATAAAACATTTTTTTTTCCACTTAAGAGTGTAATTGTTTATGGCAAATGTTTCCTTACTATGCATAAAGGCCCCGTTTTTATTTCATTTTATTTTATTTTTTATTTTTTACATGTGTAATTTATTTTATTTTTTTGAACATTAATGTTTAATGTTTTAGTATTTTTTTATTTGTTTTATTATTTTATATTTATTTTATATAAAAATAATTTAACAATCCTTACACCAACAACTATCATCAAAATAAACACAATTTTACTTAATTCCCTCACTGTCAATCCCCTCACTATTAATCCATTCACTATGAATCACATTCATTTTACCTATTAAAACAAACAGGCCCAAAATGAAAGGACTTTTTTTTTTTTTTTTCCTTCTTTTCTTATATATATATATATATATATTTGGAAAAGATGAAGGAATCTTAATGAAATATACTTGTCCAATACGAAGGCTTGACTTTAGTTGGCCTATTTACAATTCATTTTCTCATGTGATAGGCATTATTGTGGTGTTAAAATTATGATTTTGCAGAGAATAATAAATAATAAAAGAATAAAAATACTAAATGAAATATTTTATTTTTTTCACTTTTTTCTTTTTCTTTTCCTTTCTCTTTTAGCAAATTTTTCTTTTACTTCTTTCATGAAAAAAAGGGAAGGAATCTTGACGAAATACACTTGTCCAATATGAGAACTTGACTTTTAGCTGTCTTATTTATGATTGGTTTTCTTGTGTGACCGACATAGTAATGGTGTTAAAATTATGTACT
This sequence comes from Camellia japonica, assembly GCA_030407325.1. Lineage (NCBI taxonomy): Eukaryota > Viridiplantae > Streptophyta > Magnoliopsida > Ericales > Theaceae > Camellia > Camellia japonica. The sequence continues at coordinate 128,681,658 of JAPPVO010000036.1, read as the reverse complement.
TTGCACCAAATCTCACTTTGGCCCCTATACATGAAATCATAACAGTCAAACTATTGCACTTTTAGTCAAATCTCACTTTGGTCCCTATACATGAAAACGTGACAATCAACCCTCTACACTTTTACTCAAATCCCATTTTGGTCCCTACACAAGTGTCAATGTCTATTTTCTGTTATTTCATTTTGAAATTTTTAACAAAATCTAATAATATCTTATATCAATCAAATCTTAATAATAAAAAATAAATAAAAAATTTGAGTTTGGGATGCAGCATATAATTGTCCAATTTTGAATAATCAAAGTCAAGTCTATTGGACTCATTAAAAAAAGAAGCAAAAGTGAAGTGAAGTGAAGTCAAGTCTATTATGGGGCAGCATAAACATTTGGTTATAATTTTCTTGCCCTCTTTACCCGACTGCATGCCATGAATGTAGGTGATGTAATTTGAGTCAAGCAAGACTTTTATAATAGATTCTATTATCTCATGTATGATTAAAATTATTTCATTTTCCTTGTATAAAAAAAAATATATTTCTTATAGGTATGGTTTCTCGAGATACTTTGATTAAGACAAATAAGTGGCCTTTGGCACGAGTCACGGGTTTCCAAAATTTCTCAAAAATTATTCAGGCGGCAACTATGAAATCTAGCAATGCAGTTCATTTTTTGCGTCTCTGATGATTAATAGTTTTTTCTAAGAATTGCCAGATTTGGACTCTCATTTATGTTTTTCTGTTTCACATTGCACTTGTGAAACTAAATTTAGAACTACGGGAGTCCGAACTGTAGAACTATCATACCCGAGGAGGCTAAACCCCTCTAAGGAGTACAAAAAACCAATTATAGTGTGTATATTACAATTTCCCTTAAATGTATGGTACATACTCAAAAAGTGAGTGTGGGTCTCGATTCACCAGACTCTTGCACCTCGCTAGGAGGTCAGTAGTTTGAATCTCCACACTTGTGTGTAAATCTCATTCCCTATGTATTAATTGGGCTTTCTCTTTTACTTTAGGAGTTTCTTTGTAAAAGTTTGTATTATATTTGATCTTCACTACTATAATTATAATTTAAACGGGACTTTTCTATTTTGAGAGTTTCTTTGTAAAAATGTGGAGTTTTTTCTCCTATTTTGGGATTTTCTTTATAAAAGTTTTGTCATATTATAATTCATTAAATTTTATTGTAAATTTATAATATCTCATATCAATCAAATCTTAATAATAAAAAAGAAATAAATAAATTGAGTTTCGGATGTAGCATGTAATTGTCCAATTTTGAATAATCAAAGTCAAGTCTATTGGACTCATTAAAAAAAGAAGAAGCAAAAGTGAAGTCATTAAAAAATGAGGAAGCAAAAGTGAAGTGAAGTCAAGTCAAGTCTATTATGGGGCAGCATAAACATTTGGTTATAATTTTCTTGCCCTCTTTACACGACTACATGCCATGAACGTAGGTGAAGTAGTTATAGTCAAGCAAGACTTTTATAATTGATTCTATTATCTCATGCATAATTAAAATTATTTTATTTTCTTTGTATAAAATATATATATAAATATATATTATAGGTCTAGTTTCTCGTTAACTTAGATCTTAAAGTAAAGGGTATTGTCCGAGCCTATAAAACTCACTATAGGTATTGTTTTTGAGGAAAAGTCTACAATGTGCACCTTATAAAAGGGCATATGATATGCACTTATTGTGTGGTCCATATCGTGCCACATCATAAAAAGTGACCTGCTAAACTGGTCATGTAACAGGTTACAGAAAGAATCATAACTTTTTTTCAAATATCATAACAATACTACAATGAATCATAACAATGTCATAATATTGACCTAAGTGTCATAACAAAGACACTATAAATCATAACAATATAATAACAACTCATAACAAATATAGTTATTTGTAATTAATTATCATAACATTTGAATCGTAACATTTTTTATTATGATTCACCATGGCAAATCATAACTTTTGGTGGTACAAATCATAACTTTTAGTGATGAATCATAACCATAACACATTGAGTATAACTTTTTTTCCCACAATCATAACGACATTAACAAACTATCATAACTTTTATCAATGAATCATAACATAGCATGTTGATTATAATTTTGTCCCGAAAATCATAACAACATTAACAAAACATCGTAACTTTTAAAATTTCAAACACAATTGATTGTGTAATCAATTAGTATAGCATATTGGAGTGAATGCAAAATCATAATTGATTGCGAAATCGATTGGATTGAAAGACCACAATTGATTATACAATTGATTAGTGGCCAGAGTTTTGAACTTTCACAATTGATTGTACAATCCATTAGAATATAAGGGAGATTCAAATATGACAATTGATTGTACAATTGATTGTAGGGATCCTTGATATAATAAACCTAATTGATTCAATAATCAATTAGTTTTAATAAGCCACACTAAACCAATTAATTCCCAACTTATTCATAGTTCCCAATGAATTAGTAAAAGCCTAATCATTAATATCAATTTAGTCAATATTCGAATAGTAATTGATCGGTTGATCGGTTGCCATTTATATGTAATTTTGTTGTTGTGTTTTCATTACCTCAAACATTATTACTAACAAAAATGCATGACACTCCAACTACGTTTGTCGTTTTACAATTCTCTCTCTCTCTCTCTCTCTCTCTCTCTCTCTCTTTCTCATTATCGGCAATGTTAATGTTACCTGAAATGTTGTTGCTATGACTATCTCATCGACTCTCACTCTTTCTTTCCTTGTCATTATTAGTGAATTAGACAACAATGTTATTGTTACCAACTTCAATTAATCATGCCCTTTGATCCACTGAAACACAACCATCATCATTGACTTAGGTCATTATAATAGCATTGTTGCCACTAGTAGTGTCATGTTGTCATTATGTCCAAATGATGACGTCGGGTATAAATGACTTTGACACACAGTACAAGAATTTTCACTTTGCCAAAAGTTAATTTTTGTAAACAAAAAATAAATAACTTTAACTGTCAAAGTACATACAAACCAACTATTGTCCAAACTAAAATAATAATTCCATACAAAATATAGAATCATAAAAAAAGCAAAACCCTCCATATACAAAAATTACATTTACTACCATGTGAAATGACCATTTGGCATGGTACAAATTACCATCGTAATCTGTACCATGACAAAAGGTGATGTATGTACCAAGACAAAAGTACATCTATGTACCACGATAAAAAATCATATATATGTACGGCGACAAAAGGTGATCTATGTACCATGCCAGTAATTATCTGTTGGCTGCCAAAAGTTTTCTGTATCAGTAACAGTGAATTGCACAAAAACCCGGGATGACAAAAGTATTACATTAGTTCTATAGAAAAGTGAAATTTCTTCTCCATACACCAAAATATTACTCTGAAAGTCCACGCAACAAAGTCATCTACAAAAAACAAAAAAAACAAAAAAACATTAGAATTGGACCCTAAAATGCCCAACTTCATGAATGAATTTGGGAACAAGTGACAAATAACATCAAAGAAGCAACTTTCCATGATGAATCAATTATCAGTCTTTCTAAAGTCTTTTGTTATAAGGAACATTGTTAAATGCAGAACAATCATTACTAAATCTGTCATTACTAACATAAAGCAAATGTAACAATCTTCTATTTGTATGCAGCATGTATCCAAATTTTGTGGCTAAACCAATATCAAAGCCCAATGTGAATAGAAACTATTCTTTTTACCAACTTCCTCATAAATTATTTGCAAAAGGCACTTGAATCAATAGATTGGATATAAAACTATCCCTACTTATTAATGTCTGTCAGTGCCATTTCATTCAGGATATTAGAACATGTGAGAAAAATAATAACCAAAATAAAGTTCAATCACAAAAGCAACCTTTCATGATGAATCAATTATCAGTTTTGGGCATATTGGGCTCTAACTCCCAACCAACGGGTCCGAATTACATTCCGTCAGTTGTCACAAGTCCTATTTGTCATAGGAAAGCTGCCCGTGAGAGTCACACGGCGGTTCGGGGGCTGTTTTGAATTTTCGCTCCCGAACCGCCCTTTTCGAGTAAGTTTTGGGCGTATTCGGCTCTAACTCTCAACCTATGAGTCCGGATTACATTTCGTCAGTTGTCATAAGTCCTATTTGTTATGGGGAAGCTGTCCATGAGAGTCACATGGTGGTTCGGGGGCTGTTTTGAATTTTCACCTCCGAAACGCCCTTTTTCGAGTAAGTTTTGGGCGTATTTGGCTCTAACTCCCAACCTACGGGTCCAAATTACATTCTGTCAGTTGTCACAAGTCCTATTTGTCATGGGAAAGCTGCCCGTGAGAGCCACATGGCAGTTCGGGGGCTGTTTTGAATTTTCGCCCCCGAAACGCCCTTTTTAGACTAAGTTTTGGGTGTTCAGCTGTAAATCCAATCTACGGGCCCGAATTACATTCCTTCAGTTGTCACAAGTCCTATTTGTCATGGGGAAGCTGGCCGTGAGAGTCACACGGTTGTTCGGGGGCTGTTTTGAATTTTAGCGACTACATTTTTTGGTTGGAAAATTAGTAGCCGAAGAGTAGTCAACAAAGCTAATTGGCGACTAAACTTAATTTAGTCGCGAAATGTATTCATTTGCCGACTAAATATTTAGTCGCTAATAGGTTGAAAAATTAATTAAATAATACATTTTTGCCGACCAATTTTTTTGTCGCCAAAAGCCAATAATTTAGTCGCGAAAAAAATTTTAGCTACTAAATTTTTTAGTCGCCTAAAGAAAATATTAGTGTTTTGACTACTAAAATTTTGGTCGCCTAAAGTCCATCTTTTTTGACTACTAAAATTTTAGTCGGCAAATAGTATTTCTTTTGGCTACTAAAAATTTAGCACCTAAACTTCTACATTTTTGGCTACTAAAAATTTAGTCGCCTAAACTCTCACATTTTTGGCTACTAAATTTTTAGTCGGCAAAAATATTTTTTTTATTCTTTAGCTTTTGTTTTTGGCTACGAAAGATTTTAGTGGCCAAATGTTTGATTTTTTTTTTTGCTACAAAACTTTTAGTAGCCAAAGGTTTAATTTTCTTTTGGTTACAAAACATTTAGTAGCCAAATGGTTGTTTTTCTTTTGGCTACAAAAAATGTAGTAGCCAAATGTTTGATTTTCTTTTGGCTACAAAACTTTTAGTAGCCAAAGGTTTTTTTTTTCCCCCCTTTTTTTGCTACAAAACGTTTAGTCGGCAAAAACATGATATTATGTTTTATTGCAAATATTATAATGTGTCCATAACCTGTTTGTATTCCATGCAACCTGTAATACATATATAAATAAAATGATACATAAACTATCAATCATTCCACAATCTGCATCCGTATACAAAAAATAAATTACTTTAACTGTCCAAGTAAACACAAACCAACTATTGCCCAAACTAAAATAATAATTCCATACAAAATATAGAATCATACAAAAAGTAAAGCCCTCCATATACAAAAATTACATTTACTGTACCATGTGAAATGGCCATTTCGCATGGTACAAATTCCCATCGTAATCTGTACCACGACAAAAGGTGATGTATGTACCAAGCCAAAAGTACATCTATGTACCACGACAAAAAATCATATATCTGTACGACGACAAAAGGTGATCTATCTACCATGCCAGTAATTATCTGTTCGTTGCCAAAAGTTTTCTGTATCAGTAATAGTTAACTGCACAAAAGTTGGAGACGACAAAAGTATTATATTACTTCTATACAAAAGTACAATTTCTTCTCCATACACCAAAATATCTCTAGAAGTCCACGCATCAAAGTCATCTACAAAAAACAAAAAAAAAAACATTAGAATTGGATCCAAAAATACCCAACTTCATGAATGAATTTGGCAACAAGTGACAAATAAAAATAAGTGAGAAGCAACCTTCCATGATAAATCAATTATCAATCAGTCTACATTAGTTAACATTAGAATTGCCCCCGAAACGCCCTTTTTTCGACTAAGTTTAGGGTGTATTCGGCTCTAACTCCCGTACCTACGGTTCCGAATTACATTCCGTCAGTTGTCATAGGTCCTATTTGTCATGGGAAAACTGTCCGTGTGAGTCACAAGGTGGTTCAGGGGCTATTTTGCATTTTTGCCCCCTTAACGCCCTTTTCGGTTAAGCTTAAGCCGTTTTCGGCTCTAACTCCCAACCTACACATGCTAACGACATTCCGTCTGTTGTCATAGGTCCTATTTGTCGTGAGGAAGCTGGTTGTGACATCCATACGGTGGTCTGAGGGCTGTTTTGCATTTTCGCCCCCTTAACGCCCTTTTTCGGTTAAGTTTAAGCCGTTTTCGGCTCTAACTCCCAAAACATCCTTGTTGGCGCACTGCAGAGAAAGAACATTTAGAGATGGATTAGGAAGCGCAACTGTATGATGACCATTGCAAATTCTTATGTTGCAGAAGCCTACACCTAGGTGTTCAACTTAATTCACGACACTCCTGACATTAGGCAATTCAATGTATGGTTAAGACAAAACATGGCACAGGCTAAGAATGAACCTTATAGCATCATCTTATGCACTCCGTACAAATTGTTGAATAATATTATTTCGTTACAAACATAGTTCATTTATGTGGTGAATGCACGATGCATGTGCTTGCACTCCAAGAATAAAATAAAGAACTTGTGTGTGCAAAAAGAATGACATTTTGACCTACAAGCACATTGTTAGTCTTCACCTGGACGAAATTTCATAGAATAATCTATTCAAATAGCCAAACCACCAATTCTTTCTAGGGTTAAAAAAGACAGTTAATTTAGAAGATGACTTGTAACAAATCTCATGTCAATTATGAACCTACAGCACCAGCCCCCTTTCACTAGACAAAGTTACACGTGCAAATATTTCGCATAAAAAAGGAACATTGCCTCATGCCTATAGAACTGCAAAACCCCACGTGTGATCAAACTTGAAAGTGTTGCATCCGTCTGGTCTCAAATTATCAAACTATAATATAAAGTCCTCTCCTTTGAGAAAAATATCAATTTCATACAGAAAGAATGCCAAAACAAGATCCATACACTTGTAAGAACTAGTAAGGTTGAGGAAAAGACAAAAACATCACCGATGTGAAGTGAAGCAAACAAACGAAGAAAAAACAGTTTCAGAAATTTTGAAGCCTTACCAGGAGACCAAACAACACGAATCAGACTTCATCGGCAACTTCAATTAAATTCCAAGTGTTAAAGACCTGCAGGAAAAAGCTGGTTACAAGGATCATTGCCATTCGAGTACGAACAAGTCACCCAATTGCATCCACTAAGAAAATGGTAAATCAGTGATGATCATCCTTGTGCCAACTGTCTTTACATGTGGGTCAACAAGTTGGGACAGAAACATACAATTGTGTAAAATGCATCTTAATTGTAAGATTCCCCAAACCTTTTGCAGGAAAATGCATAATGATATAAAACTCACCTGCAACATACAAGAAATAACAGGTAAACATGTGATACTTGATAAAGCCGCTCACAAGATGATAGAAGAATTTCTCAGAAGTAATAGTGTTGGCAAGTCGTTGGTTGAGAATGCGGCCATATACAAACAGCATGGCAGTGAAGAAAAAATGCCTGGTGAAATTAAAAGCAAACATAAATAATTTGTCATATATCGCAATCAAACTCACTTGGAGATCATTGACAGAAATTTTGGATGTTAGTGAAACCCAAAAACAGGGCAGAGAAGGACAAGCTGGCCGTTGAAAGATACAACATGTTTGTTACAAAATTATACAGTTGTGTCAAAATTTGGTTCACTTAGAATTTAAATAAATTGAAAAAGCTCATTAGTTGTCATTCATTTAACTAATGAGCTTTCTCCAAGAATAGCTCTCCTAGATAAACACCACACTTCAGTTGACAGTTGAACATTGACAAGAATCTGGTTTAACATACCAATTCAACAACCTAAATCCTGGGAGTTCCCTTTCTTCGTGTCCTTTCCTGAGTATATTGAACAACTCTTTTACCATAAAAATTTGGATAACCACAACCATGGCCCAAATATAGAGACGGCCCATGTAGATTATGAATATAAAGCCCCCAATCATCCAAATAGATGAATATGTGCGAGTCAACATTGTTCTGTATTTGTTTTGATCATTAAGAAGTAAATGGCTTCCATTTTCTTTGCCAACCTCAGGAGTAGCCTGACAGCCAAAAGGAAAAAAAAAAAGGAAGAAAACATTAAACCTGACATTCAGAAGAAGCCATACACTCCTTTCAAGATTTTATCCATTTTCTTATTGTAGTAGGTAACTATTAAAAAGTTCCTAAAAAACAACCACTTCCAACTATGTCTTATTCCGAAAAACAATAGTGATGGTTTCAAGAGGCCTTGAGCCCCAACAATAAGATAGATGCTAGTTTTTCCTCAATGAGTACTAATGATCAAGTTTCATAAGTTTAACCAATAATAATATTTAAGAGTTGAAAAATATGGAAAACAATTGAGACCCCTAAAAAGCATCCCCTAATTTACCCACAATGACATGGCAGGTTACACATCAACTTTTCATTTGTCACAAACTAAACCATATAAAGCCCAATTCCCTTGCCATGTCTTTGAGGTAAATTGTGGGTCTCTAGCATTCCTCAAAAAACATTTGCAACCAACAGGGACAACTACAGTTCTCTACAAGAGATTGTTTTTTTAATTTTTTTTATCAGCACTCTATAAGAGATTGCTACAATAAATAAATGGTAAAACTAAGCTACCAACCTCATTTGAGTGCCTACGGTGCCGAAGCCGTCCAGTGGGCACTGCTGTGGCACTGCCATGATCATTTTGCATGGCTCTTTGATTTATTTTTTACTCAACTAACAAGAAATAAGAGCACAAATATGTTTATACACAGATCCCCTGAAACATTTAGACAAAGAATGGTAAACATGAGGTAGGCATATGATATTCTTAATACCATTGTAAATTCAAAGAAAAAAGTTGAGGGCAAAATGATTTACAAAGTCAAACCAATATTTTACAAGAGCCGCCTAATGACATCGCTCAAACTTGATTTATGGGGATTAATGCCATGTAAAGGTGTCAATACTGCAAGGTTGCTACCCAGATTCTTTGAGTGTGGGTTGAGTGATGGAGCCTCTAAATTATTTGCTATTTTAGGTTGCTTTAATCTCATTATCCTGCTATCATTTCAGAGAGTTATATCCTACTGTGGGTTGAGGGATCAAGGTATCAAAATGATTGAGGTTTGCTGCAAGTCTTATTATACCAGGGCTCTACCTCAGGCCTCAACACTATTTTCAGTGTTGAGTGGTGCATATATTGTGGGTTGAGTGATTCAGCCCCTATATTGTGAGACTTATTTGAAATAGTGTTCTGTGTATTATTTATTTATATAGTTCACATCTATGTTCTTGGTGTTTCCACTCTGTGTTAATCAAAGTGGAGACCAGCTATGTGCTACCCAGATTCTTTGAGTGTGGGTTGAGTGACGGAGCCTCTAAATTATTTGCTATTTTAGGTTGCTTTAATCTCATTATCCTGCTATCATTTCAGAGAGTTATATCCTACTGTGGGTTGAGGGATCAAGCTATCAAAATGATTGAGGTTTGCTGCAAGTCTTATTATACCAGGGCTCTACCTCAGGCCTCTACATTGTTTTCAGTGTTGAGTGGTGCATATATTGTGGGTCGAGTGATGCAGCCCTTATATTGTGAGACTTGTTTGAAACAGTGTTCTGTATATTATTTATTTATATACTTCACATCTATGTTCTTGGTGTTTTTAGGCTGTGTTAATCAAAGTGGAGACCAGCTATGTGGTACCCAGATTGCTGTGTTACTATCTAAAGGAACTAGGAGGACCAGGCAGCCATGGTGCGCCAGTCCAAGTGGAGATCTTCACAATGGAAAATCCTATGTCTTTACTTTTACTTTTGTTCTACACTCCTATCTGTTTGGGCTATGTACACATTATATATGGGTGTAATTAGTTGTTTCCATGCCTATCCCTACGGGCTGTGTAGGGGATCATTACCTTTTTTAGTGGTGTCACATATGCCATGATGCCAATTACCTATTGCTGTTACCCATATTGGTTTGCTGTTTGGCTGTCTTCTTCTATCTACCAAAGACAATGCTCCAAGCATGATGACCATGAGGTTTAGCCATCTAGTGGAGTGCTGGAAAATCTTCAGTGTTCCTCTTGAAGTGGTGAATATATTATCTTTTTAGGAGAATTGTAGAATAAGGGTGATGAAAAACAGGGTTCTTTAGAGGTCACACAATACTTTTGAAAAACCAAATTGTTTCTCAAACTGTCGTTTAACATACATTATCTAGTGAATATAGTGATAGTAAGCGCCAAAGTTCATAGACTAAGTTATGCAATTAAAATAGAAGACCAAATTGTGTTTAGGAAAGGCTGATGCTCAATTTCTAAAAAAAAAAGGGGGGGTTATGAGGGGCTGATTTGATTAGATTCTGATTTTATTTTATTGTAGAACCAGTTGAGTTTGTGAATTTTTTAATGAGTTTGTTTTAGCAAATATGTTTTTTTTTTAACAAAGTAGTTTTATCCTGGTGTTATTTGGGGACCAAATATGCTGAAATATAAATTTGCTACAAATAATATATACAGGAAAAAAGTTAGCTGTAAATTTGCACTCCTGGTGCCATTTGTTAATAAAATTTTATGGGAATATTAGTTATTGGGAGGCTAGTCACAGTGCTTTGGCTGGTGCTATTTGGGCTGATCCTATGTCTATATACTTTCTGTTTTGTGCAAACAAGTGGAGAGGCCTTCGGATTATTATTTTTTTGTGTAAGATTCTGAAGGTATGGGCTTTGAACTTGTTCATTACCCATATTTAGTTAAAATGGGGACTCTGAACATGTGTATGGTTCCATTATCCTTTTCTTCTTATTTTACTTTCATAAAAGCAATGACAATAAAAAGAGACAACAATTTTCTCTAATCACATTATTAAGCGAACAAAACATTACAAACTGTGCATTAATTTCATTGACAACAATTTTCTCAAAAGGAAAATATATATATATATATATATATAGAACAAACAGAACCAAAGTAAACAAAAATGTAGGCACTATTACTCCATTGTGGCATTTTATCAAATATCTAGCATACATAATAATTCCTCAAGCATGAGATTTTACTGTGTAGTATCAACAACAATCCATTCACTTCACTAATTACATTGGTTAAAATATGAATATCATAGATAATCAAATATGTGTGTGTGTGAATATCATAATCAGAATGCAAAACATGTTAATCAATCTATTTTCTAAATTATTTTCCCAAATCAAAATCATTCAAGGTGTTCATGAAATCCTTCAAAGTACAGAAGTTTTGGAGATTTTAACAATGAATTCCATGGACCCAAACTTGTACGAAGACAGTGAGGGAGAAAGAAAAACTGAGACAGTAGAAGAAAGAGAGAGGGGTAGAGAGAAATCGAGAGACAGAAGAAAGAGGGGGATAGAGAAAGAGAAATAGAGAGAGTAGACTAACCTTGAAATCAAAAGAAGGCTCTGATACGTCTTCAACATGCCGCGGTGGAGGATGAATGAAGGCTTTGATACTTAGCAAAAGAAGTGTTGATAGATTAGGGCATAAATTGTAATCAAGGAGAAGGAGTTGAACGGTTTTTTTTTTTTTTTTGACTGAAATTCTAATATGTTTAAAAAAAATTCTGATTTCGCGCCAAATCAAAATTTTATTTGGCGGCCCTTCATTTTGTTTGGCTTTTTGTAACGTTTGAGATCAAACCGTCACTATAAAAAAATATATGGCAGCGTTTTAGGAAAAAAATGTTACTAAAAATTTTATTTTTAGTTATGGTCAATAGCCGCTACAATAGCCCATCTATAGCAGCATTTTTCAAGCCAATACAATAAAAAACGCTGCTAAAACTTGATTTTCCTGTAGTGTTTTTCCTGGATGGTTAGGTGGCCTCTCTTGTATACATCATGTGTACTTAGGGTATGCATCTTTTTTTTGGTCCTTTCTATTGAAAGACATTTTTATCATAAAGAGGCTATAAGCTATTGATAAAATAGAGGTACAGTAGTGGACATGGCAGTTCATGTGATCCAAGATATGGTGGTTTAAGTTTTCTTAAGCTTCATTTCAATGGTTTTAACAATTGAAATAGGCAGGTTTAATGGTTTCATAAGATTTGCTTGTAATTCACATATCAAAGGAGAAGCATATTTATTATTTTCAAAAAAAAAAAAAAAAAGGAGAAACATATTTATTGAGTTGTATTATTATTCAATCCTTTACTGACACTAAGTAGTTTTAATTTCCATAAAAAAAGATTAAAAAAAAAGTAATAAACCCTTGAGCTGTATTAGTCAATCATTTACTGAAACTTAGTTCAGTTTTAATGTACAAAAAGAAAGAAAAAAGTAAAAATTACAGAGTGTACCTTCACTCTTCTTTCATATATAATTATTGAATCACTTTAAGAGCTTTGTATTATTCCCCAGAATCTACATATTGGCATATCCTAATGGGAGGTATTCATTTTTCAGGATGTTTATGGTTATCCTATTGAGATTCAAGCACTTTTCTTTATGGCATTGAGATGTTCTTTGTCAATGCTGAAACATGATGCAGAGGGGAAAGAGTTTGTGGAGAGAATAGTAAAGCGCTTGCACGCTTTGAGTTATCACATGCGAAGTTATTTCTGGCTTGATTTCCAATAATTAAATGACATATACCGCTATAAAACAGAGGAGTATTCTCATACAACAGCAAATAAGGGGATTTCACAATGGTGAAAGGGGCAGTTTCGAAGAAGGGGATTTCATAATGGTGAAAGGGGCAGTTTCGAAGAAGGGGATTTCAGTCTAGGGTTTCATAGAATGGAGATGGAGAAAGGGAGAGAAACAAGTTGCAGAGAGAGAGAGAGAGAGAGAGAGAGACATACCTTGAGGCGAAGTCGAGGGCACGTTATGTTCGCGGGATAGTCTTCGAGGGCGAAGAAGAGCTTCGAAGTTGTGTCTAAAGAAAGCTCCGGAGTCGTGTCTGAAGAAGGCGAAGAGGAGCTTCGGAGTCGTCTCTGAAGAGAGCTCTAGAGTCATGTCCGAAGAGGGCGAATAGGAGCTTAGGATTGGTCTGAAGAATGGTTTTGGGAAAACAAAGTGAAGAGGGTTTCTGGAACATACAACAATGGGTGGACAAAAATTGTAACCGGTTAACAGCTCCCTTGTTTTGATGATATGAATTGTTTATTTTGTAAGAATTTTTATGTATATCATCTACAAACAAAAATAATAAATTGATATAATAATCATAATTTATTCAATTTATCGTGTTTGTCGCCAAAGTTTATTTTTAAAAATATAGTTATCATCTATTTTTTTTTTTTTTTAACAAGTGAGATAAACTAAACATGTTACGATTATCAAACTAATCTAACTTATTTGTACGGATGATATACACAAAAGGCTCCATAAAATAAATGAGTTAGATCAATGAAAAACGGGGTGCATGGTGAACTCCACATGCCTAAACAGTACATTCCTCTAGATTAGAGAAAAGCCAACCCTATTATTCACATTAAAATAATCAATTTAATAATTGTAACATATTCAATTTCACAAATTTATCTCAAAACAATATTAACAATGTCTATTTTTTAAAAAGATCGTTCATTTTTTTTGGTAATAAATGTTATAAACTGAATATGTTACAATTATTAGATCGATTAAATTTTTTGTGTGAATAATATACATGAAAGACTCTCCAAAATGAATGACGCGAATGATCAAAATGAAATCCCTAATGAAAGACAATCCAGATCTTATGTGTAAATTTGTTGTCGTATAAGTTTAAGAAGGGGGATTGTAGGCTAATCAAAATAAAGGAAATTTTACAATACACACCCGATTTTGGGGTGTGTACCATATGTATCAATTATGACATTTATAGTATTTTGTTATGATTTATTATGGTGTTAGTAATAATTTGATTATTATTTTGTTATAATTCATTGTAATGTTAGTTATGACTTATAGTGATGTTAATTCAAACCTTTCGTTATTATTAGTTTGGTTATAATTATAATCCAAAAAGTCGTTAGATATACTTTGTGTAGTGTTTGTTTATGAGTCTTCTTTCTTTTTTTTTTTTTCTTTTCTTTTTTTCAGTTATTGCAAAAAAAAAAAAAAAAGTTATGATATCTGTGATAATCAAAAGTCAAGTCATGATATTATACAATGGGGGGTGTTTGGTGCAAATTAAGTAGGTGTTTGGAATTGCTTTTTTGATATTTTTTTTGTTGACTTATTCTCTTATGATAAATTACAAATACATTCCTTGAGAACTTTTTAAAATATATATTACCCTTTGTAATTTTGAAAATTACAAATACTTCTCGTCGGAATTTGTCATTTAACAAAATTAATATAAAAAGAGAAATTTTTAACTACACTCCTATATAACAATAAAATTATTAGAAATATTAATTAAAATATATTTCTAATATCATTAAAAATTATTTATGACTTAATGATTTATTAACAAAATGAGTCATTTATTATGCAATTAAAAATTTAAAGACAAAATATAATTTTCAAAAGAGTTGTGCTACATCCCCTAATATATCACCTCTATTTTGACCTTTAATGAGGTTAGAGAAATGGAGAATAGAAAAAGATAGAGAGAGGAAGGATAAGGAGTGAGGAGTGAGGAGTGAGGTCTATTTCACATCATTAGGAGTAGATTAGAGGTGCTTAACTAGAGCTCACAAGCATTTTTCTTTTCAAAATTACAATTAATATTTTAAATGTAACGCCCCCAAAATAATTACACAATCCAACTCCAATTAACTAGTACAAAGTGTTATAACTGAAATAAGAGACTTTCATTAATCAGAGTTAATATACAAAAGGTGACACATGTGATATACATTCAAAATAGTTCATCCTAAATGTACAGCATGTGTTACAAATAGAAATTGTGGGGATGAGGTTTGGAAATACTCTTTTGATACACTGGGACGCTCGAGATCCTTAGCTAGTGACCTGAAAAAGAATGAGCACTCCGGTCGAGGGTGCTGGAATTAGCACTCCGATGGATAAGTCAGTGTATACTCTCTTGGTTACTTGTACCTTAAGTTAAGTGTACTAGTTCTCACATACCTCTCTTTGGTTGTTGTTCTTCTATTTATATACGCTCCTAGTCCTTAGGATAGGGCCCACTATTAATCCGTCGTGTGATTGCTCACTCGGCCCTTCTTTCGTCATATTCTAGCTTCCAATCGGCCCCTCGTTCAATTGGCTTTATGGCCGTCTAAGATATTCGGCATCCAGAATGTACAAGACGAGGGCAAGTATAATATGTACCGATTGTCTAAATGTGTACTCGGCCTATCTGCGTCCCCTTTTATCCGGCTTCTACAATTGCCCTCCAAACACCCCACTAGCACTAGTTAGTCGGTGTGTTTGGTTTCGGACTTGAAAGGTCAAAAATTCGGCGGTTCACCTCATTCCAACGTGTGTCAAAGCGCACACGTTTTCTGGTCATCATTACAAATTCCCGCCCCTTCGTACACGTCCTCCATTTAATGTGATTTAAAACTTTGTCTCTTCGAATGTATACTCTGAATACTCAAAGTTTCTGGCTCGCCTTCTAGTTCAACTCCTCCACTTCGCGAGCTCTGTAATTTCCTCCTGTCTCTCATTATACCTTCTGCTTCCTGTAATTTTTCTTCTCCTTCACTCCCAATACCATTTCCTTGTTTACTTTCAATTTTGCATAATCCTTAGGCTGGCTGTAATGGAAAAAAAAAATTGAAAGAGCTCCTTTCTGCGGATCGAATTTCTGGCTTCCGACGCCATTATTCCATCCCCGACGACGTCCATCTGTCACTCGTGGCAGACAACATCATTGATATAGAGAGGGCCGATGAGACTACAATCATCTTTCCTCTTCTATCGATTGCTGAGGGCGGAGTCCGTTTTCCCCTTCACCCATTTTTAAGAGCCGTTCTTCGACACTAGGGTCTAATCCCTTCCCAGCCTAACGCGAACTTTTTCCGCATCATAATGGGGATTACAGAGTTGAACCATTGTCTTAGGATTAACTTAGGTATACCTGCAATTCGGCACTGTTATGCTTGGATGCTAATCCCTTAGCCAAGTCTACTGGCCGGTTGGGACGCTATTTTCTCAGGACCAAATATATTGATCATCACCTTATGATTATTCTTGCCAGCTCTGGCAAGCGTGTTGACTATGTGATGGTCATTATCCGAGGCAATTAGGAATTCAACGAGGGTGAAGATCGCCTAGATCCTGTAGCAAGGCGAAAAGGCGAACCAGGTGGCCATATAGCTCACTCTAGTTTCTCTGATTACCTTGTTTGTATTCGGCTTTCCTTCCATGTGTTTACTGTTTTGTTTATGCAGGTAGCAATTTGAAGAAAGTATTGGTTTCAGCCGACGACGTTGTACTTGCAGACATTAAAGTCGCTCTGCAATTTGTTGGCCATCCAAACTTGCAGAAACAAGGGAGGGTGGCCACATTTTTTGCGATACGCGCCGTCTTACTCTTCATTTTCGGTGGCAGAACACATTCTTATTACGAGTGGTGAAGACCATCTTACCACCCTCATCTTCCCCAGCTTCAAAAACATAAAGGAGGTTGGTTTAGAAGCCTCTGATTTGGAACAAGAGGAAGAACAAGTAGCCGATCCGGTCACCGAGGACCTGAACCAGTCGGAAACTGGGATAGACGAAGCACTTAATTCGGCTTTTGAGGAAGCTAGATTCAATTCGTCTAACCCACCGCCCGCCTCAGGCCAAGGGGACTTTTTCGAAGACATTTTTACAAACTTAGGGGATTTGCCCGACTCTTACCCTGACAACATGGCCGGCGAGTCGCTCTCCCAATTAGCCCAACGAAGAAATGCCGAGAGGATGGTTGCCTGAAGAAAAGCTAAAGCCGAGCGAAACCAACCTCTGCCGCCTCCACTTGACGCCAGGGAAGAAACTCCACTCGTTCCTCTTGAAGAGGTGGTTCAGAATGAAATAACCGAAACGAAAACTGTTGCCGATCAACAGGAGGGTCAAGTGAAGGAGTACAGGGGTGAAAAGCGCCCAGCCGATCACGAAACCATTTATTCGGAAGACCTAGCAGACAAACGGCTACGCTTGGAAAAATCGGACTTGGTTGTGCCGTTCATAGTGCAACCAAAGATAAAAAAACATGCTGGTTGGCTCCGATTCATCGGCTATAAGAGACCCGGCTGTGGCCTTAAGCCTGGCTTCCTCTATTTCTCTACCGGCTGACAAAGCAACTTTTAGGACGAAGGCCGATCTGCTGGCTATCGCGTTAGCCGCTCAATCGGTGATATTGGTATGTAGTCTTTCATAGCGTTGCAAGGCTAAACAGGAGTTTCTATATTAGCTTACTGGTCCTTTCTTTTGTAGGCGGCGGGGAGAATAGCCGAGATTGGACGTCGCCAACACGACGCAATCGAATAGATCAGCTTTCTTACAGCCGAATTGAAAAAGGAGAAGGGGGGAACAACTAAGGTCTCTCTTCGAGCTGAGTCTGAGGTCGCAAAAGCGGTGGAATAGAGAGCTAGGGCTGATGCAGAAGCAAATGAGGCCAGGACTGCTGTCGCACTGCAAGTGGCCGCTAAGGAAAAGA
The DNA here is from genome assembly GCA_030407325.1 of Camellia japonica. Classification (NCBI taxonomy): domain Eukaryota; kingdom Viridiplantae; phylum Streptophyta; class Magnoliopsida; order Ericales; family Theaceae; genus Camellia; species Camellia japonica. The sequence goes on along the minus strand of JAPPVO010000036.1, from coordinate 128,663,955 downwards.
CGAAAGCGAATGAAGAAGCGCTCAGACTGGCTGACGAGATGACTGCCAAGCTGGAGGCCGACCTAGAAAAGTCGAGGCGGGCGAAGGCAAACGCCAAGTCTGTGCTTTCCGAGTCGTTCCAGGCTGGCAAGAATGCGGCCTTGGCAGACTATGTCGAAAAAGTCCCGAAATTTGAAAATAGGGGGTTCAAATACGGCTAGCTCAAAGCCTTGGCTACCGCTAACGTGATATCAGAACAACCGATTCTGTACGAGCAGGTAGATGTTGAGCCGCTGGAGTCTGACCCCGAAGACAGTTGAATATTTTCCATTTTGCTTTTGGTATTAAGCGTATGTAGATTTTGTTGTATGTATTAGGTTTTTGTTTTTGGTTGTTCATTTTTGTGAGAAGCTGATATAGGATAGTTTTCGTTTGTAAAATGAATTCTATTTGTGCTCAGTTTATGAATGAAAATTATTTTTGCTATTTGCGTGCAGCTTATCAATGGAAATTATTTTTGCCTTTTGTGCTCAATGAATGTGCTTGTTAGCAGCCAAGTAAGATGTAAAATCATGAAATGAATGAAACAAGCTGCCGAATTAAAAATAATTGTAAAGTGCTGCAGCTTAGCCGAATATATTAGTGAATGTGCCCTTGTCGCAGCAGGTTAATGAACCAGTCGGACTAATGAACCCAAACAGTCTGAAAACGGCAGTTCAGGAATTTGCTGGGGCATAATGGTAATTCAGCTGAGCTCTGATAGTTACGCCGAATCGATTGATGAATCTGCCCTTGCCGCAGCAAGTTAATGAACCCAGACAGATAGACAGAACACGACAGTTCAAGAATTTGCTGGGGCACAATGGTAATTCAGCTGAGCGCTGATAGTTACGTCGAATAGATTGATGAATCTGCCCTTGCCCCAGCAAGTTAATGAGCCCAGACAGACTGAACACGGCAGTTCAGGAATTTGTTGGGGCACAATGGTAATTTAGCTAAGCGCTGATAGTTACACCGAATAGATTAATGAATCTGCCCTTGCCCCAGCAAGTTAATGAACCCAGACAGACAGAACACGGTAGTTCAGGAATTTGCTGGGAAATGGTAATTCGGCTAAGCTCTGATAGTTACGCCGAATAGATTAATGAATCTGCCCTTGCCCTAGCGAGTTAATGAACCCAGAAAAACAGAACACGGCAGTTTAGGAATTTGCTGGGGCACAATGGCAATTCGGCTGAGCTCTGATAGTTATGCCGAATAGATTGATGAATCTTCCCTTGCCCCAGCGAGTTAATGAACCCAGACAGACTGAACACGGTAGTTCAGGAATTTGCTGGGGCACAATGGTAACTCAGTTGAGCTCTGATAGTTACGCTGAATAGATTAATGAATCTTCCATTGCCCCAGCCAGTACTTGAACTGGTATGTCAAAAACAGTTAGTTCGTGGCGTGATGCTTTTGAAGTTTAGCATTAATGATATCGCCTCGAGGGTGCTACCCCCGTAAGGAATAAATGGGACAAGTGCTTCATAGGTCCTATTAATGTGCTCAGACTCAACAACTTAGTCCAGTCCGTTGAGGAAGGTTAGACAAGCGCAAATGTCAAATAGGCTATTCTTCAACAGTAGAGGAGAGGAGAGGACATTGGTTGAGCTGGAAGGAGAGATGAATCGAAGTGGCGAACCTATGCGCACGGGAAACAGGACTTCGAGGGAGCAGGAGAGACGCCAGTCCCCTCGTCATCGAAGTAGGTCACCCAGGAGGGAAAAGCAGCAACGGGGCAAATCTCCTTAACCCCGTTCCGGAAGAGAATCCGATGCGACACCGGCCCCGCTTAGTTTTGTGGTCTTTGTGGGGAATAGACCAATAACAAAAGCGGATTCAATCGTTCGTGACCCAAACGTGGCAGTCGAGTTTGTTCGACAGATTTTTCCACCTGAAGTCCAATAGTCGATGGTAGGTTGATAGGATTTCGAAGTGTTTCGGGAAGGCGTTCATGGGGAGGTGAAGAGGCTGTATACCGCCTATGAAATCGGCATGCGTCTTCGTGCCGCACGACGGTATATAGAGTAGAGAGACAAACGCATTCGAAGCTTAGAAGCTCGCGCGGAGAAGGCTGAGTGCGAACTAAGAAAGGTCAAGACTGCCGAGTCATAATCGGCCGGCCATCCTAACCCGGTCGTGGAGGAAAGGGTGACCCAGCGGCTAATAAGTCATGTGATTGTCGATCGAGATATGGCTAGCATGTTTGTAATTGATACTGCTAAGTCCAAGGCCTATGAAAAAGGCTTTCATGATGACCAAAAGGTCGGGATAGACATGACCAGGGAAAAACTGGCCGAGGAGGTCTGCCGATGTGAAAATCGTGGATTTAAGCACGGTTGGATCAAGGCACTTCAAGCCGCGGATGCTCTTCGGGCAGCAGGCATTTATTCGGCGTCGCCGCTATATCAAGGTCATCATTTTCCCTTTTCCGCCTTCGAAGTCGACAAGAGTGATGATAAGGGAGATACCGAATAAAAGTAGACATTGTGATGCTCAAATGCAGATTGAGTGCAAATTATGTATTTATTAGTTAATTTAATAAAACACTCTGTTTTAAATGTTTGCATATTTCAACTTATGTTTATACATTTTGTGCCAGTTAATCAATTTAATGAAACATTTCATTTTAAATGCTTACATGTTTCAACTTATGTTTATACACTTTGTGTCAGTTGACCAATTTAATGAAACATTTCATTTTGAATGCTTGCATGCTTCAATTTTCACCGTGTATCGTGATAGCCACGTAGGGTGCTCCGAATACGGAGTCTTTATATGGCCTAAACGTGACCTGCACGGATGAGGCTTTTTATCTTGGCCAATTGTGTGATCCACGAAGGGCGCTCCAAATTCGGAGTCTTTATTCGGCCCAAATGTGACCTCCACGGATGGGGCTTTTTATCTTGGCCAATCGTGAGATCCACAAAGGGCGCTTCAAATTCGGAGTCTTTATTCGGCCCAAACGTGACCTGCACGGATGGGGCTCCGAATTCGGAGTCTTTATTTGGCCCAAACATGACCTGCACGGATGGGGCTTCGAATTCAGAGGCTTTTTAACTTGGCCAATCGTGTGATCCACGAAGGGCGCTCCGAATCCGGAGTCTTTATTCGGTCCAAACGTGACCTGCACGGATGGGGCTCCGAATTCGAAGGATTTTTTATCTTGGCCAATCGTGTGATCTATGAATGGCGCTCCAAATCTGGAGTCTTTATTCAGCCCAAACGTGACCTGCATTGATGTGGCTCCGAATTCGGAGGCTTTTTACTCTTGGCCAATCGTGAGATCCACGAAGGGCGCTCCGAATCTAGAATCTTTATTTGGCCCAAATGTGACCTGCACAGATGGGGCTCCGAATTCGGAGGCTTTTTTATCTTGACCAATCGTGAGATCCACGAAGGGCGCTTCGAATCCGAAGTCTTTATTCGGCCCAAACGTGACTTGCACGAATGTGGCTCCAAAGTCAGAGGCTTTTTAATCTTGGCCAATCGTGAGATCCACGAAGGGCGCTCCGAATCTAGAGTCTTTATTCGGCCTAAACGTGACCTGCACGGATGGGGCTCCGATTTCAGAAGCTTTTTTATCTTAGCCAATCGTGAGATCCACGAAGGGTGCTCCGAATCCGGAGTCTTTATTTAGCCTAAACGTGACCTGTATGGATAGGGCTCCGAATTCGGAGGCTTTTTAATCTTGGCCAATCGTGAGATCCACGAAGGCCGCTCCGAATCTGGAGTCTTTATTCGGCCCAAATATGGCCTGCACAGATGGGGCTCCGAAGTCGAAGGCTTTTTAATCTTGGCCAATCGTGAGATCCACGAAGGGCGATCCGAATCCGAAGTCTTTATTCGGCCCAAACGTGACCTGCACGGATGGGGCTCCGAAGTCGGAGGCTTTTTTTTATCTTAGCCAATCGTGTGATCCACAATGGGCGCTCCGAATCCGGAGTCTTTATTCGGCCCAAACGTGACCTGCACCGATGGGTCTCCGAATTCAGAGGCTTTTTTTTATCTTGGCCAATCGCGAGATCCACGAAGGGCGCTCCGAATCCGAAGTCTTTATTCGGCAGACTTTTGAACTAAGTTTCATAATGAGAATATAGGAGATTTAGCATTGCAACAGCGAAATCCGTACATGGTGAATCATTCAAAACAAGTATCACGCCCCACAGGTCGGGTTCAGTGATAGAATTTACGCAAATGCATGGAGTTCCAAGGGCGTGGCAGACTCCTCCCAGACATGTCTTTGAGCCAATATGCCCCTATTCCCGCGATCGAGTCGATCTGATAGGGGCCGTCCCAGTTAGGACCTAATTTTCCATCAGCCGGCTTTCTGGCGGCTGGAAGCACTTTTTTCAGGACCAATTCGCCCGGTACATAGCGGCGTAGCTGAACACGTTGATTATACGATTTAGCAAGCTGCTGGTACCGTGCCATGGATGTAAGGGCACGGTCTCTTCGTTCTTCAATAAGAGTCAGATCCAAGGCCAGCATCGTGTCATTTTGGCCCATATCGAAAACTTTTGATTTCAAGGTTGGGAGGCCGATCTCCAAAGGGATGATTGCCTGCGTTCCGAAACACAAAGCGAATGGCGTTTCCCCAGTGGATCGCCTCGGAGTAGTGCAATGAGCCCACAACACACTTAGCAATTCTTCGACCCATTTGCCTTTAGCTTTCTCCAGCCTCTTCTTGGTGCCGTCCAGAATGGCATTGTTGGAGGCCTCAGCTTGGCTATTACTCTGTGGATAAGCTGGGATGGAGAAATACGGCCGAATACCATGCTTGCCGCACAATTCTCGGTAGACACCGCAATCGAACTGGGTGCCGTTGTCTGAAATAAGTGCTCTTGGAATGCCAAATCGCATTATGATATTTCTCCATACAAAACGCTGCACATCAGTATCTCGAATGTGCATTAGTGCCTCCGCTTCTACTCATTTTGTGAAATAATCTGTCGCGACAATCAAAAATCGCTTGTTGCCCATGGCGCAAGGCAATGGTCCGATGATGTCAAGTCCCCATTCGGCGAATGACCAAGGACTAGTTATAGAGCTCAATTCTTCAGTAGGCAGATGGGTTAAAGAAGAAAACTTCTGGCACTGTTCACATTTCTTTACGTAACATTCGGCATCAGCTCTCATTGTCGGCCAATAATATCCTTGTGTCACAGCTCGATGAGCCAAAGAGCGCCTGCCAGAATGGGCACCACAGCTACCTTCGTGTATTTTGTTCAGGAGTTCCTCGACTTTATCCGGATGAACGCATTCTAGGTACGGACTGGAAAGGGATTTTTTATAAAGCTTTCCTTGCAGATCCAAGTAGTATCGCAGGGCTTTGTTTCGCAGCTTGTGCGCTTCTTTCTTATCCGACAGGAGCTCTTCGGAAGGTAGGAATGCAGCAATGGAGTCCATCCAACTCGGTCCTAACTCTATAACATTGACCTGGACTTCTTTTGAAAGGCCAATGCTTGGCTTATGGATGAAACCCACTTCAATTGTCCGTTTAATCTCTGAGTTGATGGCAGAGGCTAGGCAAGCCAGGGCGTTTGCATGTGTATTCTGATCACGGGTTATTTGGTTCAATTCATGATGGTCAAATTTTGCTAGCAAGGAATTTTTCGTTTCATGTAAGCTGCCATACGGTCGTTTTTGGCCGCATACTCCCCCTTTAGTTGATTGATCACCAGTTTTGAATCACAAAATACACGCAAACGCCGAGTACCCAGGAGATGTGCATTTCGTAAGCCGGTTAGTAGGGCTTCGTATTTAGCCTCATTGTTCGATGCTTCGAAGCCGAGTTTGACAGCCTGCTCGATTATTGCTCTGTCGAGAGTCATGATCACTACTTCGGCCCCACTGCCGCGTTGATTGGATGATCCATCATAGTACAATTGCCAAATATCCCCAATATATATTCTGCAGTTTGGCTTAGGTTGAGTTTGATCAGACTTGAAGTTGGCAAGACTTCTAGTGAATTCGGCCACAAAGTCAGCAAGCACTTGCCCCTTGATTGAGGTTCTAGGCAGAAACTGAATATCGTACTGGCCGAGTTCAAGAGCCCTGATGCTTCTGCACTACAGAGTACTGATCGGAGGGGGTAGTCCGTTAGTGCCTCGATGGTATGCCCCTGAAAGTAATGCATCAGTTTTCTTGCTACCATGATGAGGGCTAGGATGAGTTTTTCCAACGGAAGGTAACATGTTTCAGCGTCAACCATTGCCTTGCTCACATAATACACTGGCCGCTGCTCCCTAAGCTCTTCCTTTAATAGTACGGCGCTGACGGCCCGATCGGAAACTGCCAAATACAGAATGAGCGATCGTCTGCCGAAGGTGTTATCAAGAGTGGAACTGATCAAAGGTAAGTCTTCAGACCGTTGAAAGCAGCTTCGCACTCACAGGTCCATTCAAAAGCTTTACCTTGCTGAAGGGTATATTAGAATTGTCGATAGCGATCTGTGGAACGACTAATGAACCTATTGAGCGCGGCGGCCATCCCCATCAACTTTTGAACCTCCTTCACCGATTGAGGGGAGCTGAGTTCTAGGGTTACTGTGATTTGCCTTGGGTTGGCCTCGATTCCTCGGTGGTTGACAATGTAGCCAAGGAATTTGCCTGATCTGATCCCAAACGCACATTTGGAAACGTTCAGCTTCATTTTGTACTTGCATAAAATGCCGAATGTCTCTTCCGAATCGGCTAGATGAGTTTGCTTTTCTTTAGATTTGACCACCACATCGTTAATGTACACTTTCATAGTACGGCCGAGTTGCTCCTTGAACATGGCAGTGACTAGTCGTTGGTAAGTTGCCCCTGCATTCTTCAGCCCAAAAGGCATAACCCTATAGCAATAGGTTTCTCTTGGGGTGAGGAATGCAGTTTTATCTTCGTCCTCCGGATGCATGGCAATCTGATGGTAGCCTTTATAGGCATCCAGGAAGCTCATTCGTTGATGATGGGTCGTGGCATCTACGAGCTGGTCTATTCTGGGGAGGGGAAAGCAGTCCTTTGGACAGGCTTTGTTTAAATTCATGAAATCAATACAGACACGCCAAGTCCCATTTTTCTTCTTTACAACCACAGTATTCGACAGCCATGTAGGATAGGTCACTTCACAGATTGCCCCGGCATCAAGCAACCGGTCAACTTCTTCAACAACGGCAACGGTATGTTCTGCGGCTGATCGCCGACTTTTCTAAATAATTGGCTTGCATTTGGGGTCAACATTTAAACGGTGCTGCGAAATAGATGGATCCACACCCGGCATCTCATACGGTGTCCATGCAAATACATCAAGGCTATCGAGCAAGAAGGAAATTAGTTACTGCCTGTTAGTTTGATTCAGGGAGGCGCCGATCATGAAGAACCTGTCAGAATTCTTGTTAATTTCTACTCGATCCAAGGATTCCGTTGCCTTTTCATTTGGGAGCCGGCCAATATCGTCGAGGCTTTCTCGATCCGGCACCTCGATAGAATTCATTTCCAATTCTCTTGGTGTCTTTGCGGCGAGAAGATAACATGCTTGCGCCGATTTCTAGGAGCCTCGAATTTGCTCGATGCACGTTCAGTTGGAAAGCGAAGTAGTTGATGATATGTGCTAGGCACGGCCTGCATGGTATGCAACCAAGTTCTTCATATGATAAGATTATATGGCGAAGGCAGCTTGACAAACAAAAACTCTATGTCCACTAACCGGGAGCCTGTCCGAACTGGTAGTGTGATTTTGTCCAACGGATATTCTGGATTTGTCTTGAAGCCGAATAGTGCATAAGGAGCCAGAGACAGGTCCGACTCGGTGAACCCGAGTTTGATGAAGGTCCTATAATACATAACCTCCAAAGTACTCCCCTGGTCTATGAAAATGCGTTCAACAGTGAATCGGTTTACGCGTAGTTTGATGACCAGTGGATCAACGTGGGGGAGTGTTACGCCGATCAAATCAGAATCGTCGAAGGTTATACTCGGAGCTTCATGGGGCTGTTTTGCTGGTGTCATTTGCTTTTGGGGCTCAGGATGCAACTGAATTGTATGTACTGCGGATGATGTCGGTAGACTGTATATCATATGGATTACGCCGAGTGGAGGCAAATCCTGCTGTAAATCTACTGCTTTGGTTGAGTTGTCTTTTCGGACGTAGTGCTTAAGCCGACCATCTTGTACCAATTCCTCAAGGTGATCCTTCAGTGCATAACAACTCTCGGTATCATGGTCGTGGTCTTTGCGATACTCGCACCGCCTATCCCATTTCCTCATGTTAGGAGGTCCCACCATTTTGGATGGCCATTTGAAGAACAGAAGGTGTTGGACTCTAGACATAACCATGCTGATCGGCTCTGACAACTCCATATATTTCTTGTCCACGCACCTTGTGCGCCTGCTATCTACTTGAAGTTGTTCACTAGCTCGATGGGAACATTGGTCATTTGTTCGGCGCGAATCTCGTCTCTTGTCTCATTTAGCCCGATTCTGTGGTTCAGGGCTCCATGATGGTACATAATTTATCGGCTGAACAATCTCAGATGGGGCCACCTTGTTAGCCTTGTTCCCGGCTTTAAGCTGCAGAGCGTCATCTTCTACTTTGCAATATTTCTCGACTTTCTTCATCAATGACCAGACTGTTTTGGGGGGCCTTCTAGTCAAGGAACTGTGGAGGGCACTATCAGGATACAACCCCATTTTGAAGGCGGTGATGGCCATGGAGTCGTTGCAGGCATCATCCACAAGATTAAAGCATTCCCAATAGCGCGCCGAATACGCTCGCAATGTTTCCTCTGGTTGGATCTGCATTGCCCAGAAAGAGCTGGCTTGCTTTGGCTGGACCTCATTGGTGATGAATCTTACCCTGAAGGATTTCTGTAATTGATGGAAGTTCTTAATCGATGCCGATTCCAACTTGTAATACCATCTGACGGCCAATGGTCCCAAACTGCTTGGAAATATTCGGCACATGAGAGCCTCGTCGTCTGCATGCAGCGTCATGGTTTGCTTGTAATGGCGGATGTGGTCAGTGGGATCCGATTTTCCATCGTACAGGGTGAACGATGGAGCCTTGAACTTTTTGGGTAGCACTGCCCTTGCGATCCGTCGGACAAAGGGGTCATGTTGGTCCTCTTCGTCTGAATCGTTTCTTCTTCTCTTATTCCGTGCACGCGGACTTCCCTTAGAAGAACTGGAGACCTCGACTCGCCCCTTCTTTTTGGGGTCTGGGGATGAGGAGTCAGAATCACTGTTACTACCTTGTCTCCGAGCTCGAGGTTGTCGAACATCGTTTCTCAGTGGTTGTGCCAGGTCTTAGCGTCTAACCTTTATTCGTTTCACTTCGCTTGTTCCATAATCGCTTGCATTGTTTCATCAGCTGAGTCGAAGTTCAAGGCTCTTCATGCGGTAATGTTTTCTGGTCCCAGCATGGTGCTTGGAGTTGTATCAACTTGTGACGTAAGGTTGCCAGCGACTGTCGGAAGATCTTCCGTTACGCCCGCCATGGATGTGCTGGAGTATTCCCACAGAGGGCACCAATTGTGGGGATGAGGTTTGGAGATACTCTTTTCATCCACTGGGACGCTTGAGATCCTCAGCTAGTGACCTGAAAAAGAATAAGCACTCCGGTCGTGGGTGCTAGAATTAGCACTCCGACGGATAAGTCAATGTATACTCTCTTGGTTACTTATACCTTAAGTTAAGTGTACTAGTTCTCACATACCTCTCTTTGGTTGTTGTTCTTCTATTTATATACGCTCTTAGTCCTCAGGATAGGGCCCACTATTAATCCGTCGTGTGATTGCTCACTTGGCCCTTCTTTCGTCGTATTCCAGCTTCTAATCAGCCTCTCATTCAACCGGCTTTATGGCCGACTGAGATATTCGGCATCCAGAACGTACAAGATGGGGGCGAGTATAATGTGTACCGATTGTCTAAATCTGTACTCGGCCTATCTGCGTCTCCTTTTATCCGGCTCCCACAGAAATAAAGAGTGAAAGCTAAACGGATATCCTTATGCCCTAAAGGCTTGTATCTTTCCAAGACTGTGCTTTTTTACAACAAAATGAGTCATAAGCTCAATACAAATTAAGCCCTAGGCTTGTACAAAAGATGGATACAAAACAAACAAAATTGAGTCTTCAGCTCCACAGTCCTCCCAAGCTAAGTACTTGGCGGAGGCGTATCACCAGCATGGTTTTTCCTAAGTAGTGTGAGCCAAAGCCCAGTAGAAACAATCTAACACAATGTATGGATCTTAACAAAGATATAAGTATGGTATGCATAATCAATGTTGTGATGAATCAACTATAACTCTTTTACAAACTAATATATGCTAAGGTTTATATCTCAATTCATGAGTCATGTCCATTTTTATCTCATCTCAAACAACCAAACTGATCACACAACTCAATGGTTCTCAAATCAATTTAGCCATCATACAAACACTTCCATTTGTCATTTTACGGATATTTCGTCAACCGGCACCCATGTATACATACGGTTTTTGGGACTTTCACCCTAGACGCACATGCCAACTTAATTTAATGGAGTCCATCCCGTTTCTCCTCCCAAACATGGAGTACATCCCCTTTCTCCTTCCAAACATGGAGTGCATCCCCTTTCTCCTTCCAAACATCAGACTCATACAATGTATTGAAAACACAATCATATTCAATGACAAACGATAAGAGATGAGTTTCAATTCTCCTAATCCTCATGCAATTTCTTCAACAATGATAGCTATCCTCCACCGATAGCCTAAAATAGATATTTCTAAACCGATATACAATCTTCAAGGCAGATAAATTATCCATATTCCCATAGATGAGAGGTAATGCATCACCATTTATATAAACATTCATCCAATTTCACATTTTTAATACAAATTTCATTTATTTATACAAAATAACTCTTGAGACATTTTTAGGGCAAAACTGCCCATTTTCCCAAAATTCATTCCACGTGTCAAAACAAACAAATTTAACACAATACAACCTCATATCTACACCCATAACCATTCATAACCCATTTACTCAAAACCTCTCTTTTGATTTTGAACCCCAAACCCTAGGTTTGTCCATTATCATCCCAGGTTCCAAAATTATTTATACAACAACCAATAACTAAGTTAAAAACCATATTTAAGTGTAGAAAATTCCTACCTCAAGTTAGAAGACAAAATGAAGAGATGAAGAGACTTCAAAGGTGCTGACACCAAGCTCTATTCAGATCAAAACATAGTCCTTGAGATGCTCTACCTTTTTAACAAAGGCACACAGGTAGAGAAATCACTAGATCTAGGTGAAAATATAGAGACAATGTAGGTTTTAGAGAGAGAGAGACTCTAGATCTAGGGTTTTTAAAAAGTAGAGACAGAGAGATGTGAAAAAGTGATGTAAAATAACCTTTTTACGGACTGATATACGCACAGTCTGCTTGAGCATGAGAAATAACGCTCGTGCGTCAGACACAATAAGTTGTTCTGCTCAAGCGCAATAAGTGACTCTCGAGCGCAGAATGCACACTCCCAGTAGTTTTGCAGACAACAGACCAACGCCGTGCAAGAAAGGCTACTCAAGCTAAGCTTGCTCGAGCACAGAAGGAACCGCTCGAGGGTAGAATACACTCTCCTAGTAGTTTTGCAGACCTCTAAAAGTACTAAGTGTTCACAAGGCCCGCTCGAGTGCAAGAAGTGCTGCTCGAGCGGATGAGCAAAATCCTGGGCAGCGAAAGGTTTGAAAACCAACCAACCAACTTGTTCCAAACATGCTCGATGTAGCCCAATAGCCAAGCTCAAGTAAGAATAAGGGAGAAAAGGCATGAACAACATTCAGAAATCATAAAACCCGAGTCCAGAAGATCAAATGGGGCGAGGCAAAACCAAAATCACTATAACCTCCCCCCTTAAGGAATTTCGTTCCTGAAATTTTAAATCAAGTTTTAAAACTAAGTTAAAGCCAACTACAACCATAATGATAATCATTCAACTCCATCACCATGACCCATTCTTCAGTCATTCAATCCTATCAACATGATAAACGAGTTCTCAATATTGAATACACAATTCATATTTCCAAAATATATACAATGTTTATAATAAACTCACATTTCCAAAACATAAACAACATATACAATGTTTCCATATTTCCAAAACATATACAATGTTTTCATATTCCATCAACATAATAACAATACAATACATGTTCAAACATTAACAAACAAGTCCGGATACTTCTATCGGACTTCCAACTCATGTTCCCAAGTTGCTTCCTCAACCCCGTGATGTTTCCACAATACCTTAACCAAGGGAATTGTCTTCCCTTGTAAGACTTGGTCCCGAGTATCCAGGACTCTCACCGGTCTATCCTCATACGAGACATCCTCATCTACCTCAAAGTCGGTCTAATCCAACATGTGTGATTGATCTGGCTCATACTTCCAAAGCATACTAATATGGAACACATCATGCACCCCGAAAAGCTGTGGCGGCAAAGCCAAACGATAAGCTACGTCTATAATCCGCTCAAGGATCTCAAAATGTCCAATGAATCTAGGGGATTACTTCACACTCTTTCCAATCCTCATCAAACCCCTCCTAGTTGATATTTTCAAAAATACATGGTCTCCCACCTCAAAAGACAAAGGTCTCCTCCTACGGTCGGTGCAGCTTTTCTGGATACTCTGAGCCGTAACCAACCTCTTACGGATAAGTGCAACTTTCTCCGTCGTCTCCCATACTAACTCTGGACCCAACATAGGTGCATCACCCACCTCAACCCAACACACAGGGGATCTACATGGTTGGCCATATAAGGCCTCAAACGGTGCCATGCCAATACTCGATTGAAAGCTATTATTATAGTCAAACTCCACTAAGGGCAAGTGCCTCTCTCACAATCCCTTAAAGTCATAGACACAACCTCAAGGATCTAAATGGTACGCTCGGACTGCCCGTTAGTTTGAGGATAATACGCAATACTAAAGGTCAATCTCGTGCCTAAGGCACTCTGTAGGCTCTACCACAATCGAGCTGTGAAATGCGGATCTTTATCTGAAATAATTGTCACAGGGACCCTGTGCAACCTCACTATGTCACTAATATAAAGGTTGACTAGGTGATCTACTGAGTCACTCATACGCATAGGTATAAAGTGCACCGACTTAGTCAACCGATCAACTACCACTCTAATTGCATCACTACCCTGTTTAGTCCTTGGGAGGCCCACAACAAAATTTATCGTAACATGCTCCCACTTCCACTCGGCTATAGGCAAGGGTTGTAATAAACCCGCTGGCCTCTAATGCTCGGCCTTCACTTGTTGACAAGGCAATTTGACATAAACACGGCCATATCCTTCTTCATTCCTGTGGAGGCTGAATAAAGTCAATGAGAAAGAAATGTCGAGCAATCCGGTTGGGACATTGGGCCGAAGACAATTCAGCCTTATCTAGAGGCCCTTGAAGCCAAATAAACAAATTGGCCATATAAGGAGCCGAATGGGACCCAACATACAGATGGAAGGACCGACTAGATAATTATATGCAAGGATAAGACTGGGCCCGACCTTGGGCTTAGGCATAATATAAAAAGGAAGGAACATCAGCTAAATTGAGGTATATAAAAAAAAGAAAAAAAAGAAAAGATAACTTGCAAGATAAGAAAATTTGAGAGAATACTGACTTGTCCATCGGAGTGCTAATTTCGGCACCCCCGACCGGAGTGTTCATTTCCATTTCAGGTAATAACCCAAGGATCAAGAGTGTCTGTCTGGATCAAAGAGTATTTCCAAACTACTTCACCACAATTGGTGTCGTCTGTAGGAATACTCCAGTGCATTCATGGCAGGCGTAACAGATGATCCTCCGCTCATTACCGACAATGTTACACCAAGAGATAATGTCACTACAAGAAACATGCTTGGACGGGAGAATATCACCACACGAAGAACCCTGAACTTTGACTCAGAAGCTTAAACCTCACCCTCAACCTCTATGCAGGAGACTATGCAGATAATCATGGATCAAGAAATACGAAACGAACAATGCCTGGAAGATATGGTGGCTGATAACGAGCGCTTATGTAAGGAATTGGCCTTGGAGGTAGCCAAATCCCAACATGCCACGTGTCGTGACTGGGGTCAGTCGCTAGACAAGAAGAAGGGTGACCAACGATGTCGACATCAGAAACATGATAGTGGCAGTGATTTCGGTTCGCCATCTCAAGAACCCAAAAAGAAGGGGTGAGTTGATGTGTTTAGCTCATCCGAGGGCAGTCCGTATGTACGACACAGGCGAGGGAAAGAAAGTGATGGTTTGGATGAAGATGATAAGCACGACCTTTTCGTATGACGTATTGCAAGGGTTGTGCTGCCTAAAAAGTTCAAAGCACCGACATTCACCTTGTACGATGGAAAGTCAGATCCCACAGACCACATTCGTCATTACAAACGAGCGATGACGTTGCATGCTGATGATGAAGCCCTCACGTATCGAATGTTTCCAAGAAGCTTGGGACTGTTGGCCATTAGATGGTACTATAAATAGGAGTCGGTGTCAATAAAAAGCTTTCATCAACTCCAAAAATCCTTCAGGGCAAGATTCATCACCAACGAGGTGTAGCCAAAGCAAGCCGACTCTCTCTGGGCGATGCAAATTAAACCAGAAGAGACCCTCTATGAGTATTCGGCGTGCTATTGGGAGTATTCAACTTGGTGGATGATGCCTGCAATGATTCCATGGCCATTACCGCCTTTAAAATGGGGTTACACCCCGATAGCACTCTCAAAGTTCATTGACTAGATGGCCTCCCAAAATAGTTTGGGCACTAATGAAGAAGTTGAAGAGTACTGCAAGGTAGAAGATGATGCCCTCCTCATCAAAGCTAGACAAAAAGTCATTAAATCGTCGCCATCTGGATTGATTCAGCCAATAAGCACCGTGCCACCAAGGAGCTCTAAACCTCGAACTCAGGCTAAATGAGACAACCGGCATGATTTGCACCGATCAAGTGGGCAGTGTTCGCACCATTCAAATGAACAGTATTAAGTGGATAGTAGGCGTACCAGACGTTCGGATAAGAAGTACACAGAATTGGCAGAGCCAATCAACAAGATACTACCCAAAGTCCAGCATCTTTCGTTCTTTAAGTGGCCGTCCAAAATGATGGGGGCCCCTAATACTAGAAGGAGGGACAGGCGGTGTAACTATCACAAGGACCATGGCCACGACACTGACAGTTGTTATGCACTGAAGGACCACCTGAAGGAGTTAGTGCAAGACGGCCGGCTGGCACAACATGTCTGAAAGAACAATCCACCGAACACGGTAGCTCTACGGCCGGATTCACCTCCACTTGGTGTAATTCACATGATATATAGCCTACCGTGCCTACCGTTGTTAGCCCAAGTACATACAATTCAGTTGCAACCAAGCTCGGCCAAGCTAATCACACCAGCCAAACGACCCCATGAAACTGGAAAGATTAGCTTTGACGACACCGACCTAGATGGAGTAATTACCCCCCACGTTGATCCCGTCGTCGCCGAACTACGCGTGAATAGATTCATAGTCGAGCGTGTTTTGATCGATCAAGGAAGCACCTTAGAAATAATCTATTACAAGACATTCATTAAACTCAGCTTTACCGATTTAGATCTGTTACCGACTGATTACCCATTGTTTAGTTTCAACCCCGAGTATCCCTTGGGCAAGATCACACCACCAGTACAGGCGGGTACCAAATCAGTCGACGTGGAATTTCTGGTCATCAAACTCCCATCACCGTACAATCTTATCATGGGAAGGACCTGGTTGCACGTTATGCAGGCTGTGCCGAGTACCTACCATCAACTACTCTGCTTTCCAACTGAATATGGCATTGAGCAAATTCGAGGCTCTCCAAAAATCGGCATAGGCATGCTATCTTATTGCTGCTGCAAAAAAGCCAAAGAAACTAGAAGTGAACTCGATTGAAGTACCGGATCGAGAAAGCCTCAAGGACATTGGGAAAACCCCCGGCGAGAAGGCAATTGAAGACCTTGATCGGGTCGAAATTAATGGGACTGACAAATTCTTCATGATCGGCACTTCCCTAAACGATGTTGAAAGATGTGAGCTAGTTTCCTTCTTACTTGGCAACCTCGACGTGTTTGCATGGACACCATATGAAGTTGACAGGTTGTTCGATGCTGGGCAATTCGTGAAGTAACTTATCCCAATTGGCTGTCCAATACTGTGGTTGTAATGAAGAAGAATGGATCTTGGTACGTCTGTGTGGATTTCACGGATTTGAACAGGGCCTGTCCCAAGGATCTTGGTGCGTCTGTGTGCATCAATGCATGAGCTTCTTAGATACTTATAGGGATTATCACCAAACCACCATGCATCCAGAGGATCAGGACAAGACCGCATTCCTCACCCCAAGGGGAACCTATTGCTACAAGGTCATGCCCTTCGAGCTGAAGAATGCGGGGCAACTTATTAAAGTCTGGTTACCACTATGTTGAAAGAACAACTCGGTCGTACCATGGAAGTATACATCGATGACATGGTGGTGAAATCCAAGGAAAAGCACACCTATCTTGCCGATTTTGCAAAGACCTTCGGCATTCTCTGAAAGTACAAGATGAAACTAAATGCCTCGAAATACACATTCGGCATCGGATCTAGCAAGTTTCTCGGCTATATTGTCAACCATCGCTGAATAGAGGCCAACCCAAGGCAGATCACAACAATTCTAGAACTTGGCTCCCCTCAGTCGGTCAAAGAAGTTTAGAGATTGATGGGAATGGCCGCTGTCCTTAATAGGTTTATCAGCCGCGTCTCAGATCGCTGTCTGTAGCTCGACTTTTTTCGCATCCCCCTTTCAGAGAGCTCGAATTGGTCCTACAGTTCGGACTCTCATCACAGTTCCGAATCTAATTTCACAAAGTGCAATGTGAAACTGATAAACACCAAAGAGTCCAATCTGGCAAATCTTTTTGGAAAATCGATTTTAAATCAAATAATGCCAAAATTGGACTGCTTTTCCAGATTACAGAGTTGCCACCTAATATTTTAATTTTTGGAAATTTAGGAAACCCGGACTCGTGCCAAAGGCCACGTGTCCGTCATCACCAAAGTTGCCTCGGCTTGGGAACTTTGGTACGAGAGGGGAAGGTCTTGAAATGAGCACCCCTGCTCGCCCGATCAAAGGATCGACCTCTACTAACCATGATATGTTGTTTTATAAACACATGTGTTCTTATTCCGATTATTAGCTAATATTACTATGTGACGCACACAAAGCAAGTATAGACTAGTCACAAGACTTGGAAGAAATCAGCTCATGTTTGTTTTCGAAAATGGTTTAAATTTGCCACCCTAAAGTGGGCTAAAATGCGGATTTGCCATCAAACATGATGGGCTTAAAACATGATTTGCCACTTCGCAAAGTGGGCTTAAAACTCACATTCGTTGAATTGTTCCAATTCAAGCAACAATGCCTTTATCCACAGGCATTCATGCAGTTTAGCATTTAAGCACATAACCTCATGGCAAGCATGCGAAACATGGAAATATGGCAATCGCACTCATGCAAGCATGCTAAAGCATAAAAGCTTACCGAGTACTCCAAGCCAAAACAAAAGCTAGTTAGAAAAATGCATGATCCTAACTATTCAAGATGCCTAATGCAACATATGCAATATGCAATTAATAGGCTCGACAACTAATATGGCATATGATTCACAACATTTTAATAACATGCTTTGAAACACGTATTCAAAGAAATATTGAAATACGATGCAGTTTGAATGATGCGTTGAGCCTCAGTGCATGCAAGACAAAATGAATGGATGCAGACATGCAAGCATAAGGTATGCTAATCGAAACATGATCCCTAATCTAACCATCAAAAGCGGTTAAATAAAAGGGAGAAAGACGTGGGGTTGGAAGACATGCACACAGGCACGCATGCTTATTACAACATCATGCCCTCGCGAAGGAGGGCCCGAAGGGTTAGAATGAATAAGCTAGCTAGCTACACTAATGAAGCTAACTATTACAAACCAAGAGTAATTAACTATTCTAGCCAATTATTACAACACAATTGAAATAAATTAACTAACTATTCTAAGCTAGCTAAAATATTACAAAACAAATTAAATAATTAGTTACACTGACTAATTAAGTACAACACTTGAATTGGGTAATTAGCTATGCTAACTAATTAAAGCACTTAAATGGCTATGAGGGCGAGGGATGCATGCATGCTCAGTTGGCTTCCTCCTAAAAATGCCATTGCTTTGCCATTGGATGCCACTGTTTGCATTCGTTTAATCACCAACATTGTTGCCAACTTCCAGAACCCCTCTGTTCCAGCGCAGGAACACATTTGTGCAAAAAATTCCCTTCTGGCCGGTCGACCACAAAAAGTGGTTGTCGACCACAACAACTGGCCGGTCGGCCACCCACACTGGTCGGTCGGCTACTAAGACTGGCCGGTTGGCCACTCACTCCCTGGACTTCTTCTTCTACTGCAACAGAGAGCAAACAGAGGCAAAGCAAAGCATTTTCAAGGAATGTGTGTACTGTCACTCTCCTTATCATTGCACAAACTCAAAGGAGGGTAACACTTGGCCTTCTAACCATCAACCAAGCATTTTCAATGCATGATGGCTAAAGGGACAAGCTTGTACAAGCTTAATGAATGCACAAACTAGACCAAAACAACCACCACCCTATCATGCATGATCAAGGGTGACGGTGACCGAGAAAAGTGGCACGTTTCATCACTTTGAGTATGAAACATCCCATTTTTCTTGTATTTGAATTAACGTCTGATTCGAACACATGCAATGCAACACAAAGATGCTTATCTTGCCTCTTTTACTTTGTTCATTTTGTTTATACATTTTACATTACCGATTAGTCCTTTAATCGATTAAATCCAAGGTGAGAGTCCTCTAATTGAAAGAAGTGTCAACCAAGGGACGATTTAAGACAAGAGAGAGGTCATGTTGTTGGTTAGTAAAAACCCCCGAAAGAGAATTAAAACCATTAAGCATGAACTCTATCTCAAGCTTAAAGGATTCCAAACTTGAAATAACTCTCAAAAGCTATTGAAAGTGAGACAAATGAGAATATGGAAGAGAGTATGATGCTGAGATTATATGCAAAACAATACTACAACATGCAAACAACCTAAGCATTTCATGCTTAAAGCAAACAATGAGCTAGTGAAGACCATTACACAATGGGCATGAAATACAAAGCTCAAAAGCACAAACACTTTAAAATAGTCCTAATACAGCCTAAAATGAGTTCTAAAAGATGCATGAATTAAGCTAAAGATAGCTATAATAAGGGGCCGAAGCATAGCACTGGCTAGACCCTTAAGCATAATTGCACTACAAGCATACATAGCAAGACTCGTATGACCAAACCAGCCCAAAACAGACCTAAGATTAGTCAAAACAATGGCTAAAACATGCTGAGATTGATGTACAAAATGCTAGAAAAACATGCTCACATGTTAGCTTGCAAACAAGACTCAAGACACAACTCTCAAAAATAATGAAAGAGTGAAATAAATGGGCATGTGATAGAGCTATATACACTGAAATTACATGTAAAAAGACACTACGACATGCAACCAGCTCAAACAAATCATCTTGGAAGGCCTAGAATGCCAAACTAGTGAAGCCATTTGCACTACAACTATGCAAAACAAGGCTCACATAACAAAGCAACCCAAAACAGAGCTAAATCATGCCAAATTAGAGGCAAAAACATGCTTGTGTTAAGCTAAGTTAGGCTACAAAAACATGCTATCATGTAATGCTAACTAGGCATGCAAGTGAGACACAAGGAGGGGAGGCTAACCCCTCATATTTTTTACTTCAAAACATGCTTTCCACCACTGAAATAACTCTGAATTTCATTGGTTTAAAGGCCCAAAAAGTTGGATTCTAATATGCTAAGAGATGGTGCAAAAAGCTTCACATTTAGGCAATAAGAAGGATAGACAACCCCTTAGGACAAAATGACTTCAAACTAACATGTTAAGGCTAAAAAATCAGAGCTTTTTGTAGTTGAAAATCAGGCCAAAAATAGTATAAAAGGATGGCAAAGTAAGCAATTAAAATAAAGCTTATAAGGTAACTTTCATACCTCTTGAAGCACAACACTAAACAAGTCCAAATTCCAGCTCAAACCACCCTTAAGAGCTCAAACTAAGCCTCCAAGAACCTCAGCTCCAAGATGAGGACGTTTGGTTAAGGGTCACTTTGCAAAAGTGTAGAGAATTCTAAGTTTAAGGCATAAAACAAGAGGAGAGAGAGAGAATACTAGAGAGAGATAGAGGAAATTTTGATGCAAAATTTTCTAACCTCTCAAATGGGGGAGAGACCCCCTATATATAGAAAATCAAGACAAAGGCTTGTATTGATCCCTCCATACACGTGTATGGTGATGGCCTTCAATGAACACCAACTGGCACAGCTGGCAAACAAATATCTGAAAAAGGAGGCAAATGGCCGTCGGCCACTTGAACTAGCCGACTGGCCACTTGAAGTGGTCGACAAGAACACAAAGTGGCCGACAAGGCCCCTCCCCCTTCCAGGCAAGAGGCACCAAGGTTTGGCCCAAAAAAAAAGTACAAAACAAAAAGGGTTTAGAGGCTCAAAGACAAGGCGCTCCGCCGAGAACCTCGAGCGCTCAAAACAAGCATAAACAAGCACAATCATCGAGTGCACAAACGATGACGTCCAAGTCTTGAGGTCTGTCAAAAATGGGGTGTCTACATTGCCGACCATTTTTTCACACACTTCGGTAGGGCAAAGCATTCAAATGGACCCCTGAGTACCAGGCCATGCCGGACAGCTTAAAAACTTATCTCCGTTCAGTGCCACTCTTAGCAACCCCATCGCCAGGTGTTCCGCTCATTTTGTATCTGGCGATATCTGACCGGGCAGTAAGTGCCGTGTTACTAAAGAAAGAACTCAGGGAGCAGCGACCAATTTACTATGTAAGCAAGGCAATGGTTAATGCCGAAACGCGATATCTACCACTTGAAAAGCTCATCCTAGCTCTCGTGGTGGCTATAAGGAAGTTGATGCATTATTTTCAGGCTCATACCATAGGAGTATTAAGAGACTATCCTCTTCGATCAGCGCTCCGTAGCGCAGAAGCATCGAGGTGAATCACTATGTGGGCTTTGGAACTCAGCCAATATGATATCCAGTTTCTGCCCAGAACGACCATTAAGAGGTAGGTGCTAGCCGACTTTGTAGCCAAGTTCACAAGATGCCATGCCGACTTCAAGTCCGATCAAGTCCACCTTTAACCTAAACCTGATTGGAGAATATACGTTGGAGACATCTGGAAAATGTATTATGACAGATCATCCAACTAACATAGCAGTGGGCAGGTGTAGTAATCATGACCCCCGAGGAGGCAATAATCGAGCAGGCAGTCAAACTGGGTTTCGACGCATCAAATAATGAGGTTGAATACGAAGCATTGCTAACCGGCCTTCGTAATGCACTTCATCTTGGTGCACGGCGGTTACATGTTTTCTGTGTGACTCGAAGTTAGCCATCAACCAGTTGAGAGGAGAATCTGCGGCTAAAAATGACCGAATGGCAGCCTACATGAAAATGGCAAATTCCTTGCTCAAAAAATTTGACCACCACGAGCTGAATCAGATAACCTGAGATCAAAACACGCATGCGGATGCCCTTGCTTTCCTAGCTTCCGCCATTAACTCAGAAGTTAAACAAACAATTGAAGTAGGGTTCATCCTAAAGTCGAGTATCACCTTTTCTGAACCAGTTCAGATTAACGTCATTGAGCCAGGACCAAGTTGGATGGACCCTATTGCTACATTTCTTTTCTCAGAACAACTCCCAACAGATAAGAAAGAAGACCACAAATTATGGAATAAAGCCCAGTGATATTATCTAGATCCATTGGGAAAGCTTCACAAAAAATCTCTCTCTAGGCCATATTTGGAATGTGTTCATCCATACAAAGTTGAGGAATTCTTGGCCGAAATACATGAAGGAAGTTGTGGTGCCCACTCAGGAGGACGTTCGTTGGCCCATCGAGCTATAACAAAGGGGTATTACTGGCCGACCATGTGTAACAAGCCCGCGGGGGACCTCGCTACGGCTCGGACTCCCTTTTTGTTTTGTTGCGGTTCTAAATCTGAACCAAAGAGTCCAACTTTGGCAAATCGTTTTGAAGAAAAACAGATTTTTTTGAAAAGTAGTGCCAAACATGGACTGCTTTGCCAGATTACAGAGTCGCCACCTAAATATTTTTTAATGGGGGAATTTAGGAAACCCTGACTCGGTGCCGAAGGCCACGTGTCCGTCATCACCAAATGTCTTGGCTCGGGAGCTTGGGTACGATCGGGGAAGGTCAGCTATGAGCACCCCCTTTCGCCCGGTCCGAAGACCGGCCTCTACTAACCGTGATATCCGATTTTGAAAACATTATGCGTTCTTATCCCAATGATTAGCCTAGAATTACTATATTATGCGCACAGCAAAACAAGTATAGACTAGGTTGCCTAATTCGGAAATAATCATTGCATATCCGTTTGTTTTGAAAGCGTTTCGGGTTTTGCTACTCGCAAGTAGGCTAAAATACGGATTTCGATAAGTTTTCCAACTCAAGCAACCCAACCTCCACCCACAGGCATTCAAACAGTTTATCTCACATAAGCACTTAGCTGCATGGTAAGCATACTGTCATGGCAACATTCACACGCATGTGGTATGCTAAAGCGTAAAATACTTACATCGTACTCCGTGCCAAAACAAGAAACTAGTTAGCAGACATGCATGTCCCTAGATCATGTTAAGTGGCTAATGCAACACAGGCAAGGATGCAATTTAGAGTAGGCTTGGCTAACCCTAAAATGGCACATGAAATGCTACAACTATCACGTATTCAAGTTAGATTTGAAATACAATGCAGTTTGTATGATGTACCGAGCCCGATGCATGTCAACAAATGCATGGATGCACGCATGCATTGCATAAGGTATGCTAATTTTAAATATGCCCTAATCTACCATCATAAGCAGGTAAATAAAAGGGAAGAAAGACGTGGGGTTGGAAGACATACACACACTCACGCACACTTATTACACAATTGCGCCCTCGCTCAGAGAGACCAAAAGAATATATAGGCCAAATAACAAATCAACTATCCTAGCTAATTAATTATTACAGACCCTTAATTAACAAAATAAATGCAGAAAGGGGGTGGCCGCAGCCCTGCCTCGGGATGCGTGAATGATGCATGCTTGACCCGTCTCGCCCAGAAACTCGCTGCCATAGCACTGTTGCCTCTGTTTACACTGCCCTGCTCCTCTGAAAATTGCCAAAGTCTCAGGATTGCTTCTTTGAGTTCTGTGGGACACCACCGGCTGAGGGGGAACACCACCGGCCAAAGGGGATGATCACCGGCTGCATTTTGATCTATCGGCTACAAATTCCTGGCCGGTCGGCACTTTATTTAGCCGACCGGCCAAAACATGCTGCAGAACCTGCAATTGACAGCAGCAGAGGGCAAGCAGTGTATGGCATGGAATTTTCAGGCAAATGTATGCACGAACACACTCCCTATCATGCAATGGACTCAAGGGAGCATGACCCTCGACCCTCGGGCCACCAATGGCGCATTTCGACGCATGATGGCCTAAGAGGCCAAGTTTGCATTTCAATGTCAAATGCAATGCACACAAACATACAAGGGACCCAACCTCAATCATGGTTGATCAAGAGGTGAGGCAATGCACACAAGCCAGCAACAAGCATGCGAGCTAACAACAAACATGCAATCACTAACATGCACACACAATACATAACATAACCACAACGCATTGAAACATGGCAACACGATGCAAGATGCTTACACCAATAAGAGCCCACCACACTCACATAGGAGGCCATTTAGGTGAAATGAGGCAACCAAATGCACACAAACATGTCCAATGCATGGATCAATCCTAAGATACAACATGCAACTCTAACAAGGCATGGCAAATACATAGAAACATGCATGTAACCATGCAGATTTCAGCACTGGAATATGATGTCAAATGGTCCCAAAACATGGAAAGATGTCACCCAATGCATGCTATAGCCCGAAACCCAATTAGGCGCATGAAATGTCTTACAGCTATACAAACATGCATAATTTTGAACATGTAATGGAGAGACAGAAGCAAGGCAGCCCCGAGACAAGCATTTTTACAGTACAAAGCATGGCAAGACAGTAAACACAAATAGTGCAAAATCAGCATGCAAAAATGGGGGGCCAAGAGAGGTAATGAAGCAAGTCATAGCCGCAAAGCCCAAACAGAAAAATACCCTTCTACAATACTGAAGAGGGACCAAAAATATGGCTATTTACAGTAGATGAAAAGCCCCAAATAAGTATACAAACATGCTCAAAATGCAATGCAAGATTAAGGCCCTAAGGGGGGCTATAACATGAAGTACACAAAAAATTCATCAAACAGCCAAAGACCCTTAATGAAACATGACAAGGGGGTCAAAATATGGCTGCTCTCAGTTCTAATCATGGCCGAAAAATAGAAGCAAGATAAGCTAACCAAACATGCAAAAATGGGGACCAAAGAGGGGTGATGAAGCAAGTGGTACATGGAGGTCCAAACAAGGTGAGCCCTTCTTCAATGTTGAAGAAGGGCTCAAAAAAGCCTACTCATAAGTTTATATCATGCCTCAAAACAGACACAAGATAGGCTAAAAGCTAGTGCAAGATTGGGGAATATAAAGCAATAACTCACCCTTGAAGAACACTTTGAAGAACAGCCACTCCAGCCACCTTCTTGTGCAAAACCAGTCCAAAACTCAAGATCAACCCCTCCACCCTCAGGTCGAAGTATGGTGTAATGGTGTGCTTTGGTGCAAAACTAAGAAGAAATCACACTTTTGGCCCTTAAACACACACACAATGAAGAGAGAGAGGGAAATATAAGAGAGGGAAAATGTATATATCAGAATATATGTGTATTAGTCTGATTTTTCTGAACCCAAAACAATGGAGGAGGATGGGTTTCTTTTATAGAGCAAGGAAATGGTATAAAGCTTCTCAAAGAAGCTATACAAAAAGGGCCAAAGGACCAAGCTTCTAAGAGAAGCTATTCCAAAGGGTGCAAGCTTCTTGAGGAAGCTTGACCCTTTGTCAAAGCTTCCTCAAGAAGCTTGATCAAAAGGGTGCAAAAGGTTGGATCAAAAGGGGTGCAAAGGCTCAAAATGGCCACACATGTTGTATGGGGAGCAGAGTCTGTGCATTCCAGCTGGCACAGCTGGCATCTATTCAATCTGTAGAATACTCCGGAAGGTCGTCGGCTACAAACATGGTCTCGCCATCTTTACTGGCCGATCGGCACTCTATTTTGGCCGGTCGGCCATCTATTGCCGGTCGCACTCTGTTCTGGCCGGTCGGCAGGAAAATCTGCTCTGCAGGTCCAACTTCAAACGGGCATAACTTCTTCATATGAACTCCGTTTCAGGTCATTCTTGTGTCAAAATTGAATCCCCGGAAGTAAGCTTTCCAATGCCGCAAATCTTGCATTAAAATTCAAACTGTGCAGAAAGTTATGCTTGTTTTGGTGAAGGTTGCTCAGTTTCGGTCCAACCGGGATGATGCCCAACTTCAACCAATCATATCTCCGCCATCCGACTCGGTTTAAGAGATTCTTGCATGAAAAAGAAGCCCTGGAAGTCTTTCCAATGGTGGTAGCTTCATAACTTAACTCCAAGTGTATAGACGAATAAGCTTGATTTAGCGAGGACTGCTCGTCCCTCTCTCTAGCGATTCTTGTCTATCTTCTTCTCCAACTTGTTTTCTCCCCTCTTCTCCTCTTTCTTCAACTTCAAACCCCTAAGCAAGGTGTTTTTGAAAGATTTTTCAAAGAGTTCATCTCTCTTTCGTTAATTCCCACTTTGTCCTTGCTCGGTTTATCGAAAAGCGCATCATTTGACAAAATGTGAGCCTCAGAGCATCGTAGGAATTTTATTTCAAAAATGTTTTGAAAGAGAGGGTTTTAAGGTCTAAAAACCGTTCAAAATAGCTTTGGTCCACAATGGGGTGTGAAGTTGGGATTTGGCCCTTTCCTTGCCGAAGAAATTGAACCTTCGCCCTACACACCTTTCTCTAACAAGTAAACCATCAGTAGCGCCCAAGTCTTGAGGGCAGTCAAAAATGGGGTGTCTACACCATGCGTACTGATGCAGAGAATTACGTAAAGAAATGAGAATAATGCCAAAAGTTTTCCCCATTAACCCATCTGCTTGCCAAAGAATTGAATTTCGTTACTGGTCCTTGGCAGTTCGCTTAATGGGGACTTGACATCGTCGGACCATTACTACGGGCTCCAGGAAATAAACAATTCCTGATCGTTGCAACTGACTACTTCACAAAGTGGGTCGAAGTAGAGGCATTAACAAATATTCGAGATGTCGATGTTAAACGCTTTGTATGGAAAAACATTATAACTCGATTCGCCATACCGAGAGCACTGGTATCCGACAACGACACTCAATTCGATTGTGGAGTCTATCGAGAGCTATGCAATATATACGGTATCCGGCCCTACTTTTCTTCGCCGACGTACCCACAAAGCAATGGTCAGGCTGAGGCCTCCAATAAAGTGATCCTGCACAGCATCAAGAAACGATTAGAGAAGGCCAAGGGCAAGTGGGTTGAAGAGTTGCCCAGCGTATTATGGGCTCATTGCACCACTCCAAGGCGGTCTACTGGAGAAACGCCAATCGCTTTGTTCTTTAGGACACAGGCCATTATCCCTCTTGAAATTGGCCTGCCCACACTGAAATCCAAGGTTTTCGACATGGGGCATAATGACATGATGTTCGCCTTAGATATGACTTTGATTGAAGAATGCCGAGATCATGCTCTTGCATGTATGGCATGATATCAACAGTAGCTCGCCAAGTCCTATAACCAGTGCATGCAGTTGCGTCGTTATACACTTGGAGAACTGGTCCTAAAGAAAGTGCTTCCTGCTACTAAGAATCCAGCAGACGATAAATTAGGCCCCAACTGGGATGGTCCTTACCAGATTGATTGGATTGCCGGAACGGGGACATATCGGCTTTCAAACATGGTTGGCAGAAGTTTACCATGCCCCTGGAACTCAACCCACTTGCGTAAATTTTATCATTAAGCCAAGTTGTATGACATGCCAGTTCATTTTTTATTTTTACTGCTATACTAACATATACGCATCTATGTATTCCGCAATGTAGTATGCCATTTTTATGGCCGTCTCGCTAAAAATGATTAAATGATGAAAAAGCCTCCGAATTCGGAGCACCCTTCATGGATATCACGATTGGCCATAAGACTCCAGATTCAGAGTGCCCTTCGTGCATGTTCACATTTGGGCTGAATAAGCTTCCGAATTCGAAGCACCCTTTGTGGATATCACGATTGGCCATAAAACTCCAGATTTGAGGTGCCCTTCGTGCATGTTCACATTTGGGTCGAATAAGCCTCCGAATTTGGAGCCCTCTTCGTGGATATGATGATTGGCCATAAGACTTCGGATTCGGAGTGCCCTTCGTGCATTTTCACGTTTGGGCCGAATGAGTCTTCGAATTTGGAGCTCCCTTCGTGGATCTTGTGATTGGCCATAACTAAGACTTCGGATTTTGAGCGCCCTTCGTGCAAGGTCACATATGGGCCGAATAAGCCTCCATATTTGGAGCGCCCTTTGTGCAGACACCCTATTTTTGACCGACCTCTAGACTTAGACGTCATCGCTTGTGCACTCGATGATTACAATTTTATTTGTTCTCTTTGAGTGCTCGAAGTCCTCGGTGGAACGCCTTGTCATTGAGCCTTTTAAGCTTGTCCTTTTTGTGCTTTGTTTTGGACAAAAATGTTGTTTGCTTCAAGCCTGGAACTTGTGATGAGCTGTCGGCCACCACCAAAGGCTGTCGGCCATGGATCACGGTTGTCGGCCATTGGTGTGGCCGGTCGGGCACCAGTGTCTTTTTCCAGATATTTGTTGACAACTGTGCCAACTGTTAGCACATTGAGCTGCATCTCGCTACACATGTATGGTGGGATGTTCCTAAGCTCGAGGGTTGTTTTTCTATATATATGGGGGTTCCTCCCCCATTTTGGAGGGTTAGAAAATTTGGAACCAAATTCTCTCTCTCTCTCTCTCTCTCTCTCTCTCTCTTGTAATTTTATACATATTTGCTCACAAATCCAACACTTTTGCCTATACACCCTTGATAAAAGTTGCTAGTCTTTGGGTTGAGGTAGCTTGGGACTTCTTTTGAGCTCTAGGAGGAGGTTTTTGGCTTGGATTGTTGGCCAAATTGTGTCTTGGCTTCAAGAGGTATAACACTCTCTCTTTATACTTGTCTTGTACCCT
Organism: Camellia japonica; assembly: GCA_030407325.1. Lineage (NCBI taxonomy): Eukaryota > Viridiplantae > Streptophyta > Magnoliopsida > Ericales > Theaceae > Camellia > Camellia japonica. The sequence continues at coordinate 128,635,530 of JAPPVO010000036.1, read as the reverse complement.
TGCTTTGCCATCCTTTTCAATTGTTTTGAGGCTGATTTTGAACTGAAAAAAGCTCTATTTTTATGGCTTAAAAGTGTTGGTTTGAGGCCATTTTCAGTTAAGGGGTGGTTTACTCTTCTTGCTTTTTTGTTTGTAAAGCTTTTGAGCTTTTGTTCATCACTTTCAAACCAACTTTTTTGGACTTTTAACCACTAAATTTCATAGGTTTTTTAGTGGCAAAAAACTCATCTTGAAATCCAAAATTGGAGGGGTTAGCCCTCCCTCCTTGTGTCTTGTTTGCATGCCTAGTTGGCCCCATGTATTAGCTTAATGTTTTAGCTTTTTGTGGCTCAAGTCCAGCATGTTTTACACTCTGTTTTGAACTGTTTTACCATTGTTTTAGCTGTTCGGTGCCTTTTGAGTCTTCTATTGCATAGTTGTAATGTAAGTCCTTTCATTAGCTTGGTGTTTTAAGGCTTTAACCGTAATTGGTTTGAGTTGATTGCATGTTTCAATTTTTTTTCTCACCTAATTTCAGCACTTATAATCTCTGCAATCTCCCTCATTTCTTTACTTTTTCATTTGCTTTGAGGGTTGTTTCAACCTTAGGGTTGTTTAAGCTTGAGATGGAGGCTCATGCTTAATGGTTTAATCCTCCTTTGAGGGTTCATTACCAGCGACATGAAGCTTCTCTCATGTCTTAAACTATCCCTTGGTTGACACTTCTTTCACCTTAGAAGACACTCACCAATGGACTAACCGATTAAAGAATGATTTGGTAATTAAAATGTGTAAACAAAATTGGCAAGTAAAACTGGCAAGATAAGCACTTCTTTCTGTTGCATTGCATGTGTTCAAATCAGACGTTAGTTTGAACACAAGAAAAATGGGACATTTCATACTCAAAAGTGATGAAATGTGCCATTTTCCTAGGTCTCCATTGCCCTTGATCATGCATGATAGGGTGGCAGTCTTTTGAGTCTTGTTTTGCATTCATTAAACTTGTACAAACTTGCTTCTTTAGCCATCATGCAATGAAATTGCTTGGTTGATGGTTTGAGAACCAAAGTATCACTCCTTCGAACTTGTTTGATGATAAGGAGGGTAATAGTACAAACAAACCTTCAAAAAGTACACTATTTTGCTCTATTTCCTCTCTGTTGCAACAAGGAAGTCCAAGCCAATGGTGGCCGATGGCCACCACCAGTAGCCGACTAGCCATCATTGTTGGCCGATCGACCATCAGAAGTGGCCAAGGAAGTCCAAGCCAGTGGTGGCCGACGGCCACCATCAGTAGCCGACCGGCAACCATTGCTGCCCGATCGACCATCAAAAGTGGCCGACCGGCCCCCCTGTCGGCCACCAATGCAAATTCAGCAGTGTGCTCCTGAGACAAAATAGAGTTGATCTAGACAAGGAAAAAGCGTAAGTGCTTCTGTGCAACAGAGGCTTGTAGTTGCAAAACAGTGGTCTTTCGGGTGAAAAATCGAGCATGCATGCATCCCTCATTTCTCGTGGCCTTTTAGTTAATTGTTTAGTTAATTAGTTGTAGCTAATGCTTGCAAGTGATGTAATTATTCAAGTAGATTAGTTAATTAGTTCATGTTGTAATTAATTAGCTTAGTTGCTTTGTAATTAATTAGTTAAGTATTTAGCTAATTAGTTTTCTTTGTAATATTTAATTAACTTAGATAGTTAGTTATTTATTTGTTTTACTTAATTAGCTTAGAATAGTTAGTTAATCCTCTTAAGTGTTGTAATAGTTAACTTAATTAGACAAGTTAGCCAGTTAGCTTTTATTCATTCGGACCCTCCTTCGCGAGGGCATAATGTTGTAATAAGTGTGTGTGCGTGTGTGTATCTCTTCTAACCCCATGTCTTTCTCCCTTTTATTTAATCGCTTTTGATTGTTAGATTAGGGACATATTTCAAAATTAGCATACCTTATGCTTGCATCCATTCATTTGTGTTGCATGCACCGAGGCTCGGCACGTCAATCAAACTGCATTGTCATTTCAATATCTTAAATTGCATTTTGCATGTGTTGCATTAGGCATCTTAACATAGTTAGGAATCATGCATTATTTACTAACTCATATTTTCTTGGCTTGGAGTACTAGGTGAGTTGTTAGTGCTTTAGCATACTCGCATGAATGTGCATTTTGCCATGTTTAGCATGCTTGCCATGAGGCTATGTGCTTACTTGTTAAATTGCATGAATGCCTATGGATGAAGGCGTGTTGTTTGAATTGGAACAATTCAACGAATGTGTGTTTGAAGCCCACTTTGTTGAGTGGCAAATCATATTTTAAGCCCACTATGTTTGGTGGCAAATTCGCAAACTTTAAGCCCACTTAAGGTGGCAAATTCAAACCATTTTCGCAAACAAACATGTGTTGAATTGTTCGAAATTGAGTAAACTAGTCTATACTTGCTTGTGCACATTGTGAAGCCCCTGAAATAGGTATTCACTTTAAAGACCCTAATGTTTGAATTATTTTCTTAAAGCCCCTCGGTTACTTGAATTAATTCGAATCTTGTCGGTTTGCATTACTATTTTTATTTTTATCAAAACAGGAATTTTTCAAGCCGGATTAGGTTCCCTAACCTAATTTAATTCTACATAAGTTACATGTATTTAACTCCAAGCTCTCACTCTTTATTTAAATTCAAAACTTACCCAAAAACTAGTACTTGTACCTTGTACCTTGAAATACCATCAATCATGTAAGATCTCTCTATATATATATATATATACACCTTGAGGAGTGTGCCCTAGGACTAAAATTAATTAAAAAAAAAATAGCCCCTTCTAGGAGAAAGTGAGGAAACCATTTTTCAAAGCACATCATCATGAAATTCTAGAAAAACACCAACCTAGTACCCTGGACCTAGGATGCTAATCTCAATGCTAGTTACTTTTCAACTAAGAGCCAACTAAATGATGCATAATCCTATGATTTAACACCTTAATCACTCCTATCCCATTAGATTCCAAGTAAAACCCTAACCTTTCCGTCCATTTCCAACTAGAGGGCTTTTATGTCCTTTTACACCAAATTGCCTATAAATACCAACCTCCCCTAGCTTGGCAAAGCACAAACACCACACCCACACACACACACATTCAGCTAGAGAGAGGGAGGAGAGCAAGAAAAAGAAGTCTAGAGGAGAAGAAGGAGGAAGAAGAGAGCTTTCTTGTGCAAAGTAGCAAGTAAGCCACAAACACAACCTTCTCTTTCATTTTCCTTTTTTTTTCAATACATGTTTCTCAGGGTTCTAAATGATGTTTTCAGATCTATTATTAATGAGTTCTTATGTTAAAAATGCTAAGGGTTGAGCATTGATTCCATCTCTCTTGTATTTTCCCCATTTTGGCACAAAACCATCTCTTTTTATACCAATCTCTCAACTTTCTATGGGCACTCTTTCAAGAATATTTTCTGAGTTAAAAATATGTTAGTTAGCATGTTTTCTTCACAAAAGAAACAAAAACTTTCCCTTGGTGGAACCCTTTTCTCATAAAACTTCTTGTTTTGGGCTTAGTACCCTAGAATCTGTTTTTTGCAGCCCACTTCCAGAAATTCTAGAAAAATGTATAAAATTATTCTGGACCTCTATTTTATTTCAAAACCTTCCTTAAGGTATTAACTTTCAACTAAAATTTGTTTCATCGAAAAACATTAAGCGGTTTGCAAGAAAATCAAATTTTCGTAACGGTCGACGGACCTGGGCAGAATCTGGACAGCGCTAGAATATTTTCTAAATAACTTAGAATCAGGAAAGGCAATCCTATTTCTGAAAAATGTTCTAGAAACTAGATCAAATTCCCTACGAACCATAGGAAGGCCAAGTCCGGTGAAGGATCTAAAATAGTCCTTTCATTTTCATCTTTATGTGATATTAAATCTGGAAATTTTGTTATGTGTGAATGTTTTATACCCTTGAAGTTCATGAGATTGCTTATTAGCTTATGATCATATCTTGGCATGATATTATATGTGTTGTGGTTATGTTATTTACCTTTCTCATCTTAAGAATGCATGCTTGTATGGATATTATTGTCTTATAAGTTGGACTAACCTTGATTTAAAACATTTAACTCAACGGGAAACCTAACGGGGAGGGTATTGGGTTTTCGAGCACTTGAGTAATGAAAAGATGAGAATATGTGTTATATGGATTGTTGGGATGCGTTCCCTATTTGAAAGTTAAAGTTTTGCGCAAGTGGTTTTCGAAACCCTTGAACGGAGCGGTTGTATTCGGACCCTAGGTGGTTTGGTGTGAGGAGGGATTTGGGCAAGGCCCTATTTTACCGTCTCTTTTGAGGCCCTGCGGTTGGCGTTACACGATACATAACCGTTGGTAGGCATCCGAGGTTAGGTCTGCAACAAAGCAGCAAAAGAGGAGGCATACCGAATAATCCGCGTCCGATTCTTGTGGTTGGGAGGACGAAATCTCTTTGGGGGATTTCTAATTTACTAACATCTAACTTGTAACCATTTATTTATTCATTTGAGCATCATGCTTTATGTTATATCCGTGATTGTGTATTGGATTTGGGAAAAAGGGGCAGGGTGTGTGTGTGTTTACTGGGCATTCAAAGCTCAAGGCGTATCATGCCAGGTGACGAAGAGGAACTCATAGCTAGAGACGTCGAGCCCGAAACCTTCGAAGACTTTTGGCCATCCTAGAAAAATTAGAAGTTTCTTTTTTGGATATTTTGTAAGACTCATATGAAGACTTAAGCTTTCTTTTGGGATGTAATGTAATGGAACTATCTTCTAAGTTATGTATATTGTGGTTGTTATGTATTTATATTCTATGCATGAACCTTATCATTGCTTATGAGACCTTGTGTCAAAACCTTTTAAGATCTATCAAAAGGGTTGTGTGTTGCCTAAGAAAGCTGGACTTAGAAGGGAGGATATTTTGACTCCTTCGGCGATCTGGGATCTTACTTGGTTATTGACCATGGGATTCATTAGTGACTCTCCCTTGACTGCAACCAATAGTGTAGAATCGGGGTGTCACACACATCACATAGTAAAGCTAGATTAATAACCGGAATAAGAACACATAATGTTTATAAAAAATCATATCATGATTAGTAGAGGCTGATCTTTGATCGGGCGACCAGGGGTGCTCAATTCATGACCTTTCCCTCTCGTATCTAAGTTCCCAAGCTGAGGCAACTTTGGTGATGACGGACACGTGGCCTTCGGCACGAGTCAAGATTTTCTAAATTTTCCCAAAACAAAATATTTAGGTGGCAACTCTGTATCTGGCAAAGCAGTCCAATTTTGGCATTATTTGATTTAAAATTAGTTTTCAAAATGATTTGCCGGATTTGGACTTTTGGTGTTTATCAGTTTCACATTGCACTTGTGAAATTAGATTCAGAACCGTGGGAGTCCGAACTATAGGGCCTTCTTTCAAACCTTCCAAAAGGGGGCATAAAAAAGGCAAGCCACAGTTTCTGGCGACTCTGCTGGGGATTTAGAGAACTTTATTTTGAACTCATGATATGACTTTTTATCTACACTTATGTGTTTGCATTTGCATTGGTGCGCCTCAGTCATAGTGTTTGCCATCTGCTATTCCTGAACGGTTTGCCGGAGGTTCACTTGGAAAAGCTTGCCAAAAGGCTGACCAGTTGCGGGCTCTGCCACGATGGGAACACAACCCTTAGATCTGGACTACCACTATACCGTTTGATCCTCTTTTCACTTCTTGGTGTTAGGTGTGAGAAGTATGTTAGGTAGTATTGCTAAGGTACCCTTTTTGACCAATTAACCTAGTTACATATCGAAAACCATAGAGACTGTTCCAAACTAGGACAGGTTGCTTACCCGAATGCAGGATTGTGTGAAACCACTTGTTATGCATAGTGAGCCCTAAATCCTAACGAAACTAGGACAGGGTAACCCTATCCCATCATAGTGGTGTTTTGGCTCTCACTTGACTATTATGTACTTTTAGAGTGAAACTCTACAGGAATGTATGTATCAGTTGCAAGTCTGGGTATCAGTTTTTGGGAGGCAGAATTCAGTATTGAGCATGGTTCTACAGCTTTGATTACATCAGTGTACTGATTAGAATCTGAGTAGAGGTGCTGTGCGGTTTTTGATTTTTGTTTTTCCTTTTGCTTTATTTCTTTTTGCAAGGTAGTTTTTCATCATTACTTCAGACGACTCTGTTACCCCCCAAGCACTCTAGACCCGAGTGAGAAGGACTTGTAGATCCGGGGATCTTGTCAGGGGACAGCCAGTGTTTGTTTCACTCCCACCGGTTACCAGACGGAGAAGGATTAGGCAAAATTCACTAATCCAGCAGTCACCTTTTACTTTGCCATTGCCCAGTCAGGCCTAGTCTTTTAGTTCTACTCCAGAAAGAGAGTATTCGCCAGTTCTGATAGCTTAGCATCCCCCAGTTAGCATGGAAGATATGCTTCAACAGCTCTAGTAGACTATTGAGACTATGCAGCTAGATGCTGCCCACCAAGCTGAGGTCGCAGCTTGCCAAGCAAAAGTGATAGATAGGCTTCAGCAATAGCAACCACAACTGGCAGTAGCCTCTACATCCCATGCACCCCCAGCGGGAATTCTGGCACCCAGGGTCACAATCAATGTCCAAGAGAATATGGGCATTCCGGCAGATCCGATCCTACCTCAAACCTCCAAAGCACCAGTCTACCAGATGGAGGCGCCATTTGAATTCGAGGTTGACCGCACTACATTGAAGGTCAACAAGCTAGAAAATCTTTTCAAACGGGCACAGGGTGTGAATTTCATCCCTGACATTGAGGATGGGTACACAGACTCCGCAATGACTTTGCCGGATAGATTCAAGATGCCACACATAGACCGGTTCGATGGCTCCGGGGATCCCATGGTCAATCTCTGGCTATTCTCAGATATTCTGCACCCAATGGGACTTACCAGACTTCAGAAGTTGTCACTTTTTGACCCAACCCTGTCGGGTATAGCGGCCATTTGGTATGCCATGCTTGACGATTCTGTGAAGAGAAACTGGAAGGAAATGGTCGAGGCCTTCTTCGCACAATACCCCTACAATACCCCGATCAAGGTCACTACTCGTGATCTTGAAGTGACCCGCTAGGAGCCAAATGAGGGCTTCTCGGACTTGAAAAGTAAGAGAGAGAAAAGGAGTTGAAAAAGTGATCCAAAAAGTCAAACTTCGGACTGATATACTGCACTCCCCGCTCGAGCGTGGAACGCCCCGCTCGAGCGTCAGACACAGACTCACGCTCGAGCATCAAAACGCACGCTCGAGCGTCTGATACACACTCACAGAAGTTTTGCAGGCGATGGCCCCTGCTCGAGCGTCAAACTCCCCGCTCGAGTGGAGGAACAAAATCTAAAGGGTCACGCTCGAGCGTCAAAACTCCTGCTCGAGCGCCCGAAGACCTGTAGAGAAAACACTGGGAGATGGAAAACCACGCTCGAGCGTCAAAACTCCTGCTCGAGAGAAGAAGCAACAACAAAGGGCCCGCTCGAGCGTCAAAAGCCCCGCTCGAGCGTGAGGGCCAAATTCTGGGCGTCAACTTTTGGTTTCAAAGCACAATCAACCTACCTCAAACCTGCCCAACACAACCCAAGACTCACATACAAAGAGTAAAGGCTAGAAATGAGAATGAGACAACAACACATCCACGGAAATGAGTCCGGAATACAATACATAAAGAGAGGAAAAACTAGGATCGCTATATGTTTGGCATGCTTTGCAATCTGGAGAATCTTAACTTGGCAGCAAATAATCTAAGTGGTCTGATCCCTATAGAACTGGGGGAATGCTTGAAACTATTTAGCTTGAATTTGAGCAACAACATAATTGGGAAAAACATTCCTTTAGACGTAGGCCATTTACAGGGCCTTCAAAGTCTTGATCTCGGTTACAATTTGCTAATAGGTAAGATACCACAATAGATTGGTGAATTACAAAGCCTAGAAACATTGAATCTCCCAGAATGAGCTCGCTAGTTGCATTCCATTATCTTTTGATAATATGGTAAGTTTGACATCGGTAGATGTATCTTTCAATCAGCCAGAGGGTCCTGTTCTTAACATGAAAGCTTCCTGAAAGGCTCCATTTGAGGCACTCAGAGGTAATAAAGGTTTGTGAGGTAATGCTACTAGTTTGAAGACGTGCTCGCCTAAAATGGACAATGAGATTGGTAAAAAAAAAGACAAACAAAGTTGTGTAACTGTAGACACCCCATTTTTGACCGTCCTCAAGACTTGGATGTCACCGTTTGAACACTCGGTGATTATCCATGTTTGTGTTTGTTTGGAGTTCCCGGAGTTCTCGGCTACACGCCTTGCCTCAGGATCTCCGAACTCGACTGTTTTGTGTCTGGTTTTGCACCAAACACTTGTGTTTTGCCTTGGAGGGGCAGGGAATGCCTTGTGAGGCATTCCCACACACCACCGGCAGTAGCTAGAGGCCACCGGCTGGTTTTTGTTGCCACCGGAAATATATTTTGCCGGTCGGCACTCCATTTTGTCAAAATGACATTTTGGCCGGCCGACTACTGTTCAGCTGCTTTTGGAGATATTTTGAAACAGCTGGCTGGCATTTGCTTCCCCTCCATACACGTGTATGGAGGGATGCCTCTCTTGTTAGCTTACATTGTAAGTTTACAAGATTAGCTCCTCTATAAGAGGAGCCCTCCTCTCCCTTGCTCAAGGGTTAGAAAAATTAGGGCTTTTTGCTTAGAAAATACAGAGGAAGCTTTGGTTTTAGGGTTAGGGTTCAATACACATCCTATCTCTATATTACTCTTGTATGTGTTTTAGTCCATACTATTGCACACAAGCACCTAGTGCTTCACCTTCCTTGGGCTACTGAGGTTCTTGTTCTTGCTATTTTTGACTAGATTGAAGCCTAAGGAGGCAACAAGACCACCATTGTTGAAGAAAGGCTTCAAGGGTAAGAAACTAGTTCTTTTTACCCCATTTTTGCATCCTATTTCTACCTATCTTAGAGCTGTTTTTGTGTCTAGTGTATAATACAAAAAAGTTCTGTTTTTAGGCCCTCTTGATTGTTTGTTAAGAGTGTTTTGTGCTTTGGGGAAGTTTGACCCCTCTTAGGCCTTGTAAGGCCCTTGTTTTGTGCCATCTTGTGCAAGTTTCGAGACTTTGGTGTTTGGGCCTCTTCACCACTGAAATGTTGAGGGATTTTAGTGGTGGGGATGGTGCCTTGAAGTCTCCAAAAGGGGAGGGCCACCCCCTCTCCTTGTTGTCCTTGAAAGGGACCATTTTTGGTCTCTTAAGGGAGCTTATGTTTGAGTGTGTGTTGAGCATGCCATGATTGTTTTTCATGCTTATATTGCCATAATGTAACATGGTTTTAAGTTGGTTTTGGTGTACCATGCAGGCCTTGCATACCTACCTTGTAATGCCTTGTGATTGCCTTAATATGCCTTAGGTTGTTAGCCTTTGTTCGAGCATGTTTTAGGCTTAGCCTTGTGAATGTTTTGTGCTTATTTTGCCATGCTTTAGGTCTGTCCATAGTTGTTTGGATCGATTTTTGCATGCTTAGTATAGCTCCTTTGCATTTGTGGCTTGTCAAGCTTGTATGCCTCAAGTATGTGAATGTGTAGCATGTGTTGATTGCATCATTTTGGTGGTTTGGAACCACCCAACATGTTATTTTAGTCCCTTTGACATGCTCATATACTTACCTTGGATGCCTCTTTGTTGCCTTAAAAGCATGTGTTGTATGCCCTATGTTTTGACCATTGTGCATGCCTTTGAACTTGAGTCATTTAGATGCCATCTAGGTGGTCTTTTGGGCTTAGTTTTATGTGTTAAAACTCTGTTTTTGGTCGCCTAAGTCTTGCCATGTGTGGTTGTACTAAGTGTAGTTCATTGCCTCTTTGGTGCCTTGAATACTTGGGCCATTTGCATGCTTTTGTTTATCTTGTTTGAGTTGGTTTGGCACCTCTTCTAACAATTTCAGAGCTTAACTTGCATGCTAATTGTTCATATTTGTGCCCTTTTAAATGTGTTTAAAAGTTGCCCCATTATGCTTTAAGTATTGGACCATGAGTGCTTGCATGTGTGTGTGCATTTTGGCCTTCACTTCCTTGGTTTTGGCCACTGATTTTGGGCCTATTTGGAGTTGCCTAAGTCATGTTTAAGTCCACCCTTTGCTTGGTTTGCATGCTTGCTTGTATGCTTGTATAAGTGCCTTGCATTGTCCATATTGCATGCTAGCAACATGTCTAGGATTGCATTGCATTGTGCATGCTTGGCCTCTTGAAGTGAGTGTGATAGAGGTTAGGCTTCCTTGTGTGATTATATGGTTTGCATGCATTTGAAATTGAAGTGTACACTCGATTCTTTAGGCCATCATGCATGAAAATGCGTGATTGGTGGCCCGAGAATCGAGGCACATCCTCCCTTGAGTCATTAACATGATAGGGAATGTGATTGGTGCATACATAGCTTGAATAGCATTGCCATGCAAGACTTTGCCCTCTGCTGCTGTGAGTTGCAGGTTCTGCAGGACCTTATTGCCGGCCGGCAGTATTTAGTGGCGACCGGCAGTCAATCGATAGCCGGTGGGCTCATTTTGTGCCGATGGCCACATCCTAGTGCCGGTGGTCATTTCCTCCAGCCGGTGGTGATTCCCAATGTCCTGAGAGGCATTCCTGAGACTTTGGCAGTTTTCGGAGGAGCAAAGCAGGGAAAACAGAGGCAGGCTAGGCATGGCAGTGCAATTCCGAGCGGAATCCGAGCGCGCATGCATTGAGCCCTCGCCCCGAGGCGGTTTACTGTTTTTCTTAGATTTAATTTGTTAATTAATTAATTTGTAATATTTAATTAGCTTGCGTAGTTAATTAATTTGTATTATTATTTTGGTCCCTCCGGAGGGCAAATCTGTAATAAGTGTGGTGCGTGTGTGTGCATGTCTTCCAACCCCCTTCTTTCTTCCCTTTTATTTACCTGCTTATGATGGTAGATTAGGGCACGTTTATTTTAGCATACCTTATGCTATGCATGCGTGCATCCATGCATTTGACATGCACCGGGCTCGGTACATCACGCTAACTGCATTGTATTTTCGATTCCAAATTGAATACGTGCATCGAATGATTGCATTTCACATGCCATTTTAGGGTTAGCCGAGCCTACTCTAGATTGCACCCTTGCCTGCGATGCATTAGTCATTTTAACATGAACTAGGTCATGCATGCTTGCTAACTAGTTTATTGTTTTGGCACGGAGTACGATGTAAGTATTTATGCTTTAGCATCTCGCATGCGTGTGAATGTTAACATGAGTATGCTTGCCATGCGGCTAAATGCTTACGTGATATTACTGATTGAATGCCTGTGGGTGGAGGTTGGATTGTTGAGTTGGAAACTCGTTGAAATCCGTATTTTAGCCTACTTGCGAGTAGCAAACCAACACGTTTTTCAAAACAAACGGATATGCAATGTTTTCCAAATTAGGCAATCTAGTCTATACTTGTTTGCTGCGCGCATAACATAGTAATTCTAGGCTAATAACCGGAATAAGAACACATAACGTTTTCAAAATCGGATATCATGGTTAGTAGAGGCCGGTCTTCGGACCGGGCGAAAGGGGGTGCTCATAGCTGACCTTCCCCGATCGTACCCAAGCTCCCGAGCCAAGACAACTTTGGTGATGACGGACACGTGGCCTTCGGCACCGAGTCAGGGTTTCCTAAATTTCCCATTTTAAAAATATTTAGGTGGCGACTCTGTATCTGGCAAAGCAGTCCATGTTTGGCACTTCTTTTCAAAATCTTTTTTCTCAAAACGATTTGCCAGAGTTGGACTCTTTGGTTCAGATTAAGAACCGCAACAAACAAAGGGAGTCCGAACTGTAGAGTGAGGCCCGGGGCGTTACAGTTTCTGGCGACTCTGCTGGGGATTTAGAGAGCTTGACTCGAACTCGTGATATCCTGTTTTGACTACACTTATGTGTTTCTTTGCATTGCATGTGCATTGGTGCGCCTAGGACACCGTGTTGGCCATCTGCTATTCCTGAGCGGTTTGCTGGGCTTGTCTTGTCAAGGCATGACCATAAGGCTGACCGGTTGCGGGCTCTGCCAATATGGGAACACAAACCCCGGTTTTACCGGGGCACCCTTTTTGACCATTCGACCTAGTGCATATCGAAATCCATAGTGACCATTCCAAACTAGGACAGGTTGCTTACCCGATATAGGTTGTTTGAAGCCGCTGTGTGCGTAGCGAAACCCTAGCTCCTGACAAAATAGGACAGGGAAACCCTACCCCAACATAGGGGTGTATTGGCTCTCATTTACCTGCTATGTGCTTTTAGAGTATATCTCTGCAGGGAACGCATATATCAGTTTGCAAGTTTGAGCATCAGGCCCGAGGGCACTAGTATCAGTGTTGTTGAGAATCAGTTATGTCTGCGGGTATCAGTTCAGTTTTGAACAGTGATTCTGGGGAACAGTGATCAGTAGTAGAGTGCAGTTGTTCGGCTACACCCGTGTTTGATCTGTTTGGGGCTGAAATACTGTGCTTGTTTTCCGTTTCAGTTCAGAGATTCAGAGAATTGATCCAGAACAGCTAGTGTCTTCTCCTTGCTGAGGCAGGACTTAGCATGACGCAGAATTCAGAAGAGATCGTGGTCATGACGGCCGCGTTGGATCAAGGAATCACCCTACACAGTGAGACTACTGTTGATATGCCGCATCCACCCAGATCGCCGGCTGCGCACCCAGTTTGGGCCCCTCAGCTATATCAGGCTCGCGAGCCTACTACATTTGAACTAATGGGAATGATAGGTGATCTTCAAAGATCCATGGCGGATCTCGCCTATGGAATGTCAGCTTCACCGCCAGCCGCACCGTATGCCGGGAGCTTTGTACCCCAGGAGCCCCCGCTGTTGGGCCGAATTGTTATTGAACTTAGTCAACCGGAGATGGCCTCCAGTTATAACAATGACATGTCAACACCAACTCAAATCCTAGATCAGGCTGAGGCCGAGACAAAGGTAAAATGAAGGCAGATGCCGACCCTATCGAACAACTGCTGTGGGCAGTAGAGGCTTTGAAAGCCAGGGGGATGAACAAGCAACAGATATCTGCAGTTGTGACAAAAGCTGTGGAGGACGCTTTCCCCACTCCGCCTGAGGGCAGTTCCAGTCAATCAGAGAACCGGGATAGGCCCCGTCATGCCAAAACAGTTCTTCCCGCTCCCAACCCTGCATCCGGAAAGGATCAGAAATCCAAGGCCGCACCCGCCGATCCGTTCGCTAGTGCATCTAGCAAGAGTGCTCAGGCTCCAAAGTACCTGCCTCGAGGGCGCCGAGTCTTCCATCCTCTCTACATGCCTTTGTCTAGGGCACTTTTGATTTTGGCCAAAAGGGGCATCTTACACCTCTTGAGCCCCGACCCCTCCCGAAGAATCTCCCTGCTACGCATGATCCTGCTCAGTACTGTGCGTACCACCAGCAGACAGGCCACCCTACTGACAATTGCTTCCGCCTCCGTCATGAGGTGCAGGATTTGATTGACAACGAGGTTATCCTCCCGCCTACCTCGGCCAAGTCAGTCACTACAGAGTTCTTGGATTTTGAGGATACGATAGTGCAAGCATGTAATCAGGAAGTGAACCACCTGCGGGCGACACTTGGCATTTTTTGATGTGGCGTCTGGCACGCATTTTTGAGCATCTACGGTCACTAGTTTTGTAAATTCTGCTTGGGTGTCGAGTCAGTCTTTTGTTTTGTTTGAGTCTGTCTCTCTGTATTGAGTCAGTCTTTTTGCTCACAGGGTCTGTCTTGTTGTAATGAGTCAGTCCCTCTTGTATGTATACCAGGTGATTCGGGGTTGTTGCCTCGAACGCCGTTTTGTAATTATCCTTTTGTTTTTCCTTGAGTCTGTCTCGGTTGAGGAGCCAGTCACAACAATCTGAATGAAACAGCTGCTATCACATTTCCGTACTGTTGTTTCAGCTAGTTGTGCCAGAGGATGTGAATGGAACGACAGTACATACCACCTACTCTCTTGTGCCTTAAACATCGTTGTAATGACCTAAGCTTTTCATAAAAACCCTTTTTGAACACTGCGGTGATGAAAACAAAGAGGAAGGAATTCCTCGGGTTTTGCAAAACTTTGATCATTTTGAGAGAAAGATAGGCATGCTAAGCTTTTAATGAATGAAATCATGCTTGTCGGCGTGAGTACTGAGAAGGATCCTGGTTTGATCCAGACTGGTTCCACACTATCTTCGCCGAGCGATTTGTCGCTTTCTTAAAAACTTTCAAAAAAAATGTTTTGCGCGGTCTGTGAAGACTTGTGTGGAATGCTCTTGAGATTGTGCAGCCCAGGATCGCTCTCAGCCTCAAGATTCAATTTATCTGTTGCAAACTGGAATCCGTTCAAAACGTTCAACAGTGCCATGAAACGCCTGTGTGGCCCATTTTGAGGCAGCCCTCGAGCAAGAGGCATCAAAGTCAGATCAAGGAGATCAGATCCCACCCGGCAAGGCTCGTGAAGCAACCGTGATGGACTTTTCTGCAAATCAACACAACAGTCATTCTCCTGGATACAGAAGGCTTCAATCTCAAAACCATTTGGCATGGGCTTGCTACACTTTTACCCTTTGAGAGGCTCGCTGGGCCGAAAACCCGGAAGGGCGACCCAGGCAAAAGTTAGAGCAAAGAAAAAAAAAAGAAAAGAAAATAAAAAAGAAGCAAAAAGAAAAGAAAAGAACAAAAATAGCAAAAGAAAAGAAAGAAAAAAATGAAAATGCAAAAGAAAAAAGAAAAAAAAGAAAAGAAAAGAAAAAAAAGAAAAAAAAGAAAAACATAGCTCGCAAGGTCGAAAACCCGCATTGGGCACCTTGGCAAAAGTTAGAGCCTAAACAGTGAAGGTTAAAATACCCGAGTGTACCTTAACCGGAACTACGTAAGGCTTGATTCCCATGTTTGGGATACGTAGGCAACTTCATCTGAAGTCCAGCCCCCAACGCTTCCATAGCGTCTCAGTCCATGTCATGGTTTTGATCACTTGTGCCTCCTCCGAATCCTGATGTCTCGATTGCAGCAACCTGGAACTACGTGACCAACTTCCTCTTGAAGTCCAACCACCAACACCTTCCAGGTGACTGTGTCCATATATTGATTCAAACCGTCTTCGTCTCCTCCGCGTCCGAGGGTCCGATCGTCATCAACAAGGACTGGCTTACAGCATGCCGCGGCATCATCCAAACAAGGGGCAACTTTCCGTTGCCATGCATTGCCATAAGTTGCCCTGAGTTGCCGTCCAAACCAGGGGCAACTTTCCGTTGCCATCCCCCCCTTTAAGCAGGGGCAATTTCCATTGCCTCCGATCCGAGGTTGGCATCTCGAGGGTAAGTTCCGTGCTCGTTGAGCATGATTGTTTGCAAAAATAGTTTTTGAAAATTTTTACTGAGGTTGACTATTTTCTCGAAAACTATTTCATTTTCCAAAATTGGACCATGTTTGGACCGAAAAGGAGAATTTTCAGTGCTCACAGCCTGATTTATGATTTTCAAATCAAAAATCGAACAAGTATGTTAATCCAACTCTCATTTTGGTCAAAATTGTTTTAGAAAACAAAAAATGGTCAAAGTGACGAACTAGGGGCACAATTGAGTCAGGTCTTCTGTCTTTCCCCCGCCAACATACTTGCCAGAAAGGCACTCTATCCACCGGAAGGAAATAGCCGTGAGCTAACAGTGCTGGGCGTGAACCTGCCACTTCCTATTCATCTATTAGTCACCCTGGGGAGGGATGAAAAAATGAGAGAATAAAGAATAGAGAGGTGTAAGCAGAGAGAGAAGTGAGCAAGAGGTTTTGAGAGAAAAACCGAGCCTGAGGGCCGAGTGATGTGAGTATCACAAATCAGAAAGGGTGGGAAATAATACCCGGAGGAATTGGCTCCTCGAGATTTGAGGTCTTTTTGTAAACATGTCCGCGTGTCGTGTCTTTTGATTTGTCGGTCTCGATTTTGGCTTTGAGTCTTTTCCGAGTGTGTCTCGTTGTGTTCAGGTCGTGCCTTTTGTTTCTTTGTTTGAGTCTGCTCGCTGTGTTCTGTGGTAGGCTCGACCCCGGTTGAAAACCCTTCTTTATTTCAAAAAATCTTGTGCTCAGAATGCTGTGCCATTCTCTACATTCGTGCGAAGCAAGAGAAGGAAAGGGAAAATTTGGGACATCCGAGTGTCAACTCCAACTGTTCAGTTTTGTGATCCGTCTTGTCAGATTGGGTTATTTGTTCAGGGTTTGCTGTGTGCAGAATGAAACCGAGTGCTGTGTTATGGGCTGTATGCAGATCAATCCCCAGGAGTATGGGCTGTATATTCAGTTTGAGTAGTGGTTTGTATGAGTTGTTTGTTATTGGTTGGTTATCCGATTATCATAGTGCAAGTGCTCAATTTACAAGTGTTCATTGTTCAGACAACAGATCAATATCATTTACATTTGAGGTGTAATATGATGCAATACAGTGCAAGGTATGAAATGCGCAGATATAACACTCTTTTAGACAAAAAGTTTGTTTCATTTCATAATCTTTTCAAGTACATAGTTTCGAAGAAAACAAAATCTACCTGCGGCAGTACAAAGTACCCTAACCACTAACAAAAAGGGGAAAATGCAAAAAAAAAAAGGGGAAGAAAAATAGTAAAATCCGTATCAAATGTCAAAAATGCCTCCGGGGCCATCAATCTGTCCTGGTCCTCTGCCTGGACGAAGGTCCAGGAGCGTCATCACCAGGAGCATCACCAGGGCATCGCTGTCCGAGCTCGGCGAGCCATCACGGTCTCCTCCGTCTCTGTCTCTGCCTCAGACTCGTCATCTGGAACTGGAGCCCGCGAGTGCTCCCAGACATGAGTGCGCCCTCCTCTGGTACGGGGATATGCTCTGCCATCCGGGTAGAAATGGGAGGTCCAGCTGGAGCGCACCCACCGGAGGAACTTGGAAGGAGGCTGAAAAAGCATGAAAGGCGAATACATCAGAATTACTAAGAGCAGGGTATCAGTGCAGAATGCAGTACAGAGTACAGTGTATGTATGCCGTGAGCAGTGTATCAGTGCCGAATGCAGTGTATGAGTACAGTGTGTGAATGCCGTGAGCAGTGAATCAGTACAGAGTAAAAGTATGTATGCCAGTGTATGTGTATGAGTAGTGTATCAGTGCAGAATGCAGTGTATGAGTACAGTGTGTGAATGCCGTGAGCAGTGAATCAGTACAGAGTACAGTGTATGTATGCCGTGAGCAGTGAATCAGTACAGAATACAGTGTATGTATGCCGTGAGCAGTGTATCAGTACAGAATGCAATGTGTGAGTACAGTGTATCAGATGCCGTGAGCAGTTTATCAGATGTCGTGTTGTGCATCAGATTATGTAAAGTAGTTTATGTATGGTTTGAGGCTGTGGTCAGAAAGAACATACCGGAATGCTGTAAAGGGCCAGGAGGTCGAATGTCCGCTGTAGCATCCCCATCATGGAGGCATTCATCTCCAATGACTGCCGGGTGTACTCGGAAGACGCCTGCAAAAGTATCAGATGCATCAATATTCTGTGGAATATCAAATAAACTGAAATGAAATAACAGTGCAAGATGAAGAATGCAGTAATACATACCGGAGGCAAGTCGGGGACACCGACAAACTCGTGATCAGCCGGCGAAGGGGATCTGATAGGTCGCCCCACCCTACCCTCGGAAAGTCAATGAAGCGGGCAAAGCAGGCCAACCGGTCCCTTGCCCTCGCTGAACTCCATCCCTGCCACGGACTCGAGCCCTCCTCGGCGCTCCCCCTCCAGCCCCTCCAGCTCCTGCTCCAGCCGCTGGCGCCACAGGTCTCTCTCTCTCTACTCGGTGGCTGCCACTCAGAGGTCGCATGATGAAGGTCCAGACGTACTCCGAGTAATCGCCCTCGCCTCTGAAATCGTCTGCCTCCCAGCCAATGGTGTAGTCCGCCATCAGCTCGGCAGTGAATCTCTCAGTATCCCTCATGTGCTCAGGAGGGTGCACCGGGACTATCTGCTCCGGTAAACCAGGGTCTGACGCAGGAAACGCTCGCCCAGGTACCAAGCCCGACAGACCGAGCCCCCAGCAGAATCGGTAACGTGAGGTCTCATCGGCATCGGCAAACCGATCCGTATCATCGCTGGCAGTGGAGCCCACGGCCGCCAGGTGATCTGAAATTGAAATGCAATTTGTTATCTACTGTTATTGAAATATACAGTGGAAAGGCGAAGCTTAAATGAACTGTAAGTAAAACAACCTCGGCAGGGGTGATGGTGTCGAAGTAGCGGGGAAGAAGCTAAATGTCTCTCGCCCTCCGGGTGCATCTCCCGTCGAAGCGCGCGAAAAAGGGACGACCAGAGGGGTCTCCGTCTCGGGTACAGGAGCGAGCCTAGGAAAGTAGGCATAAACCCACAACTGCAAGATAAATACCAGTGCATTTATCAGATAAAGCAGAATACAGAATAAAAGGCAAATAGAAATAGCGAGCCGTGTGTTGTTGCAGTGTAAAACAGAGTATGTGTGTGCCGTGTGTACAGTATACAGCAAGTGTAAAGCAGACTACAGTGTGTGCAGTGTGCAGAGTACAGAAAATATAGAACAGAAATAAAAGGCAGAAAAAGAAACGTACCTCCCAAACACGCCAGTAGCCCCCGAGCAACTGCCCGCTGCCACGGGAAGCTGAGCTCATATACCCATAGAGAGTGGCCAGAGCGGCGCCACCCCAGTCATAATGTAAAATGTCCCTGACATCCACCAGTGCGCTGAGCAGCAGAGAGGCACTGTGTTCGCGATCGGCGAAGATGGTCGTCCCAAACAGGAACCATTAAGGAAGCCGCGTACGTATCTCTCCACGGCCTCTGGGGTCATCGGGGCTGCATCGACAAGGAGGGCTAGACCCTGAACTGCACCTCAACCAAGAGTATCGGACAAAGCGGGACGCGCAAGGCGGTGCGCGCCAAGCAAGTAGACCTGAGCCGCGGTCCACTCGTCCATATCAATGTCAAAGGGGATTGGATCACCCCTACCCCGATGCCCGTGAGCATCGAGAAATCATAAGGGTATTGTCATGTCCCCAGTCGCGGACAAATGAAATGAATCGGTGGTGTCCCACCACCTCTCCACCAGAGCGGCGAGGAGAGGTCTGCATGTAGTAAGCCTGGAGAGTCCTCTGCAGAATGCGCCAAAGCCGGCCTGGTCCACAATATGGCGAACTGCGTCGGGAAGCTCGGCGTACCACACACGAGCGACAGTGTTCCCATACCCGCGGATGGTATGGGAATCTCCCTGTTTTCAAACAAGTAGTTGCGAAGCAATATAAAATGTACAGTTTTGAAGAAATAGTGAATCGGTGCAAATGTGGCATGCGTGCATACTTTCAAATTCAAATAGATACCGAGTGCCGGTGTGCTTACAGTGAACTACAACGTGTGATGCGTCAGCGTGTTTGAGTGGTTCAGTACAAATGTGGCATGCGTGCATACTTTCAATTCAAATAGATACCGGGCCGGTGTGCTTACAGTGAACTACAACGTGTGATGCGTCAGCGTGTTTGAGTGGTTCAGTGCAAATGTGGCATGCGTGCATACTTTCAATTCAAATAGATACCGGGTGCCGGTGTGCTTACAGTGAACTACAACGTGTGATGCGTCAGCGTGTTTGAGTGGTTCAGTGCAAATGTGGCATGCGTGCATACTTTCAAATTCAAATAGATACCGGGTGCCGGTGTGCTTACAGTGAACTACAACGTGTGATGCGTCAGCGTGTTGAGTGTTCAGTGCAAATGTGGCATGCGTGCATACTTTCAGATTCAAATAGATACCGGGTGCCGGTGTGGCTTACAATGAACTAAAAACGTGGTGATGCGTCAACTGTTTGAGTGGTTCAGTGCAAATGCTGGCACACGTGCATATTCTCAGAGTCAAACAGGTATCGGGTGCCGGTGTTTGCAGTGGAATACGGTGTGTGTCATGTGTTGAGTGGTTCAAGGCTAGCGCAGTGTGTGTGCACGTGTGAGTCTTAAACAGATAATCAGTTGCAAGTACATTTGCAATCAACTACAATGTACAGTGTATCAGTGTATTGGAACTAAGCAGTTAAAGAACCGAGTCAGCTATGGCAGTTGACAGTTTAAATAGTTCTACATTGCGGAAATAAAATAGAGAAAGAAGGTTACCTCAGAGCGCCGGAGGATGGTGGAGGTGGGAGGTCCTCACGTAGCAGGAGCTCGGGATCCAATGCCATGTCGAAACTCCTAAACTAGCGCAGTCGTCGGTGTGGGAGAGACGTGAATCGGCCGGTAGGTTGCCGGATCGAACGGGCTCGCTCAAAGGTAGGAGCTCGACCCCGGGATCCATCTCGTGATCGGGGGAGTCCCACCGCGTGGAATGTCGTCCGCCATGTCAAGAGAGATGAGAAGATGGTCGGGGAATGAAATCGGGTCGGAATACGAAGAGTCAACCGAAAAGTCAACTCCCGGGAGGGTGGAAAATGGCCAGAAGTCGGGATGGGAAAAGGCACGGAAATGGAGAAAATTCGAGGGGAATGAGCCTCAAAAGGCGGAAATGGCAAAGGATGTGCCGAAATGAAATTTCAATCGGTCGAAAATGTTCGAAACGCGATAAACTTCGCGAATCAAACGATAGAACGGGTGTAAAACGCGAGAAAACAGAGGGATCAAGGAAGGAAAAGGCTCTAGAGAGAGAGGGAGGTGATTTTCGGCAAAGGAGAAGTGAGAAAATAGGGTTTAGAAACCCTATTTTAAAAGACCCGAGGTGAAAAGTCGAATCTGCCCCGACTCAGCAACTTTTTGCCGGTCGGCAACATTTTGTGCCGGCCGGCATAATTTTCTGCCGATGAAATTGTTTTGTAGCCGATGGACAGCCGGTGGTTTCCCCTCCCAGCCGGTGTGTCCCCCGTTGTTTAGATTTTGTTTAGGCCATATGAGTGTTTTTTGGTCTTCATAGCTCAAAAAGTGCAAGAAAGTGTATCTCCGACGCTCAACCGGCCTCCGTTTTGACCTCGGACCGCATCTTCTGTGCGTAACACTCCAACTCATACAATGTTGTATCCTTTGGTATCCTTTTTGCCTTTTACAAGATTCAAAAGTTGCCCCGTGTGCGTTGCACGCGTTCATCGCACTATTTCGGTGCATTACATCGCGCTATCATGCGCCTCACAGTTGCATTGTTATGCACATACTATATGCGTTGTAACACGCACCCCTTGCATTGTCATGCACATCTCTCATGCATTGTCATTGCATTTTTATTACAAGCATTGTCATGTATTTCAATACATACGTCGCCTCGCGCATCGTTCGCGTTGTCGTGCATTCCCTTACCATGCATTGTCATGCATTCCGAAACACGTGCGTTGTTACGCATTTAAGTCCGTTTGCATCATTTTGCATTTCCCTGAGGCATGCGTGTCTCATTTACATTTTGCATTCCGTGTGGCATGTGTGTCACACTTACTTCATTTTGCATCCTTTGAGGCACGCGTACCTCATTGGCTTCATTTTGCATTCCTTTGAGGCACGCGTACCTCATTGGCTTCATTTTGCATTCCTTTGAGGCACGCGTACCTCATTGGCTTCATTTTGCATTCCTTTGAGGCACGCGTGCCTCATTGGCTTCATTTTGCATCCTTTGAGGCACGCGTACCTCATTGGCTTCATTTTACATCCTTTGAGGCACGAGTACCTCATTGGCTTCATTTTGCATCCTTTGAGGCACGCGTACCTCATTGGCAGCATTTTGCAATCCTTTGAGGCACGCGTACCTCATTGGCATCATTTTGCATTCCGTATGGCATGTGTGTCACACTTACATCATTTTGCATTCTTATGAGGCATGCGTGTCTCATTTGTTTCATTTGCATCATTGGCATCATTTTCCATTCCGTGTGGCATGCGTGTCACGCTTGCATCGTTCCTCATTTCCATAGGCACGTGTGCCTCATTTCCAAAGGCACGTGTGCCTCCTCATTTCCATAGGCACGTGTGCCTCCTCATTTCCATAGGCACGTGTGCCTCATTTCCATAGGCACGTGTGCCTCCTCATTTCCATAGGCACGTGTGCCTCATTTCCATAGGCACGTGTGCCTCCTCATTTCCATAGGCACGTGTGCCTCATTTCCATAGGCACGTGTGCCTCCTCATTTCCATAGGCACGTGTGCCTCATTTTCATCGGCACGTGTGCCTCATCATTCCCATTGGCACGTGTGCCTCGTTTTCATTGGCACGTGTACCTCTTTTGCATTAGCACGTGTGCCTCATTTACATCGGCACGTGTGCCTCCTCATTTCCATCGGCATGCGTGCCTCATTTCCATTGGCATGCGTGTCGTCATTTGCATTAGCATGCGTGTCGTCATTTGCATTAGCATGCGTGTCTCAGTTCCTTTTTATACACATTGCGTGCATTGCTTTACTTATATGTGTTCAAGTTCCTTTTTATACATGTTGCGTGCATGCGTGCATTGCTTTACTTATATGTGTTCAAGTTCCTCTTTTTATACACATTGCGTGCATGCGTGCATTGCTTTACTGATATGTGTTCAAGTTCCTTTTTTCATACACATTACGTGCATGCGTGCATTGCTTTACTTATATGTGTTCAAGTTTCTTTTTTTCATACACATTGCGTGCATGCGTGCATTGCTTTACTGTTCAAGTTCCTCTTTTTATACACATTGCGTGCATGTGTGCATTGCTTTACTGATATGTGTTCAAGTTCCTTTTTATACACATTGCTTGCATGCGTGTACTGCTTTACTTATATGTGTTCAAGTCCCTTTTCATACACATTGCATGCATGCGTGCATTGCTTTACTCACATGTGTTCAAGTTCTCTTTCCATACACATTGCTTGCATACGTGCATAGCTTTACACACATGTGTTCAATCCCGCTTTTTTTTTCTATACACACTGCGTGCGTTGTCGCGCACTTTCGATTGCTTTGTCACGCATGTTGCTAACGACATTGTCCCTGTTAAGTTTGTTCTCTTTACAGGCACGATATTGTATGTACGGCTCATTTGAGGCCGGTGCAACCGGACGAACCGCACAGGTATTGTATCCTCCGAGTGAGACGTATTGAGAATTGCATAATTCTCTTACATCCTTTCTGCATTGTAGTGTAGCTTGGTGTATGCTAGCTTAAAACTGTTGCATGTGTGCTTCGTTACAGCTTTCTTTGCATGATCATAAGTTATGCTCGGCTTCTTGCATTTTCAGTTGCATTTTGCCCCTGCCTTCGGGCGCATACCTTGTTTATCTTGCATGTTTGTCCAAGTCTTCGGCCTTGTCAAAAATGGGTCGTCTTTGGGCTTTGACATTCACTCCCGTCATTGTTATGACTTTCGAGTTCTGTCAAAGAGGGGCAACTGTAGACACCCCATTTTTGACCGTCCTCAAGACTTGGACGTCACCGTTTGAACACTCGGTGATTATCCATGTTTGTGTTTGTTTGGAGTTCCCGCGGAGTTCTCGGCTACGCGCCTTGCCTCAGGATCTCCGAACTCGACTGTTTTGTGTCTGGTTTTGCACCAAACACTTGTGTTTTGCCTTGGAGGGGCAGGGAATGCCTTGTGAGGCATCCCCACACACCACCGGCAGTAGCTAGAGGCCACCGGCTGGTTTTTTTGTTGCCACCGGCAATATATTTTGCCGGTCGGCACTCTTTGTTGCCGGTCGGCTCTCTATTTTGTCAAAATGACATTTTGGCCGGCCGACTACTGTTCAGCTGCTTTTGGAGATATTTTGAAACAGCTGGCTGGCATTTGCTTCCCCTCCATACACGTGTATGGAGGGATGCCTCTCTTGTTAGCTTACATTGTAAGTTTACAAGATTGGCTCCTCTATAAGAGGAGCCCTCCTCTCCCTTGCTCAAGGGTTAGAAAAATTAGGGCTTTTTGCTTAGAAAATATAGAGGAAGCTTTGGTTTTAGGGTTAGGGTTCAATACACATCCTATCTCTATAGTACTCTTGTATGTGTTTTAGTCCATACTATTGCACACAAGCACCTAGCGCTTCACCTTCCTTGGGCTACTGAGGTTCTAAGGACTTGTTCTTGCTATTTTTGACTGGATTGATGCCTAAGGAGGCAACAAGACCACCATTGTTGAAGAAAGGCTTCAAGGGTAAGAAACTAGTTCTTTTTACCCCATTTTTGCATCCTATTTCTACCTATCTTAGAGCTGTTTTTGTGTCTAGTGTATAATACAAAACAGTTCTGTTTTTAGGCCCTCTTGATTGTTTGTTAAGAGTGTTTTGTGCTTTGGGGAAGTTTGACCCCTCTTAGGCCTTGTAAGGCCCTTGTTTTGTGCCATCTTGTGCAAGTTTCGAGACTTTGGTGTTTGGGCCTCTTCACCACTGAAATCTTGAGGGATTTCAGTGGTGGGGATGGTGCCTTGAAGTCTCCAAAAGGGGAGGGCCACCCCCTCTCCTTGTTGTCCTTGAAAGGGACCATTTTTGGTCTCTTAAGGGAGCTTATGTTTGAGTGTGTGTTGAGCATGCCATGACTGTTTTTCATGCTTATATTGCCATAATGTAACATGGTTTTAAGTTGGTTTTGGTGTACCATGCATGCCTTGCATACCTACCTTGTAATGCCTTGTGATTACCTTAATATGCCTTAGGTTGTTAGCCTTTGTTCGAGCATGTTTTAGGCTTAGCCTTGTGAATGTTTTGTGCTTATTTTGCCATGCTTTAGGTCTGTCCATAGTTGTTTGGATCGATTTTGGCATGCTTAGTATAGCTCCTTTGCATTTGTGGCTTGTCGGGCTTGTATGCCTCAAGTATGTGAATGTGTAGCATGTGTTGATTGCATCATTTTGGTGGTTTGGAACCACCCAACATGTTATTTCAGTCCCTTTGACATGCTCATATGCTTACCTTGGATGCCTCTTTGTTGCCTTAAAAGCATGTGTTGTATGCCCTATGTTTTGACCATTGTGCATGCCTTTGTTTGTTGCGGTTCTTAATCTAAACCAAAGAGTCCAACTCTGGCAAATCGTTTTGAGAAAAATAGATTTTGAAAAGAAGTGCCAAACATGGACTGCTTTGCCAGATACAGAGTCGCCACCTAAATATTTTTTAATGGGGAAATTTAGGAAACCTTGACTCGGTGCCGAAGGCCACGTGTCCGTCATCACCAAAGTTGTCTTGGCTCAGGAGCTTGGGTACGATCGAGGAAGGTCAGCTATGAGCACCCCCTTTCGCCCGGTCCGAAGACCGGCCTCTACTAACCGTGATATCCAATTTTGAAAACGTTATGTGTTCTTATTCCAATTATTAGCCTAGAATTACTATGTTATACGCGCAGCAAACAAGTATAGACTAGATCGCCTAATTTGGAAGTAAACATTGCATATCCGTTTGTTTTGAAAAACGTGTTGGAATTTGCTACTCGCAAGTAGGCTAAAATACGGATTTCAACGAGTCATTCCAACTCAGACAATCCAACCTCCACCCACAGGCATTCAGACAGTTTATCTCATATAAGCATTTAGCCACATGGTAATTATGCCGTCATGTTAACATTCACACGCATGCGAGATGCTAAAACATAAATACTTACATCGTACTCCATGCCAAAACAATAAACTAGTTAGCAAAAATGCATGCCCTAGTTCATGTTAGAGTGACTAATGCATCGCAGACAGAATGTAATTAGGATAGGCTCGGCTAACCCTAAAATGGCATGTGAAATGCAATCATTCGGTGCACGTATTCAAGTTAGATTTGAAGATACAATGCGGTTTGTATGATGTACCGAGCCCGGTGCATGTAAGACAAATGTATGGATGCACGCATGCATTGCATAAGGTATGCTAAAATAAACGTGCCCTAATCTACCATCGTAAGCGGGTAAATAAAAGGGAAGAAAGAAGTGGGGATTGGAAGACATACATACCACTCACGCACGCTTATTACAGATTTGCCCTCGCCCGGAGGGACCAAAAGAATATACAAATTAATTAACTACGCAAGCTAATTAAATATTACAGACCCATTAAATTAATCAAACAAATTAATTAATCTAATTAAAACAATAAACCACCTCGGGAAGAGGGTCAGATGCAGCGCATGCTCGGGACTTGCTCGGAATCGCACTGCCATGCATAGTCTGCCTCTATTTTCCCTGCTTTGCTCCTCTAAAAACTGCCAAAGTCTCAGGAATGCCTCTCAGGATACTGGGGGATCCCATCGGCTAAGTAGAATGACCACCGGCACTAGGATGTGGCCATCGGCACAAAATGAATCCACCGGCTGATGATTTACTGCCGGCCGGCACAAAATGTTGCCGGTCGGCAAACAATACCTGCAGAACCTGCAACTCACAGCAGCAGAGGGCAAAACTTGCATGGCAATACAATTCAAACAATGTGTGCACCAATCATGCCCCCTATCATGTTTGTGACTCAAAGGGGTATGTGCCTCGATTCTCGAGCCACCAATCACGCATTTCCATGCATGATGGCCCAAAGAATTAAGTGTGCAACTTTCATGTCAAATGAAATGCAAACCAATCAAACAAAATAAGGCCCAATTCCTATCACCAAATCAAGGAACAAGGCATGCATGCAAGATGCAATGCAACCTAGGCATGCAAGCTAAGGATGCAACATGGCATGACAAGGCACTTATGCAAGCATTCAAGCAAACATGAGGCGATGCAAACTAATGAAAAGGTGGACTTAGACATGATTTAGGCAACTCTAATTAGGCCCAAAATCAGTGGCCAAAACCAAGGAAATGAAGGCCAAAATGCACACACACATGCATGCAATCATGGTCCAACACCTTAAGCATATACAAGGCAACTCTTAAGCACACTTAAAGAGACCAAACAATAGACAATTAGCATGCAACACAAGCTCTGAAATTGCACAAAATAGAGGTGCCAAACCAACTAATTCAAGCAAGTAAAGCATGCAAATGGCCCAAGTACTTGAGGCGAGCCAAGAGGCTTAAACCAAGGTCAAACCCACCAAGCCTCACAAGGCTAAGGGGACTCAAAACAGGTCAAAGGCAGGCATAAACAACACCCAAGGAACTCCTAGATGGCATCTAAATGGCTCAAATCTAAAGGCATAAACAAATGCACTTTCAAGGGGCATACAACACAAGCTCATAAGGCGTTAAAGAGGCATGCAAGGCAAGCATACAAACATGTTAAAGGGACTGAAATAACATGAAAAATGACTCCAATCCACTAAATCAAAGCAAACAAAGCATGCTATACACTTACATACTTAAGGCCAACAAGCCCAAAAATGCAAAGAGGCTATATAATGCATGCTAGGGTCGACTCAAACAACCTAAGACAGACCTAAAGCATGGCAAAATAAGCACAAAAGCTTCACAAATCTAAGCCTAAAACATGCTAAAACAAAGGCACACAACCTAAGGCATATTAAGGCAATCACAAGGCATTACAAGGTAGGTATGCAAGGCATGCATAGTACACCAAAACCAACTTAAAAACATGTTATATTATGGCAATATAAGCATGAAAAACAGCCAAGGCATGACCAATAAACACTCAAACATAAGCTCCTTTAAGAGACCAAAAATGGTCCCTTTCAAGGACAACAAGGAGAGGGGGTGGCCCTCCCCTTTTGGAGACTTCAAGGCACCATCTCCACCACTGAAATCCCTCAAGATTTCAGTGGTGAAGAGGCCCAAACACCGAAGTCTCGAAACTTGCACAAAATAGCACAAAAATGGGGCCTTTCAAAGCCTAAGGGTGGTCAAACACACCCAAACCACAAAACACTCTTAACAAACAATCAAGAGGGCCTAAAAACAGAACTTTTTTATGTTATACACTAGACACAAAAATAGCTCTAAGATAGGTAGAAATATGATGCAAAAATGGGGTAAAAAGGGGCTAGTTTCTTACCCTTGAAGCCTTCTTCACAAATGGTGGTTTTGTGGCCTCCTTGAGCTTCAATCCAGTCAAAAATAGCAAGGACAAGCCCTTAGAACCTCAGTATCAAGAGGATGGTGTGATGGTAGGTGTTTGTGCACAAAACTAAGCCTAAAACACACACAAAGGCAAGAGAGGGAGAGATATAGATATAGGTTAGATACACTAATTTAAACCCTAAAACCAGAGCTCTCTAACTCTCTTCTCCAATTTGTCTAACCCTTGAACAAGGGAGAGAAGGCCTCCTCTTATAGAGGAGCCAATCTTGTAAAGCTTACAAGGTAAGCTAACAAGAGGGCCATCCCTCCATACACGTGTATGGAGGGGAAGAAAATGCCAGCCAGCTGTTTCAAAATATCTCCAAAAGCAGCTGAACAGTAGTCGGCCGGCCAAAAATGTCATTTTGACAAAATTGACTGTCGACCGGCAATAAAGAGTGCCGACCGGCAACATACATTGCCGGTGGCAACAAAAACCAGCCGGTGGCCTCTAGCCACTGCCGGTGGTGTGTGGGGATGCCTCACAAGGCATTCCCTGCCCCTCCAAGGCAAAACACAAGTGTTTGGTGCAAAACCAGACACAAAACGGTCGAGTTCGGAGATCCTGAGGCAGGGTGCGTAGCCGAGGACTCCGGGAACTCCAAACGAACACAAACATGGATAATCACCGAGTGTTCAAACGGTGACGTCCAAGTCTTGAGGACGGTCAAAAATGGGGTGTCTACAGCCATCAAAACATCATAAAACTTTATGGTTATTGTTCACACCCAAGGCAATCATGTTTGGTTTATGAGTTCTTGGAAGGGGAAGCTTGGGAAATATATTGAGCGCAGAGGACCAAGTATTACAATTTGATTGGATTAAGAGAGTGAATGTTGTCAAAGGTGCGGCAACTGCTCTGTCTTATATGCACCGCAACTATTCACCTCCAATCATCCATCGAGGCATATCAAGCAAGAATGTCTTGCTTGATTTAGGCCCCATTTGGTGTAGCTGTTAAAACAGATTATAGATTATAGCTTAACATATTATAGATTATGACTTTAATCACAAGCTGTTAATCTATTTGGTGTAACTGTTAGATTATAGATTTAAGTTGTTGAGTAGTGTTTGTTAAATAAGTTAAGAAGTAGCTTTTTTAATTAAATTTTATTCTTTGTTTTCACTACTTGTCTACATTTCTCATAAATAATAATAATAATAATAATAATCTATAATCCATTTGGGTCTTTTTCTATTTTTAAAAAAATAAAAAATAAAAAAATCTAAGAGTATAACCATAAATTAACATGTCCACAGCAGAAGCTGATAATCAGAAGCAAGGAGTAAGCAGCTTCTCGGAATCAGTTTTTTTAAGTTAAAATAAGTTGTTAGAATCAGAAGCTGTTTAAAATAAGTTTAACCAAACAGTCCAAAATAACTTTTTCAAAGCCAAAAGCTATAAGTTGGCTCAAAAAAGCCCAAACAAACACCCCCTTGGAGTATATGGCTCACATCTCAGATTTTGGCACAGCTAGATTTATGAAGCTTGACTTATCCAATTGGACTTCATTTGCAGGGACCTACGGGTACGCTGCTCCTGGTATGTAAGTTTCTATTGCAGTGATTTTATCTCCAAGTCATCCATATAATGTTCATTTTAATTTATCAATCTTTACGGATTAAGAGTTTATGATTTCACTCGATTTAAAAGGGCTATCGAATTTCTAATTGTTATCTAGATATGGAACAATTCTTTATATATTTTTTAATTACTATTTTCTTCTGTTGGTCATTTGTTTGATTTGGTAGAACTTTCTTATACAATGGAAGTAAATGAGAGGTGCGATGTTTATAGTTTTGGGATGCTCACACACTAGATTGATTACGGGGAAGCATCCGGGTGATCTAATCTCCTCTTTGTCATTGTCATCATCCTTCTCCTCATCAACATCAACTGTGCATGGGATATTATTGAAGGATGTGTTGGATCAATGTAATACCCCGACCCTCATATCTGATTCTGTTGTCTTTTAATCTCCTGTTCTGTGTCTTTGAATGTTATTGTGAAAATCTATGTGAAAATAATAGTAAAAGAGCATGGAACTTAGAAATATGAGTTTCTATCTGTTGAACTAGAACGTATCTGTTACACTTGAATCACTTAAAATGGAAATTGAGCATCTTAGAGATTTAATTTGCAGAAATTGATTTGATATTTGGAATCTACATGATTTTTAAGCTATAAGGGGATTTTCTGTGAAATTTTTATTTCGGCACCATAAAGCGATTGATTTTCGTCTTTTATGCCCTTATATATATATTGTTATATCTATCTAAGACTTGAGTTGAGATCAAAAACGTGGATCACTTTTGGGTGAGGAAATAGGAGAGGAAGGAGAAGAGAATTGGGGGAAAATTCGTGGGTCACCCAAGAAGCTTATCAACTTGTTGAAATTGTGTGATTTACTCAAAGGTAACTCAAATTTCTTGTTTTAGCTCCTTAAGAGTTGCACCCTATGCCATGTTTGTGGTTGATTCAAGAAGGATCCATGTTTGATCTATTAAGGGTTCTTATTACTTGGTTATGTTGCCTTTTTGATTTAGTTTGATGGTGAATTATATTTTAATTCTTGCTCTATAGCATCATTCCATGTCAATATGTTGAGATTATGTGATATGTTTAAAGAGTTTGGAATTAGAATGAAGTTGTGCAAGTGTTGGCTTGTTGAAGCCTTTAATTTGGTTCAAATTGGCATGATTAAGCTTGGATTCATGTTTTGGTGTTGTTAAGTGGATGTATTGCATGAATTCAACTCTTGATTTCATGAAAAATGGTTTTGATTAATGATTTTGGGATGAAAATCGGGCTGCCCTGAATCTGGGTCGACGTCCGCTCGAGCGGGGGTCAGGGCCGCTCGAGCGGGAAACTACACCTTTCAGCAGTTTTCTGAAATTTACCCTGTCCGCTCGAGCGGGGATATGTACGCTCGAGCATAAAAATCGACCATCCAGTATTTTGGCAGCACTACACTGTCCGCTCGAGCGGACAAAGTTACGCTCGAGCGGAGGACTGTTTCAGCAAGAAAATATGTTTTGTTCAGTTTTTTGTGTTTGACTCTTTGGTGTTATTAGAATATTCTTTTCTGGTGAGTCTTAAGAGATTATAACTTTATAAAGGTGTGGAGGCATATGAATTGGTTTTAAAGAAAAAGAATACTAATTTATTAGTTATGATGTGTGCAGGACACACTCCAGAAGGAACTCATACGCCACCACAACACTGTGAGTAATAGTGCATTACATATATACTTATGTATCTGTTCTGTAAGACATAATTGTAAATTATGTATTGATCTGGAAATGAAAAGTGGAAACCATATCCGTATATCTGTTGTGCCGCAAGGCTACCTGAGTCGAAAGACTATTTGTGCCGCAAGGCTACCTGTTGTGCCGCAAGGCTACCTGTTGTGCCGTAAGGCTACCTGTTGTGCCGCAAGGCTACCTGTTGTGCCGCAAGGCTACCTGAGCCGAAAGGCTATCTGTGCCGCAAGGCTATCTGGGCTAATAGGCCAATCTGTTATCTCAGTACTTGGTTTTGATACATATACTACTGTACATTGTGATTTCTATATTACGCGCTACTATTCACTGAGCTTGTCTTATTCTGTAATTTTGTCTGATTCTGTAGGAACCAGCTTGAGGAGCCGTTCTAGCACACTTCATGCATTTTTGTCAGCCTAAGGATAACCAGGCACTGGAGGAAACCCTTACGTATTAGACCAGTTTACTTTGTATATGTAATTTTTGGTATCCACATTTCTGGTCAGGGATATGTATTTATTGTTTTGTATGCCTAAGACCTGGGCTGGATTGTAAATGTTTATGTAACCTCATTTGTGTGCATGTTACTTTATGTTCAATGTTAAGATGGTCCTGGCTTGTTGATAGTTGCTCAATGGATATTTCTAGATGTCGTCTTAAATTTAATGCTTCCGCTCAGGCCCCCAAATGTTATACCGAATAGGTTATTCTGTCTGTTTCTGCTTAGGTCATGCCCAAACTTTTAGGGGCAGGTTAGGGGCGTGACAATCAACGTCTCTTACCTCCTAAGAATCAAGTGGCACAACAAGTAGTTATGGTTGCGAAACTAGCATTTGCATGTTTACAAGCCAATCCATTGTCTCGGCCAACCATGAGACAAGTTGCCATGAAGCTATCAGATGATCATGTAACCATGAAGATATCAGATGATCAAAGTCCACCTTTGCAAAATCAATTTCACATGATAACTTTAGGACAGCTCTTTTGATATCACCAGGTCGACCTCTTGAGTATTTGCCTTCTATCCTTGGACTGTATGCTGTTCTTGTTTTTCATTTTCAACATATTCTAGTCTATTTTTCTGCTCTTTTTCAATACTAGCATTTAAAAATACATAAATAAATAAATAACTAATTTAAAAATATCTATAAGCACAACCCAATAGTTGCAAGCATTTTAACTGAATGGTTCCAATAAAAAATCTCTACTTCTCTATCTTGAATTCATTCAACATTTGAGTGGCTCAAATGATTTAAAAATTTATAAGCTATAAATTCCACATTAGCCTTTTTCTACTCTCATTTTGTATTCAAAACTTGCTTGCTCTATTTCTTAGCAAGTTGTGTGCTGCTTTATTTATTTATTTATTGTTTACAGAGTAATTTGGAGATTCCTATACAAAGTGGTGTTGTACAATGCTTCAAAGAAAGAGAAATTCACAAGGATGATGTTTGGATACTAAAGAAAAGTTAAAAGTGTGTCATTGAAACCAGAGCATAAGACGGCATGTTGATTCAGCAACTTGTTTGCTAACTTTTGTGAACAAATAAGAAGAAGTTGAAAAGAAAAATGAACAGCACAGATTTCGATTCGGATTTTTTGTAATAATCTTACAATGGTGGTTTAAACCTCAAAATATAATCATTATTGTAAATTTATTGTAGTAAATATTATTTCAGAGAATCCTAATTATACAGATTTGTATAGTTGGGTATAAATAGATTTCTTTTAACAGATAAGAATCATTATTATACATATTTTTGAGGAATCCATCGATCTTCCCAAAACTTAATTGAATTATATTTGAGGAAATTACCAGGAAGTCTTGTTTGAAAAACGTGTAGTCTGTTTAGTCCCATAACATTATGCTTATACCCAAAAGTCCTATAACGTTATTCTTCTTCTTCTCTGCCTCTCTTCTTCTTTGTCTCTTTTGCTCTTTGTGTTTTCCGGCAATCTTGTTTCTTCTCTTTCTCTTTCTCTTTCCGATATATAGTCACCGGCAACCGACTACTACCATCGATTGGGATTCACCGACAACCACCGACTGTCGACTACTTACTTCACTCTTACCGATAATAAAGAAGATATGTTTCCGACGAAGAAGATGAGTAGATTTACATCAGATCTGATGTAGATCTACATCAGATCTGAGTAGATCTACATTAGATTCGGTTAGATCTAAACAAAAAATAGTTGCCGGAGTACAATCATCTCTCTATATTCGCCTCTCTCTTTCTATCTCTTATTTTTTTTACATTTTCTCTGTTATATACTTCTCTTTTTTCTGCTCTAATGGAGAAAATTTTTAAGTTTTAAACAAGTTGTTTTCGAGTTTTAGTTACAGGCGATGAAAACTGTAAAATTTTGCAGTTTCAAATTCTTTTGGTGCTGTGTAGATTTACATTAAATCTTAGTAGATCTACATCAGATCCGGCTAGATCTAAACAAAAAATAGTTACCGAAGTACAATTCTCTCTATATTCACCTCTCTCCTTCGATTTCTTTTTTTTTTTTTTAACATTTTTTTTGTTATACACTTCTCTTTTTCTGTTCTAATGGAAAAAAAAATTTAAGTTCTGAACAAGTTATTTTTAATTTTAAGTTCTAAAATTTTACAATTTCAAATTTTTTTGATGCTGGAATGAATCATGGTATATAACTTTAAAATTTTACAGTTTCATAACAGTCTTTAAAACTGTAAAATTTTACAGTTTCATAACATGTTTTTCAGTTTGATTAATAAGAATAAATACTTAATAGATTTTTACTTTGAAACTATAATATTTTACAGTTTCAAAACTTATTTTTCAGTTTGATCAATATTATAGATTATTTGCTTAAACCTTACAAAAATTGAAAAATAGCATATGTTTTTCCTATTGTTGCTGTTTTTTGTCGTTCTATTTTTTTTGTTTTAGTTTATCAATATTTAGCACATTTTGCTATATTTTTTCACTCTAATTTCTCCATTTATTATTTTTTTTTTCCGGCGATATTCTGGATATTCCGGTGAGTCTCCAATGATGTTCTTAACGTTCCGTGAACGTTCTGAATATTCCGGCGACTTCCATTAACGTTCTTAACACTCCGGCGATACTCCGGCGAACTTCCGGCGATACTCCGGCGAACTTCCCGGCGATACTCCGGCGACTTTCCAATGATGTTGAATATTCCGACGAGTCTCCAGTGAGTGTTTGATAGAAGTTTGACGGTAGTAGAATGTAACAGCATCTGTAAATTGAAAAAAAAAAAAAAATGGATTTTTTTGTAACAATTAAAAATATATAGGACTAATTGGTGTAAGTGTTTTGTTTGGGGATTAGATAGATTTTGAACTTTGTACATGGGACTTATTGGTAAGTTCCCCATTATATTTCAACCTGCCAACGAAGCCCTTTTAATAGAAGAAGTAGCCTTTAAATGACATTCGAACTTATCCAACAAGGAGTGGGATAGCCTTTAAATGGATTCCTATTCCAGATAATTTGAAATTTAAATCAACAAATTTGATTGAGGACTTTTTATTTCTACTAACATTTTTTCTATTTCTTTATTTAAAAATTTATTTTCTCTTTTCTTGAGTTGAAAATTTACTAATTAAATATTCATGTTCAAGTTTTGCTAACAAACAAATACACACACACAAATATATATATATATATATATTTCAATTGATAATATGAGTAATTCACTTGTTTCAAAATTTTTTTTTTTTTCAAACTATCCTCGTCTAGTGATTTTAATTTTGAAATTAAATAGAAAATCAAAAATATATTTGAAAATTAGAACTTATTCAAGTATGATTTGATTTGAAGAAAGTTAGCTAGAGATAGTGTGTGGATTTTGACTTTTGAGCTTCTTTTTTTCAAACTCAATAGAGAGAATTGTATCAGTAAAAGTGAAGATAATTATATTTTTTGAAAAAAATCAGCTAAAATTTTCTAATTAATTAGTCTAGCTTATTTTGAGCTTTCTCTTTTGATGGACCTTTTTTTAATGGAAAAAGTGTATGGAATGAAGGTGAAATATAATATTTCCTCACATTTTATTTGTATTTTATTTTTTATTTTCTAAACCTCTTCTTAAATTCATGAATTAAACACAACCTTCTGCTCTGTTTGGTTTAAGGATTTAGTGAGAGATTTGGAATTGAAAATGGAAATGGTAGGTAAAATGTGAATGAAAAAAAATTATATTTGACACACTTTTTTCATTTTCTTTTTTTATTCAAATTTATTAACCAAACACATCCTTAGTGTACTCGAAATATTAAGAGAAGAAGATTTTGTACATGGATTATTTATTTAATTCAACTAAGAAAGTTTTTTTTTCAAATATGAGTATGTTGGGCTAAACTTATGGCTAAATAAGTTGTTAAGGTTAGGATGAAGTTACCTACTATGGCGTTCCCGATTTTGACCCGACTTTGTTGTATTCCAGACTCGGATTTCGTAGGTTAATTTTGTTATTCATGTCTCATTCCCTCTTTTCCCCTTCCTATTTGAGTATTGGAATGTCTTGGGCATGTTTGGGACAAGTTGGTTACTAGTTGTTCAAGTTGTTGTTGTCCAGAAATTTGCTTCTTCGCTCGAGCGAGGCTTCTTCGCTCGAGCGAGGCTTCTTGGGCTCGAGCGAGCTTTGTGAGCTCCCAACATTTTTGCAGGCCTGCAGAGACTCTAGGAGGGTAATGTTCTTCGCTCGAGCGAAGCTTATTGCGCTCGAGTGTTGGTGTGCGTCTGTAAAACTTCTGAAGGTATGTATTCTGTGCTTGAGCTAGGTCACTTATTGTGTCTGGTTGCTCGAGTGACAACTCCTTCGCTCGAGCGAGCCTTGTGTATATCAGTTCGCAGTAGCACTTTTTTCTTCATTTTTTTGACCTGCTTTTACTCAAAAACCCTAGATCAGCTCTTTCTCTCTCTAAAAACACCGACTTCTCTCTACAAATCCCCTAGGATCTAAGGGTCTCTCTACCCTACTCCCTTTGAGAAAAAGGTGGAGCACCTCAAGGGCTACCATTACATCCGAATAGAGTTTGATTTTGTCATTTTTGAAGTTCCTCCTCTTCTCCTTTGGGCTTCTACACTTGAGGAAGGGATATTATGCACCTTGATATGATTTTTAACCTAGTTATTTGTTGTTATGTATAAATGGTGAAATTTTGAGAGGATGTGAGTAAACCTAGGGTTTGGTTTCAAATTGAAAAGAGGGATTTCTATGTTGTGTTCTATAAATGATTTTGGGGTTTTGAATATGAGGTCATCTTGTGTTAGAATGGTGGATTTTAGCCTTTGGATTGATATTTGAAAAATGAGGAAATTTGCCCTAATATGTGTTAAATAATTATTTTGTATAAATAATGGAATTGGTATGAGAAATGTGAAATTAGGAGGATATATGAATGAATGGTGTAGTTGGATTGGTTAAATCACTCACCTATGGAAATTTGATGAATTATCTATTATAAAGATTGTATATCTGTTTAGAAATAACTGTGTTGGGCTATTGGTGAAGGATAGCTATGATTGTTGTAGAAATTACATGAGGATTAGGTGAATTGAAACTAATCATTTAATTATGTCATTGAACATGATGGTGTGTTAAGGCATTGAATATGTATAATTAATAGTCATTGAATATGATGATACTTTAAATACATTGTATATGTATAATGTTTGGGAGGAGAAAGGGGATGTACTCCATGTTTTGAGAGGAGATAGGGATGGACTCCATTGAAACTAAGTTGGCCGAAGTGTCTAGGGTGAATGTCCTGAAATCATGTGCTGATCCCGCGGATGGAATTTCTGTAAAATGGCAAGATTGAAGTGTTTGTATGATGACTTTGTTGATTGAGAATCACTGAGTTGTTGTCTCAGTTGAGTTGTTCGAGGAACTATAAACTTGGCCTATGAATTGAAATGAAATGAATTAGCTTGAAATGAATAGATGGGAATGGATTGAGATGTGAATATCGGTACTGTGTGGTCATGTGAAGAAGGTACATTTTGTCATAAATATTGAACATATACATGACACTTATATCTTAGTTAAATCTCATATATTGTGATAGACTGTTTCTACTGGGCTTTGGCTCACCCTACTTGGGAAACCATTTTCAGGTACCGGTGAGATGCTTCCTCCAAGGATGTAGCCTGGGAGGACTTCGGAGCTAGAGGCTCTATTTTGTTATTTTGTGTTTAAATATTTATTCAGGCCGAGGGCTTTATATTTATGAAGCTTATGACTCTCTTTTGTTCTAACAAAGCAATATCTTGGAAAGATGTAAGCCCGTAGGGCATTTATTTTGTTGTTATTAACTGGTGTTACATGCTATAGATTCAGGATGAACATTTATGAATGTATATTGCACGTACTATCTTTTGTAATACGAACTCTGATATATGAAAGTATACTAATTCTATTATAATCGTTTCTCTTATGAGTTGGATTATTTGTATTATTTTGGGGGCGTTACAACTTGGTATCAGAGTGTACCTGGTTTGAATATTTTGGGTATGTGGGCAGTGGTTATTACCACAAGGGTTCGTCTCGCTTAGCTAAGACGCCAGTGTTTATTGTATGTTTATGTGATAACATGCTTATATGATTATATGGGCATGGGATTTAATTTCTAGGATATTGATCGAGTCCATGGGTTTCTGGGAGTCTTGTTGGAAAGGCACTTGATCATTGCCGTTTCTAATTGGAACTCTAGCAACGCCGCAGACGGTCATTATCCGAAAATTAAATTCGTATGTGTTTACGTGACTACGTGCTTATGTGGAGTGAATTAGTATTGTCCATTGCATTAGGACGCAAGTGAGTTAGCTTCGGTACATTTATGAATGTGCTAATCTCTTTGTTACCTTTACTAGGATGTTAGGACGTGAATGTGGTGGTGGTAGGCGTGGTAGGCCTAGGCTGCAGGAAATGTCGATACCGGATGATATTCTAGCACAGGAGGAAGGAGTTGGCTAGGCCAATGTGGCCCAACCAGTTGGTCAATAGGCCATAGGTGCCTTAGCCCGTTAGATGATCGGAGCATTGCGGGAGTCCATGGACATTGTTAGGGCTGAGAATCAAGTCCAGGCCTAAGTAGCTGAGGCAGGGCCGTCTTTTTTGAAGAAAGAGTTCTTCCGGTCGAATCCGGAAAAGTTTTTGGGTGACCCCAAAGAGCCACTGAAAGCTGATGAGTGGCTAGAACAAATAGTGAAGACGTTTGAGACGCTCGACATTGAAGACGGGGGTTTGTGGATGACCTTGGCATCCTTCTAGCTGAAGGGAGACACGAGTTAGTTGTGGAAATATGCGTGAGGGCGCATAGGAGGGACTTGGGAGGCTTTTGTCGACGCCTTCCAGGACAAGTACTTACCTGCTATAGTAAGAGAGAAGTTGAGGGATCAATTCTCCAAGTTGGTGCAACTGAACACGCTGGTAGCCGAGTTTGAGGCCACATTCACTAGTTTGTCGAGGTTTGCACCAGAGTTACTGGCGACCGAGGAACGCCGTTGTCTGGAGTTTGAGAAGCGGTTAAGGACCGGGCTCATGTTTAGAGTGGCCAGATCCATGATTAGGGATTATGGGTGCCTTATGGAGGCTACAACCTATCTTGAGACTATCATGCATGCAGAGGAGGAGAGAATGAGGGGCTCTAGGAGGAGTCAGGATAATTAGGGAGACAGTAAGAGGCAGAGGGGTTCTAACCCCCAGTCATCCTAGGGAGCTCAGTTGAGGTCCACTTTTCTAGTACCGAGTTCAAGTTCTGAGAGAAGTGGTCATGGTGATGTGACTTGTTTCAAATGTGGTCAGTTGGGCCACAAGTCTCCAGCTTGCCCACAGAGAGGAAGAGGGCAACGAGCAGCATCATCTTCGGCTCGTTCTCAGGGCCATGGTCAAGGGAGAGGACAACCACTCACTTGTTATCAGTGTGGGCAGACGGGGCACTTGAAAAGGTTTTGCCCGTAGTTAGGTGGCACATTTGGTGCGTCTCGTTCGAGGCAGACACAGAGTCACTAGCCAGCACAGTCAGCACAGGCCTCAAGGGCAAATCAGAGAGCCTCTTCGACTCAGTCAGTGTATTAGGCATATGCTCCAAGGGGTGAGCAAGTAGAGCAGAGACCTACTGGGTGTGTGTATGCTGTTACTGTGCCAGATCTAGTACCTGCTCCTTCAGTAGTGAAAGGTACCTTCTTGTTTTGGAATTCAGTTGCTAATGTGTTGATTGATACGGGTGCATCTTATTCTTTTATCTCATCCGCATTTGCATCGGTTTTGGGATTGGAGTTGGCACAATTAGCATCTCCTATTTGTGTAGGTTCACCCATTGGTGGTGAGGTTATCTTGAAACACGGATGTCAGGGTTGTGACATCGAGGTTGCAGGTCGTCGATTACCTTTTGCATTTATTTTTCTAGACATGTCTAGCATTGCCGTTATTTTGGGTATGGACTGGTTATCGTCATACCGGGCTGTTATAGATTGCTACCGTTAGAGGGTTACTATATGTAGCTTGAGCGGTGATTGCTTTTATTTCTTCGGAGTGAACTTAGTTGTGTTTGTGGGAGCCGAATAAGTGGAATAGCTGGGATACGCGTACCCTAGAAACTAGAGAAGAAGCTAGAAAGATATGTAAGAATCACTCCACTTAACTTAGAGAAGAAGCTATCTTGAGTGTCTCAACTAAATTGTCCGTCGGAGTGCTAATTCCGGCACCCCCAACCAGAGTGTTTCCATCTTTTCAGGTGACTAGCTGAGGATAAGCAGCGTCTCCCAGGATCCGAAGAGTATTTCCAAACCACTTCTCCATAATTGGCGCCGTCTGTGGGAATACTCAACTACATCCATGGAAGGCATGACTGAATATCCTCCGGTAGCCACCGACAAGACCGCACAGAGAGGTGATCTCATTCCAGCAAGCTCGCTTGGACCAGAAACTATCGCAGCAAGACTTGCCTCGGACCTCCGCTCATCTTCGAACCGAATGCAAATGACAATGCAAGCGAACATGGCTCAAGCTAGGCGAACCGAACTGAGGTTGGACAACATCATTGCTAAGAACGAACGCCTCCGTCGCGATCTGGCCTCGGCAATAGCAAAATCCAAACAAACGATGCGCCAGGCTTCTGAGCGACCCCCGAGGGTAGATGATCAATGATCTCGGGTCCGACAGCACGAAACTGACAGCCGCTATGCCTCAACGGATCATCTTGAGGATTTGGCAAAGGACGAACGTCTCCACCAATGCATCTGGAAGAGTGTGGTCGAAACACCTGCCCCTCCGCGGGATGCACTCCCCCTCAATACCGTCCACATGATATACAGCCTACCAGCAGCCCCGGCCGTGCATGCGATCCAATCGCATCCAGGCCCCCAACAACAACTCATGCCAGCAAAGCGGCCCCGAGTGACGCCAAGTATCACCTTTGACGATTCTGATCTGATCGGTGTAACACCCCCTCACGTCGATCCGTTGGTTGTTGAGCGGCGCGTAAACCGGTTCACCGTCGAACGCGTTCTTATCGACCAGGGCAACACCTCGGAGGTTATGTATTATAAAACCTTCACCAAACTCGGCTTCAACGAGTTCGACCTAACTCCGGCTCCTTATCCACTATTTGGCTTCAATGCCACTCCAGAGTACCCATTGGGAAAGATCAGCTTACCCGTTCAAGCAGGCTCCAGAACGGTGGATATGGAGTTCTTGGTCGTCCGGCTGCCTTCACCGTACAATCTCATCATGGGACGACCGTGGTTGCATACATTGCAGGCCGTCCCAAGCACCTATCATCAACTGCTACGTTTCCCAACAGAA
This sequence comes from Camellia japonica, assembly GCA_030407325.1. Taxonomy (NCBI): domain Eukaryota; kingdom Viridiplantae; phylum Streptophyta; class Magnoliopsida; order Ericales; family Theaceae; genus Camellia; species Camellia japonica. Next base: position 128,594,475 of record JAPPVO010000036.1, on the reverse strand, counting down.
TATGGCATTGAGCAAATCCGCGGATCCCAGAAATTGGCACAAGCATGTTATCTCGTTGCCGCCAGAACACCAACGGAACTGCAAGTAAACTCCATTGAGGTGCCGAATCGGGAGATCCTGGATGACGTTGGGCGATGTCCAAACGAGAAGGCCACGGAAGATCTAGACCGAGTTGACATTGATGGAAGCCCAGAAAAGTTCTTCATGATTGGTGCCTCTCTGAATCAAGCCGACAGGCAGCAGCTGATCTCTTTCTTGCTCAACAACCTTGACGTCTTCACGTGGACTCCTTACGAAATGCCGGGAATAGACCCGTCAGTCTCACAGCACCATCTACATGTCGATCCGAACTGTAAGCCGATCATTCAGAAAGGCCGACGGTCAGCTGCAGAACACACTACCGCCGTTGTTGAGGAGGTGGACATATTGCTTGACGCCGGGGCAATTAGAGAAGTCACTTACCCTACGTGGCTCTCCAATACAGTGGTGGTGAAGAGAAAAAATGGGACTTGGCGAGTGTGCGTCGACTTCATGGATCTGAACAAAGCTTGTCCCAAGGACTGTTTTCCTCAACCTAGAATCGACCAGCTTGTCGACGCGACGGCACGTCATCAACGCATGAGCTTCCTCGATGCTTATGGAGGCTATCATCAAATCGCCATGCATCCGGATGACCAGGACAAAACTGCCTTCCTCACCCCAAGAGGAACTTATTGCTACAAACTTATGCCTTTTGGGCTGAAGAATGCAGGGGCAACCTACCAAAGATTGGTCACCGCCATGTTAAAAGAGCAACTCAGCCACACTATGGAGGTATGCATCGATGATATGGTGGTCAAGTCCAAAGAAGAACAGAATCATATAGCCGATCTAGAGAAGACATTCAGCATCTTACGCAAATACAGAATGAAACTGAACGCTTCCAAGTGTGTGTTCGGAATCAGCTCTGGCAAATTTCTGGGTTACATCGTCAATCACCGAGGAATCGAAGCCAACCCAAGGCAAGTCACAGCAATCCTGGAACTCGGCTCCCCCCGTTCAATAAAAGAAGTCCAAAAGTTGATGGGGATGACCGCCGCACTTAACAGGTTCATTAGTCGGTCTACAGATCGCTGCCGACAATTCTTTCAGACACTACGGCAGGGTAAGGCTTTTGAATGGTCCGCCGAATGCGAATCAGCCTTCAACGGACTCAAGACGTACCTCCGCTCAGTACCTCTCTTGACCACACCTGCCGCTGGCGACCCGCTCATCCTGTATCTGGCAGTTTCCGATAGGGCCATCAGCGCCGTACTGTTAAAAGAGGAGGAGGGGGAGCAACGGCTAGTGTATTATGTGAGCAAGGCAATGGTTGACACCGAAACACGCTACCTTCCGCTGGAAAAACTCATTTTAGCCCTAGTCATGGCGGCAAGAAAGCTGATGCATTACTTCCAGGGACATAGCATTGGGGTGCTAACAGATTATCCCCTCCGATCAGTACTACGGAGTGCAGAAGCATCAGGACGTGTTTCAAAATGGGCTCATGAACTTGGCCAATACGACATTCGGTTTTTACCTAAAACTGCAATCAAGGGGCAGGTGTTGGCCGACTTTGTTGCCGAATTCACCGGCGAGCTTGCCGGCCTCAAACCTGATGTTCGACCAAAGGCTGAAGTTCTACCGAAGCCGAACTGGAGAATTTATGTCGGTGATATTTGGCAACTATACTGTGACGGATCATCTAACCAAAGGGGCAGTGGCACCGGAGTTGTAATCATGTCTCCGGAGGACGCAGTAATTGAGCAGGCCGTCAAGCTTGGCTTCGAAGCATCAAATAACGAGGCCGAATATGAGGCCCTTCTAGCCGGTTTGCGCAATGCGCACCTTCTTGGCGCACGGCGTCTGCTTGTGTTTTGCGATTCAAAGTTGGTAATCAATCAGCTAAAGGGGGAGTACGCGGCAAAAAACGACCGTATGGCGGCCTACATGAAAACGGCCAATTCCTTGCTGGCAAAATTTGACCATCCTGAACTCAACCAAATAACACACGACGAGAACACACACGCGGATGCCTTGGCATGCCTAGCTTCCGCCATCAATTCTGAGATCAAACGGATCATCGAAGTAGGCTTCGTCCTCGAGCTGACTATCGGCCCTCCGGAAGAAATCCACGTCAATGTTATAGAATCCGCACCAAGCTGGATGGACCCCATTGTTGCATTCCTCTCTTCTGAGCAACTCCCAGAGGACAAAAAAGAAGCACACAAGCTGCGAAATAAAGCCCTGCGTTACTATCTGGATCCACAGGAAGGGCTTTACAAAAAGTCCCTCTCTGGTCCATATTTGGAATGCGTGCACCCCGACAAAGTGAAGGAGCTTCTGACAGAGATACATGAGGGCAGTTGTGGTACCCATTCTGGCAGACGCTCCCTGGCCCATCGAGCTATAACACAGGGATATTATTGGCCGACAATGAGAGCTGACACGGAGAGCTATGTAAAAAAGTACAAACAGTGCCAAAAGTTCTCCCCATTAACCTATTTGCCTGCCGAAGAGTTGAGCTCTATCACCAGTCCCTGGCCGTTTGCATAGTGGGGACTTGATATCGTGGGGCCATTGCCCAGGGCCCCAGGGAACAAGCGATTCTTGATCGTCGCCACAGACTACTTCACAAAATGGGTTCAAGCGGAGGCCTTAACACATATACGAGATGCCGACATTAAACGCTTTGTATGGAGAAACATCATAACACGATTCGGCATTCCGAGAGCTCTCGTCTCAGACAATGGTACCTAGTTCGATTGTGGCGTATACCGAGAGTTATGCACCAAATATGGCATTCAGCCTTACTTCTCGACACCGCCCTACCCCCAAAGCAACGGTCAAGCTGAAGCCTCAAACAAATCCATCCTGGACGGCATCAAAAAGAGGCTGGAAAAAGCTAAAGGCAAATGGGTCGAAGAATTGCCGAGTGTATTGTGGGCCCATCGTACTACGCCGAGGAGGTCCACCGGAGAAAAGCCGTTTGCTCTATGCTTTGGAACCCAGGCAATCTTACCCATGGAAATCGGCCGCCCGACTCTGAAATCGTGAGTTTTTGACACAGGCCGAAACGACATGATGCTTGCCCTAGATCTGATTCTAATCGAGGAACGAAGAGACCGCGCCCTGGCATCTATGGCACGCTATCAGCAGCAGCTCGCCAAGTCGTATAATCAGCAAGTTCAGTTGCGTCGATACATGCCAGGAGAGCTTGTCCTAAAGAAGGTACTTCCTGCTGACCGAAGAGCGGCCGATGGAAAATTGGGTCCAAACTGGGACGGCCCCTATCAAATTGAATCCATCGCAGGAACAGGGGCATATCGACTTTCAGACATGTCAGGAAGAAGCCTGCCATGGCCCTGGAATTCTACACATTTATGTAAATTCTATCGTTGATTCGACTTGTGGGCTTGGTACTTGTATATGTTCCACCTTTGCAATACAAAGTTTTTGTTTTCTCACGCTCGCTCCCAAGCCTTGATTAATGAGGGCCGATTAAGCCTTCCACGGCCAAAATAAAGTCTTCGGATTCAGAGCTCCCTTTCGGTGCATGACACCCTAAGGCCGATTAAGACTCCGGATTCGGAGCGCCCTTCGTGGATGTCACGATTGGCCAAAATAAAGTCTCCGGATTCGGAGCCCCCTTTCGGTGCATGACACCCTAAGGCGGATTAAGACTCCGGATTCGGAGCGCCCTTCGTGGATGTCACGATTGGCCAAAATAAAGTCTCCGGATTCGGAGCCCCCTTTCGGTGCATGACACCCTAAGGCGGATTAAGACTCCAGATTCGGAGCGCCCTTCGTGGATATCACGATTGGCCAAAATAAAGTCTCCGGATTCGGAGCCCCCCCTTCCTTTTTCGGTGCTTGACACCCTAAGGCTGATTAAGACTCCGGATTCGGAGCGCCCTTCGTGGATGTCGCGATTGGCCGAATAAATATTCACGATTGGCCCAATTAAGCCTATTAAGGCCGAATAAAATTCCGAATTCGGAGCGCCTTCGTGGATATCACGATTGGCCTTTCTGAGGTTTGTATTCGGACCACTTGATTGGCCGAATAAATATTCAATAAGAATCATTCTTAATTCAGATCAGTCAATGCATGTCTAAACATTTACGCCACACAACACAAAACTTGCCAGAAAGATGAAATAATACAATTAGTTAAACACATAACATTTCAAAACAGAATACAAACGCTGAAAAGAAAAGAAATTCTATTTATTCATCACAATGTCTATTCGTTCGACACCCTCATCGTCGCTCTTCTCAATCTCAAAACCAGGATAAGGAAAGTGATGGCGATGATATAGGGGCAAGGCCGAATCAATTCCCACGGCTTCGAGAGATCCCTCGGTTTGAAGGGCCTTGATCCAACCGTGCTTAAATCCACGATTTTCACATCGACAGACCTCTTTGGCAAGGTCCTGTTTGGTCGTCTCTATCCCAACCTTCAGGCCATCCTGAAACCCCTTTTCATAATCCGAGGTCCGTTGAGTTCCTTTCTCCGCACCAACCATATTAGATTGATCGACCGCAACAGACGCGCTCGCTCGAACATTCTTCAGTTCCCGAAGCTCACGTTCAGCCTTTTCCGGGCGAATCTCCAAACTGCAATTCCTTTCGTCCTTTTTCTCGCTCTCACGTCGCGCTTCCTGCAGACACATGCCGACTTCGTAAGCGGTATATAGTCCTTTCACGGCCCCATGGATGCCGTCTGGAAATACTTCTAAATCTCAACGTCCGACCATCGATTGTTGGACTTTCGGCGGGAATATCTGTCGAGCGAACTCGACTGCCACATCTGGGTCTTTAATGATAGAGTCTGCCTCCGTCATTGGTTTATTCCTCACAGAAACCGCAAAACTCAACGGCCGTGGCGTCGCATCAGGCTCGATTCTCGGTTGACTATCCTGTCGAGGCGATCTGCTTCGATGACTAGGGGGCTGCTGTGTTACCCGATCCTTGGACGTTCTTCTTCCCGAACGCGTAGGCTCGCTACTGCGACTCATTGCAACATCTGATTCAGTCAATCTTCGTCCCTCCCCAGTTCCCTGAATAGAAATAAGTAGGGCCTCTGGTGTGCACCCGCCCCATTTATCCTTCAATGTTTGCAGCTTTCCCGAGGCAACGTCAGCACTCCCAAACGTCAATAGTCGAATGACAACTGTCCAGCCCGTGAGTTGGGCCCATTCGGCTCCCTAAGCTCGTGCCCTGGCCAAGGCAAGGGCAGATTAACTAATCTTGCTGACCGAGTTTTCAAGCATAACGGCCGATCAATCTGTGCCTTAGCCAGCCCGCGAGTTGGGCCCATTCGGCTCCCCAAGCTTGCGCCCTGGCCAAGGCAAGGGCAGATTTACAAATCTTGCCGGCCGAGTTTTCAAGCATAACGGCTGATCAATCTGTGCCTTAGCCAGCCCGCGAGTTGGGCCCATTCGGCTCCGCAAGCTCACGCCCTGGCCAAGGCAAGGGCAGATTTATTAATCTTGCCGGCCGAGTTTTCAAGCATAACGGCCGATCAATCTGTGCCTTAGCCAGCCCGCGAGTTGGGCCCATTCGGCTCCCCAAGCTCGCGCCCTGGCCAAGGCAAGGGCAGATTAACTAATCTTGCCGGCTGAGTTTTCAAGCATAACAGCTGATCAATCTGTGCCTTAGCCAGCTCGCGAGTTGGGCCCATTCGGCTCCCCAAGCTCGCGCCCTAGCCAAGGCAAGGGCAGATTTATTAATCTTGCCGGCCGAGTTTTCAAGCATAACGGCCGATCAATCTATGCCTTAGCCAGCCCGCGAGTTGGGCCCATTCGGCTCCCCAAGCTCGCGCCCTGGCCAAGGCAAGGGCAGATTTATTAATCTTGCCGGCCGAGTTTTCAAGCATAACGGCCGATCAATCTGTGCCTTAGCCAGCCCGCGAGTTGGGCCCATTCGGCTCCCCAAGCTCGCGCCATGGCCAAGGACAGATTTATTAAGCAGCCGATCTAACCACAACCGAAAACAATAGCATTTAACATTTTCCTTAACCAGTTGAGCACAACTCATGAAATTTTTTATATAGACGCAAGTCACTAAACAAAACGATTTACTCACGACTGTAGCAATAGATGAAAAATAAAAACTGTAAAAATACATTCGACGTCCTAAAACTGCCAGTCGGCCTAATCAGCCATCAGAATCAGACTCCAATGGCTCAACATCCACTTGCTCGTATGGTATTGGCATAATCAACGAAGCGTTAGCAGCAGCAAGGGCCTTGCGCTAGCCATGTTTGAATCTCCAATTTTCAAACTTGGGGACTTGGTCAACGTACTCGGCAAGCCCAATGTTTTTCTTGGCCTCGAACACTTTGGAAGACTCCGAGTCGGCTGCTTCCTTCGCCGCCTTCATTTCAGCCAACTCAGCCTCCAGTCTGGAGATCGCCTTCTGGGCCAATTTGAGCACATCTTCGCTCGCGTCCGCCTTCTTCTCGGCATCCGATCTCAACTCATCCACGCTTTGAGCCCTCTCCATCTCGGCGTCGGCCCTTGAGGCTTCCTTATTCGCCCTCAAAGCCTCGACCTCGGCCCTTCTCCTCTGACCTTCAACTTCCTCGCGTAGGTGGCCAATCTCTTTGACGGCGTTGCGATGGCGACGGCCCAAGTCGACTATCCATCCGACAGTCTACAAAACAAGCATTTTAAACCTTAACTTCAACAGTATTTGGATTAAGTGAAGCTAAGTTCGAACATGTACCAAAAGCGCCGATTGGGCAGCCAGCCCTGTCGCATTCAGATTCGTTTGCACCCGGAAAGCCTCCTTCTCAGACGGCAATAACACGGACGTGGCCAAGCTGAATGCGACTTCTGGATCTTTAAGCGCCGAAGCATCAGAAGAAACCGACATGTTTCTTATCATCGGCTGAATGACAAAAGGAACGATCACGTCCGATCCCTCTAATCGAGGACGTTTGCCGCCGTGTTTCGCTGAGCCGGCCTCAAACTCGGCAGGGCGTTTCTCTGCCTCAACTTCTTGGCCGGCCTGCACAATCACAGCAGATTCGGCATTCCGATTTTCTACCGTTTCCGCCCCAACAACGCGCACGGACTCTGATCTGCTAACAGGCAGCGAGGATTGAGATTTGGTGGCGGGTGCTATTTCAGACGGAAGGGACTCCGCTCTTCTTCGCGCGGCCAACCTTTCCGCATTCGCCTTCCTGGCAAGTTGTGTCAGGCTTAACCCTGCCATATCTTCGGGCTCTGCGGCGAGAATACTCTCCAAACCGTGAACAGCGTCAAGTGAAAGATCCCCTCGGCCCGAAGTGGATGGGGGATCGGCCGAATTCAATACCTCATCGGATTCGGTTTCAGACTGATCTGATTCGCTAACATTAGCGACGTCCCGCTCTGAATCGGACCCTTCAAAACCAACCTGCCTCAAGTTTTTGAAGTCAGACAAAATAAGAGTGATAAGAGAATCTTCGCCCTCCGGAACAAGGATATTTTTCGCCACCAAGAAGGTCGTATATGTCGGCTCGTAACGAAGCAGAATATGCGCCGACCTCCCTTGTTTCTGAAGACTCTGACGGTCGAAATATTTGAGTGCGACTTTTATATCCGAAAGAACGGCGCCGTCAGTCGAAGGCAGAACTTTCTTCAAAATGCTCCCTGCACAAGACAAGCCGTCACATTTCAAAGAAGAGGCTTCACAATAAAAATGAACAAATAATAAAGGCGAGAAGGCAATCAGCCACCTGGCTTGCCCCTCCGTCTAGGAATAGGGTCGACGTGATCCTCTCCTTCGCCAAATTCCCAGTTACCTTGGATAACGACCATAACGTCATCAACTCGCTTCCCTGAACTGGAAAGCATAGTAATCAGCTGATGGTCGATATCCTTGGCCCTAAGGAAGAAATGCCCGTGCCGACCAGAAGATTTAGCCAAGGCATAACAATGCCGGATGGCTGGAATGCCAAGATTAATTCTTAGGCGACGGTTGAGCACTATAATCCCCATTATGATTCTAAAGAAATTCACATTAGGTTGGGAAGGGATTAAACCCCAGTAGCGAAGCACAGCCCTAAGAAACGGGTGAAGGAGGAAACGTACTCCGCCCTCTGCGATTGACAAAAGAGGAAAGATGATTGTGGTTTCATCCTCCCTCTCCATATCAAGAGTGCCGTCTGCCACAAGCGACAGACGGACATCATCAAGAATGGAGAAATGGCGTTTAAAGCCAGTGATTCGATCTGACAAGAGGAGGTCTTTCAGATATTTCGCCATGTCCTACAGTTTGTGAAAATACCCCAAGGAAGGAACAAACCAGAAAAAATCTTCAAAACAAAGGAGGCGAGAACTTACAAACGACGAAGGGGATATCGGAAAACGGATTTGCAGGGATTATCTAAAAGGTAATCGAGCGATAAGCGTCACGAGATACATGAAAGGAGATCAAAATTTTAAATCGCAATAAATAAAAACACGCGCGAAGGGAAAAAGTCGACACGACAACCGAAGGGGGTACGCTTAGATATCTGCATGACGATGAGGTCGGCCGCCGAATTTTGGCCCTGACCTTTCGAAATTCAAAACCAAGCACTCCAGCCAACTGTCGTCGGCGAAGTACTTGGGGGGCAATTGTGGGAGCCGAATAAGTGGAATAGCTGGGATACGCGTACCCTAGAAACTAGATACTACTCGGCTCCGTATTGCGTAACTAGGGCACCGAATGCGTTAGTGAGGCCGAATAGACGGGGGACAGTAGATCCGAATGAATATAAGGTGTGGGATAAAAGTAGGCTCAGGCCCCGAGGCCCAAAAAAAAAGTACGTATAAATATAAGAATCTCAAATCTAGAAAGGTATGTAAGAATCACTCCACTTAACTTAGAGAAAAAGCTATCTTGAGTGTCTCAACTAACTTGTCCGTCGGAGTGCTAATTCCAGCACCCCCGACCAGAGTATTTCCATCTTTTCAGGTGACTAGCTGAGGATAAGTAGCGTCTCCCAGGATCCGAAGAGTATTTCCAAACCACTTCTCCACAGTGTTCTTGCTAACTTTTTGAGTAGTGAGCGTGATAAAGTTCAAGTTGAGTTGCGAAGGGTGGTTTGTGATTACCCAGATGTCTTCCCTGACAATCTTACTAGTTTACCATCTCACCGGGAGATCGAGTTCTCTATTGATTTAGTGCCTGGCATGGCACCAATTTCTATGGCACCGTATCGGTTTGCACCAGTTGAGTTGAGTGAGTTGAAGATTCAACTCCAGGAATTATTAGATAAGGGTTTTATTCACCCGAGTACTTCACCTTAGGGAGCACCGGCTCTCTTTGCTAAAAAGAAAGATGGAGCCTTGTGACTTTGTATTGATTACCAGAAGTTGAACCGGGTAACTGTTAAGAACAAGTATCCAATGCCATGTATAGATGACCTGTTTAATCAGTTGAAAGGGTCATGTTGTTTCTCAAAGATAGACTTGAGATCGGGTTATCATCAGTTGAGGGTAAGGGAGGAGGATATCCGGAAGACGGTATTCTGTAAGCGGTATGGCCATTATGAGTTTCCAGTGATGCCTTTTGGGCTTACCAATGCCTCGGTGTAGATCGCCCGGAACTCCGCTCCGCGCGTAAGGGCGCGAATCGTTGTTCTTAGCTACTACAGTTCGGACTCCTGTCACAGTTCTGAATCTAATCTTAGAAAGTGCAATGTAAGACTGGTAAATCACCAAAGAGTCCAAATTCGGCAAATCGTTTTGGAAAACTGATTTTAATCTAGAAGTACCAAACATGCACTGCTTTGCCAGATTTCAGAGTCACCACCTAAATATTTTTTTTTGAAAAATTTAGGAAACCCTGACCCGTGCCTAAGGCCACGTGTCTGTAATCACCAAAGTTGCCTCGGCTAGAGAACTTGGGTACGAGGGAGAAGGTCATGAAATGAGCACCCCCGCTCGCCCAATCAAAGATCGGCCTCTACTAACAAGATATGTTGTTTTTGAAAACACATGTGTTCTTATTTCGGTTTATTAGCTAGTTTACTATGTGATGCGCACAGCATACAAGTATAGACTCAATCACGTGGATTGGAACAAAACAACTCATGTTTGTTTTTTAAAGTGGTTTGAAGGTGCTACTCACAAGTAGGCTAAGACGCAGATTTGCCACCCTCAAATGGGCTTAGAAAAACATGATTTTGCCACTTCAAGTGGGCTTAAAACTCACAATCATCAAGTTGTTCCAATTCAGGCAATCAAACCTTCATCCACAGGCATTCAAGCAGTTATAGCAGTTAAGCACATAGCCTCATAGCAAGCATGCTGAACATGGCAACACTTACACACATGCAAGGATGCTAAAGCATAAACACTCACAGTGTACTCCGAGCCAAAACAGAAGCTAGTTAGTAATCATGCATGATCCTAGTTATGTCAACAGTGCCTAATGCAACACATGCAAAAATGCAACTAAGATAGGCTCGGCTATTCTAAGATGTCATGTGAATGCAACTTGATAACATGTATTCAAATTGGTATTGAAATACGAAGCAGTTTGTATGGTGTGCCGAGCCTGGCGCATGCAAAACAAATGAAGGATGCAAACATGCGAGCATAAGGATGCTAATTGAAAATGACCCTAAACTAACCATCGAAAGCTGATAAGTAAAAGGGAGAAAGAAATGGGGGTTGGAAGGCATGCATCACACACATGCACACTTATTACAACAGTTGTGCCCACTCGACGGAGGTCCGAATAATAAACTAACTAGCTATGCTAAGCTATTTAAACTAATTATTACAAAACGAAGCTAATTAACTAGCAAGTTAACTAATTAGTTATTACAACACAAATGAATAGCTAAGTACATTAACTACTTAAGTACAAAACCAAAGCACTAGCTAGCTAAGCCAAGCAGCTAAGTAAAGTAGTAAACAGATGTCCTCAGGGCAAGAAGTGCATGCATGCTCGGTCGCCTCGTTCGGAAATCCATTACGATGCCCCAACTTGCCTTTGTTTGCATTTGTTTTCAGAACACTACACAAAGCTCCAGATAGCTTCAATTCCAAAATGGGGACCCCCAGGAGGGTTGCTGACCAGTTGATGGTGGTGTAGACCACCTGTAGACCACCCAAGTATGCTGCAGACCAGAAAAAGTGGTCGGCCAGCTACTTTTCTGGTCTGCCGACCAGAAAATTCTGCATAACTCCATTTTGCTGCAACAGAGAACAAGAAGGGGTACAACAGTGTATTTGCAAAGTATGTGTGCACAACCACCCTCCCTATCATTTCTTAAGCTCAAGGGGGTGTGGTTCTCGACTTTCGGGCCACCAACCAAGCATCGCAATGCACAGTGGCCGAGGAGCCAAGTTTGCACAATTCAATGTCGATGAATGGACAAACAACAAATAAGGGCCTTAACCTCTATCATGCATGATCAAGAGGGTCAGCGACCGAGAAATGAGGCACGTTTCATCACTTCAAGTATGAAACATCCCTCATTTCTCATGTTCGGATTAACACCCTATCCAAACACAATGCAATGCAACAACATTCATTCCAAGCATAATGCAATGCAACAACATTCATTCCAAGCATAATGTAATGCAACAACATTCATTCCAAGCATAATGCAATGCAACAATATGCAAACACAATGCAAGGTAACAATATGAAATGCTATGTATCAACATGCAAACAACATGCTCTTCTACGAGTGCTAGAATGGCATGCTCAAGATTCTATCATGCAAACAATGCATGCATGGCAAACTTAAAAGCTAAGGCCTCAAGGAAAATGAAGTGCATCATACATGAAGCATGCAAGACAATACTCAAATGGCCAAACCAAACATGGACAGACCTAAGATACTTCAAAACAGTGGCCAAAACTCAACAAAACCTAGGTACAAAGAGCAAGGAATACACATTCAACTCATGGCACGCAAGTAAGGCATAAAGGCACAACTTTCAAACACATTGAAGAGTGAAATTCATGAGAATATGGCAAGGCTACATGCTCTGAAATGAAGTGTTAAATGATGCCAAATCATCCAAACAACACAAATGAGGCATGCTAGAAGGCCTAGAGCATAAGTCTTCTTCAGAGCAATACATAAGGAGCATGCACTACTAAGCTTAAACTACTAAACCAGCTCTGGACAGAGCTTAACCATGCCAAGTTAAGGGTCAAGAACATGTTGAAATGGAGCTCAAGAGCTTAGGCAAACATGCATACACATTGGCTCACAAACAAGGCATGAAGACACAACTTTCAAACAGCTTGAAGGAGTGGAAAATGTGAGAGTGTGACAATGAAATATGCTCTGAAATCATGTGAGAACTGAGGCTATACCATGCAAACGTCACATTCCAAGCATGCTAGAGACTTCGAAACTCAAAGCTAATGAGCAAGATTGCACCATGGCTATACAAATCAAGGCAGGCATGACCCAAAACACTTAAAACAGAGCTTAAGCATGGCAAAACATGGATAAAATCATGCTGGAGTGTAGTTAAAATAGGCTAGAATGATGGTCCAAAGTATAGAGCATGTTGGGCTAACAATGTAAAATTACACAAGTGTATAAAGCACTCAAGAGACAACCAAACCAGCCAAAAACAGAGTCATATCTGGTCCAAAAAGTCACAAAAACAAAGCTTAAACAAAGCCACAAAGAAGTGTAAACACATGCTCATTTGATAGGTCCTCTATGCATACAAACAAGACAAGAGGAGAGGGGACCACCCCCTCTCATTTTAGGCCTCAAAACCACATTTCAACCACTGAAAATCCACTGGATTTCAGTGGTTAAAAGGCCAAGAGAAGGTGATCTCAAAGGCTTAAAGAGATGGCTCACAACAAGGCAAAATAAGACAAAAATGGGGGTAGACCACCCCCAACACTAAAGAGGCCTCAAACAAACACTTTAAGCACTTGAAAATGAAGCTTTTTTTAGTTTAAAGTTAGGCCTAAAACATCATGCAAATATGGCCAAATGTTTAAGCAAAACAAAGCTTAAAGAGGGAAAACACTCACCCTTGAAGAACAACTGGAAAACAGCAAGCTCTGAGGCAAAAACCAGCTTAAAACCACTCAAATGGAGCTCCCAAGTACCTCAGCAACAAGAGGAAGGTATTTGAGTAGGTGTTTGTGTGCAAAGGTATGAGGAAGCAACTCTTTAAGGCACAAATATATATATATATAGAGAGAGAGAGAGAGAGAGAGAGAGAGTAAACTTTTTGCTCTTCAAGTTTCTGAACCTAGAAAAGGGAGAGAGAGCTCTTATAGAACTCCAAGCTTCAAGCTTCTTAGAGAAGCTAGAAGCTTGGTGCAATCCCTCCATACACGTGTATGGAGGATGCAATATGTGCTCTCCAACTGGCACAGCTGGAATCCACAACCTCTGCAGAAAATGCAGGAAAGCTGCTAACCAATTAAAGTGGTCAGCTAGCTACTTACACTGGTCGGCCGACCAATGAAAGTGGTCTACAAGGAGACAAAGTGGTCAGCAAGGGGGAGGAGTGGTTTGCACAAGGAAAGCAAGGCGGTGGCATGGCTGCCGACCACTTTTGGTGGTCCAAAGACCACCAAGACCAGTTGGCCGACCAGAAAATTGGTTGGCGGGGAAGAAAAGTGGTCTTCAGGGAGAGAAACTGGTCTACAACCCTTATTTCACCCTCCAAGCAAGGAAAACAAGGTTTGTGCCAAAAACAAACCAAAAAGGATGCAAGACAAGAGTCGGCGGGTCAAGGCACGCAGCCAAAACCTCGAAAACTAGTCTACGGGCACCAAAAGTGGTCTACGGGAGGGAAAAGTGGTCTACAATACCTCTGTGTCCCTCTAGACCAAGGCAACAAGGCATGGTCCAAAAACCAAGCCAAGAGGAGAACGTTAACCGGTCCTGAGACAAGGCGCGCAACTGAAGATTTTGGAAACCAGAAACTAGTCTACAAGAGGGAAAAGTGGTCTACGACAACAAAAAGTGGTCTACAGACTCCTCTCTCCCTCCAGGCAAGGTCAACAAGACTTGGTCCACAAACTGAGCCAAAACATAAAGAGTTCAGAGGCCCGGAGACAAGGCACTCAGCTGAAAACTGCGAAAACTCGAAACGAACACAAACATGCGCGATCACCGCGTGCTCAAACGATGATGTCTCAGTCTTAAGGTCGGTCAAAAATAGGGTGTCTACAGCTGCCCCTCTTTGACAGAACTCGAAAGTCAAGAGGTGACATGAGTGAATGTCAAGGCCAAGAGACGACCCATTTTTGGCAGGGCCAAAGGCTTAGACAAACAGGCAAGATAACAAAGAGATGCACCCGCAGGCAGGGGCGAAATGCAAATGACATGCACAATGCCGAACATAACTTATGATCGTGCAAAGAGGACTGATCTCACCCAGAGTTCCTCTGACTGAACTACACGTACAACATTGTTTGGTTGTGCCAGCTTCAAACGAACCGTAAATACAATATCGTGTTTGCACAAAAAGAAACTTTGACAGATACAATATAGTGGAAACACATGTAGGTAGAACACGCATAACAATGCAAGTAAAAAGGTTGCATGACCATGCAAGCAAAAGGGGCGCATAACAATGCAGGTCGAATGTACATAACAACGCAAGTAAAGTGTGCATAACAATGCAAGTAGAACGTTTGTGACAACACAAGTAAAGTGTGCAAAATAATGCAAGTAGAACGTGCGTGACAACGCAAGTAAAGTGTGCATAACAATGCAAGTAGAACATGCGTGACAACGCAAGTAAAGTGTACAAAACAATGCAAGTAGAACGTACGTGACAACGCAAGTAACGTGTGCATAACAATGCAAGTAGAACGTGCGTGACAACGCAAGTAAAGTGTGCAAAACAATGCAAGTAGGACGTGCATGACAACGCAAGTAACGTGTGCATAACAATGCAAGTAGAACATGCGTGTCAATGCAAGTAAGGTGTGCAAAATAATGCAAGTAGAACGTACGTGACAACGCAAGTAACGTGTGCATAACAATGTAAGTAGAATGTGCGTGACAACGCAAGTAAAGTGTGCATAACAATGCAAGTGAAAAGTGCATAACAATGCAAGTAAAATGTGTGAGACAACGCAAATGAAGAGGGTGCATAACAATGCAACCGAAGCGCGCATAACAATGCAAGCAAAACGTGCATGACAATGCAAGTGGAGAGGATGCATAACAATGCAACCAAAGCGCGCATAACAATGCAAGAAAAATGTGCGTAACAACGCAAGTAGTGTGCATAACAATGCGAGAGAAATGTGCATCTTCAATTGCATGTTTGAAGCAAAATGTCGAATGAGGAAATACAAGCCTTAACGAAAGCCAATCAACCATAACCTCTGATTTACCTCTCGGAGGGGTCACAACGTACTCAAAAAGGATACACCCTGCTCTTGACGAGTGACAATGAGCCACGCATTGAAGACTTGATTCGAAGTTCCCGCGTGGACAATTTGAGCCAAAAAAGTATACTTTCCTTGCACTTTCTCGAGGGTCGAGGACTCCAATCATCACAAAAACACATAGGGAGGACAATGGGGCCCTGAAGACCATCCAGGAGGGCTGCCGACCCCCTAGATCAACTACCGACCAGTTGTTGACCATCTAAGTGGTCGGCCAGCTAGAAAAACTGGTCGGCTGACCAGTTTACCAAAACAGGGGCAGCTTGGTCTTTTGAAGGCCGGCCCTTTAAGTACACAACTCCAAAGCACTTTTCATCACACCTCCAAGGCCGAAATACACTTCTCTTTGCTCCTAGGCACTTTTCTCTCTCAGATCCACACTTTATATGCATATTCCAACGCCCCCCCGTGAAGTTGATTCGCGAAAAACTTCCGATTTTCTTCGTTTTGAACCGATCAAAATTTGTTTTTGGAGTTTCTTTCTCCATTTTCACCACTTGAGGTATGTTTCGCTCGAAGTTTAGCACCTTTTCCCGGGCTTTGACTTTTGTTGACTTTTTCTCTTCCCGAGAGTTAACATTTGTTGACTTTTTGCAATTTTGGCTCATTTCGCTCATTTTTGCTCATTTTGCACCTTTTGCAGATTCTTTTCAGATGGCGGACCACATTCCATACGGTGGGGGCTCCTCGAGAGTAGAGGACGAGCCTGATGTCATGCCATTGCCTCCAAGGACTGAGCCTTTCGACCCGGAGAGGTACCACCCTCAGGAGCACATCCTACCTCCGTGCACCTTTCATCATTTCACAGATTTTGCGTGACGGGCACGCGCAGACTTGCTGCTACGAGAGCCGGAGTCCCACTTATCACATCATGCGCGCGAGGTGCATACTTCACTTTTACATTTTCTGTGATGTATTTTGCAATTCTTGCACATTTCATGCTTTCGCTACATATTATATATGCTCATTCTGAACTCATTTACATACACCGTGCTTCTACTGATTCTGAACATAACTCACGACACAGCATCCTGTTCATTTGGCACACAGCTCATACATAACACTCTGCTCACTTGGCACACAGCTCATACACAACGCTCTGTTGATTTGGCACGCAGCTCTCAACATAGTATTCTATTCATTTGGCACGCAGCTCACAACATAACACCTTGTTCACTTGGCACACGGCTCACAACACAGCATTCTATTCATTTGGCACGCAGCTCACAACATAACACTCTGTTCATTTGGCATGCAGCTCTCAACACAGTATTCTGTTCATTTGGTACACAGCTCATACACAACACTCTGTTCATTTGGCACACAGCTCACAACACAGCATTCTGTTCATTTGGCACGCAGCTCACAACACAATACTCTGTTCATTTGGCACGCAGCTCACAACAAAATATTCTGGGCACACAGCTCACAACATAGTATTCTATTCATTTGGCACGCAACTCATAACACAGTATTCTGGGCACACAGCTCACAACACAGTATTCTGGGCACACAGTTCACAACACAGTATTCTATTCAATTGGCACGCAACTCATAACATAGTATTTTGTTCATTTGGCACGTAGCTCATAACATAGTATTCTGTTCATTCTGAAACTGAATACATCTGTTCATTCTGAACACAAGTATCTTCCCGTTTCACCCAGGGATATGGGTCGATCATTGTGAGGGAGTGGTACATGGAGCTCCCAGATGCTGTTCAACAGATTGTAGATGAGGCGAGGTTTGACCCATTTTGTGTGGGGTTATCACGTTTTCAGGCGGGCAGGACCCTCATGGGTGCACTTGTAGAGAGATGGTGGGACACCACCAACTCCTTCCATTTCTCTACTACCGGGGACATGACGATGACCCCGTACGACTTTTCGATGCTGACGGACCTCGACATGGCAGGCCGACCGATCCGCAAGTCACCTGGCAGCCTTGGATAGCCATGCTAGGGTATTCTCGGTTCCAGTTCGCTGGGGCATGGAGCACCTCGCGGTACAGGATTTTGTTTGAGAGACCAGTCGGTAGAGCATGGTTTATCGGGGAGCGCTTCATGTGCCAGACGATGGGCAATCCCACTCAGGAGATCCCCTCACCGCCTCCACTGGACATGTGATCCACAGAGAGTCTCACTCCCCAGGAGGTTGATGACCTTATGGGGTTCTGACGCAGTCTTCTTCCTGGAGGAGGGGGAGTACGTGACATATCTTTACACATACCTGATGCCTCCACTGACAGGTGTTCGTACCCCCATTAGGAGAGCTACTGACATGCCTTCCTCGAGCCACGCCCGAGCTGCAGACATTCCTTCGACCAGCAAGGCTAGCACATCGAGGGGTAGGACCAGGAGGATGCCCCCCGGTAGGCAGTGTGCTGGATGGCCAGATCCTCCGACCGAGCTGACAGGCTGGCGGTATGGGACACCATACCAGATTCCGCTAGAGCCTCCATTGCCAGATCATCGATATGTTAGTAACCCTGACTCACCACCGGTATGCTCCACGGTTTTCATTTATCATTCAGATATCTAGACATTCATTCATTCACTAATGACTTGAACTTGCATCTGCAGCCTCCCAGAGAATATACCGAGGGGTTGCTCGAGGTTGTTGCCTCACTTGAGAGTATGGTCTTGCGGAGGGAGACGCTGCTGTATGCCTCCGACATTCCGTTACTTTTCAATTTCCTTGCATTTATCATACTTCTAATGACATACCAAAACTGAACATTTCACTACATTGATTCACTGTATGTGTACAGCACACCTAACACATCACATTTACATACTACATCTGCATGCGCACATTCCATACACCATACTTGCATCTGCATCTGATATACATACTCTGGCTGATGTATTCAAACTCCCTTTTCAGGTCACATAGTTACAGCCTGGGCCATCCAGGCCTTCTCGAGCAGTTGGGAGAGGGGTCTCGACTAGCAGCCGAGGGAGACGTAGAGCACCTGCCAGACAGGATGACGAGTCCCGCGAGGAGGAGGAGTCAGCACACCCTCAGTCAGAGACATCTGTGGGCAGAGATGATGAAACTGGTTCCGGTTCTAAGGGCGGAGGCGACGCCGAGGAGGATTCCAAGGATGGCGGCTCCGATTCAGACGGGGGTGCCAGCGGCGGTGGTGCAGAGGCTGCTCAGCCGAAGAGGGTGAAGAGGGCCTCTCGACCTTGAGTCAGATAGCACCGATGCAGATGTTTTTGCTTTATTTTCTTTTTACGAGTAGTTGTAGCACATTGTACAGCATTAGGCAGTTTTATTTTCTTTAAAACTTGTACCCTATTGTAAAAAAGAAAACATGATGGAATGAAAACAACTTTTCATTCAAAAAGTGTTGTATTTGTATTCTGAGCATCGCATCGCATCATTTTGCACAAAAATGAGATTGATGGAAATTGAACATCGTGTATTGCCAAGTCAGGTAGTGAACCAACGTAGCAAACTAAACAACTTAAAATAATTCGGTAAATGAATTAACAACTCGATAAACAATGAGCAACAACTCGATAAGCAATGAGCAATAACTCGATAAACAAAGACCAACAACTCGATAACCAAGGGGTAACAATGCGATAAGCAAAACTTAACAACTCGATAAGCGAATGCATATTGAATAAACAAAGCGACTAGACGCATCCGAAATAGAAGTAAACTCAGACCTTCAGCATTCCCAGCACGTAGAAAGGCTAGGAACTCCCTGTTGGAGACAAGAAGTGGCTGCAGACCACTTTTTGCTCATGGCCGACCACCAAAGAAGGCTGCCGACCACTTTTTTGGTCTGTACACCAGAAAATGTGACTGGCCGACCAGAAAAAGTGGGCGGCCAACCAGTTGGCCTGGGGACCTCCAGATTTTGGGCACCTGTCCTCTAAACAATGCATTATCCTCCATAAAGGTTCCAGCTTCATAGTTCCCTCATTCTAACTCAGTTTTGCACCAAATGGAGGCCTTTCTTGTCCAAAATCTCACAAATTGGATTGCCAACTTGGATGGCTCGGAAAAGTTGAATTTCCGGGGCTTCGGAATAAATGCACTATTCACGCTGAGCTGCACCCCGCTGCGTTTTCCATTCCTCCATGCCGCGACAAGGTGTTGGAATCCGATTACGCACGTCTTTAGCTTTGGCGGACAAGAGATATGTTCCACTTTCGAAGACTTCCAAGCTTTGATGGAATCTCAGCATAATGAAGAAATCTTGCCCCAATTCCGATTCGGCCACGTCCAAGCCTTAGGACGGATGTGCGGGCTCACTTGGCATGACGCTCGGTCATTGACTCGCGACGAAGTACTGGACATCCCCAGCTTGATTCGTCAGTTTTCTGATGCTGGTGACCGCGGCAATCATGACTGGCAAGGCTTTCGGCGACATGCGCTTTGCTTGTGCATGTTGTCTCATTTCTTGCTTGCCCCAGGCTCCGGAGGATCTAGCGTCCGTTTGATTGAGGTTGCCTAGGGCTTGAAAGAGGGCAAGAACTGCATTGCCATGACACTAGCTAAGACATTGATGGGTTTGGATGCTTTCCATTGTCGAGAGACAACTAGATTTGCGGGGAGTCCACTACTGCTCCAGGTAATGTTTCCCACCCTATCTCACATATATTTCTCACATCACTCAGCCCTCAGGCTCGGTTTTGTTTTTTCACTCAAAACCCTTTTCTCACTTTTCTCTCAACATACACCTCTCTATTCTTTAATCTCTCATTTTTCATCCCTTCCCAGATATGGTTGATGGATAAGTTGAAGGTTGTGGACTCATGCCTAGCATATTCATCTCGCGGCTATTTCCTCTGGTGACGTCTAGTCGATGCCCCTGATGAGGGGTGGTGGTGCGAATGGATGTGCAGTTTGTCTGCCACCAGTATTGCTTGGCGCTGCCCCTGGCTCAATTTACCGGCGATGAGTTACAACATGACTCGCCAATTTGGACATGATCAGACTTGCCCGGTGGAGGAGATAGAGTACCCCGCTGCATTTCCAGTCCGAGGCACACAGCTAGCTCGGTATGCCATAGCATGGAGGATGAGAGAGCTTTTGGCCCCCGTTCCCACTTTCAATTGCAGCCTCTCTGATAAGTGCATAGCTTGGCTTGATGAAGAGGCGCAGGTTGGGCCTTCTTTGGCATCAGAGGCTTCCACAAGCTCTGGGTGGAGGCGCAGAAACACCTGACTATGCCCCGAGTTTATTTGCTTTAACCGGTACTTTCAAGTTTTCTTTATGAATGTAATAAAAAGCAACTTCAATTTGTATTCAAGAGTAGGAGAACTCTGTACTGAAATCAATGAAATTGAAGGTTGTGGGTACTGAAAATTTTCCGTTTGGTCCAAAAATGGTCTAAGTCATAAAAAGATTAATTTGAGCAAAATCAACTTTTATTAAAACTTTTCAAAACCATTTTCGATATGGATCACGACTGGACACGCCCGAGATCTATCACTAAGATGTATAACACCGGATCCCATCAACTGGAAAGTTGCCCCTAGTCTGAATAGCACTACACTGGAGATCACAACCGAGCTCTTGAATGCAGAATAGACAAAGATGACCAACATGACTACATGGACAAAGTTGATTTGGAAGTGTTTATGGCTGGACTTCAGAATGAAGTTGCCTACGTATCCCAAAGATGGGAATCAAGCCTTATGTAGTTCGGCTCAGGTTCACTCGTGTATTAACCCTCTCCTTTTGCGCTTTAACTTTTGCCAAGGCCGTCTTTTCTGGGTTTTCAACCTTGCGAGCTTAGTTTTTATTATTTCAAATTTTTCATGCTCTAACTTTTGCCTAGGTCGTCCTTTCGGGTTTTCGGCCTAGCGAGCCACTCAAGGAAAGTATTTCTTCAACTTGTCCATGTTGATCGGCTGGGAGAACTCTAGGCTATCTAAATCCATCAAAATGACAGCTCCACCCAACCAGATAGACTTGATGATGTAAGGGTCAGTCCAATTGGGTCTGAACTTGCCCCTAGGGTCGTGGATGGGAGCTTGGTTGTCTTTGAGCACTAGATCCCCCTCTTTCAAATTCCTGGACTTAACCTTCTTGTTGAAAGCCCTAACAATTCTTCGTTGATAACCCTGGACGTGATACAGTGCTTTCAGCCTTCTTTCATCAAACAGCATGAGTTCTTCAAACCTGTTTTGCTGCCAATCTGCCTCAGCTAGCTGACACTCAGCCAATACTCGTAACGACGGAACCTCAACTTCGATAGGTAGAACAGCCTCCATCCCATAAACCAAGGAATACGGAGTTGCCCCAGTAGAAGTTCGAATTGAAGTCCGATAGCCCCAAAGAGCAAATGACAGCTTATCTGGCCAGTCCCTGTAGGTTTCCACCATCTTCTGCAGAATGTGCTTGATGTTCTTGTTGGCGGCCTCAACAGCTCCGTTGGTTTGCGGCCGATATGTAGATTACTTATGAAAAGTCACGTTGTACTTCTCCAACAAGTCGATCACCTCCTTCTTGAAGTGGCAACCATTATTCGAAATAATCTCATTCGGGACCCCGTAGCGACAGATGATGTTGTTTCTGATGAACTTGGTGACATGCGATGCCTATAACACCATATAAGATTGGGCCTCAACCCACTTTGTAAAGTAGTCTATCGCTACCAGAATGTACTCATGCTCGTTGGACCCCTTCGGAGTGACAGCCCCAATCACATCAATCCCCCAGACTGAAAACGGCCATGGTAAAGTCATGTTGTACAGCTTCAACGGCAGAATGTTCATGCGGTTTGCATGGATCTGACACTTATTGTCACGCCCCAAACTCGCCCCTAAAAGTTTGGGCATGACCCACTCAGAAACGGACACTTAACCTGATATACATAACGTATGGGGCCTGAACGGAAGCATTTAATAACGTATAATAACATAAAACTACATCCATTGAGCTATCACTATCTTGCCAGGATCACATACATTGCGTCAGATAGATAAACGCATAGTGACGTGCATCTGAGAAATTCGTTATGCATACATATATATTTACAGACTTAGCCCCATGATAGGGCGTATAACAAAACATTGGGGGAGGGAGGAGTTAAACACATTACAACTTGAGCCAGACACTTAAAGCACAAAATCAAAAGCCTAACAAAGCTCCACAAAAATGCACGGCTTCACTTAAGTGCCAGGACACTCAGAGGTTGACAAAAGAGAGAAGCGCATTGAGGGTTAAGGCTGACCTCCCGATTTATTACCTACAAAATTAGACAAAATACAGAGTGAGACAAGCTCAGTGGGTAATAGTATTTAAATAATCCAATAATCAACTTGAAGCATAACGCGTATCAATGCGTCTAAAAATGCAAAAGACATGTAATTAATCTGACGTTGTAACTGTTTCCAGAATGGCCTTGGGCCCAGTCGTTAGACAGAGTGGCTTTAAGCCCAGATTAGACAAAATGGCATTAAGCCTAGATATATAACAGAATGACATTAAGCCCAGATTAAATAGAACGACATTAAGCCGGACAGATTTTACAGATTGGCCAAAGGCCTAGCAGAGTCCACAGATTGGCCAGAGGCCCAGATATTATTAGAGCATAATAGTTTCAGTGTCATACAGAATTTTAGAGTCATACGGAGGTGCACACATTTTCCAATTGTCCATATAGATTAACACAGATAATTTGAGATTAACAGAGTGCCAATAGGAACCATTAGCATTAAGTGACGTGTACTACTACTCACAATGTTGTGGCAGCGTGCTAGTTTCCCCCGGAGTGTGTTCTACACACACACAAAATAAAAAATTAATCCAACTCTTTCTTAAGTTCACATTTGATTCGATAATTTCCAGTAAATTAAAAAGCATTTTAAAGATTTCAAATACTGATTTTAATCATCCCAGAGGGTCAAACACGTAAAACGGAGCAGACAGAATTCTTCAACATGGGCCGCACGTGTGGCTGTGAGCCCCGCACGTGCGGCGGTTGGTCTCGCACGTGCAGCTGGGAAGCCCCACACGTGCTTTTTAAACAGTAGCCAAAGACCCAACCTGCCCTGTTTCCTGCACGTCCGGCCATGACTCCCACACGTGCGGTAGTGTTCCCGCACGTGCGGCCATTACCCCCGCACGTGCGGCGATTTGCCTCCTTTACCAGTCCGAAATTCACACAAAATCAATCTTGAAGCACATAAGGTAAGGGTCAAAATAGGCAAGTATAACACAAGAATTAGGCTCAAAACTACATGAAAACATACTCACAAACCTACTTAGGTTCTTATTCATGTTAATTTCACAATCATCTTCAACCACAACTCACTCCTTTTAACATTATAAATACATTGCCATGTGGTTTTAATTTGGGAACAAAGAGTAAAGCATAATTTCCTCCACATAGCTCAAACCACCCATCAACACAAACAATGGTAGGTACAATTGCCCAATTGAATAAGTAACACATGTAAACTTCAATTACAACCCTAGCTTTCACAATTGAAAAGGAGTTCTCACACACATGCTCAAGAGAGGCCTATGTAGAATAATTTTTACATACCTTGAGTTCAAACTTAAAAATTAAAGACATAGGACATAACTCCTTACTAGGTAACTCAAATAAAACCAAAATGAATACTTGATGAGATTATCATGCTAACTATCCAACACACACCTACAAGACTTCCAACACAACTCTAATTCACACAATCAACAAAGAATTCCCACTGTAAAGCAAGGAAAGGGGTGGAGTTAAGTGGTTTAAACTCACCTTAAGCTTACTACTCTTGAATTCTTCTCAATTCCCAATCTTTGTTCTTGAAGAACTTCTCATCTTCCTTTCAAACCCTTTTCCTCTCTAATTTTCTCTCAGGAAATATTTGTGTAAGGTTCTAAGTTCATTATTCCGAGAGGCACATATATATATATATATATATATATATAATGAATATGAATAAGGACAAAATTTAATCAGTTTATTCATTCCAAACTGAAATTTTACAAAAATGCTTATTATTACCTAAAAATTATGCTGAGCTCAGATGTAAAATCAATTTCAGATTATCAAGCCTCTAGGGCTCTCAATTTCTGATCGAAACGTTTTAATTGTGACAGATGCTTCCCTTACCAAACAGATAGAGGTTTCATATCATAAGATTCATATGCTTAAACTTAATTTCTCATGAAACCTTACATTAAGCATTTAAATGCACAGAATGTGGGACTGAGAATATACCAGAAACACACACACAAGGGTCGAGTTATTACACTCTCCCCCCCTTAAATAACTTTGGTCCCTCAAACTTGTTTTACCTCAAGATAGGAAGAGATATAGATATTGGCGTTGCATGTCTTTTTCTTTTTCCCAAGTCGCTTCGGTTCCGTAATGTTCTTGCCATTCAACTTTTACTATCAGAATTTCTCGATTTCGTAACTGTTTCACTTGCCGGTCCAGAATTCGAATTGGCTTTTCTTCATATGGTAACTTATCATCCAGAACGATTTGATGGTGATCATGATATGAAACGGATCCGAGAGATATCCTCGAAGCATAGAGACATGGAACACGTTATGTACTTGATTCATACTTGGCGGAAGGGCCACTCGGTAAGCTACCGGACCCACTCTTTCCAAAATTTGAAAGGGACCAACATATCGGGGTGTTAACTTACCCCTTTTCCCGAATCTCGGATGTCCTTTCATTGGGGTGACTTTCACAAACACGTGACTATCCACTTCAAATTCCAAATTTCTTCGTCGGTTATCCGCATAACTCTTCTGTCGACTTTGAGCAGTTTTCAATCTTTCCCGCATAATTTTAACTTTTTCAGTTGTCAACTGAACAATTTTGAGCCCTAGCAATGATCTATCTCTAATTTCGGCCCAACACACGGGAGAACGACACGGTCTTTCATACAGAGCCTCATAGGGTGCCATCTCGATACTCGAATGGTAACTATTATTATGTGCGAACTCTACCAACGGTAGGTGGGTTTCCTAACTTTCTTGAAAATCCAGAACACACATTCGGAGCATATCCTCTAATGTCTGTATTGTTCTCTCAGATTGTCCATCCATCTGAGGGTGGAAAGCGGTGCTAAATTTCAATTCTGTGCCCATTCCCCCTATAGACTTTGCCAGAATCTCGAAACAAATTTTGGATCTCTGTCGGATACAATTGAGACCAGAACACCATGATGCCTTACAATTTCATTCACATAGATTGCAGCAAGTTTATCTGCATTATACTGAGTCTTCACAGGTAAAAAGTAAGGGGATTTAGTTAATCGATCCACAATGACCCATACAGAATTCATACCCCGAGGAGTCCGCGGTAGCCCTACAACAAAATCCATGGTCAGATGTTCCCATTTCCATTCCGGGATTGGAAGGGGTTGTAATAACCCTGCTGGTCTCTGATGTTCTGCCTTTACTTGCTGACATTGCAAGCATTTAGAGACGAACTCTGTGATCTCCTTTTTCATACTTGGCCACCAAAAATTTTGTTTAAAATCTCAGTACATTTGAGTACTTCCTGGATGCATTGAAAATCTTGAGGTATGTGTTTCTTCCATCAGTTTCCGTTTAAGTTCCAACACATTGGGGACACATATTCGGTTTTGAAATTTGAGTACTGAATCCACTAAACTGAATCCCGGTTTTGGTTTTAGTTCTAATTCATCACATATCTTCCCTAGAGTTTCATCTTCCATTTGATGTAGTTTAATTTCTTCAAGTTAGGTTGGTTGAGTCATCACTGCTACTATTATGGCCTCCTATCCACATACCACCAGATCCACGCTCATTTTATCCAATTCACTCACTAACTCCTGTTGCCCTGTAAACAAATTTGCCAAACCCCCCATATTTTTCCAGCTAAATGCATCTGCAACCGTGTTAGCTTTACCAGGATGATAGTGGATCTGCAGATCATAATCTTTAATGAGTTTCAACCACCGTTGCTGTCGCATATTCAACTCCTTCTGCGTAAAAAGATACTTAAGGCTCTTATGATCAGTATAGACTTCACAAGTGGTCCCACACAGATAGTGCCACCATATTTTCAAAGCAAAAATGACCGCAGCTAACTCAAGGTCATGTGTGCAGTAATTCTTCTCATGGGGTTTCAGCTGTCGGGAAGCATAAGCGATAACTCTTCCATTTTGCATGAGTACACATCCAAGTCCCTTATGTGAAGCATCACTATAGATCACAAACCCTTCAATACCAGATGGCAAGGCCAGAACTGGAGTTGTAGTTAACTTTGTTTTCAATTCCTGGAAAGCAGATTCCCGTTTTTCTGACCATTCAAACGCAACTCCCTTTTGGGTTAATTGTGTAAGTGGCACGGCGATTTTGTAAAAATCTTGAACAAACCTCCTGTAATATCCGGCTAACCCCATAAAACTACGCACCTCAGTTACATTGGTAGGAGTTGGCCAATTCACAATCGCCTCAATTTTGTGTGGATCAACAGAGACTCCTTCCTTTGTTATGACATGCCCTAGAAATGCCACTTCTTGTAGCCAGAATTCACATTTCTTCAACTTTGCATACAATTTCTTTTCCCGAAGTGTCTGAAGAATTAGGCGAAGATGATTCTCGTGAGCTTCTGTGTTCTTCGAGTAAATGAGAATATCATCAATAAAGACCACCACGAACTCATCCAGATGAGGCTTAAAAACACGATTCATCAAATCCATAAATGTTGCTGGTGCGTTAGTAACTCCGAAAGGCATAACCAGAAATTCGTAATGACCATACCGGGTTCAAAAAGCTGTTTTCTCAACATCATCAGCTTTAACCTTCAGTTGGTGGTATCCAGACCGTAAGTCTATTTTCGAAAAGACCTGTGCCCCTTGTAACTGGTCAAACAAATCATCGATCCACGACAATAGGTACTTATTTTTTATCATCACCTTATTGAGTTCCCTGTAATCAATACACAACCGAAGTGTTCCGTCCTTCTTTTTCACAAATAGGACTGGTGCACCCCAAGGAGACATACTCGGACGAATAAACCCCTTATCAAGTAAATCCTGCAACTGAGTCTTCAATTCCTTCATCTCAACCGGTGACATTCTATACGAAGTCTTAGAGATGGGTTGAGTTCCTGGCGCCACTTCAATCGTAAACTCGATCTCACAGTCTATTAACTCTCCCGGTAATTCTTCCGAAAAAACATCCGGAAATTCACAGGCAACTGGAATCATATCAGTAGTTCCACTTATCACTTGCTCTTCCAATACACTGCATAAATACCCCCAACACCCTTTCTGAATTAGTTTACAAGACTTTGCTGCAAAAATCAAATAAGATGGAGAAGTTACTCCACGTCCCTGGAAAGTAGATTCCGATTGTCCCGAAGGATGAAAATTAATTTGCTTAGTCAGACAGTCTATAATTGCACCATATTCACCCAACCAATCCATACCCAGAATAATATCAAAATAGGTTATGTCAAGAGGTAACAGATTCGCATACACCCAGATATCCCCAAGTTGGAGTTCACAAGCAAAATATACAGAAGTACAGATCATAGAATCCCCCATGGTGAGGACACACATAACATATAAGGCAATACTTCCTCAGGTTTATCTAAATTGGGAGCAAATAGTTTTGACACAAACGAGCGGATAGAGCCAGAATCAAACAATACATGAGCAGAATGACCGTGAACGATAAATATACCTGACACCACTGT
Organism: Camellia japonica; assembly: GCA_030407325.1. Classification (NCBI taxonomy): domain Eukaryota; kingdom Viridiplantae; phylum Streptophyta; class Magnoliopsida; order Ericales; family Theaceae; genus Camellia; species Camellia japonica. The sequence goes on along the minus strand of JAPPVO010000036.1, from coordinate 128,566,408 downwards.
TGCCGCATTTTGCACATCTCCGGGAACCAATGCAAACACTCTGCCTTGTCTCGCAGCATCTTTATTGTTAGCCGGTTTGGCAGTTGACTTGCTGCTGGGAGCTGGTGTAGACCCCGCTGAACTTGTAGCAGCCCTGTTGTTATTTTGTTGATTTCCCTGAGGACAATCCCTTACCAGATGACCCCTTTTGCCACACCTAAAACAGGCTCCAGATTTCTGATATCGCGTTCCTCGGTGCTTCTTCCCACATTCTGAACAAACAAGGGTTGAGTCTGATGTAAAGGTGGAAGCACTAGATGTCCCGGAGTTTTGTTTCTTGTTTGGCGGAGTAGCTGATCCCTTTAGCCATTGGTTGTTCTGCCTCTTCCCTTTCCATTCAGAAATTCGGTTCTAAGTAGCAAGGTTTCCTTCTGCTATAACAGCCCTCTCAAGCGCATCAACATAGGTCGGTAACTTCAACATGTTGACCTTGTCAGGATGGTGCTTCGTAATCCCCCTTCAAATTTACGCGCCTTCTTATAATCCGTATCCACCATATGAGGTGCAAACCGGGCTAGTTCTGCAAATTGAGCTTCATATTCCGCAACGGTCTTGTTCCCTTGTCTAAGAGTTTCAAATTTGGTCACCTTCTTGTCTCGTATGCTTTGGGGAAAGTACTTATCATAAAACAACTCCAAGAATCTGTCCCATGTTAACCCCGGGTGGGTAGTTCTCGTAAGCATCCACCACCTCCGTGCTTCATCTTCAAGAGTGAAGGCAGCAAGTCGTACTTTTTGGGCTTCAGTACAAGGGAAAACTTCAAACAACTTTTCTATTCCCAACACCCATGCTTCGGCTTTCATTGGTTCTATTCCTCCCTTAAACGATGGTGGCTTAATCTTTTTAAACTCCTTTGTGAGTGTAATGGTTCGGTCCTCAGCTTGAAAATCTTGTACTACAGGTGGAGGTACCGGTGGTGGTGGCGGTTGTGGTTGTTGCTGTTGCTGTTGCTGTTGTTGTCGTAAAGTCTCCGCCATCTCCATAATCATTCTTTCCATTATGTCCAACCGTGCAGAGGTAGCGTCTTCCGAGTCTTCCTTTCCTGTTCTCACCATAATCTACAAGACATTCAATTACAACACATACAGAGAATATACCCTAAACATGAATCATAATCGTTAGCGTTAGCAAACTACATTTAACGTTGCCATCTATCTTTTCATATACTTCTAGAATATTATGCATGATGCCTAAGTCCTTTCTAGACATCCTGAGGCCCAATGGATTCATGTGTGAGATAGCAACTCGTGCTCTGATACCACTTATCACGCCCCAAACTCGCCCCTAAAAGTTTGGGCATGACCCACTCAGAAACGGACACTTAACCTGATATACATAACGTATGGGGCCTGAACAGAAGCATTTAATAACGTATAATAACATAAAACTACATCCATTGAGCTATCACTATCATGCCAGGATCACATACATTGCGTCAAATAGATAAACGCATAGCGACGTGCATCTAAGAAATTCGTTATGCATACATATATATTTACAGACTTAGCCCCATGATAGGGCGTATAACAAAACATTGGGGGAGGGAGGAGTTATACACATTACAACTTGAGGCAAACAATTAAAGCACAAAACCAAAAGCCTAACAAAGCTCCACAAAAATGCATGGCTTCACTTAAGTGCCTGGACACTCAGAGGTTGACAAAAGAGAGACGCGCATTGAGGGTTAAGGCTGACCTCCTCCAAATTTATTACCTACAGAATCAGACAAAATACAGAGTGAGACAAGCTCAGTGGGTAATAGTATTTAAATAATCCAATAATCAACTTGAAGCATAACGTGTATCAATGCGTCGAAAAATGCAAAAGACATGTAATTAATCTGACGCTGTAACTGTTTCCAGAATGGCCTTGGGCCCAGTCGTTAGACAGAGTGGCTTTAAGCCTAGATTAGACAAAACGGCATTAAGCCCAGATATATAACAGAACGGCATTAAGCCCAGATTAAACAAAATGGCATTAAGCCGGATAGATTTTACAGATTGGCCAAAGGCCTAGCAGAGTCCACAGATTGGCCAAAGGACCAGATATTATTAGAGCATAGTAGTTTCAGTGTCATACAGAATTTTAGAGTCATACGGAGGTGCACACATTTTCCAATTGTCCATTTAGATTAGCCTAGATAATTTGAGATTAACAGAGTGCCAATAGGAACCATTAGCAATAAGTAAGGTGTACTACTACTCACAGTATTGTGACAGCATGCTAGTTCCCCCCAGAGTGTGTCCTCCACACACACAAAATCACAAATTAATCCAACTCTTTCTTAAGTTCACATTTGATTCGATAATTTCCAGTAAATTAAAAAGCATTTTAAAGATTTCAAATACTGATTTTAATCATCCCAGAGGGTCAAACACGTAAAATTGAGTAGACAGAATTCTTCAGCATGGGCCGCACATGTGGCTGTGAGCCCCGCACGTGCTACTGCGGCACGTGCGGCAGTAGGTCCCGCACGTGCGACTGGGAAGCCCCGCACGTGCTTTTTAAACAATAGCCAAAGACCCAACCTGCCCTGTTTCCCGCACGTGCGGCCACGACTCCCGCATATGCGGTAGTGTTCCCGCACATGCGGCGATTTGCCTCCTTTACCAGTCCGAAATTCACACAAAATCAATCTTGAAGCACATAAGGTAAGGGTCAAAATAGGCAAGTATAACACAAGAATTAGGCTCAAAACTACATGAAAACATACTCACAAACCTACTTAGGTTCTTATTCATGTTAATTTCACAATCATCTTCAACCACAACTCATTCCTTTTAACATTATAAATACATTGCCATGTGGTTTTAATTTGGGAACAAAGAGTAAAGCATAATTTCCTCCACATAGCTCAAACCAACCATCAACACAAACAATGGTAGGTACAATTGCCCAATTGAATAAGTAACACATGTATACTTCAATAACAACCCTAGCTTTCACAATTGAAAAGGAGTTCTCATACACATGCTCAAGAGAGGCCTATGTAGAATAATTTTTACATACCTTGAGTTCAAACTTAAAAATTAAAGACATAGGACATAACTCCTTACTAGGTAACTCAAATAAAACCAAAATGAATACTTGATGAGATTATCATGCTAACTATCCAACACACACCTACAAGACTTCCAACACAACTCTAATTCACACAATCAACAAAGAATTCCCACTGTAAAGCAAGGAAAGGGGTGGAGTTAAGTGGTTTAAACTCACCTTAAGCTTACTACTCTTGAATTCTTCTCAATTCCCAATCTTTGTTCTTGAAGAACTTCTCATCTTCCTTTCAAACCCTTTTCCTCTCTAATTTTCTCTCAGGAAATATTTGTGTAAGGTTCTAAGTTCATTATTCCGAGAGGCACATATATATATATATATATATAATGAATATGAATAAGGACAAAATTTAATCAGTTTATTCATTCCAAATTGAAATTTTACAAAAATGCTTATTATTACCTAAAAATTATGCTGAGCTCAGATGTAAAATCAATTTCAGATTATCAAGCCTCTAGGGCTCTCCATTTCTGATCGAAACGTTTTAATTGTGACAGATGCTTCCCTTACCAAACAGATATAGGTTTCATATCATAAGATTCATATGCTTAAACTTAATTTCTCATGAAACCTTACATTAAGCATTTAAATGCACAGATTGTGGGACTGAGAATATACCAGAAACACACACACGAGGGTCGGGTTATTACACTTATGGCATCGCCAAACGAAACTAATATAATCCTCCTCCGTGGTGGACCAATAATAACCCTGTCTAAGGATCTTCCGAGCTAGCATCACCCCACTCATGTGTGCTCCGCACTCTGCTCCATGGATGGCCTCCATCAGGCGCTTGGACTCTTCGGCATCAACGCATAGCTTATGCATCCCGAGATGACCCCTCTTGTACGGTTTACCCCAGCAGACGATGAACTGAGAAGCCATTCTTCAAATTGCCCTCTTATCTTTGGCATTTTCCCTTGGTGGATACGCTTCCTTTTCCAAGAAGTTCCAGACATCGTAATACCAGGGGTTCTCATCTTGTACCTCATCTATGGCAGCAATCAGCTCATAGGCCGGCATGAATTTCTGTTCAATGATGATCGGACGCATTCGGACTACAAAAGGGATGTCTATCATAGAAGATAGAGTTGCTAATGAATCAGCGAACCTACTGTTCTCTCTTAACAGATGAGCAAAGTTCAGTTTTTCAAACCGAGGAATCAAAATGTCCAAGGTCTGGTGACAAATTCTCATCTTTTCTTCTTTAACTTTCCAATCTCCTTTAGCTTGAGATACAACAAGGTTCGAGTCCCCGATGACATCCAACCGTTTTGCCCCTAGTTCCAGGGTGGCTTCTAATCCAGCAATACATGCCTCATATTCTGCCTCATTGTTCGACACTTTGAATCGGAGTTTGAATGCTAGAGGTATGCGGGAATCGTTGGGTGCTATCAGCAACACCCCTATCCCATACCCATATTGGTTTGGCGCTCCGTCAAAGTACATTGTCCAGGTCTATTCTTCGACAAGCAGAATGGCCTCGTCTGGGAACAAATACTCAACTACTTCATCCCCTTCAACTGGGTGATTGGCTAGGAACTCCGCTACCGCTCTCCCTTTCACTAACTTGCGCGTCATATACTTCAGATCGAATTCGAAAAGCAGAAGCAACCAACGAGCTAGCCTACCCATAAGTGTCAGTTTCTCGAAGAGATATTTGATGGGATCTAATCTCGAAACCAGTATTACAGAGTGAGCTAACAAGTAGTGCCTCAGCTTCCTGGTAGCCCATACCAAGGCCAGACAAGCCTTCTCCAGCGGAGTGTAGCGGGTCTTGTAATCCAGCATTTTCTTGCTCAGGTACTAGATAGCCTTCTTCACTTTGTCCTCATACTCCTGCGCAAGCATGCAGCCCATTGTCATTTCAGTTACTGATAGGTACAGGATCAACGGTTTCACCGACTCAGGCAGTGAGAACACAGGTGGGTTCTGTAAATATTGTTTGATCTGCTCAAAAGCAACTTGGCATCGATCATCCCATTGGAACTTCTTTCCTTTCTTCAGGAGACCAAAGAGTGGTTCACAAGTCAAGGTTAATTTTGCAATAAACCGTCTTATGAATTGCACTTTACCCAGAAAGCCTCGCACCTCCTTTTCAGTCCTTGGTGGTGGCATTTCTAAGATGGCCTTGATTTTGGAAGGGTCGACTTCAGTGCCCCTTTGTGTGATCAAGAACCCCAGCATTTTCCTTGCTGTAACACCAAATGTACACTTCTGAGGATTCAGCCGCAACTGATACTCTCTGATCCATTGGAAGAATTTTTGCAAGGCGGTGTAGTGGCCCTCTCTTTCCCTGGACTTGATAATCATGTCGTCCACGTACACCTCAACCTCTTTATGGATCATGTCGTGCAAAATTGTGGTCGCAGCCTGTTGATATGTAGCTCGAGCGTTCTTCAGCCCAAACGGCATCACCCTATAACAATAGGTTCCCTACGGGGTGGTGAAAGCAGTCTTCTCCCTGTCTTCGGGTGCCATCAAAATCTGATTGTAGCTTGAAAACCCATTCATGAATGAGAGCAGCGCATGCCCAGCAGTGAAGTCCACTAATTCGTCGATATGTGGCAGAGGAAAGTCGTCCTTCGGACTGGCTTTATTCAAATCCCTGAAGTCCACACATACCCGAATTTTGCCGTCCTTCTTTGGCACCGTAACTATATTGGCCAACCAAGTAGGGTATTCGAATACCAACAGGAACCCAACGTCAATCTGCTTGGTGACCTCTTCTTTGATCTTTAGAGCCCAGTCCGGGTGGATCCTTCGGAGCTTCTACTTAACAGGTCAGGCCTCTGGGTCAAGAGGGATCCAGTACTGTACAATCTCAGGATCGATTCCAGGCATGTCTTCGTAGGACCACATGAAAACATCTTTGAAATCTTTTAATAAAGCGACTAAGCGCTCGCGCTCCTCCGAAGACAACGTGGACTCGATCTGGACCAGCCGCAAGTCCTTCTCAGTACCAACATTATTTGTGGTGATTTCATCAACCAACGGTTTTACAAATCTCTCCTGCGCTTGATCAATCAAATGTTTTAAAACCGGAGGAATTTCTTCCTCGTCGTTTTCATCAAAATTTTGAAAGTCTTGATTAATGCAATAAATTAAAGGCACAGAAAAGTACTCAGAAGCCACAGCCGTACCATTCTCATTAAAAATATCCAGTCTACCTGATTCCTCTGTTACAATAGACTCAAAGGAAAAAGAAAAAGATGACCTGGACAGGACAGTGGCATCCGGGTTATCACTTTCAAGAATATCGGACTTAGACTCAGACTCAGACGAGCTGGAACCTGATTCCGACTCCACAGACTCAGTAGAATCAGATTCCGGCTCACTACCTGACCCGGTGCTGCTCGATAAAAAGCCCTCTTCGTATTGCCAGATGAAGGAGGGTGCGATGGATGCATCTAGAATATTTGAAGATGGGCCCACGGCCGCTTCATTCCCGATCATGGAGACTGAGAAGTTATCCCCCAAGCACTCATGTACGATCTGAGGATCTGAGAGTAGACAAGCCAGTGCTACCTCCATCTCGATTTCTATGCTCTCAGAACCCTCCTCCTTGCACTACTCAGCCTCAGCCGGTGGGTCTGTCTGCTCTCCGACAACTTCATCCCCGGGTAGTTGCAAGTCAAAGAAAATCTCAAATCTCGGCAAGCGCCGCCTCTCTTCATTTAGCCATGGCTCCAGAAAGCCATAGAATGGGAAGTCTTCCCCCTCCCGGACAAAGCGTCCGTTCAGGGTACCCTGGATAGGTCGGTGCATCAACTCATAATGTTTCCTGGCCTACTTGGCTCTGGCTCTTCCGGCCATCTCTCTTCCATTCTTCACCCAATCCTCCTTGGTAGGCAGATAACCTAAACCAAAGGTATGTGGGTTATGCGGCAATTCGGCCGATGCTGCAACGTCTTTCTGGCCACTTCGTCCTAAGCCCATCCCGGGCATGTGCTATAGCTTGTTCATAAGGTAGACAGACTGTGCGCTGACGTATAGCCCCTCATCAACAGCTAGGATATTCTGTACAACCCGGTCCTCAGCTAGGGTAAATCCTGACAAAAACACATACTCCGCGCCATGCTCAATCTCCAGAACTGGTGTAGAAACCTCTGGCGGCAGATGGATTGAAGAATTCCCAAAAACGATTGCCACCCCCTTCCCGTGGGGGTATTTCAGCATCTGGTGCAGGGTGGAAGAGACAGCCTTCACCTGGTGTAGCCACGGCCGCCCCAAGAGTAGATTGAAGGTTGCGGGAACATCCAAGACATGAAACTCAATGTCCCATTGCCCCGGACCAACCTGAGTCCGAATTTGTACAGTCCCCATCACCTCTCGGCTGGTATTATCATAGGCCCGTATCACTTGGGCAATAGGCACAAAATCCGTGGGCTTCAACCCGATAGCATATGTCGTTCTCGATAGACAGACATTGATAGCAGATCCTGTGTCAACAAGGACCACCAGTACCCATTTCCCTCTACACTCGATAGAGATATAGAGCGGTTTGTTATGGTTTGAACCCTCAGGCGGCAGTTCCTTGTCAGTGAAGGTCAAGGTCGGAGAAGCTCCTCCCAGGAAAACCAACCCTACCAACTGCTCAGGTGTGGTATCAATTGAAAGTTTCGCCTTGTCCATGGCAGAGAGGACGGCCTATCTGTGACTCTTGAGGCCATAAGTAGTCCCCAGATGGAGATGTCTGCTTGGATTTTCTTAAGTTGTTTCAATACAGCCTCCTCCTCGAGCAGTTTTTCCTTTTGCCTCTCCGCTTCTTTGTCCTTTCCAGATGCCTCTGGTTGATCCAAATGTGGTGGCTTGAAATACCGCCCACTTCTAGTCATATGGTCCACCTCCTCAACGTACCAAGTGTAGTCCGGTTGGTTCCATGCCCAATCTTCGTCGGTGTGGGCAAGACGTAAGTCATCGTCTTCTCACCACATCCTGTCGGCGACAGACAGACAACTATCCGGTCCCATTGCAACTGTTCCTGTGCTCACAGCACGTTTCGTCCCCACAAGGGTTTTGGCCTTCCTAGCCCTCTCAAGATCCTCGATCTTTTCCTGCTCAAGCCGCTTCAGTGCAGCCTCCTGTTCAGTAGCCACTGTACTCAAACTGCCCGGATCCCGAGTAAAATTCTTAACACCGATGCTCTCCGACGATTTCTCCTGATTCTCGACCATTCCGGCCACGGCTGATGTTCTGGCTTCTGATTGCCCCTGTTCTGGCTGAGACACCCCAACAACATCCGACTCGTCGCTGAGCCACCCAGTATTCTCTGTTGGCCCATCCAAGTCGAACCAGTTAAAATTCACATCCCCTGAGTCCTGCTCGCTAAAGAACTGCAGATCTGCAATGCCCTCTTCCAGCTCTGTTAGGTCATCTAACTCTTGACCAAGTCCATTCTCCCAAACCATACTGATTTCTGTCCCAGTTGGCAACTGTACCCTCGGCTTATCCTGACCTGTTGATATGATATAACCACTCGGGTTGTACGCAAAGCTCCCAGACCCCTCGGGCTCTGAATCACCATTCCCATCTGCCTCTGAAGTCGACCCAATTCTATCTTCGATAGTCACCACCACCGGTTCAGGTTGGGTTTGGGAGGTGCTCAACATGCACAAGTTCGTGCTGTCTGGGATGAACACCTCAGGCTTGGGTAAGTGGGAGGGTGTGATATATATGCTTGGGTCATATGGAATGGTCGCGGTTTGGATCAGGTTGATGTGTTTGGGTGGTGAAGCTTGGTTATGTGGTGGGACTGGGTTGGTTGTGACATTTGGTTTTTCTGGAGGTGCAATCACCTTATTGTCAATGAGATCCTGGATCTCATGACGCAGTCTAAAGCACTGGTCGGTGTCGTGACCATGCTGTTGGTGAAAGGCACAGTATTTGGCTGGGTTATGGGAAGCAGGAAGTTTGTCTGGTAATGGCCGCGACTCCAGCGGCTTCAAGTGCCCTTTCCTGATTAAACCCCCAGAGCTTTGGACAGGGACATGTATAGTGGAGTAAAGGTTCTTTGGCCTCGGGGTGGATATCTAGCTATTTGTGAGCTAGTACTGAATGCACCGGTGAATGGGGTTGCTGTTTTTGTTGTGGTGGTGGTGACCATACTCACATCGGAAGTTCTGGTAGCTGCAGCACTACTTATGCCTGCATTCGAACTGCGTGTAAATGCCCACTTGGGCTGCTCTCTTTCGTGGTCAATCAGACCCTGCTTCATGGCGTCCTTAATCTGTACCCCAATCTCGTGTAAATCAGCAAAGGTGGGGAGGGGTAAGACGATCATCTTTTGTATCAGCTTGGGTTGGAGATTGCACACAATCATCCGTATCTGATCCTTATGGACCGGCCTGGTGGTCATCATAGAAGCTTTGGCTCTCCAACAGGTTACAAAGTCGGAGAAGCCCTCTTTTGGCTCCTGTCTAGTTGTCTCGAGATCATGAGTTATGATCGCGATCTGTATGTTGTAGGAGTATTGAGCTACAAAGGCCTCAGCCATCTCCTCCCAGCTTCTCTTGACAGAATCTTCCAATTTCGCATACTAGATGGTGGCAACACCCGACAGGGTCCGGCCGAATAGTGATAGTTTTTGGAGTCTTGTCAAGCCATTGAACGCAAAATATCCGAGAATAGCCTCAGATGAACCATGGGGTCCCCAGAACCGTCAAAACGATCTATGTGGGACATCTTAAACCGGCCCGGCAAGGTCACCGCCGAGTCAGCGTATCCATCCCCTATGTCCGGAATGTAATTCACACCTTAAGCCCTCTTGAATAGCTTTTCAAGCTTATAGACCTTCAGGGTGGTCGGGTCCATCTCAGATTCAAACGGTGTATCTGTTGAGAAGGCCGGTGTCTTTGAAATCTGCGATAGAACTGGAGGCGGGGCTTGCCCTGTTGGAGCGTCCGTATCCTCCTGGACGTTTGCAGTATCCCCGAGTGTTGGAACTCTTGGCGGGGGTGGGGTGGATGCGAAGCAGATGCTCCGGCTTGTTGTGGTTGCAGTTGCTGAAGTCTGGCAATCAACTCTGTTTGCTGGGCTACAACCTCAGCCTGAGGTGCGGCAAACTCTACCTGACGGGCAGCATCCCCCTGCATGGCTTGGATAGTCTCTTGGAGCTGACGCATCTTGTCCTCCATACTTGCTATAAGGTGCTGATCTAACTGAACAACAGGTGTATCTCTCTCTGCAGTGGAAACGAAAATCTCAGCCCGACTACACACCGGTGGTGTCACGCCCCAAACCCACCCCTAAAAGTTTGGGCATGATCGCTTCAGAAACGGACATTAAATTCAATATGTATAACATATGGGGCATGTACGAAAGCATTTTACAACACAAAAATAATATCCATTGAGCTAATACTAACATGCCAGGATCACACACTTAACATCTGGTAATTTATCGTATAATAACCACACACATAGCTATATATATATACATACAATATACAGACCCATCCCCGAGTTTGAGGATGTAACAAAACTAGGTTAAGGGAAGTTAATCATGTTTTACAACATCCGATAAAAAGGTTCGGCATACGAAGTCAAAAGCTCTGCAAGGACTCCACAAAATGAATGAGCTTCATCTAAGTGTTCGGTTGTGGTGTAAAGGGCAAAAGACAAGTGGTCCAAGCTGGACTAGGACTGACCATCAGACTGAGTACCTACAGAAACAGACACAACACAGAGTGAGCGAAGCTCAGTGAATAATAGTGCTTAAACTATTCAATGATTAACTTCAATTATAATGTATATAAGTGCAGAGAACATACAACCAATCTTATTCTGTAACTATTTCCAGAACGGCCTTGGGCCTAGTCCTTAAACAAAGTGGCTTTAAGCCCAGTAATATACAGAACGGCCTTAGGCCTAACAAATTTTGCAGATCGGCCTCTGGCCTAACAGATTTTACTGATTGGCCTTGGGCCCAGATATCAACAGAGTAGAGTAATCCCAGAGTTATACGGATGTACACCGATTTCCAATCATTTATAAATATTAATGTAATTAACTTGCGAAGATCAGAGCGTTAATAACAATAATTATTAATGGTAAGTAAATGTACATCTATAGTACTATTACTCACAGTGCTGTAGTGGAGTAATAGATCCTCCCGGATTGTGACCTACACACATGCACAATTCACAAATTAGTTCCTTTTCCTTGTTAAATTATTTTCTGATTCGTTTTGCTTCGCATGAATTTACAACCATTCTAAAAGTATCAAAAAATTATTTTAATAATATCAGAGGGTCAAACACGTAAAACGGAGCAGATGAATTTTTCCGGCATGGGCCGCACGTGCGGCAGTCCCCTCCACATGTGCGGAAAGATGGGCTGCACGTGCGGTAATCCCTCCCCACACGAGCGGTAATTTCATAATGCAATTTCCCATTTTTCCCTGGTTTCCGCACGTGCGGCCATGACCTCCGCACGTGCGACCGTGGCCCCTGTTTTGGACAGTCCGAAATTCAAGCACAACCCAACTTTGGTAAGCATTTATAAGGCTCAAAATAGAGTAGTTTATTGCAAGAATATGGATCAACAACACATAAATATAGATCACAAGTTCATTCAAGCTTTTAATACTCTCAAATCCATATACACAATCCACTCTCTCCAAAGTTCCAATTATTTTAGGTTAAATTATATACATATATATATATATATAGCCATCTAATCACATAACCTAGCACATAGATGGGTTTCTACCTGAAATAACAAGGAAGCAAAGATGAAAGTTCTTCATTTAACTTAAATTAGATCCCAAGACAACCATATGGTAAGTACAATTTTCCAATTAAACCATTATCACACACAAAGCTTCAAACATAAACCCTAGTTCTCACACATGAAAGACATGCTTACTCAAATCCAAGAAAGAGCTTATATAAGGTAAAGTTTACATACCTTAGTTCAAATCTCTTCCAATCTTCTCAATTTCCCAATTTTCCTTCCTAGGTGAACTTATCCTCTTCTTCTCTAACTCTCCTCTTCCTACTCTCTCTCAGGACATATTTTGAGTTAAGAATTACTGAGTCAAATGTTTAGAGAACATAGATATATATATATATATATATATAATGTGAATAAAGACGAAATCCAATCAGTTTAATCATTTCAAATCAAATTTTTACAGAAAATCATATTGTGCTCTAAAAATTATGCTGATCTCAAATATAAAGTCAATTTCAGATAATTAAGCTTCTAAGGCTTCCAATTTCTGATCTAAACATTATAATTGTAACAACTATTTCTCTCATTAGACAGATATGCCTCCATAATCATAGGATTCACTTGATTAAACTTAATTTCACATAAAATTTCACAGTAAACATTTAAATGCACACAATAAGGGACTGAAGGTATACCAGAAACATGTACGAGGATCGGGTTATTACACTCTCCCCTCCTTAAATAAGTTTGGTCCCTCAAACTTGTTTTACCTTAGGATAGGAACAGATACGAATAATGGTGTTGCATTTCCTCTTCTTTTTCCCAAGTAGCTTTGGTCCCATAATGTTCTTGCCATTCAATTTTTACCATTGGAATTTCTCGATTCCCCAATTATTTCACCTACCGATCCAGAATCGGAATTGGCTTTTCTTCGTAGTCCAACTTATCATCCAGAACGATTTGGTGGTAATCAATGAGATGAGACGGATCCGGAAGATACCCGCGAAGCATAGATATATGGAATACATTGTGTACTTGACTCATACTAGGTGGAAGGGCAACTCGGTAAGCCACCAAACCTACTTTCTGCAGAATTTGAAATGGACCAACATATCGAGGTGTTAACTTACCCCTTTTCCCAAACCTGAGACGTCCTTTCATCGGTGTAACTTTGACAAAGACATGACTATCCACCTTAAATTCCAAATCCTTTCGTCGGTTATCCGCATAACTCTTCTGCCTACTTTGAGCAGTCTTCAATCTTTCCCGAATAGTTTTAATCTTTTCAGTTGTCAACTAAACAATTTTAGGTCCTAGCAATGATCTATCTCCAACTTCGGCCCAACACACGGAGGAGCAACATAGTCTTCCATACAGGGCTTTATAGGGTGCCATCTCAATACTCGAATGGTAACTATTATTATATGCGAACTCTACTAACGGTAGATGAGTTTCCCAACTTTCCTGAAAATCCAAAACACACATTCGGAGCATATCCTCTAATGTCTGTATCGTTCTCTTGGATTGTCCATCCGTTTGAGGGTGGAAAGCTGTGCTAAATTTTAATTTTGTACCCATTGCTTCCTGTAAACTTTGCCAAAATCTCAATACGAATTTTGGATCCCTATCTGATACTATTGAAACCAGAACACCGTGGAGTCTTACAATTTCATTCACATAAATCGCAGCAAGTTTATCTGTATTATACTGGGTTTTCACAGGTCAGAAGTGAGCGGACTTAGTTAATCCGTCCACAATGACCCATATAGAATTCATACCCCGAGGAGTCCGTGGTAAACCTACAACGAAATCCATGGTCAGATGTTCCCACTTCCATTCTGGGATTGGAAGGGGTTGCAGTAACCCTACCGGTCTTTGATGCTCTGCCTTTACTTGCTGACATTGCAAACATCTGGAGACGAAATCCACAATTTCCTTTTTCTTGCTTGGCCACCAAAAATTTTGTTTTAAATCCCGATACATTTTAGTACTTCTAGGATGTAATGAAAATCTCGAGGCATGAGCTTCTTCTATCAATTTTCGCTTGACTTCTGATACATAGGGAACACATAGTCTACCTTGAAATTTGAGCATGGAATTCTCCAAATGGAATCCCGGTTTCGGTTTTGTCTCTAACTCATCAAAGATCTTCCTCAAAGTTTCATCTTCCCTCTGACGTAGCTTGATCTCTTCAAGTAATGTCGGTTGGGCCATCACTGCCGCTACTATGGCCTCCGGTCCATGCACCACAAGGTCTACCTTCATTTTATCCAAGTCAATCACTAACTCCTTTTGCCCCGTAAACAAATTTTCCAAATTTCCCATATTCTTCCGACTAAGTGCGTCTGCAACCGTGTTGGCTTTACCAGGATGGTAATGGAGCTGCAAATCATAGTCTTTAATAAGTTCCAACCACCGTTACTGTCTCATATTCAACTCCTTTTGGGTGAAAAGGTATTTGAGACTTTTATGATCGGTATAGATTTCACAAGCAATACCATTCAAATAATGTCGCCATATCTTCAAAGCAAAAACTACGGCGGCTAACTCAAGGTCATGTGTGGGGTAATTCTTCTCATGGGGTTTAAGCTGATGTGAAGCATAAGCGATAACCCTTCCATTTTGCATAAGCACACAACCTAATCCCTTATGGGAAGCATCACTATAGATCACAAATCCCTCGGTACCAGATGGTAAGGCAAGAACTGGAGCTGTAGTTAACTTCATTTTTAATTCTCGGAAGGCAAATTCCCGCTGTTCTGACCATTCAAACGCAACACCCTTTTGAGTCAGTTGTGTAAGTGGTACAGCGATTTTGGAGAAATCTTGAACAAAGCTCTTGTAATATCCGGCTAATCCCATAAAACTACGCATCTCAGTCACATTGGTAGGAGTTGGCCAATTCACAATCGCCTCAATTTTGTGTGGATCAACAGAGACTCCTTTCTTTGTTATTACATGCCCCAAAAATGCCACCTCATGTAGCCAAAATTCACATTTCTTCAGCTTTGCATACAGTTTCGTTTCTCGGAGTGTTTGAAGAATTACACGAAGATGGTTCTCATGAGCTTCCGCATTCTTCGAGTAAATGAGGATGTCATCAATAAATACCACCACAAACTCATCCAAATAAGGCTTAAAGACACGGTTCATTAAATCCATAAATGTTGCTGGTGCGTTAGTGACTCCAAAGGGCATAACCAGAAATTCATAATGACCATATCGAGTTTGGAAGGCTGTGTTCTCAACGTCATCGACTTTGACCTTTAGTTGGTGGTATCCAGACCGTAAATCAATTTTCAAAAAGATTTGTGCCCCTTGAAGTTGGTCAAACAAGTCATCGATCCGAGGTAACGAGTACTTATTCTTGATTGTCACCTTATTAAGTTCCCTATAGTCTATACATAATCGGAGTGTTCCGTCTTTCTTTTTCACAAACAGAACTGGTGCACCCCAAGGAGAAACAGTCGGGCGAATGAACCCCTTATCAAGTAAATCTTGCAACTGAACCTTTAATTCCTTCATCTCAACTGGTGACATTCTATACGGAGTCTTAGAAATGGGTTGAGTTCCCGGCGCCACTTCAATTGTGAATTCGATTTCACGGTCTACCAACTCCCATGGTAAATCTTCCGGAAAAACATCTGAAAATTCACAAACAACTGGAATCATGTCAGCACTCCCATTCATCACTTGCCCCTCCAAAACACTGCATAAATACCCCTGACACCCTTTCTGAATTAATTTATAGGCCTTTATTGCAGAAATCAAATAGGGTGGAGAAGTCACTCTAAGTTCTTGTAAAGTAAATTCGGATTGTCCTGGAGGGCGAAAACTAATTTGCTTAGTCAGACAGTCAATTGTTGCACAATAGTCACTCAGCTAGTCCATTCCCAGAATAACATCGAAGTGAGTCATGTTAAGAGGCAATAAGTTGGCATAAACCCAAATATCCCCAAGTAGGAGTTCATAAGCAAAATATACAAAAGTACAGATCATAGTTTCCCAAAGGTGAAGACACATATAACATATAAGACAATACTTCCTCAGATTTATCTAAATGTTGCGCAAATAGTTTTGACACAAAGGAATGGGTAGAGCCAGAATCAAACAATACATGAGCAGAATGACCGTGAATAATAAATGTACCTGACACCACTATTGCAGCATTTTGCACATCTCCCGGAACCAATGCAAACACCCCTGCCTTGTCTCGCAGTGTCTTTATTGTTAGCACGTTTGGTAGCTGACTTGGTGTTGGGAGTTGGTGTAGACCCTGCTGAACTTGTAGCGGTTCTATTGCCATTTTGTTGATTCCTTTGAGGACAATCCCTTACCAGATGACCCGTTTTGCCACATCGAAAACACGCTCCAAACAACCGATAACAAGTCCCATGGTGCTTCTTTCCACATTCTGAACAAACAGGAGTTGAATCTGAAGCAAAGGTGGAAGTACTAGAAGTCCCTGAATTGTGTTTCTTGTTTGGTGGAATGGCTGACCCCTTTGATAGTTGAATGTTCTGCCCATTTCCTTTCCACTCGAAAATCCGATTCTGAGCAGCAAGGTTCCCCTCTGCTATAACAACCCTTTCCAACACATCAACATAAGTGGGTAGCTTCAACATGTTGACTCGGTCAAGGATAGCATTCCGTAGTCCCCCCTTAAATTTCCGTGCTTTCTTATAATCTGTATCCCCCATACGAGGTGCAAACCGGGCTAGTTCTGCAAATTGGGCTTCGTACTCCGCAACCGTCTTGTTCCCTTGTCTGAGAGTTTCGAATTCTGTCACCTTCTTGTCTCGCATACTTTGGGGAAAATACTTGTCATAAAACAGTTCCAAAAATCTGTCCCACGTTAATCCTTGGTGCACAGTTCTCGTAAGCATCCACCACCTCCGTGCTTCATCTTCAAGAGTGAAGGTAACAAATTGCACTTTTTGGGCTTCGGTACAAGTAAAAACTTCGAACAACTTTTCTATTCCCAACACCCACGCTTCAGCTTTCATCGGTTCTATTCCTCCTTTGAATGATGGCGGCTTCATCTTCTTAAATTCCTTCGTGAGTGTGATAGTTCAGTCCTCAGCATGAAAATCTTGTACCACAGGCGGAGGTACCGGTGGCGGTGGTGGTTGTGGTTGTTGTTGTTGCTGTTGCTGTTGCTGTTGCTGTTGTTGTCGTAAAGTCTCCGCCATTTCCATGATCATTCTTTCCATTCTGTCCAACCGGGCAGGAGTAGCATCTTTCGGGTCTTCCATTCTAGTTCTCACCATATTCTACATGATAACCAATTACAATATACACAAGGAATATACAATAGACATGGATCATTATCATTAGCGTTAGCATATTACATTTAACGTTGCCATCAATCTTTCCATATGCATTCAGAATATTATACATGATGCCTAAGTCTTTTATAGACATCCTAAGGCTCAATGGATTCGTGTGTGAGATAGCAACTCGTGCTCTGATACCACTTGTCATGCCCCAAACCCGCCCCTAAAAGTTTGGGCATGATCGCTTTAGAAACGGACATTAAATTTGATATGTAAAATATATGGGGCCTGTACGGAAGCATTTTACAACACAAAATAATATCCATTCAGCTAATACTAACATGCCAGGATCACACACTTAACATCTGGTAATTCATCGTATAATAACCACACATATAGCTATATATATACATACAATATACAGACCCATCCCCGAGTCTGAGGATGCAACAAAACTAGGTTAAGGGAAGTTAATCATGTTTTACAACATCCGATAAAAAGGTTTGGTATACGAAGTCAAAAGCTCTGCAAGGACTCCACAAAATGAATGAGCTTCATTTAAGCGTTCGGTTATGGTGTAAAAGGCAAAAGACAAGTGGTCCAAGTTGGACTAGGACTGACCTTCAGACTGAGTACCTACAGAAACAGACACAACACAGAGTGAGCGAAGCTCAGTGAATAATAGTACTTAAACTATTCAATGATTAACTTGAATTATAATGTATATAAGTGCGGAGAACATATGACTAATCTTATTCTATAACTATTTCCAGAACGGCCTTGGGCCTAGTCCTTAAACAGAGTGGCTTTAAGCCCAATAATATACAGAACGGCCTTAGGCCTAACAGATTTTCAAGATCGGCCTCTAGCATAACAGATTTTACAGATTGGCCTTGGGCCCAGATATCAACATGGCAGAGTATTCCTAGAGTTATACGGATGTACACCGATTTCCAATCATTTACAAATATTAATGTAATTAACTTGCGAAGATCAGAGCGTTAATAACAAGAATTATTAACGATAAGTAAATGTACATCTATAGTACTATTACTCACAGTGCTGTAGTGGAGCGATAGATCCTCCTGGATTGTGACCTGCACACATGCACAATTCACAAATTAGTTCCTTTTCCTTGTTAAATCATTTTCTGATTCGTTTTGCTTCGCATGAATTTACAACCATTCTAAAAGTATCAAATAATTATTTTAATAATATAAGAGGGTCAAACACGTAAAACCGAGCAGACGAATTTTTCCGGCATGGGCCGCACGTGCGGCAGTCCCCTCCGCACGTGCGGAAAGGTAGGCCGCACGTGCGGTAATCCCTCCCCGCACGAGCGGTAATTTCATAATGCAATTTCCCATTTTTCCTTGGTTTCCGCACGTGCGGCCATGACCTCCGCACATACGGTGGTGCTTCCGCACGTACGGCCATGACCTCCGCACGTGCGGTCGTGGCCCCTATTTTGGGCAGTCCGAAACTCAAGCACAACCCAACTTTGGTAAGCATTTATAAGGCTCAAAATAGAGTAGTTTATTTCAAGAATATGGATCAACAACACATAAATATAGATCACAAGTTCATTCAAGCTTTCAATACTCTCAAATCCATATACACAATCCACTCTCTCCAAAGTTCCAATTATTTTAGGTTAAATTATATACATATGTATATATATAAATATAGCCATCTAATCCCATAACCTAGCACATAGATGGGTTTCTACATGAAATAACAAGGAAGCATGATGAAAGTTCTTCATTTAACTTAAATTAGATCCCAAGACAACCATATGGTAAGTACAATTTTCCAATTAAACCATTATCACACACAAAGCTTCAAACATAAACCCTAGTTCTCACACATGGAAGACATGCTTACTCAAATCCAAGAAAGAGCTTATATAAGGTGAAGCTTACATACCTTAGTTCAAATCTCTACCAATCCTCTCAATTTCCCAATTTTCCTCCCTAGGTGAACTTCTCCTCTTCTTCTCTAACTCTCCTCTTCCTACTCTCTCTCAGGACATATTTTGAGTTAAGAATTACCGAGTCAAATGTTTAGAGAACATAGATATATATATATATATATATAATGTGAATAAAGACGAAATCCAATCAGTTTAATCATTCCAAATCAAATTTTTACAGAAAATCATATTATGCTCTAAAAATTATGATGATCTCAAATATAAAGTCAATTTCAGATAATTAAGCTTCTAAGGCTTCCAATTTCTGATCTAAACATTATAATTGTAACAGCTATTTCTCTCATTAGACAGATATGCCTCCATAATCATGGGATTCACTTGATTAAACTTAATTTCACATAAAGTTTCACAGTAAGCATTTAAATGCACAGAATAAGGGACTGAAGGTATACCAAAAACATGTACGAGGATCAGGTTATTACAGGTGGGGTGGATAAGGACCATTGATCTGGTAACCGCTGTACTGATGCACTACGCCTAACTGACCTCCATCTAGCAACCGGGGGTAATGACACAAACACTGGTTGTCCGTCAAGTAGATCCTCAGATCGGGAAAGTCTTCGACCTCTGGTCCAGAGTGCTTGGGGAATATTTGCCTGGTCAGAAACAATGATGCTAAACCACATTGCAAAAAGATAAATAAAGCATAATAAGGAAACAAACAGCCAAAAAAATGGACAGCATTTCGGCTTAAAATAAAGACAACACACAGTTGGTATTTATAAGCTGAACACGCTATTCTCAACACTGATTGTTGTCCCCAAATCACTGCCTCAAATCTGATACCCTCAGGTAAAATTGATTCCCCCAAAATACTGATGCCTACAGGCCTGATACCCAGACTTGCAAACTGATACATGCATTCCCTATAGGGACACACTCTAAAAGCACATAGCAAGCAAGTGAGAGCCAAAACACCCCTATGGAGGGGTAGGGTTTCCCTGTCCTAGTTTCGTCAAGAACTAGGGTTTCACTACGCACACAGCGGTTTCAAACAACCTACAATCGGGTAAGCAACCTGTCCTAGTTTGGAATGGTCACTATGGATTCCGATATGCACTAGGTTGAATGGTCAAAAAGGGTGCCTCGGTGAAAATCGAGGTTTGTGTTCCCGTGGTGGCAGAGCCCGCAACCGGTCAGCCTTATGGCACGCTTTTCCAAGCAAGCCTCCGGCAAACTGTTCAGCAATAGCATACGGCAAACAAGATGTCCTAGGCGCACCAATGCAAATACCATGCAAAGAAACACATAAGTGTAGACAAAACAACACATCATGAGTTCGAGTCAAGTTCTCTAATTCCCCAACATAGTTGCCAGAAACTATAGACCGCCCGGAACTCCGCTCCACGCGCGAGGCCCCGAATCGTTGTTCTTAGCTACTATAGTTCAGACTCCTGTCATGGTTCTGAATCTAATCTCACAAAGTGCAATGTAAGACTGATAAATCACCAAAGAGTCCAAATCTGGCAAATCGTTTTGGAAAACTGATTTTAATCAAGAAGTGCCAAACATGGACTGTTTTCCCAGATTTCAGAGTCGCCACCTACATATTTTGTTTTGGGAAATTTAGGAAACCCTGACTCGTGCCTAAGGCCACGTGTCCATCATCACCAAAGTTGCCTCGACTTGGGAACTTGGGTACGAGGGGGGAAGGTCATGAAATGAGCACCTCCACTCGCCCGATCAAAGATCGGCCTCTACTAACAAGATATGTTGTTTTTTAAAACACATGTATTCTTATTCTGGTTTATTAGCTAGCTTACTATGTGATGCGCACAGCATACAAATATAGACTCAATCACGCCGATTGCAACAAAACAACTCATGTTTGTTTTTGAAAGTGGTTTGAAGGTGCTACTCGCAAGTAGGCTAAGACGCGGATTTGCCACCCTCAAGTGGGCTTAGAAAAACATGATTTTGCCACTTCAAGTGGGCTTAAAACTCACAATCATCGAGTTGTTCCAATTCAGGCAATCAAACCTTCATCCACAAGCATTCAAGTAGTTATAGCAGTTAAGCACATAGCTTCATGGCAAGCATGCTGAACATGGCAACACTTACACACATGCAAGGATGCTAAAGCATAAACACTCACAGTGTACTCCAAGCCAAAACAGAAGCTAGTTAGTAATCATGCATGATCCTAGCTATGTCAACAGTGCCTAATGCAACACATGCAAAAATGCAACTAAGATAGGCTCGGCTATTCTAAGATGTCATGTGAATGCAACTTGATAACATGTATTCAAATTGGTACTGAAATACGATGCAGTTTGTATGGTGTGCCGAGCCTGGCGCATGCAAAACAAATGAATGATGCAAACATGCGAGCATAAGGATGCTAATTGAAAATGACCCTAAACTAACCATCGAAAGCTGATAAGTAAAAGGGAGAAAGAAATGGGGGTTGGAAGACATGCATCACACATACGCACATTTATTACAACAGTTGTGCCCTCTCGATGGAGGGTCCGAATAATAAACTAACTAGCTATGCTAAGCTATTTAAACTAATTATTACAAAACGAAGCTAATTAACTAACAAGTTAACTAATTAGTTATTATGAATAGCTAAGTACATTAACTACTTAAGTACAAAACCAAAGCACTAGCTAGCTAAGCCAAGAAGCTAAGTAAAGCAGTAAGAGATGTCCTCAGGGCGAGAAGTGCGTGCATGCTCGGTCGCCTCGTTCGGAAATCCATTACGATGCCCCAACTTGCCACTGTTTACATTTGTTTTCAGAACGCTGCACAAAGCTCCAGATAGCTTCTATTCCAAAATGGGGACCCCCAGGAGGGTTGCCGACCAGTTGATATAGACCACCCAAGTATGCTGCAGACTAGGAAAAGTGGTCGGCCAGCTACTTTTTCTGGTTTGCCGACCAAAAAATTCTGCATAATTCCATTTTGCTGCAACAGAGAACAAGAAGGGGCACAGCAGTGTATTTGCAAAATATGTGTGCACAACCACCCTCCCTATCATTTCTTAAGCTCAAGGGGGTGTGGTTCTCGACTCTTGGGCCACCAACCAAGCATCGCAATGCACGGTGGCCGAGGAGCCAAGTTTGAACAATTCAATATCGATGAATGCACAAACAACAAATAAGGGCCTTAACCTCTATCATGCACGATCAAGAGGGTCGGCGACCGAGTAATGAGGCACATTTCATCACTTCAAGTATGAAATGTCCCTCATTTCTCGTGTTTGGATTAACACCCTATCCAAACACAATGCAATGCAACAACATTCATTCCAAGCATAATGTAATGCAACAACATTCATTCCAAGCATATGCAATGCAACAATATGCAAACACAATGCAAGGTAACAACATGCAATGCTATGTATCAACATGCAAACAACATGCTCTTCTATGAGTGCTAGAATGGCATGCTCAAGATTCTATCATGCAAACAATGCATGCATGGCAAACTTAAAAGCTAAGGCCTCAAGGCAAATGAAGTGCATCATACATGAAGCATGCAAGACAATACTCAAACAGCCAAACCAAACATGGACAGACTTGAGATACTTCAAAATAGTGGCCAAAACTCAACAAAACCTAGGCACAAAGAGCAAGGAATACACATTCAACTCATGGCACGCAAGTAAGGCATAAAGGCACAACTTTTAAACACATTGAAGAGTGACATGCATGAAAATATGGCAATGCTACATGCTCTGAAATGAAGTGTTAAATGATGCCAAATCATCCAAACAACACAAATGAGGCATACTAGAAGGCCTAGAGCATAAGGCTAGTTAAGAGCAATACATAAGGTGCATGCAATGCTAAGCTTAAACTACTAAACCAGCTCTGGATAGAGCTTAACCATACCAAGTTAAGGGTCAAGAACATGCTGAAATGGAGCTCAAGAGCTTAGGCAAACATGAATACACATTGGCTCACAAACAAGGCATGAAGACACAACTTTCAAACACCTTGAAGGAGTGGAAAATGTGAGAGTGTGGCAATGAAATATACTCTGAAATCACGTGAGAACTGAGGCTATACCATGAAAACATCACATTCCAAGCATGCTAGAGACTTCAAAACTCAAAACTAATGAGCAAGATTGCACCATGGCTATACAAAGCAAGGCTTGCATGACCCAAAACACTTAAAACAGAGGTTAAGCATGGCAAAACATGGATAAAATCATGCTGGAGTGTAGTCAAAATAGGCTAGAATGATGGTCCAAAGTATAAAGCATGTTAGGCCAGCAATGTAAAATTACACTACAAGTGTATGAAGCACTGAAGAGACAACCAAACCAGCCAAAAATAGAGTCATATCTGGTCCAAAAAGTCACAAAAACAAGCTTAAATGAAGCCACAAAGGAGTGTAAAGACATGCTCATTTGATAGGTCCTCCATGCATACAAACAAGACGAGAGGAGAGGGGACCACCCCCTTTCATTTTAGGCCTCAAAACCACATTTCAACCACTGAAAATCCATTGGATTTTAGTGGTTAAAAGGCCAAGAGAAGGTGATCTCAAAGGCTTGAAGAGATGGCTCACAACAAGGCAAAATAAGACACAAATGAGGGTAGACCACCCCCAACACTAAAGAGGCCTCAAACAAACACTTTAAGCACTTGAAAATGAATCTTTTTTTAGTTTAAATTTAGGCCTAAAACATCATGAAAATATGGCCAAATGTTTAAGCAAAACAAAGCTTAAAGAGGGAAAACGCTCACCCTTGAAGAACAACTAGAAAACAGCAAGCTCTGAGGCAAAAACCAACTTAAAACCACTCAAATGGAGCTCCCAAGTACCTCAGCAACAAGAGGAAGGTATTTGAGTAGGTTTTTGTGTGCAAAGGTATGAGGAAGCAACACTTTAAGGCACGAATATATATATAGAGAGAGATATATATATAGAGAGAGTAAACTTTTTGCTCTTCAAGTTTCTGAACCTGGAAAAGGGAGAGAGAGCCTCCCTCTTATAGAAGTGTAATCCCTCCATACGCAATCTGTGCTCTTCAGCTGGCACAGCTGGCATCCACAACCTCTGTAGAAAATGCAGGAAAGCTACCGACCAATTAAAGTGGTCGGCCAACTACTTACACTGGTCGACCGACCAGTGAAAGTGGTCTGCAAGGAGACAAAGTGGTCGGCAAGGGGGAGGAGTGGTCTGCACAAGGAAAGCAAGGTGGTGGCATGGCTGCCGACCGCTTTTGGTGGTCCAAAGACCACCAAGACCAGTTAACTAACCAAAAAACTGGTTGGCGGGGAAGAAAAGTGGTCTTCAGGGAGAGAAACTGGTCTACAGCCCTTATTCCACCCTCCAAGCAAGGAAATCAAGGTTTGTGCCAAAAACAAACCAAAAATGATGCAAGACAAGAGTCGGCAGGTCAAGGCACACAGCTGAAACCTCGAAAACTAGTCTACGGGCACCAAAAGTGGTCTACGGGAGGGAAAAGTGGTCTACGGCCACAAAAAGTGGCCTACAATACCTCTGTGTCCCTCTAGACCAAGGCAACAAGGCATGGTCCAAAAACCAAGCCAAGAGGAGAACGTTAAGCGGTCCCGAGACAAGGCGCGCTGCCGAACACTCCAGAAATCGGAAACTAGTCTACAAGAGGGAAAAGTGGTCTATGAAAACAAAAAGTGGTCTACAGACCCCTCTCTCTCTTTAGGCAAGGTCAACAAGGCTTGGTCCACAAACCGAGCCAAAACACAAAGAGTTCAGAGGCCTGGAGGCAAGACACTCAGCCGAAAACTCCGGAAACTCGAAACAAGCACAAACACGCGCAATCACTGCGTGCTCAAACGATGACGTCTGAGTCTTAAGGTTGGTCAAAAATAGGGTGTCTACACTCGGTTGTGTTTATGGATTTGATGAACCAAATCTTCCATGAGTTCTCAGACCGTTTTATGGTCGCCTTTGTGGGCGACATTTTGATTTACTCACCCTCTGAGGAGGAGCACGAGGAACACTTGCGAGTGGTGCTTCAGTTGCTTAGAGCCCATAAGATGAACTTTTTGAGTATGTACCATACATTTAAGGGAAATTGTAATATACAAACTGTAATTGGTTTTTCGTACTCCTTAGAGGGGTTTAGCCTCCTCGGGTACGATAGTCCTATAGTTTGGACTCCCGTGGTTTTGAATCTGGTTTCACAAGTGCAATGTGAAACAGAAAAATACAAATGAGAGTCCAAATCTGACAAATCTTAGAAAAATCTATTAATCATCAGAGATGCCAAAAATGGATTGCATTGCCAGATTTCAGAGTTGCCACCTAAATATTGTTTGAGAAATTTAGGAAATCTATGACTCATGCCAAAGGCCACTTGTCCATCATAACCAAAGTGTCTTGGTTTGGGAACTTAAGTATGAGAGTGGAAGGTCATGAATTGAGCACTCCACTCACCTGATCAAAGATCGGCCTCTAATAATCATGATGTGAATTTTATCAACATTATATGCTCTTGTTCTGATTATTATGCTAACTTACTATGTGAGGCACACAAGTATAGACTATTTCGCTTGCTTTGGAAATGGCTTGATTTTATGTGATTTTTGTTAAAAAAGTTTTGAGTGCACACAACTCAAAAGGAAAGAAATGAGCTTGTACATACATTTGATCAAAATCATCCCCAATGCAAGTAAAATAACCTCCATCCACAGACATTCAAACAGTTTATTTCGAGTAAGCACGTAGCCTTACGGTAAGATGCTAAGCATGACAACAATCACATACACGAATATGCCAAAGCAAAAAACACTCACCTAGTACTCTGAGGCAAGTCAAGGAAAAGGATATGATTAGAAAAAATGCATGACTCTAACAATGTACATGATTAGTGCAATACATACAAAATGCAACTATTAGGTTCGGTTTATTAAAATGTCATATGGATTAACTCAAAGCATGCGGTGGCACACGTATTCAAGTAAATAGGAAATGACAATGATATTCAAGAATGATGAACTGAACCTCGATGCATGCAAAAATGGATACAAAAAATGGCAATGATATGGAACGGAAAATATGATACTATATGCAACCACAGTAAGCATGTAAATAAAAAGGAGAAAGAAATGGGTGTTGGAAGATATATAAATATTATAAATTTGCTCTCGTACAAGAGGGTCCGAATGAATGTCCTAATTAACTAATTATTACAACACCAAATAAATTAATTAAATTATTACAAACACAAATAAACTAATTAATTATTACAAGTCCGAATGGAAGAAAAGCAACTAATTAATTACACATACTAATATTAAAGCTATTAATCTAGTGGACTCAAACGGGAGACGAGGAACCGCATGCACACAATCGAGAACATCTCCAGAAACCTCTCTGTTTGCTACCAAAATCAGCTCTGTTTACAGTCAGAAAATTGTTCTATTTTGGCCTCAGGATCTGTTTAGTTCTGCTGCAAAATCACCACTGTTGTATAAAAATGGGTGGCTGGCCAGCCTGAGAGAGTTGTCGGTCGTACAGAATGATGATTGGCCGGCTACTGTTTCTAGGGAATGCCCTGCTACAATAGAGCTGAAACAGAGCAAGACAAAGTGTTTCTAAGAGATGTTTATCCTCTCTGGCCTTCCTTATCATGAAGATTATCAAGGGAGGAGTAGATTCGATTCTCAAATCATCAATCATTGCAAATTTGGTGCGTGGTGATCTTAAAAGTGACAGAACGAGAGTTAATAAACGCAACCAAGACAAACATTACCTCCTCCCTATCATGCGGTTACCTTAAGGGAAGGGGTAGACGTACCTCATGAATCATCAAACATCACAACAGTAGTTGGCGATGATTCTAGAAGCAACCGATTCAATATAACGTCCAACTGAACCTAACCAAATTTTATTCTCTTTTTACCTCCTTTTTTACTCAAATTTTATTAGCCTTTTTTACTTTACCTTTTCATTTTCTTATCTTTTTTTCCTTTTTGTCCAAAGGTGACGATTACGTCCACTAAGTCCAAAGCAATAAAGAATAGCAAGCATGACTTGACCCAAGAAATGAACTCTTCGAGCCCTTTTCTACAGGGAAAACTACAAAGGAATAATCAAATTCATTTACAAGCGATAATGAACCCGAAATAAGCGATAATGACTCCAAATCCAAACTTGATAATGAGCTATAATGAATCTTTCCTTTATGATTTCCAATGGGCTAACTAGAAATTTAGCATGAGGGGTCTCTTTCTTATGCCTTGAGCGATAATCGTTTGTTTGACACAACTCTTATTAAAAAAAATAATAATAAAGAAAGGAGGGAGATTGCAGAGTGCTAATGAAAAAATGGATG
The DNA here is from genome assembly GCA_030407325.1 of Camellia japonica. NCBI lineage: Eukaryota > Viridiplantae > Streptophyta > Magnoliopsida > Ericales > Theaceae > Camellia > Camellia japonica. The sequence goes on along the minus strand of JAPPVO010000036.1, from coordinate 128,539,085 downwards.
ATTACAATGTCATGATATATATATATATATATATGAAAGCTATAAAAAGATATATATAAAAAAAAAAAAAAAGACTATCAACTCAAATGGATTAGAAGCTATAGCCTATACACCAAATCCATGAGGACTTACAAGAACACAACTATAGTATTCAAACCATAAATTAAATAAACACATTAAACAGACCCTAAACTCCAAAAATAGTGGCCAAAACCAAAAGAAGCAAAATAGAAAAAAGACAAAGCAACATGCTATGGAACAAGGCCCAAGGAAGGGTGGCTGACCCCTCATCATTTTGTGACTTCAAATCACATTTTAAGCTTAAAAACAACTCTAAAACTAGTACGAAAATACAGGAAAAATATAGAGAAAAGATGGTTAAAGAGTTCAAAGATTACCCCTTTAAAGAGAGGATGTTCTTCTTAGTTCACAAACCACACTCTTAACACTCTCTATGATCTGAAATTATTTTCAAGAACCTCAACAAAAGCTTCAAGTTTTAAGCTTAGAAGGTGTATGTATAGTGTATGTATATTGCAAAAGAGGAGGGAAGTGTGTTGGACAAGTTACGGCTATTGGCAAAATGTTCTAACTCCAAACCATGAGGGGAGGTGCTGTATTATAGAAAAACAGCATCTCACGTCGGAAATATCAGTAAAGAGACAGCTGGTGCAAAGCATGCATATGGGGACAACTGGTTGCTGTAAAATATCTTTTTCTGCTAAGCATGGTCGGGGTGGCCATGAAGGGGTAAGGTCAGCCCAATGAAAATGGCTTGCCAGTTCTCTGAATGGTTAGGCTAGAAAAAATAAGGTTTTGGTTCAAAGAGGGTATGAGGTTTAGGTTTTAAAGCTTGAAACTGAAGCCTTTTGCTAAAATTTCAAACGATTGCACAATGTAACATTTCATCTTCGAGTGTTCAGAGTGAGGCGCCCAAGTCTTAAGGGCGGTTAAAATGGGGTGTCAACACACACCCTTGAAAGGGGTGTACCGTATGCATTCCTAGTTAGTCATTTTCTTTTTTAGTTTTTACTAATTTTTTTATTTAGTTATGACATTATTTTAGTTATGATTCATGAGTTTTTCAGTTATGGCTCATGTTATGTTTAATTATGACATTTTTTTTGTTGTTGTTATAACTCATAAAGTATGAAATTATGCCATTTTATTTTTAATTATAAGATGCATATGGTATACACTATTTAAGGAGTGTGCACCTTAGTGTTTCCCTTCATTTAATTATATCTTTTGTGGTATTTTGTTATATCCCATTTGCAATTTTAAGTGATTACAGGACTACTTAAATGTTGAACCAAAATGATAACGAACATAATACTATTCAGTTACAACTCATAGTGATCTTTATTTACGATTCATATTATTTAACCAAAATAGGTTGTGAACTTAGTACTGTTGAGTTACAACTCAAAGATATTTGTTTATGATTCATATTATTTGTTTTTTTGTAATGAATTTAATGATGTTTGATTAATCACAAATTAAATTAATAGTTCATATTTATTTTTTCAAAATTCAATGGTTTTGTGTATGGTTTTGCTAGTATTTTGTTCAGGAATTTCGAATTTGTGTCCTACGTATTTCCTATATACTGCACTTTGTTAAGAATTGATACACCTAATCAGGATAGGTGAGATATGAAACATGAATAGAAAATGAAAAATAGAATCAATACAAGCATATATGAATACAATGATTTACCTAGTTTGTCCCAAACAATAGTTATATTCATGGCTGTTGCTGCTTTCACATTGATAAAAAAAAATTAAATTAAATTAAATTAAATGATACAAAGACAGCTCGTTTTACCCTACATAGAAATTAGGAGAATAAGTGTTAGCTTTTTTGGCTTTCGAAGGTTAGAATTGTAATTTGAGTGTGCTAGCAAGGATCAATAAGTCCTTACAAATATTAATAAATGTCAACCAATTAGTCAGATGATTGCTTCAAAGTTCTTTCAGCCTCAATGAGGAGGACTTTACTGGTGGCTTAGTTTTTAGGAGAAAATTTAGAAGACTAAGTAAAATAAAAGAAAGAGGGAACAACAGTGTCAGAAATCAATCTTTTATTAAGTAAACAAAAGTTTACAATTGTACCTTCACACTTTCACAGCTTCGAAAGAGATTACAGCAACAGACTAACCTAGAATTACTCCTATGAATTTGAAGTGCAATGCAGGAATGTAAAGACTAGAATTTAAAGGACTGGAAAATATAAAGGAAACAAACTGGTTTTCTGGATTTCGTCCTGGGTCTTTGTATTATAAGCATTTTCCTATATTTATAGGCTTTGAATATAACCGTCGAAGTGGCTGATAATTCGTCGAAGTGATCTCCATAATCACTGAGTGCGGCCTGCAGTTTTGACCAGTTTGCTTCCCTCCTAAATTTGAATTTAAACTATAGACAACCGTTTGGCCACGTCACCTTGGATATCTTGATTATTCCCATGTCTTGCGGATCCATTGCCATCGCTGCAGCTTGCCATGCGCCTGTTGATGGTTGGAGACCTTTACTGATTCCCCAATTTGCCCCTTATAATCCACGTGTCAAGCTGCGATAAATCTATACAAAATATATAGCCAACATTACCCCCCGCACTAATATATCCAATACTTGGCAATATTATTGGATAAGTGCGCTTCGGCCACATCCTAGTACGTGCATGGACCTATTCATCTTTGAAGTGTAACCGTCTCCAAGCAATGAATGTAATGTCACACCCCCCAAAATTTGGATAATTAAATATTAAATTAGGATTAAACCTCAATCAATATTCCATCATCCAAATACTAGGGGTGAAACAAAATCTAAACATTCTCGTCGTCTCTATAAGGTTTAAGTAAATTTTCATGCTCAAAAGATTACAACGAAAAAAAAAAAACTAACAAAATGCCAACCAAACCATCCACCATAATTTCGTAACTCTCAAATACCTCCAACATTAAAGTAGCAACAACTAGTCAAACAACTTAAATAATGTAAAGTTGAAAAATAACCCACAATGCCAAATTGTCAAAATACTAGGGTCAAAAATAAATAAATAAATAACTAAACCAATTTCAACCCTAAACTCAAGAAAACACAAAAAGTCCAAGCGACATGTCAAACAACTATAGTTATTTCTCGTCACCCTCGTCAGTACCATAGCCCCAACTAATCCTGCAAAAGAAGCTCGGCTGCGCTCAAATAGAACGCACCCGAGATGCCAAGAGACAAAGTGGGTCAGTATACAAGTATACTAGTATGAGTACAAATATTTGACAACCACGTGTCCACCAGACACAAACAAAAATACGTTTAATTCTTGTTACGGGACAAGACAAGTAGTTCCATCCGCACCGAGACGAATGGGTAGTTTCCCGAGATACGGTGGCTTTTAGTTTCTTGCCCGTACACAAAAAAATATAAATTGAGTATAAAATAAAAATATGGTGGATCAACCCTGCATAAAAAGTTAGTAAGACCCACCATTCTGCAAAAAATAAAGTTAGTATAATTTAATCATAAGTAACTTGTTGAAGAAGTATAAAAAAGTACCGTTTCATGCTTAAATAATTCGAATTGACCAAACCTCAAAGAACAAAAGTTGTACATAATAAAATTTCCTAAGAGACATCGCGAACGAATTCAGTAGAAATTGAACAGGTTGAGAGAAAAACTTAATAGAAGAATATAGACAAAATTCGATCAAAAAAATCTAGAATCGAAAACGAATAGAAACTTCCCTAAGATGATTTTTTTTTTTTGGAAACGTTCAAAACACGAAAACTGTCCAGAATAACATTTTAGTTTACATGAAATCAATAAAAAAGAGCTCATTTCGTGGGTTAAAACAGCCTTTAAAATCTGCATTGCTAAAATGAATTAAAACTATACTACAACCAAGATCATCCGATTACAGGTTCTAATTGATCTTTTTAGTACAAAGTTAAAATACAAAAGTTGTCTAGAATTACGTATACATGCCTCTGCCCAAATTTCATAATTTATCAAGGTCGTTTACTATTTTTCAAGATGTACAAATCAATACAGTTCACACTATACCAATAAATTCATATTTAATTATTTATACCTTAACTCCACCACTTTGGCTCTTCACTTCCGGAGATGGTTAGCATATATGTACGCACGTAACTCAAAGCACTTGTCTACTCCTGAGAATGAGGCAATAATAAATATATACACAATCTCTCATCTACTCATAAGAACAAACATAACACTGCCAGGCCTGAGGCATTCAAAAAAATCTCAAAATTCTCATCCTTTTTTTTTTTTATACACTCTTTCTTATCAACACTCAAATAAAATAACAATCCATGAAGTCATGGTGGAATGTAAGGAATTTATCTATGGGTTATAAGTTTATTTTAATTTCATCTATCCATGAATGTGATTACAACCATAAAATAAATACATGTTAAAACCCTAAACCTAACATACACAGCTAATCAAAATAATTAAAATCAATCTATCATCTACATATAAATACAAAATCAAACCAACACCAAATAAATAAAAACAACGAATTAAACATAAATCAAGGGAACTAGGTTTTGTACTCACAATATTTTTTTAAAGATCAAAGAATCACTTAACACAATTAATAAAGCCACCAAAATAAAACCCTAATCTTTTTATTTTTTTCTCCTTTTCTCTTCTTCCCCATCGTCTCTCTTTTTGCTTTCCCAAGATGCACTCTTTGTTTGATTAATCTCTCCCTCTCTCTCTCTCTCTCTCAGCTGGTCGCACAGAGCACCACCCTCTTTTTGTTTGTTTGTTTTGATTACTTAGATAACCTAATTTACATTTATATTATATTATATTATACAAATACAATAGGCTATATATGATCAATACATATATATATAACACCTTTATATACATATATAAAATATATATAAATATTCAAATTAATTATATATAATTAAATATCACATTAAATTAATTAAATTACACATTAAATTCTCATGTAACCATGCAATTAATAAAGCCAAAAATTAAAAAAAAAAAAGTAATAATAATAATCATAATAAATAAATAAATAATGACTTACGAAAAATCAGAATCGCTACATGTAATGCCCCTCAAATAATTATACAATCCAACTCCAATTAACAGTACAAAGTGATATAAGTGAAATAAGAAGCTTTCATTAATCAGAGTTAATATACAAAAGGTGACACATGAGATATACATTCAAAATAGTTCATCATGAATCTACGGCATGTGTTACAAATAGAAATAAAGAGTGAAAGCTAAACAGATATTCATATGTCCTAAAGGTTTTCATCGTTCCAAGACCGTGCTTGGTTACAACAAAATGAGTCATAAGCTCAATACAAATTAAGCCCTAGGCTTGTATAACAGATAGATACAAAATAAACAAAATTGAGCCTTCATCTGTATAGTCCTCCCAAGCTAAGTCCTTAGCGGAGGCATATCACCAGCACTTGAAAATGATTTTTCCCAAGTAGGGTGAGTCAAAGCCCAGTAGAAATAATCTAATACAATGTATGGATCTTAACAAAGATATAAGTATGGTATGCGTAAACAATGTCATGATGAATCAATTATAACTCTTTTACAAACTAAAATATGCCAAGGTTTATATCTCAATCCATTTTATCTCAATTCATGACTCATGTCCATTTTTATCTCATCTCAAACAACCAAACTGATGATACAACTCAATGGTTCTCAAATCAATGTAGCCATCACACAAACACTTACATTTGCCATTTAAAGATATTTCATCCGCGGGAACCGGCACCCATGTATACATACGGTTTTCAGGACTTTCACCCTGGATGCACATACCAACTTAACTGAATGAAGTCCATCCCCTTTCTCCTCCCAAACATCATAAATATACAATGCATTAAAAACACAGTCACATTCAATGACAAACAATAAGAAATTAGTTTCAATTTGCGTAATTCTTATGCAATTTCTACAACAATCTTAGCTATCCTTCACCGATAGCCCAAAACAGATATTTCTAAACAAATATACAATCTTCAAGATAGATAAATTATCCACATTCCTATAGGCGAGAGGTAATGCATACACAACTCCACCATTTATATAAACATTCATCCCATTTCACATTTTCAATACAAATTTCATTTATTTATACGAAATAACTGTTGAGACATTTTTAGGGCAAAACTTCTCATTTTCCCAAAATCCATTCCACGTGTCAAAACCCATAAATTTAACACGATACAACCTCATATCTACACCCATAACCATTCATAACCCATTTACTTAAAACCACTATTTTGATTTAGAACCCTAAACCCTAGGTTTGTCTATCATCCTCCCAAGTTCTAATATTAGTTATACAACAACCAATAACTAAGATAAAAACCATATGAAAGTGTATAAAATCCCTACCTCAAGTTAGAAGACCAAATAAAGAGATGGAGATACTTCAAAGGTGCAGAAACAAAGCTCTATTCGGATCAAAACGTAGTCCTTGAGATGCTCTACCTTTTTAACAAAGCCACATGAGTAGAGAAATCAGTAGATCTAGGTGAAAATGTAGAGAAGGTAGGCTTTAAAGAGAGAGGCACTAGATCTAGGGTTTTTGAAAAGCAGATAGAGAGAGAGAGAGAGAGAGAGAGATGCGAAAAAGTGATATAAAATGACCTTTTTACGAACTGATATATGCACAGTTTGCTCGAGCATGAGAAATGACGCTCGAGCATCAGACACAATAAGTTGTTCTGCTTGATCGCAAGAAGTGACACTTGAGCACAGAATGCACACTCCCAGTAGTTTTGTAAACAACAGACCAACACTCGAGCGCAAGAAAGGCCGCTCAAGCGCAGAAGGAACTACTCGAGCGTAGAATACACTATCCCAGTAGTTTTGCAGACCTGCAAAAGTACTGAGAGTTCACAAGGCTCACTCGAGCACAAGAAGTGCCGCTCGAACGGAGGAGCAAAATCTTGGGCAGCAAAAGATTTGAAAACCAAGCAACCAACATGTTCCAAACATGCTCAATACAACCTAATAGCCAGGCTCAAGTAAGAATAAGGGAGAAAAGACATGAACAACATTCAGAAATCATAAAACCCGAGTCCATAAGATCAAATGGGTCGGGTCAAAACCAGAATCACTATAACCTCCCCCCTTAAGGAATTTTGTTCCCGAAATTTCAAATCAAGTTTTAAAACTAAGTTAAAACCAACTAGAACCATAATGATAATCATTCAACTCTATCACCATGACCCATTCTCCGGTCATTCAATATTAAATACACAATTCATATTTCCAAAACATATACAATGTTTATAATAAACTTCCATTTCCAAAACATGAACCACATATACAATGTTTTCATATTCCATCAACATAATAACAATGCAATACATGTTCAAACATTAACAAACAAGTCCGGATACTTCTCTCAGACTTCCAACTCACGTTCCCAAGTTGTTTCCTCAACCCTGTGATGTTTCCACAATACCTTAACCAAGGGAATTGTCTACCCTCTCAAGACTTGGTCCCGAGTATCTAGGACTCTCACTGGTCTCTCCTCATATGAGGCATCCTCATCTACCTCTAAGCCGGTCCAATCCAACACATGTGATGGATCCGACCCATACTTCCAAAGCATACTAATATAGAACATCTCATGCACCCTAGAAAGCTGTGGCGGTAGAGCCAAACGATAAGCTACCTCTCCAATCCGCTCAAGGATCTCAAAAGGTCTAACGAATATAGGGAATTACTTCACACTCTTTCCAAACCTCATCAAACCCCTACTAGGTGATATCTTCAAAAATACATGGTCTCCCACCTCAAAAGACATAGGTCTCCTCCTAAGGTCGGCGTAGGTTTTATGGAGACTCTGAGCCGTAGCCAACCTGTCATGGATAAGTGCAACTTCCTCCATCATCTCTAGGACTAACTCTGGACCCGACGTAGGTGTGTCACCTGTCATGACCCAAACCCGCCCCTACAAGTTTGGTTCATGACCGGCCTGTACATAGGCCTCAAACAGAATTTTAAAATAATATTTAACAAAATACAGGGACTTATGCGGAAGCAATATTAGTAAAAGACAACATCCATTAAGCTTGTGCATACATGATGGCTTAATTAGATTTAAGCGTTTAAATACACCCCAGATTTACATATACCATTACAACATTAATATAGATCTCACACACACTTACATGGGACTTAATAATTCACAAGACTCCCATTACAAATTAAGGCCTCAACACGGAAGCGTACCCCAGGCAGTTTGGCAGACAGGTGGATCTCATACAATTCTAGTGTCGGTCCCCGATGGCTCACCTACATAAATATACATAATAACGGAGTGAGCAAGGCTCAGTGAATAATAGCAATGTAAGGAGGTTAATTTATTGAGCATAGTCTTAAAGAGTATAAATAAGCATATCCAATCATACACAGACCCTATTCATAATTATATCTCAAAACGGCCTCCGGCCTACATGTGATACAGAATGGCCTCGGGCCCAGATAGGATACAGAACGGCCTTAGGCCCACAAATAATTCAGAACGGCCTTGGGCCCATATAGGATACAAAACGGCCTTAGGCCCACAAATAATACAGAACGACCTTAGGCCCACATAACGACAGCTGTCCACACATTATAGGGTAGGTAGAACATCGACATGTACACTACCTCCCTTGTCCTCTAGCCATGAATCATAAACAATTCACATCATAACGGCCTTGGGCCCACTTTTATACAGAACGACCTTAGGTCTATATCAATGCCATTGTTCAATCATATCCTTTAATTCAATCAAAGCACAATATCAACAGTATATGCCATTCACAACACAATACATAAGTCATAATCATAGGAAGTAAGTACAACATATTGTTACACTACTATTACTCACAGTGATAGGTTCTGGTAGCAGTGGGACGATATCCTCGTCTTGACGTACAAACACAATGCACATAGCATCATAAGAATATACCCGACTCCTTACTTTACTCTTAATCAATTAGTCATATCGGTTCTAAACTCCTTAGTCCTCAGTAGGTTATAATCCATGCCTCATAAAATAGAAGGAATCGATAGGAAAATGGTTCAGATGAAGAAATGGTACAAAATTGGTAGAAAAAAAGTGAGCAACTCTCACTAATTTGGGCATATCTATTTCTGTACTTAGAATTTGGGAGTGAGACCACTACCATTGGAAACTAGACTTCCGGGGCTTGATTTTAGGCTCAAGAATCACTCAAAACGGAGTCCGGATGAAAACGATATGCTTATCCAAAGTTCGCTGAACAGAGCTGTCCCCACACGTGCGGGAAACAAGGCCGCACGTGCGGGACAAGGTGCTTTTTTAGCATAATCAATTTTGGGGCTGCAAATGCGCTGCCGCACGTGCAGGAAGACCTGCCACACGTGCGGCTCTGGGCCAGTTTGGCTGTCTGAAAATGTTATGAGCTCTAACACTTGATTTTTCCATTTTTAAGCTTGGTTTCAAACTCAAATCACCCAAAAACATGTAAAATTGCACCACAATATGATAAGCGAACATCCATCAAGTGTAATTTCATTTCAAACAAGTCAATCTTTGCCTCAATGTTCAAGATTAATGCTTTATCTTTCATAATCTTCAAAGTTCTCAAAACACAACTCACAAATACACTTGATTCTTGCATGATCTTATTCTTTGGATAATCTAAGGTTCATTTCCTATGGTATCCATGAGGTTGAGCTCCAACCACAAACAAAATCATAGAACTCAAATTCTAATTCTTTAAATTTAGTTCCATTAAATAGTACATAAAACCCTCACCCAAATGGGTTCCAATCTTCCAATATCTTTATGATTTCACGAAATTGATGCTTTAAACATAAGGATTCAAGATAGATTTCATACCTTAGCTCAATCTTTGTCTTTCTCTTAGTTTCTCTTCAATTTCCCCAAGCTTCCATGGTTGATCTTCTTCCTCTTTCTTCAATCTCTTCAAATTTATCTTCAAGTTCTCATGAATGGTGAGCTCTCTCACTCTTTCATTCTTAGAAAAGCTTATTCTCTCCTTTGCCCTCTCTTTCTCTCGGTTCTCTCTCCGTCAGATATTTTGTTTGACTTCAAAATGATAAGCTCACAACTCACATGGCATATCCACATATATATATATATATATCACACACATAAGCTTTTCACAATAAAGAGGCCAAACATGTCCTTACGAATCGCACAAAATCAAATTTCAATTAAACTTCCCAGATGACTCTAAAAATTATTCTGATCACATATATGTCCTCTGTTCCGGTTTCTGAAGCCTCTAAGGCCTTCAATTTGCAGTGCAAAGTTAACCACCCAAACATACTTTAACGAATCAGACAAATTGAATTTCCAATTAATTTTCCCAAATAGCTCTAAAAATTCCCATTAACATATACAAGTACTCAATTCTGATTTCTGAAACCATAAAGGTCGTCAATTACAGTTTTAAAGTCGTAACTCAACAGATAATTCTTCAATTCAAATAGATATAAATAAATTGAAGCACATTAACCCACAATTAGTTAAAGATAATTTCCGATATGCGTTTTGGGGTCGTTACATCACCCATCTCAGCCCAACACATAGGGGCTCTACATGGTTGGCCATACAAGGCCTCAAACGATGCCATGTCGATACTCGACTGGAAGCTATTGTTATAGGCAAACTCCACCAAGGGCAAGTGCCTCTCCCACAATCCCTTAAAGTGAAGGACAACCTCGAAGCATATCTTCAAGGATCTAAATGGTACACTTGGACTGCCCATCAGTCTAAGGATGATACGTAGTACTAAAGGTCAATCTCGTGCCCAAGGCACTCTGTAGGCTCTACCACAACCGAGCTGTGAAACGCGGATCTCTATCCAAAACAATCATCACAATGACCCCGTACAACCTCACTATGTCTGTAATATAGAGGTCGGCAAGATGATCTACCGAGTCATTCATACACATAGGTATAAAGTGCGCCGACTTAGTCAATCGGTCAACTACCACCCAAATTGCATCACTACCCTGTTGCATCCTTGGAAGGCCCACAACAAAATCCATCGTAACATGCTTCCACTTCCACTCGGCTATAGGCAACGGTTGCAACAAACCCGCTGGCCTCTGATGCTTGGCCTTTGCTTGTTGACAAGTAAGGCATTTCGACACAAAAACGCCCACATCCTTCTTCACTCCCCTCCACCAAAACTACAAAAGTCATCAAACATCTTTGTGCCTCCCAAATGCACCGCAAGGCGTGAATGGTGAGACTCTTGGAGTACTTCCTCTCGGCAAGACTCCAGCACGAAGTGACGGTCAAGGTATCTAACACTCGAGTCGGAGTACACGTTCAAGCCTTTTTCAACCTTCCCATTGGAGATCTTCTCCTAGAGGGACTCCACCTCAAGGTCACCCCTCTGTGCTTCTTTCACTTGGTTCACAAGTGTAGGTTGTGCAACTATCGATAGCAAGGCTGCAAACTCAACAGACTCGCCATGGTGCAAGTCAAACTCCTCAATAGCGCCCAACATCTCCTATTCCTGGATGGCAATACAAGCTACACTGCTAATGGATTTCCTACTCAAGGCATCGGCCATAACATTGGCCTAATGTAACTCGAAATCATAATCCTCTATAAACTTCATCCACCTTCTCTGTCTCAAATTCAAGTCTTTTTGTGTAAACAGATATTTCAGACTCTTGTCATCAGAAAACACCTCAAACTTCTCTATATACAAATAATGCCTTCAAATCTTTAAGGCAAAGATCATCGCCGCTAACTCCAGGTCATGAGTAGGGTAGTTCCTCTCATGTGTTTTCAACTACCGTGAGCCATAGGCTACTACCTTTCCCTCTTGCATCAAAAACACAACCCAAACCTTCCCGTGAGGCATCACAATACACCGAATAGCCCAAACCCCCCTCCAAAATAATCAAAACTAGAGCAATGATAAGTCTAACCTTAAGCTCTTGAAAAGACTTCTCACAAGTCTCATTCCACACAAACTTAACTCCTTCCTCGTCAGTTTGGTTAATGGTGAAGCTAATCTAGAGAAATCCTTTACAAACCGATGGTAATACCTGGCCAACCCCAAGAAACTACGGATCTCGAAAGCATCTTTAGGTTGTCCCCAGTCTTGTACTGCCCCTATCTTGGATGAATCTACAGTCACCCCTTCCCCGGATACTACATGGCTTAACAACTTAACTTCTCTTAATCAGAACTCACACTTCCCAAACTTAGCATACAGTTTGTGGGCTCTAAGCAACTCAAGCACTACTCACAAGTGTTCCTCATGCTCCTCCTCAGAGAGTGAGTAAATCAAAATGTCATCCACAATGATGACCACAAAACGATCTAGGAACTCATAGAAAATCTGGTTCATCAAATCCATAAACACAGCTGGGGCATTGGTTAGCCCAAAGGGCATCACTAGAAACTCGTAATGGCCATACCGCATATGGAATGCCGTCTTCGGAATGTCCTCCTCCCTTACTCTCAACTGGTGATAACCCGATCTCAGGTTTATCTTAGAGAGGCAACAAGACCCTTTCAACTGATCAAATAGATCATCTATACAAGGTATTGGGTACTTGTTCTTAACAATTACCCAGTTCAACTTCCGGTAATCTATACAAAGTCGTAACGCACCATCTTTCTTTTTGGCAAAAAGAGTCGGTGCTCCCCAAGGCGATGTACTAGGGTGGATAAAACCCTTATCTAACAATTCCTAGAGTTGAATCTTCAACTCACTCAATTTAGTAGGTGCAAATCTATATGGTGCCATAGAAATCGATGCCATGCCAAGTACTAAGTCAATAGAGAACTCGATCTCTCGGTAAGGTGGCAAACTAGTAATATCCTCGAGAAAAACATCCGAGTATTCACAAACTACCCTTGGCAACTCAACCCGGACTTCATCACACTCACTACTCAAGAAGTTGGCAAGAAGGCAACTAAGTTCACTTCGCCCACACAGATCATATACTGGTGATAAGACTTTATCCACTCAGTCCCCCAAGAAGTAAAAGCAATCACCGCTCAAGGTACATACAGTAACCCTCTGACGATAGCAATCTATAAGAGCCTGATATGAGGACAACCAGTCAATGCCCAAAATAACGTCAAAACTAGACAAGTCAATCAACACAAATGCAAAAGGAAGTCGGCGATCGGCAACCTCTATGTCACAACCCCGACACCCCTACTTCAAAGCAACCTCACCACCAATAGGTGACTCTACACAGATAGGAGATGCTAACTGAGCCAACTCTAACCCTGTGACAACCATATTCTATGATATACTATTAATTGTTAACTATACTTATGATTATGTGCTTGGTATGAATTTGCATGCTAATTATGTCATGAGATGTGATTTTGAACTTATATCTGTCCACTATAGACAAATCTGTTTACTTTTCTACTATAATTTGAAATTGAAGGCCGTAGAGGCTACAGAAACCGAAATTGACTATGTTATTGCGATTGGTGTAATTTTTAGAGCCTACGGTGAAATTTAATTAAAAATTGATTCGAATCGAATTAATTTGATGAAATTGTTTAAATTAAGCATAATTAATTAGTTCTAATTAAGTTTGATTAGGAAAGTGTATATATCTAGAAGTTAAATGTGCTTAAGCTCATTACATGAGCTCAAAATCTGAAATATACACTCTAGAGAAAGAGGGAGCCGATTCTAGAAAGAGGAAGAGAGCATCCTTGAGTATTTTGTAAGAAAATTCAAGAATTTGGAGAAGTAACTCAAGAACTAGCTAGGATTTGGAAGATTAAAGCTTCTAGGTGAGTAATTGAACTCAAATTCATGGGTTTAAATTCATAACTAAGTGTATTCAAAGATGATATGTAACTAAGAACAAGATTTGACTTGAAAGGGATGAAAATGAGATCAACATGTACACGCATGTAATAAAATGCTATAAATCTTCATATTTGAGTATAAAGTAGGTTAAACAAGTTGAATTGGTAGTCATTTGAGATATGCATCCATGAATAATGGGATTGTGAGGCTTAATTACATGTTTTGAAGATGATAGAACAAGAATTCATGTAAGATCATACATGTATGAGCCTTAAAGCTATGAACATGAAATTAGAATGATTTGAGCTTCTATGAAAAATTCATGGAGAATTGAACTTCAATTCTTGTAAAGTTAACTATTATCTTCATGTTAGAAGCTATTTGGCCAAGATATAGGACTTAACATGCAAGAAAAACAAGTTAGAATCATGTTTCGAGCTTCAAACACAGTTCTGGAAATTCCAAAATTCGGCTTGTTCGCTTGAGCGAGGAAAGTGTCGCTCTAGCGTAAAAATCAAGCTCCCAGAAGTTTTATAGAGAATTGCACGGTAACTCGAATGACAAACCTTGCGCTCGAGCGAACCCTATTTTGCAAGACTCATCGCTCAAGCGACATAAATCTTGCTCGAGAGGAAAATTCATGCAACTAGTACTTTTACAGAATTTTACATATCGCTCGAGCGACCAAAGCTATGCTCGAGCGAGGTGCCCCATTTCAGAAACTTTTGAACAACTGTTTCATGTTCGAATTTTTGTTCTCTTTCATTTCTAAGAATTCTTAGGCACGCATTGAGCATCCTAAATGAGATAAAGGGCACGAAAGAAGCCTAAGAAAATTAAACAAACTAAAGAACGGATTGAATTGTATTGTGACCCAATGTGTAATGAATTATGTAGGGTCAAGTGCGAGAACGAATCAAGCACTAGAACACAGTGAGTAATATCTTAGTAAAGATATTTTTATGTATACATTATTTTCTAAATGCTACCCATGTAGTAAGGTTCTAAACTTTTGAATTGATGCTATGAATGAGTATTCTATTCATCTGATTCAAAATGTGAAGTGATCGACATATGAACTATGAAATGGGCCTAGGGCTGTTTGGTTTATTCAATGAGGATGTGAATGGGCCTAAGGCCGTTTGGTATAACTTTTAAATGGGCCGAAGGCCGTTTTGAATAAGGAATTGAATGGACCTAAGGTCGTTTTGGATACAAGGATGAATGTGAACATGACCATGGATCTAAATGTGCGCACAAATGTGTATAAGAATTGGACCTAAGGTTGTTTTGTATATAATGGACCAAAGGTCATTCTGTGTGCGAATTGGACCCAAGGTCCTTTTGTATGCTACTTGGACCCAAGGTCATTTTATGTTTGGATATGATATAAAAGACCTAAGGTCGTTTCGCTATATTATTGATTAACAAGTATAATTATGGATTATGATTACATGAATCTCGTTCATGAACTCCTTTTCTTTGGAATTATTCATTGGGTGTTAGCTCACTCTTTATTTATATGTATATAGGTGAGCAACGAGAAGTCCAGCCCCAACCCTAGTGAGCTATGAGGAACCGAGTTTTGAGGAGTCAACAAGGTCGCCTCACGCAAGAGGCCTTACATTTGTTTTGATTTACCTTTTGTTCTTTTGCAGTCATGTGTAAGCAAGTTGTGTATAACTTTGGTTTTTGTTAATACTAACTTTTGAATGATCCTAGACTTATGTAATACATAATATGGATGTATAGTGTGAGTTATTACACATATGAGAAAGTTTTTGTTAAGCCATGTATGCACAGCTCATTGGACTATCTTTGTAAGTTTTGCTTCCGTAATTTGGCCGCTTATTATTAAATATGATTTGATGTCTGACGGAGGTCATCGGTAATCTCATGATTATTGGCCAGTTGTGACTCTAATCCGTAGGAGCGGGTTCAGGTCATGACAAACCCCAAAACCAATGTAAATGCAGATGAGATAAATGAATGGGATGCACCCGTATCAATCAACACACTAGCAACTGAATTGCAAAACAAGAAGGTACCTCTCACTACTGAAGGCTCTGGCACAAGATCTGGCGCGGCAACAGCATACACACGCCCTATAGGTCTCTACTCAACCTGCTCAATCCTCTAAGCATAAGCCTGATGTACTAACTGAGCCGAAGAGGCTTCTTGAATGGCCCTCGAAGCTTGCGTTGACTGTGCCGGCTGGTGGCTCTGTGTCTGCCTGCGAACCAGATGCACTAGGTGTGCCGCCCAACTGGAGACAAAACTTCTTCATGTGCCCTGCCTGCCCACACTGATAACAAGTGAGCAGCTGGCCTGTCCCTTGACTTTGACCCTGAGAACGAGCTGAAGACGATGCAGACCATTGCCCTCCCCCTCTCTGCGGGCAAGCTAGAGACTTGTGGCCCAACTGACCACATTTGGAACAAGTAATATCTCCCTGACCACCTCATCCAGAATCTGAACTCAGTACTAGAAAAGTAAACCTCGACTGAGCTCCCTGCGATGGCTGTGGGTTAAAACCCCTCTGCCTCTTACTATCCCCCTGAATATCTTGACTCCTCCTGGAGCCCCTCATCCTTTCCTCCTCTATCTGCATCATGGTCTCTAGATGAGCTGCCACCTCCACAAGGCATTCATAATCCCTAATCATCAACCCGACCACTTTGAACATTAGCATGGTCCTCAATCTCTTCTCAAACTCTAAACAATGGCGCTCTTCAATCGCCATGAGTTCTGGTGCAAACCTCGATAAGCTCGTAAATGTGGCCTCAGACTCGGCCACAAGAGTATTGAACTGCACTAGCTTGGAAAACTGGTCTCCCAACTTCTCCCTAACCGTGGGAGATAGAAACTTGTCCTAGAAAGTGCTAACAAAAGCCACCCACATCGCTCCAATGGGCTCACGCGTATACTTCCACCACTGACCTGCATCTCCCTTCAACTAGAAGGATGCTAAGGTCTGTCATGCCCCAAACCTATCCCTAAAAGTTTCATTCATGACCGGCCTGTACATAAGCCTCAAACAAAATTTTAAAATAATATTTAACCAAATACGGGGCCTTAAGCAAAAGCAATATTAGTAAAAGACAACATGCATTGAGCTTGTGCATACATGATGGCTTAATTAGATTTAAGCATTTAAATACACCCCCAGATTTACATATACAATTACAGCATTAATGTAGATCTCACACACACTTACATGGGACTTATTAATTCACAAGACTCCCATTACAAACTAAGGCCTCAACACAGAGGCGTACCCCAGGCGATTTGGCAGACAAGTGGATCTCATACAATTCAAGTGTCAGTCCCCGATGGCTCACCTACATAAATATACATAATAACGGCATGAGCAAGGCTCAGTGAATAATAGCAATGTAAGGAGGTTAATTCATTGAGCATAGTCTTAAAGAGTGTAAATAAGCATATCAAATCAAACAAAGACCTTATTCATAACTATATCTCAAAACGGCCTCCGGCCCACATGTGATACAGAACGGCCTTAGGCCCGCATAACGACAGTTGTCCATACATTGTAGGGTAGATAGAACATCGACATGTACACTACCACCCTCAGCCTCTGGCCATGAATCATAAACAATTCATATCATAACAGCCTTGGGCCCACTTTTATACAGAACAACCTTAGGTCCATATCAATGCTATCGTTCAATCATGTCCTTTAATTCAATCAAAGTACAATGTCAATGGTCTATGCCATTCATAACACAATACATAAGTCATAATCACAGGAAGTAAGTACAATATATCGTTACACTACTATTACTCATAGTGATAGGTTCTGGTAGCAGTGGGATAATGTCCTCGTCTTGACCTACAAACACAAGGCACATAGCATTATAAGAATATACCCGATTCCTTACTTTACTCTTTAATCAATTAGTCCTACCAGTTCAAAACTCCTTAGTCCTCAATAGGTTATAATCCATGCCTCAGAAAATAGGAGGAATCGATAGGAAAATGGTTCAGACGAAGAAATGGTACAAAACCGGTAGACAGAAAGTGAGCAACTCTCACTAATTTGGGCATATCTATTTCTGTACTTAGAATTTGGGGGTGAGACCACCACCATTGGAAACTAGACTTCCAGGGCTTGATTTTACGCTCAATAATCACTAGAAATGGAGTCCGGATGAAAACGATATGCGTATCCAAAGTTGGCTTAACAGGGCTGTCCCCGCACGTACGGGAAACAAGGCCGCACGTGCGGGACAAGGTGCTTTTTTAGCAGAATCAATTTTGGGGCTGGAAATGGGCTGCCAAACGTGCGGGAAGACCCGCCGCACGTGCAGCTCTAGGCCAGTTTGGCTGTCCGAAAATGTTATGAGCTCTAACACTTGATTTTTCCATTTTTAAGCTTGGTTTCAAACTCAAATCACCCAAAAACATGTAAAATTGCACCACAATATGATAAACTAACATCAATCAAGTGTAATTTCATTTCAAACAAGTCAATCTTTGCCTCAATATTCAAGATCAATGCTTTATCTTTCATAATCTTCAAAGTTCTCAAAACACAACTCACAAATACACTTGATTCTTGCATGATCTTATTCTTTGGATAATCTAAGGTTCATTTCCTATGGTATTCATGAGGTTGAGCTCCAACCACAAACAAAATCATAGAACTCAAATTCTAATTCCTTAAATTTAGTTCCATTAAATACATACATAAAACCCTCACCCAAATGGGTTCCAATCTTCCAATATCTTTATGATTTCACGAAATTGATGCTTTAAACATAAGGATTCAAGATAGATTTCATACCTTAGCTCAATCTTTGTCTTTCTCTTAGTTCCTCTTCAATTTCCCCAAGCTTCCATGATTAATCTTCTTCCTCTCTCTTCAATCTCTTCAAATTTATCTTCAAGTCCTCATGAATGGTAAGCTCTCTCACTCTTTCATTCTTAGAGAAGCTTCTTCTCTCCTTTGCCCTCGCTTTCTCTCGGTTCTCTCTCCCTCAGATATTTTGTTTGACTTCAAAATGATAAGCTCCCAACTCACAAGGCATATCCACATATATATATATATATATATATATCACACACGTAAGCTTTTCACAATAAGAAGGGCCAAACACGTCCTTACGAATCGCACAAAATCAAATTTCAATTAAACTTCCTAGATGACTCTAAAAATTATTTTGATCATAAATATTTCCTCTGTTCCGGTTTCTAAAGCCTCTAAGGCCTTCAATTTGCAGTTCAAAGTTAACCACCCAAACATACTTTAACGAATCAGACGAATTGAATTTCCAATTAATTTTCCCAAATAGCTCTAAAAATTTGCATTAACATATACAAGTACTCAATTCCGATTTCTAAACCTATAAAGGTCGTCAATTACGGTTTTAAAGTCGTAACTCAACAGATAATTCTTTAATTCAAATAAATGTAAATAAATTAAAGCACATTTACCCACAATTAGTTAAAGATAATTTCTGATATGCATTTTGGGGTCGTTACATTCTTCCCACCTTAAAAAGTTTGGTCTCCAAACGTAATCTACCCTACCACAAGTCCAGTTCCGTCTCAGAGATACAACATATTCCTCAATCACTTAACAATTATAATCCTATACAGTCAATTTTAATGAAGTTTGTTGCCAGATTCATAATTAATTCGTCATTTACTGGCCAATTGGTAACCCAATTGATAATAATACTCAGTAACATCAAAATATGATCTTATTGTTCATACCCCTCGTATATTTGAATTTATCAATCCACAAGTCATATACTCCAAATAATAAAACAACTTCAAGAGTATTCAAGAATTAATTCTCTTCAAGTATTCGATTGCATGCGACTCATAAGCCATCAATCATAATTCAAATTCTTTAGTTTCAAAACAACCCCAATTATCATAATTCTTCAAAGGTTAAAGAAACATTCACTACTCAATCGGGTTTCAAATGGCACAAACATACTACAACAATTAAACCCAGAATAAACAAATGAGTTCTAAATTAACGAGTTTATGGCTCTTGCTCACTAATAAGTTAAGTATTCAGAACAATGCTTTGGTAATTTGAAGTATCCCTAAGCGATTCACTTCCATAACAGATGGGATAAATGAGGTTTAAATTTTGAATAACCAAATGTAGACTCAAATTCTTTACTTCACTAGGGGCCCAAATAACCAGAATTAACCTGAATACCATAATTCCTCTTTCCAACACAAATTATTAGTAAAATCAAATACGGATCAAACCTTAATTGTCACAATTCCCAAATTACAGTAAAGTAATAATCATTTAAAATCCATATTTGCTTGGAGGATCTTAGAGTCAACATCTTAACATCAAGCATAAAACACATTCACCATAAAGCTACCATATTCTTGTTCCAATAACTTCAAAGTAGGCTGAGTATCGTATCTAATTCATATACTAGTTCCATACTTATTATTGATCACCAAATATCTCAATCACAATAATTCCAATTCACATAACTTCCGATAATCATAGCTCAACCTCAAGCTCTTTTGTTTTTCCATAACTTCAGAGAACATTATATGTTTAACATAACCTTAACAACAAATGCAAACCTTAATCCACAAATTTCTTAACTGCATTAGCCCACATAGTAATTCCCACACAACGTATATACCTCATCGATAATCTCAAGCTTAAACAAACAACCAGTTTGAAACAACTTTCAAAGAAAATAAAATGCCAAGAAAAGGGGGAGGTTGCAGAGATGATTAGAGGTGAAAATAAGTATGGAAAACAAGAAATAAAAACTATCAACTCAAATAGTTGGTGGCTAAGGCCTAAACCACCAAACCTATGAGGACTATTACACTACAAGCACGCAATACAAAGCTCAAATGAAACTAACACATAAAAATAGTCCTAATATAGACTAAAACAGTGCTGAAATTGAAGTGAAACTGCTAAAAAGTAAGCTAAAATAATGGAGCTTTTGAGCTAGTAAACAAGCATAAAGAGGGTTGGCTAACCCTTTTATTTTTTGGACCTCAAAACAATATTTTTAGCCTCTAAAAACCTCTGAAAATTAGTGGTAAAAAGCTCAAAAAAAATTGATGAAAAGATGGGAAACACAAGGGCAATAGCTTAGAGGACAAGGTTCAAAGAAGGGTGGTTAACCCCTCCACCTTTGGTAGCTTTAAACCACAAGTTTTAGCCTATAAAAACAGTTCAAAAATAGCAAGAAAATATCGGAAAGAAGTAGTGCAAAGGAGCTAGTAGGAATAACACTTTTGTTCACAAACCAACAAGTTCTCACTTTCAAGGGCTGAAATTTGAATTTAATAATCTCAACAAGGAGAGCTCCAATATTGGTTTAGGAAGTGTTGAGAGAGAGTGTGTATAGGTTGCAAGATAGAGATAGAGAGAGAATTTCAAGAATTTGAGGTTTTGGAATTTTTTGTAACCTTAAACCATGAAGGAAGGTCTCCTATATATAGAAAAACAGCCTCACAGGACAAAAATATCATGCCTTGAACAACTGGAGCTTTTGGGGGAGAGCAGGCCAAAAATATCTGTGTTTTTCACCTGTGGCCGGCAGGTCAGAAGTGTGAATTGCCAGCCACAAATGGTGGCCTGCCGGCCACAAAAATCTGCTTCTAGGCCCAACTACAAACAGGCATATCTCCTTCATTCGGACTCGGTTTTAGGTGATTCTTGAATCTAAATTGAAGCCCCAGAAGTCTACTTTCCAATGGTGGTAGCCTTACATATAAATTCTAAGTGTGTAAAGAGATATGCCTGCTTTAGTAAAGCTTACTCATTTCTGTCTGAACCGGATTGATGCCTAACTTCAAACGGCCATATCTCCCTCATCCGGACTCGGCTTTAGGAGATTCTTGAGTCTAAATTGAAGCTCTAGAAGTCCACTTTCCAAAAAATGTAGTCTCACATATAAAATCTATGTGTACAAAGTGATATGCCTAATTTAGTGTAGGCTGCTCAGTTCTCTCTTAACGATTTGATGCCCAACTATTTCCCCAACTAGTTTTCTTCTCTCTCCTCCAAATTCCTTCAACTTCAAACCTCTAAATAAAATTTTTTTATAGATTTTTCAAATAGTTCACCTCTCTTCCATTTATTTCCACTTTGTCCTTACACGGTTTACCGAAAAGTGCAATTTTTAACAAAATGCGAGCCTCGGAACATCGTAGAAACATTTTCAAAAATATTTTGAAAGAGAGGGTTTTAAGGTCTAAAATAGTTTTGGTCAAAATAGTTTTGGTCCAAAATGGGGTGTATGGTTGGGATTTAGAAGCTCTTCTTGCTGAAGAAATTGAACGTTTGTACAACGTAACTTTCATCATCAAGTGATCAACCTGAGGCGCCCAAGTCTTAAGGGCGGTTAAAAATGAGGTGTCTATAGTTGCCCCCCTTGGAAAAAACTCAAAGTCATGAAATGACGTGAGTGAATGTCAAAGCCCAAAGATGACCCATTTTGACAAGGCCGTAACACTTGGGCAAACAAACAAAATGCGGATGCAGTTGGTTGAACCTGAGGGTTGCCTACGTATCCCATTGCAAGGAATCAAACCAGCGTAGTTCAGGGAAAGGATGCAAATGATACACAATTGTAATGAAATCATGCAAATGATATACAATGTAACAAAATCATGCAAATGGCATACAATGTAACGAAATCATCAAACCACAAGCAGTGCAAAACACACGAATACCATAAAGGATTAGTGATGCAAATCAAACTATGTTCTATATAGAAAAGAAGTGGGCACATCCGAACGACACTTAACACAGGCTAAATGCCTACATCCTCAATATTGGCCACAACTCAGCATGGATGCTTACACATAACAGAACCATGTTTCAACGTGAAAGGGGTGTGAGCACATGCAAAACTATATTTTTCGTAGAAAGAGAACAAGTAATTGGGTGGGATGATATAAGTGAAGAATGATCTGCTGGGGAAAGACGATGATCCTAAATGCTGAATGCAACAAAACAAAGCACGATGTAGTGGATGCAATGGATGCAGTGAATAAAAGGCGCAAGCCGAACTACGTCTTGCCTAGAAAAGGCATGGACACAAAACAAACCACGTCTAACACAGAAAAGGTGTTGACACCCTCAATACTGGCCTCAGCACAACATGGGTACTTACACATGACAGAACTATGTTTTAATGAGGAAAAGGTATGGACACATGCCGAACTAAGCTTAACATGGAAAGGATACAGGTAATAAAACAATATGATGTAATGAATGCAATGGGAAATGTGGTGACATACTCCAACCATGCTAGAATCGTGAGAGGAGAGAGAACAAATTCCAAACATGCCGAAATCGCGTGAGGAAGGGAACACTCTAACCACGCTGAAATCGTGAGAAGTGGTCCTAAGAAAACCACTCAGGGGCGCATTCTACGCGTCCTGAGATAAATTCCAAACACGCTGAAATCGTGTAAGGAAAATAAAACACTCTAACCATGTTGAAATTATGAGAAGAGGTCCTGAGAAAAATTCCAAACATGCTGAAATCGTGTGAGGAATGGAGCAGTCAAACCATGCTAAAATCGTGAGAAGAGGTCCTGAGAAAATTGCTCAGGGTCGCGCTCCACGCATCCTGAGAAAAATTCTAAACACGCTGCAATCGTGTGAGGGAGGAAGCACTCAAACCATGCTGAAATCATGACAAAAGATCCCGAGAAAACTGCTCAAGGTCGCGTTCCACGCGTACTGAGAAAAATTCCAAACACACTGAAATCATGTGAGGAAGGGAGCATTGAAACCACACTAAAATCGTGAGAAGAGGTCCCGAGAAAACTGCTCGGGGTCGCATTCCACGCGTCTTGAGAAAAATTCCAAACACGCTGAAATCATGTAAGGAAAAGAAAACACTCTAACCACGCTGAAATTGTGAGAAGAGGTCCCGAGAAAACTGCTCAGGGTCGCGTTCCACGCGTCCTGAGAAAAATTCCAAGCACGCTAAAATTGTGTGAGGAAGGGAGCACTCAAACCACGCTGGAATCGTGAGAAGTGGTCCTGAGAAAACTGCTTAGGGTCATGTTCCACGCATCCTAAGATAAATTCCAAACACGCTGAAATTGTGTGAGGAAAGGAACACTCTAACCATGCTGGAACCGTGAGAAAAGGTCCTGAGAAAATCTTTCAGGGTCACGTTCCACGCGTCTTGAGAAAAATTCTAAACACACTGAAATTGTGTGAGGAAGAAGACACTCAAACCATGCTGAAATCGTGAGAAGAGGTCCTGAAATGATGCGATGGATGCAAAGAGTATGATAAGATTGTGCGATAGATGCACAAGAAATGCAGTAAACAAACAAAGCATCACTTTAGAAAGTACCTCATAGGGTGAGTGGCGATGAACCGCTCTATTCTGACGGGGGTCTCCCCCTTGTGTTCTTCGAACTTTTACCTTCAACTCATAGTTCAAAGGCCCTCAAATGCTGACAAGGGGTAACTTCTGCATGTAGAAGCCACGGATGTCGTTTTTCTTCCTGATCATATTCACAACTTTCCCTATTCTCCAACAGGGTCACAAACTAGGTTGGTTCAGTATCCAGAATTGAGTCACATATACACTACCTCAACCTATGGGGCTGCCATACAGATTTCAAGCTGGGGATACACCCCTGGGTATTTAAACCAGACTTTAGTCTCGGAAATTCCAAACTTTTGTGTTCTAGGCATCGCCATTCAAACTCTAGTTTCCGCCGTCGCAGTTGGTCTCCTAGGAACTCATTGCAAACACAGCTAAGATACCTCTGATGAGGAATGGTGTTTCATGAGAGCACTTTAATCGCCATTCTGACTTGAAGCAGGCTTGAGCTTGAGGTCGAGGTACATTCATACTTTGGAGAAATGACAAGGCCTGAGAAGGTGCATCTGGAATGCAATCTCGGAAATTGCTGAAGTTAAAACAAACTCAGATGCTCCAATTTTCCCTCTTTTCTTTTGCTTTACAGTTCGGAACCTATATAACTTCAGATAGGTCCTTGTTCTATTACTCCCTCTATTGATCGAGGTTGGACTTTGCAATTTATGAAAAAAAACAATTCTATTTTGCACGTCATGGTGCGAATGGCACAGCACTCTGAGCACAAAATGATTTATTTTTGCAAACTAGGAATGAGTTCTTAACCAGGTATTAAGCCTAAGACTAACCATAGTCAAAACGATTCAACAAGGAAAAAGCAAAGTAAAACAACCTAAACACATTTATTTACACTCAAAACAAGAATCAAGACAAATAAAAACGACAAACACAACACTTGGATGTTTTCTATTGGTGGGAGACCTCTCAGTTCATGGGGAGCCCACTGTTTCTCCAGGTATTGTTTCCCACCCTTTCTTATTTGTGATTCTCACATCACTTTGGCACTCAATCTCTATTTTCTCTCAAAAGCCCTTTTCTTACTTTTTCTCTCAGCTCACATCTCTCTATTCTTTAATCTCTTTTTTTTCTCCTTTCCCTGGTGTGGTTAATGGATAAGCTGAAAGTTATGGACCCTTGCCCCTAGCATTCTACTAGATTCTACTTCTTTCACCCACAACTAGTGAGCTTTCCCACAAAGGGGTTGTGGTGCGACTGGACATGTAACAGATCTGCAACTGACATCGGTTGACGATGCCCTTGGCCAGTTTAGACGTGATCAGACCCGTCCAGATGAGGAAGTGGAATACCTTGCTCCATTTTTAGTTCGTGCTTCGTACTTGGCTTGGTACCTCGCTGCTTGGAGGATGAGAGAGTCTTTTGGCCTCTACTGTTAGCTTCAGTTGTGCCCTTTCCGGCGAGTGGATTGATAATGGGGAAAAGACAGAAAACCTGACTCGACTGTGCCCCCAGTTCATCATTTTGACCATTTTTTTGTGTTTGGCTTTCTATTAAGACAATTTTGACCAACATGAGGGTTAGATTAACATGCCTGTTCGACTTTCTACTTTGAAATCATGTAAGTCAGGTTGTGAGTACTAAAAGTTTTCCTTTTTTGGGTTCAAGAAATATTCCAGTTTTGGGAAAATGGAATAATTTTCGAGAAAATTAGTCAACTTCATTAAAAATCCTCAAAAATTATTTTTGCAAATGGCCATTGCTCAACCAATGTGGAATTAACTCTTGAGATACGCAGCCTCAGATCTGAACTTGATTTGTCTTGTAACTAAATCTTCTAACAGAATAGGACAATCGATTTTGAACGAAGATGAGCCAATTTACACCTGGATAGAATAGTCGAGTTTGAATAAGGATAAGCCAACCAGCATGGATGAGACAAACAGGCTGAAAATGGTTGGGGTCAAACTTTAAGACGAAGTTGCCTACGTATCCCGAAGATGGGAATAAGGGCGCATGTAGTTCCAGGGGGTTAAGGTGCACTCGGGTATTAACACTCTCCTTTTACGCTCTAACTTTTTCCA
This sequence comes from Camellia japonica, assembly GCA_030407325.1. Classification (NCBI taxonomy): domain Eukaryota; kingdom Viridiplantae; phylum Streptophyta; class Magnoliopsida; order Ericales; family Theaceae; genus Camellia; species Camellia japonica. The sequence continues at coordinate 128,512,819 of JAPPVO010000036.1, read as the reverse complement.
AAGCCACCCTTCCAGGTTTTCAACCTTGCGAGCTCTATTTTTCCTTTTCATTTTTCTTTGTTCTTCTTTTTTCTTTTCTTCTTTTTTCTTTGTTTCTTCTTCTTTTTTCTTTTTCTTTTTTCTTTGTTTTTATTTCTTCTTTTTTCTTTTTCTTTTTTTCTTACTCTAACTTTTGTCTGGGTCACCCTTCTGGGTTTTCAGCCCAAAGAGCCTCTCAAGGATAGAAAAGTTTAACTTGCCCATGTTGATCAGTCTTAAGATCTCGAAGCCATCTGAATCTAGGAGAATAGCTGATGTTCGCTGATGACGTTGGAGCCTATCCAATCAGGTCTGAATTTGCCCCTAGTGTTGTGGAGAGGAATTCGATTGTCCTTTCAGCAATAAATTTTCTTCTTTCAAATTCTGGGATTTGGCTTTCTTGTCAAACTTCATTGGTTCGAGAAATGACCCAGTTTTGAATCTTCTATCATATCTAACATTTTTTCCCCTAGTTCAATGCAAGCTTCCTTCGATCACATCTGACCTTATTGCCCCTAGTTCAAGGGTTGCTTTTCAATATGACCATGCAAGTCTTATGTTCTGGTTGATCGTTGATCATTCTGAATCAAAGTTTGAAAGCAAAGGGGTCGAGTCTTGAGGCCGAGAGTGATCTTATGCTATACAATCTCAAGATCAATTCCAAGCATGTCTTCGTAGGACCACGGAAAACATTTTTTGAAATCCTTTAATAAAGCGACTAGTCGCTCAGGCTTCTCTAAAGACAATGTAGAACCAATCTGGATCAAGCCAGGACCCTTCTTAGTACTCACATTAACATACATGATTTCATTCATTAAGGGCTTAGCATACCTCTCTTCCTCTCAGTTGCTCAAATTTTACAAATCCCGAGGAATTCCTTCCTCTTTTTTTTCATCACAGTGTTAGCAATTTTTGAAAAACTTAGGTCAATGTAATGATTTAAAGGCACAGAAAAGCAAGTGGAAATTACTTCCGTTTCATTCAAAACTTCTGGCCCAACTGGCTCAAGGATAGAAACAGACTCAAAAGAAATAGTAAAATGACAAACAAAAACATAACAGGGAAGTGATATCCGAGTTATACCCCCGAAACCACCGACCTCCGGCACAACAAGACTGACTCAATACAACACAACAAGACTGACTCAATACCCAAGTCCGAAAGTACAATAAACAGCATTTTCAAAGTGCTAAAACAATGTGTACCATCCACCACATCTGGAGTAAAATGAGCACCATCAGCAGGTGGTTTATCCACGATCACATAGTCACATTATCCTCCAAGTTCATCGATCCAGCACCGATGTAGGACCCGATGGAGTGATGACCTTATTGTCAATCAGATCTTGAACTTCATGGCGAAGACGAAAGCAACCGTCAGTGTCATGGCCGGTTTGTTGATGCAAGGCACAGTACTTGGCAGCATTATGCCTGGCTGGAAGGGGATTAGGGAGAGGCCGAGGCTCAAAGGGTTTGAGAGGGCCTTGTCCTATGAGTATTTGGAGAGCTTTGGATAAGGTCATGTAAAGGGGATTAAATGTGCAGTTTCCAGTCCTGCCAGGGTTGACAGAGGGGTTGGCAAATGTTGATTGGGTTTGATGACCTCTTATGGGCATAAGATTGGAGCTGAAAGGGATGTTTCTGGTATGGCAGGCCTTTTCATGGTTTATCCCTAGATTCAAAATGCTCCCATCCTGAGCAACAAAAGTGTCATCCACAGTCTTTGCAACAACTACGAGCACTTGCTGTTTGTTCAGCCCTTTGACCTTTAACGTCTTAATAGCCCACTAAAGCTGTTCATAAGGATCAATACTTGCCCCGGCCTTGTTCTTGCCCCTTGCCTCCACTTTGCCAAGGGATTGGGTTACTATATTGGAGCAAAGCCCAATTGTTGTTGACATGTCATCACCTAGACTTGTGATAGCTTTAGGTTGGCCATTTTCAATTGCAGCTCGCCCCAAGATTGGGGAGCCTTTTGGCTGAAATTTCTAGCATGTGATGTGGTCGATGATGGAGCCAAAATTCCAAAGGCTAAATCTACCACAGTTCTCTGAAGATCTTCAATCATGCTCATTAGCTCAGAAGTAGTCGGTTCATGGGTTTTAGATGATTGGGGTTCAAGTGCATCCATTATACACAAGTCCATGCTTTCTGGAATGAACACCTCAGGCTTGGGTAAATGGGTCGGGGTGATGTATATGTTGGGGTTGTAGGTGGATGGTAGTGTATGGATTAGGTTGAGGTGTGAAGATAACGAGTTAGTGGTAGCCTGAGGTCCTTTTGGTGGAGCTATGATCTCTTCATCAATAAGATCCTGAATCTTATGATGGAGCCGGATGCAACGGTTTGTATCATGACCGTGCTGCTGACGATAGGCACAGTATTTAGCGAGGTCATATCTTGGTGGAAGTGGATTTGGGAGGGGTCGAGGTTCTAGGAGCTCTAGGTACCCTTTTTCTAGCAGCATTTTCAAGGCTTGAGAGAGACTCATGTAAAGAGGATGGAAATTTCAGGCTTGGGGCCGAGTTGAAGTGGCTGGTTTTTGGCTATTGATGGGGTGATAGTGTTTACTTCTGAGCATTTCACAATAGTGCTACCACTGGTAGTAGCATTGGAACTGCAAATAACATTCTTCTTCAAAGGCTCATTATCTTCCACAATGATCATGAAGCTCTGTAAAGGTAAATAAAGGTAGAACAATCATCTTCTGCAGCAACATGCCATGCAGATTCCGAACAATCATTCTTATCTGATCCTTTTTGAAAGGTCTCGTGGTCATCATCGAGGCTTTGGCCCTCTATCTTGTCACAAACTCAAAGAAACCCTCCTTCGGCTCTTGACTAGTTGCCTCGAGATCATGAGTTGTGACCTCAATCTGTGCATTGTAAGAGTACTAACCAATGAAGGCCTTGGCCATCTTTTCCAATTCTACTTGATAGAATCTTCCAACTTAGCATACCAAATGGCCGTTATATCTGACATGGCATGACCAAAGAGAGATAGCTTCTGTGGCCTAGTTAAGCCCATCAGCCGCAAGATCTCAGAAAACAATCGTAAGTGGACCATCGAATCCCCAGAGCCATCGATCAATGTGCGGCATTTTAAACCGATCCGGTAATGTAACTACTGAATAAGTGTACCCATCCTCTATGTCTAGGATAGAGTTGACCCCTTGCGCTCTCTTCAATAATTTTTCCACTTTATTAACCTTGAGTGCAGTGGATCAACCTCGAACTCGAACAGAGCCTCGGTCTGATAAACCAGGGCTTTAGAGGTTTGTGCTGGGATTGGCTCTACTGCATTGCCTTGGTTTTCTTGGACATTGGCAGTATTAGCAGTGGCACCAGGCACAGGGATAGCTACGGTGGGTACATATGATACAGAAGCTGCTGTTGGCTACGGTTGCTATTGCTGTTGCTGTAGCCTGGTTATAACCTCGGCCTGACGAGCCGTAACCTCAACTTGACGGACTACATCATGCTGCAGTGTTTCGGCTGTTTGTTACAAATGATGTATTAGTTCCTCCATACTGGCCGGAGGATACTGTGCAATTGGAAGATCTTGTGTTGGACTGGTAGTAGATGATTGTTACTGAGCTTGACTGGACACAAGTGAACCGAGGGGTGACTACTGTAGGAAATGGATTGGTGAATTCTGTCTAATCCTCCTTCGCCTTGTAACCGGTGACAGTGAAGCAAACACTGGTTGCTCCTAAACTAGGTCTCTGACCTTACAAAGTCGATCGATACGAGTCCAAAGTACCGGGGGGATATTAGAGCCTTCTAAAGCTATGGTTCCAGGACTATCTAGCAAAAGAGAAAACAAACAGCACCTCGGCCCAATTTCACTAGAACACATATGATCACAGCTGAGTGACTATACTCCACACTGAATTTTGCCCCAAAATAGATACCAACCTTGCAACTGATATGTATATTCATGTACAGTTTCACTGTAAAGCACATATCAGTTTAAGAAAAGGCCAAAACACCCCCATGATGGGGTAGGGTTACCCTGTCCTAATTTTGGCATGAACAAGGGTAATGTATTGCAAACAAGCAATTTCACGCAATCCTGCACAAGGGTCACCATCCTGCCCTAGTTTGGAATAGTCTCTATAGCTTTACTATATGCAACTAGGCCGACTGGTCAAAAGGGTACCTCAGCAAGACTACCTAATATACCTCTCACACCTAATACTGAAAAGTGAAAGGAGGATCAAACGGTACAACGGTAGTCCAAATCCAAGGGTCGTGTTCCCATCATGGCAGAGCCCACGACCGATCAGCCTTTAGGCAAGTTTTTAGGCAAGCCTCTGGCAAACCATTCAAGAATAGCAAATGGCAAACACAGTTTAGGCACATCAATGCAAATGCAAATGCAAAGAAACATATAAGTGTAGATAAAATTTCACATCATGAAGTTCGAGTCAAGTTCTTTAATTTCCCAGCGAAGTCGCCAGAAACTATAGCTCGGCTTTTCGTGTGCCCCCTTTTGGAAGATGAATAAGCCTTATAGTATCGGACTCCAGCGGTTCTGAATCTAATGTCAAAAGTGAAATGTGAAATAGATAAATACCAAAGAGTCCAAATCTGACAAATCTTTTGGAAAATCGATTTTGAATCAAATTGCCTAAAAATGGACTGCTTTGCCAAATACAGAGTCGCCACCTAAATATTTTTGAAAAATTTAGGAAATCCATGACTCACGCCAAAGGCCACGTGTCCATCATCACCAAGATTGTCTCGGCTCAGGAACTTAGGTATGAGAGGGGAAGGTCATGAATTGAGCACCCTCGCTCGCCCGATCAAAGATCGGCCTCTACTAATCATGATATGAATCTTATTTACATTATATGCTCTTGTTCCGATTTATTAGGCTAGCATTACTATGTGGTGCGCACACAAGGTATAGACTAACTTGCAAGAATTGGAACACTTGATTCATGTTGGTTTTGAAATTTGTTTTGAATATGTACCACTTGAAAAAGTGATTGCATATATACATTACTCAAATTATTCCAATTCAAGCAACTAGCCTCCATCCACAGGCATTCAAATAGTTTATCATCTAAGCATTTAGCCTCATGGCAAGCATGCTTGATATGGCAACAAACACATTCATTCAACATGCCAAACCGAGTGAAGGCTCACCTAGTACTCCTAGCCAAAAAGATGAAAGAGTTAGAAAAATGTATGATCCTAACTATGTGATATGACTAACGCAACACATGCAATATGCAATTACTAGGCTCAGCTAGTAATATGGCATATGAATCAATTAAATAGCATGTGGTCTAAGCACGTATTCAAAGAAGTATTTACCAACAATGCAAGTTAGAATACTGAACCGAGCCTCGGTGCATGCAATACAAGTGGATGCGAACATAGAGTATGCTAAATAAAGCATGATGTCCAAAACAACCATCATAAGCTAGTAAATAAAAGAGAAAAAGACGTGGGGTTGGAAGACATGCACATTATTACAACATTTGCCTCCTCACACTGGAGGGTCTGAATGAATAAACTAGCTAACTAATTAAAGCTAAGCTAATTAATTAATTATTACAAACCCAAATGAATAATTTAGCTAAACTACTTAACTAATTATGACAACAAATTAATTAACTATTCTATCTAACTAATTATTACAAGACAAAATTAAATAACTAGTTTAGCTAATTAATTAATTACAGCATGAAGTAACCAAATTAACTACTCTAATTAATCCTCCTCGGGAAATGAGGAATGCTCATGCATGCACGGACTTTCCACCCAAAAAAGCCATTGTTTCTGCTGCCAAATGCCTCTGTTGCACAGGAGAACACTTGCACTGATTTCAACCTCAAAACCAACTCTGTTATGCTTCAAAAGTACATTGCTGGATTTTGCACAAGTGGCCGGCAGGCTAGAAGTGATGGCTTGCCGGCCACTGATGACTGGATTTTCCTACTGCAACAGAGAGCAAACAGAGCAGGAACATTCCCAAACCATCAATGGATGCAATTTCATTGCATAATGGCCTATGAACCAAAGGGTGCAAGTTCAATAAATGCAACAAATAAAAACACTCAAACCCCCTCCCTATCATGGATTGATCAAGGGAAGTGGTTGACAATGACTCGTGAACCGTTTTCATCACGAACAAGTATGAAACGATTCAAGACTCAAGGGTTCAATTAACGTCCGATTGAACCCTAACTAAGTTATTATCTTGCATAATTTTAGTCCCCAATTATATTACTCCATTTTAAATTACCAACCATTCCTTAGTAATTTAAGTCCAAAGGTGAGCTTTAAGTCCACTAATGGAAAGAAGCATCAAACCAAATGTTGTTTTACGTATGAGAGATATGTCATGCCATTGGTAATGAACCCCCAAATGGATTAAACCGTTAAGCACAACAACCTCAATCTCAAGCTTAAACAAACAACTAGTTTGTAACAACTTTCAAAGAAAATAAAATGCCAAGAAAAGGAGGAGGTTGCAGAGATGATTAGAGGTGAAAATAGGTATGGAAAACAAGAAATAAATACTATCAACTCAAATAGGTTGGTGGCTAAGGCCTAAACCACCAAACCTATGAGGACTATTACACTACAAGCATGCAATACAAAGCTCAAATGAAACTAACACATAAAAACAGTCCTAATATAGACTAAAATAGTGCTAGAATTGAAATGGAAACAGCTAAAAAAGCAAGCTAAAATAATGGAGCTTTTGAGCTAGTAAACAAGCATAAAGAGGGGTGGCTAACCCCTATATTTTTGGGACCTCAAAACAACATTTTTAGCCTTTGAAAACCTCTAAAAACCAGTGGCAAAAAGCTCAAAAACTTTTGATGAAAAGAAGGGAAACACAAGGGCAACAGCTTAGAGGACAAGGTTCAAAGAAGGGTGGTTAACCACTCCGCCTTTGGTGGCTTTAAACCACTAGTTTTAGCCAATAAAAATAGTTCAAAAATAGCAAGAAAATATAGGAAAGAAGTAGTGCAAAGGAGCTAGTAGTTATACCTCTTGAAGAGGAATAACACTTTTGTTCACAAACCAACAAGTTCTCACTCTCAAGGGTTGAAATTTGGACTCAATAATCTCAACAAGGAGAGCTCCAATATTGGTTTAGGAAATGTAGAGAGAGAATGTATAGGTTGCAAGATAGAGATAGAGATAGAGAGAGAATTTCAAAAATTTGAGGTTTTGGAATTTTTTGTAACCTTAAACCATGAAGGAAGGTCCCCTATATATAGAAAAACAGCCTTACAGGTCGGAAATATCATGCCTAGAACAACTGGAGCTTTTGTGGGACAGCTGACCAATAATATCTGTATTTTTCACCAGTGGCCAGCAGGCCAGAAGTGTCAATTGTCAGCCACAAAAATCTGCTTCCAGGCCTGACTTCAAACAGGCATATATCCTTTATCCGAACTCAGTTTTAGGTGATTCTTGAGTTTAAATTGAAGTCCTAAAGGTCTACTTTCCAATGGTGGAAGCCTTACATCTAAATTATATGTGTGCGAAGAGATATGCCCATTTTGGTAAAGGTTTCTCATTTTTATCTTAACCAGATTGATGCCTAACTTCAAACGGCCATATCTCCCTCATTTGGACTCGACTTTAGGAGATTCTTGAGTCCAAATTGAAGCCCCATAAGTCAAATTTGCAATGGAGGTGGCCTTACATATAAAATCTATGTGTACAAAGAGATAGGCCCGATTTAGTGTTGGCTGCTCAGTTCTCTCTTAACGGTTTGATGCCCAACTATTTCCCCAACTAGTTTTCTTCCCTCTCCTCCAATTTTCTTCAACTCCAAATCTCTAAACAAAATTTATTGTGACTATTTTTCAAAGAATTCACCTCTCTTCTATTTATTTCCACTTTATCCTTGCTCGGTTTACCGAAAAGTATAATTTTTAACGAAATGCAAGCCTCGGAACATCATAGAAACATTTTCAAAAATATTTTGAAAGAGAGGGTTTTACGGTCTAAAATAGTTTTAATCCAAAATGGGGTGTAAGGTTAGGATTTAAAAGCTCTTCCTGATGAAGAAATTGAACGTTTGTACAGCGTAACTTTCATCATCGAGGGATCAACTTGAGGCGCCCAAGTCTTAAAGGCGGTCAAAAATGGGGTGTCTACAGGGGCCATCCTTGACTTGGACCGAGCACAGTTTAATTGGAGTAATCATGGCTCAATTGGACCAAGCATGGTCTGATTGGGCCGAACAACAGCTTAGGCCGACCAAGCTACAAGTAAACAAAACTCTAAGCCCAAGCTTGAGCTTAGGTCTAGCACTATGACGTGGACCGAGTTCAAGGACCTAACGAATGGGCATGGACTAAAATGATATATGTGATGATCTAAACCTCAAGCCCAAGTGCGATGCTTGGGCATAACAACATCAGAAGACCAAAGCACTAAACCCAGGCATGAGCCTAGGCCAAGCATGTGACAACCCTGTCACGTATTATGCTTTAATGCCTTAATTGTGCATGTGCTTGTGTGTTAAGTGTGAATTTGAATTATAATTATGCCATTAATGTGGTTTTGACTACATATCTGTTGATCATAGGAAAATCTATTATGATTTCTGCTTTGATCTAAAAATTGAAGGCCTTAATGGTGTAAGAAACCAAAATTTGTTAGTTTATTGTGATTGACATAATTTTTAGAGCCTATTAGAAAATTTGATTTAGACTAAATTAATTAGAATCAATTAATAAAATTGAGTATGATTAATTAGATATAAGCTAGATTAATTAACCTTAAGCTTGATTAATTAGACATCATTAATCTAGTCTATACATATGTATTGTAATTAAGAGTTGAGCTCAACAATCTCATTTCAGTTGAGATTTGTAGGTCTAGAGAGAGAGGGGGAGTTCTTTTATAGAGAGAGAGGTCCAAACTTGAAGAATTTTGCTTAAGGATTGGAGGATTGGGTAGAACAACTCAAGTTCTTGCTAAAATTGGTATTCTTCAAGACTTTAGGTAAGCTTTTGAACCTTAATTTGTGAAATTAAATCATCAAAGATGGGAATTCAAGAGGATTTTTTGGTTAAATGTAAGAATTGGGCTAGAATTGGTAGAATGAAAGTCAATTCGTTGAATTTCAATATTTTTGGGCATGATTTTGACTTCCATGTCGAATTTGGAAGGTGAATTGTACATGAATGCATGGTTCACAAAGTTTTGAAAGTGAATTGCATGTTTCTAAAGCTTTGAGATAGAATTTGAAATTAAAATCAACATGCATGAAGAATTGGGTTTCATTTTAAAGAATTCTTTAAGTATTGAGCTTTGATTTTGGAAATTGACTTTGTATTCATGTTTTTGGAAGAGTTTTAAGTGTTTGAGAGGTGGTTTACAAGTCATGCAAGAGTTTTTGTTTGAAAATGCAAGCTTTGAAGTTCAATTATATTCTAGAATTTTTAGAATTTTGTCCCACCGCTCAAGCGAACAATTTATGGCTCGAGCACACATTTCATTCATCTAGTATTTTTGCAGACAATTACAGTTGGCTCGAGCAACCAAGTCATTGCTCGAGCGACCGCCTTTTATTTTGCACCTTATCTTGAGTGAACATCGAACCTAGATTCAGACCATCCAGTACTTTTGTAGACCAAGTCGTTCGCTCAAGCAACTAATATTACATTCAAGCGAAGTGCTCATATTTTGAAAAAACATATTCTGATCAAATGTGCATTCTCATTCCTTTATGATAATTCTTATGCATAAATTGAACATCTTAAATGAATTAAAGAGTTAGAAAGAAGCCTAAGAAAATTAAATAAGTTAAAGAACAATCCGATTAAGCAATGTGATGTACGTTTATGTATTGTGTAGGATCATCCACGAGGACAAGTCAGCAACCAAATCACTATGAGTAATATCTTAGTAAAGATATTTTCTTACTTACTTTATTTTTTGAATGTCTTAATGTGGTAAGCTTTTCCCAAACTGTGATTTTCCAAGTATGAATGAGTTTCTATCTGTCCAATCAATATGATATCTGTAAATGTGATTAATATAACATGAATGTATATAATGGACCCAATGTCGTTCTGTATAATTGAATTGGACCTAAGGTCGTTCCGTATATCTGACAAAATGGACCCAAGGTCATTTTGATTATCTGTTATGAGTTGACCAAATGGTCATAATACAGTTGTAAATGATTGGACCCAAGGTCGTTCTGTTATGATATGATCAATTCCGTTCGGTACATCTGTCATACATTGGACCCAAGGTCCTTCTATTATCTATTGGATCCAAAGTCGTTCTATTAATTCACCTAAAAAAAAGGCCATTCTATTATGAATTGCTTATGATATAAAAATGCTTATGTCATTTACTAAACCTCATTCACATAAACCCTAAACCTCACTTCGTTTATATATTTGCATGTAGGTAAGCAACGGGATGTCCAGCCTCAACCTTAGTGAACCTGTGAAAGATATTGAGTTTTTGTGAAGTTTGTCATGAGTGCCTCACGAGCAAGGCTTTTATTCCTTTTGTCTTTTGCTTTGTTTTTATTGGTCATGTTTGACCTTGTCTATGTACATACAAGTTCTAGTTTTAGATGACAATGATGTATGAAAGATCTTGGACATATAAAATCTGATTATGTATGTATGAGTGTGAGTTATTAATATATGAGAAGCTTTTTTTTATGCCATTTATGCACAACTCATTGGACAAAATTTTATAATTCTAATTCTGTTTCTGGCCCCATATGATTAATTATGATTTGATTTCTTTCTGAGCCTATAGGTAATCTCATGATTTCTGGCAAGTTATGATTCAAACCACTCGGGGCAGGTTCGGGTCATGACAGAGCAAGTGTTCCGTAGTCCAAACCATGCCAACCAAGTGTTTACTTAAACCAAGCACAAGTTCAAGCACAAAAGTTCAAGCCCAACAAGAATAGTGGTCCAAACCATAGCCGAACTACGAACTTGGGCCGATCACAACTAAGTTGAACTAACCAACTTAAACCAATGGGATGGTCTATATATAAAGCATCTGGATATGAACTGACCTAACATATAGCAACCCGATTGCATAACTCTACTCATATCTCTCACACATGGAAGAGTATATGTAAAGACTTGATAAGCCTCAAGGCCAAACAGAAAGTGGTTAGAGAAGTGGAGACGTCATGATGATGCTAGGTGAACCCCTTCAACATGCACATCCAAACCGCTTGGCGATGGGCACACACATACACAAAGTTGAAGAAAGGAAGCACGCGCACCCGATCACGCGCCCATGGAGAACAAGGCAGCACCGCCTATATAAAGTGCACTATTTCCCTTAAGAAAAGAGTCGAATTTCATTTACTCTCTCTATCTATATACACTCATTTTCTCCATCTATCTGGACTGACTTGACCATTAGAGTGGTTTCTAACCAAACCCTGGTTAGATAGCCTCAGCGTTTGTTATCTGTGCAGGCATTCACCTCCTAAAGCAGAGCCGTTCAGCCACAAATCTCACTCATTCTCTATATAGTGGAATCACCCCCGTACATTAGTGGTAAGGACACATGGTATGGTACCCATAGAACACCTACTAATTTTCTTCTTTGGTTGAGTTGGTACCATGAACAGACTCTGAGTGCCCTAAAGCAACTTTATAGATCACATGGAACCAAAAGAAGCTTCCTAGTTATTTGAAAATATTTATGATACTTGTGAGAAACTTCTTCTGAAATTACCTCTTTGCATTAAAAGTGGTAGTTATAGGGACAACATTTTTGTTTGGTAGCTTCAGGCTCAGGCTCAGGCTCAGGCTCAGGCTCTCCAAAATGAAAATAGAGTTTCAAGTCAAATATTGGGCTCTAATTAGGTTCAATATATTTCTACAGGTAGTGATGTATGAAAAATTCCCAATTACTAATTACATATTACTTTTAGGGCACTGATCCGTAGGTCTCATATAAAAAGTTCAAAACACATCTAGTCCCAAAACAAGACACTTGCACCAATTAGTCCTACACATTTTTAATTGTTACCAAAAAAATCTTATTATTTATTTATTCAAATTTAAAGACTTTACCACATCCCACCACCATCGGACTTCCGTTTGATAGTGACGGGAGACTCTCTAGAGTATCGTCGAACTTCTGTTTGACAATCACAAGACACTCCCTAGAGTATCGCTAGAAATTCTAAATGTCACTAGAAGTCTCCAGAATGTCCAGAACATCGCTGGATGTCTAAAATATCGCCGAAGACTTACTGAAATGTCCAGAACATCGCCGAGAGAGAACCAAAAAAAAAAAAAAAAAGAAGAAGAAGAAAGGAAGAATTTAGAGTGAAAACATAGCAAAATTGAACCACATCCTCTCCAATACCACAAAAAAACAAAAAACAAAAACAAAAAGCTCTTTATCATACAAAGCACATAATTTTCAGTTTACAAAATTATAAAAATTTGGAGTTTGAATTTATTGCATATCAAACTGCAAAAATTTTCTGTTTCAAAATTGCAAAAATTATCAATTTGTAGTTTCAACAATAGAAAAATCATTAGTTTGCTCATTTGCAATTTATCAAAACACAATTTCACATTGCGGTGATGGTGGAGATCTTAGATTAGTAGTTTCAAAGGATTTGTAGCTTCAGTTTGTCAATATTTGCTAATTTTTTTGTTAATTCGATAAAGTGAAAAAAAAGGGTTAGAGTCGAACATAAAAGCATAAATGTATATTCAAAACTATAAGAATTTTCAATTTCCACTGCCAGTAACTAAAACTCAAAAAACATTTGTTCAAAACTTGAAAATTTTCTCCATTAAAACAGGAAAAGAGAAGTCTATAGTAGAGAAAAAGAAGAAAAACTGGGAGATTGAAGGAGAGAGACAAACATAAAGAGATGATTGTACTCCAACAACTATTTTTTGTTTAGATCTTGTCAAATCTGATGTAGATCTACTCATATCTAGTCTAAATCTGAACATTCTGGTGAGTCTTGTCTTGTAATCTTGGCCAGATCTGAGTAGATTTGAGTATATATATGTCAAAATATCGTCGGAAACTCATTTCCTTCACCATAGGTGAGGGAGAAGTAAGGAGTCGATGGTCAGTGGTTGTCGGTGAACCCCAATCGATGGTGGTCGTCGGTCGCCAATGAGCATATATCAGAAAGAGAAAGAGAACAAGAAAGGAGCTTTAGGTTGTGGTCTCCAGTCACCAATAAATGCATATCAGAAGAAAAAGAGAAGAAGAAAGGAGGTTTAGGATTTTTGGGTCTACAAAAAAAAAATTATGCGACTATATGGGATACAAGTCTTTATATCAAGACTTTTGAATAATTTGTCCTTATTTTTTTTTTTTCTTTTATGTTTCAATGGTATTCGATGTAGGTGACATGTAATTTCAATAATACATACATCACATAATTATGTAATGAGGAAAATTGTTTGTTAGGAAAAAAGGGGACTTACGTGTAAGTATTAATAGGTGAACTTAATATACAATAGGTCCTATGAGAATTAATGGCACTTTTCATCAAACACTATTAAAAAAGTTACTAATTGTTAATTTTCAGCGACAGTTTAATTTTTTGTCCCCAAAAAAAATCACTAATTATAAGTTTTAGCGACAGTTTAAAAAAATCATTACCAAAAAAAAAAGTTGCTAAAAAATATTTTTAGCGATAATTTTACTATCATTTATTTTCAATAGGACTTGTAAAAATTAAGTCTAACTAGTAAGAATTATTAATAATTTACCATAAAAAAAAAAAAACTATAAAACATGTGTTATTTCAATTTTGGGTGAAATACCAATACAACAATGATTTAGACCACTAAAAAATACACCACTAATAGCACTAATACATTGGGAATGACAAAAAAAAAATAAAAACAAGGCATAGAAAGTGGGCAGAGCCCACTGCCACATCATTAGTGCTCCATCTAGTGATCCTTTTTTAGTGTTCCCAAGCATTTTTCATACCCATAAATCCCAAAATGTGATCTTATAAACGGTTTAGTCCTCCCTTTTTTCTTATAAACCCAAAGGTCCCCATTAAAGTGGAAATTACATAAAAGAGTAGTCACTTACATGTTTGAGTTTAATTTTTTAGGGATAAAAGTGATTTTCTCTAAATGTAAAATTACGCATTTGGGCAATTTGAACTATAGAAGTTTTAGATTTTCCCTCATTCTAGAACAAATCTCACATTACAAACAAAAACCTAACACTCTAACGTAACACTCCAATAACGTAACACTTCCATGTAATACACTAAAGTCAATGGTGTACTTTTTCCAAACATAACAACGTAACACAAAAAATTCTTTGGTATATACCTAACGTAACGCTCCAATGTAAAAAATATATATATATAAAAAAATTATTAGTGTATTTTTCCCAAACGTAACACTTCAATCAGTGTAATCCCAAACATAACATTCCAATGTAACATACTCCAATGTAACACACGAAAACACTAAAAAAAAACCCTTGGTGTACTTTTTTTTTTTTTTCCTTCAAACGTAACACTCACAGTTTGAAATTATAAATTTGTTCAAAACTTATTAAGGCATATTTGTACTCCTTTTGGAATGGATTGAAGAATCTCACATTCTTTTTTTTTTTTTTTAGTGTTACATTGGAGTGTTATGTTTAGGAAAAGTACACAAAGTTTTTTTTTTTTTTTTTTTTTTTTTTTTACGTTGGAATGTTACGTTTGAAAAAAATACACGAAATAATTTTTTTGTGTGTTACATTAAAATGTTACACTAAAGAATTTTTTTGAAGTGTTATATTGAAGTATTACGTTTAGAAAAAGTATACTAAAGAATTTTTTTGTGTTATATTAAAATATTACATTAAGGAATTTTTGTGTGTTACATTAAAGTGTTACACTAAGAATTATTTTAGAGTATTATATTAGAGTGTTACATTTGAAAAAAGTACATCAAGATGTTTTTTTGTATGTTACATTAGAGTGTTACACTAAGTAGTTTTTGTGTGTGTTACATTATAGTGGTACATTAAGGAATTTTGATGTGTTATATTAAAGTGTTATGTTTAGAAAAAAATACACTAAGGTGTTTTTTTTGTGTGTTCCATTAGAGTATTACAATAAGAAATTTTTTTGTGTGTTAGTTTAGAATGTTACACTAAGGAGTTTTTTTGGAGTATTATATTGGAATGTTACGTTTGGGAAAACTATAGTAAAGAGTTTTTTATGTGTTACATTAGTGTTACGTTTGGATGTTAATTAATGTCAATGTTATAATGTCAATGTTACAATAGGGACAAACACTATAAAAAGGAGCGAACACCACACCAATAACACCACAAATGGAGTAACATCATCCACCTACAAATTACTCCAATAAATCCCTACCAAAAAAAAAAATAGAAACGTAAAAACCTACCTTACCCATGCACACCCAACATTAGGAAAAAAAATTCAAACAAAATCACACACAATAGCAAACAAGTAAACTTTCAAACCCCAAATCAAGGAAATACAACATACCCAAAATAAAAATGACTAATTGGTTTAAAAAAAAGAAAAAACTTTTAGAACTAAATGAAATAACTTTTCTCCAAATAAAATTTATGAGTAATATTTCCTTCAATTTTTTATTTATTTTTTTATTAGTTAAAATAGTAAAAGTCACTATTTTTTTCTTTTTTTTTTTTTCGGAGAACAGTAAAAGTCACTTTTTTTTTTTTTTTTACAGAAATAAATGTCGTATATCAAATGATATGAAATATTATTCCAATATCACTAAATGATTACTTTTGTTTTGTACTTGTCCTTTATTAGTCCAAATGTGGTCTGAAGTATAGCGATCCCGGTTTCCCTCTCTTTATTTACTGTATTCCGGACTTACGTCCCGTGGAGTCGGTGGTTGTATGTCTTGTTGTCATCCTTTAATTCCATATGTTTGAGTTTTAGGATGTGTTGGGCGTGTTTTGAACAGGTTGGTTGTGCTTTGAAACCAAGGGTTGATGCCCAGAATTTGGCCTTCATGCTCGAGCGGAGATTTTGTCGCTCGAGCGAGCCCTTCATTGTTGCTTCTCCGCTCGAGCGGGAGTTTTGACGCTCGAGCGTGAATATCCATCTTCCAGCATTTCTCTCTGCAGGCCTTCAGACGCCAGAGCGGGAGTTTTGATACTCGAGCATGACCCTTTGTTTTTGTTCCTCCGCTCGAGCGGAAAGTTTGACGCTCGAGCGGAGACCATGTCTACAAAACTTCTGCAGGTGTGCAATCGACGCTCGAGCGGAGCTTTTGACGCTCGAGCGTGAGTCTGTGTCTGACGCTCGAGCGGGGGTTTCCACGCTCGAGCGAGGCGACTTTTATATAACTTCGGGATTTCACTTTTTGAATCACTTTTCACTTTTCTTTTCTCTCTCTTACTTTCCCAAAATATCTTTTGAGAGTTCGTCTCTCTAGAATCCCCCTTCTCTCTTAGGATTGATCTAGTTAGAGTGTTCTCCTACTCTTTGGCCTTTACAAAAAGTGTGTTGATCGTCGAGGGCTACGTTTTGATCCGAAAGTTTGGAGTTTGGAGCACTTTGAGTTTGGTCTTCTTCTCCGTTTGAGCTCTAACTTCGAGGTAGGGATCTCCTACTCCATCTTCTGATCTTTGTCTTTAAATTTTGGCATTTTGATATGTTGGGGGTTGTTAGGTAATTTTGAGAAAGTTTTGGGGTCTTTGTGTAATTTTTTAAAAGATGGGGTTTCAAACATATAAACCTTTACATATGTAATACATAGGAAAATAGACTTAGTGTTGGATTGTTGATGGAAAGCGGAACCTTAGGATTGGTATTGTGAATATGGGAAAAAGCCCTAATTGTTATGATAAATTAATTTGTATAATTAATTTAGGGAAATGAGAAATTGAATAAGAAATATTCAAATTGGAAAGGTACGGGATCAAAGGGTGTTGTTGGATTAATTTATCGCTCACCTAGATAAAATGTTGATACTTTATCCATTTGGTGCATTTATTTTCTGTTTAGAAATAACTGCTTTGGACTATCGGTGGAGGATAGTCTTGATTGTTGTAGACAATGCATGATGATTAGGCAAACTAAAACTAATCCATTGAGAATGCTATCGAATATAGCGGTTGGTATAATACATAAAATTTTGTATTGGTTTATTGAACTTGTATATGATAATTGTTTATATACATTGTTTTGTGTGGGAGGAGATGGGGGATGTACTCCACGGTTTATTGGAAGATGGGGGATGGACCTCTAAACCGGATTTTGTTTGAGATTGATACAACACTACAATGTGTATCACTTGTGAAGTAAAGAAGTGTTTGTTTGATTTGAGACAGCACTAAAATGTGTATCACTTGTCTTGATTGATTAAATTTGTATATGATAATTGCTTATATACATTGTATAGTGTGGGAGGAGATGGGGGATGTACTCCACGGTTTATTGGAAGATGGGGGATGGACCTCTAAACCGAATTTTGTTTTAGATTGATACGGCACTACCATGTGTATCATTTGTGAAGTATGGAAGTGTTTGTTTGATTTGATATAGCACTAAAATGTATATCATTATCATTTGTGAAGTATGAAAGTGGTTTTATGTGTTATTGATACAGCACTAAAATGTGTATCCATAATGAATTTCGAAAGTATTTTAGTGATGAGTTTTAATCTCATTAAATTATTTGGCCAGACTCTGAGCCTTGTTTTTCAAACTTAATGTCGAATAAGGAATGGAAGATGAAATATAACATGGACATGATTATCATGAAACTGTAATATGATATAAGTTGGAATGTAAGTATGGACCATCTATTGAATGCTATTATTTTAGTCATTGTTTATAGTTGGTTTAGTATATTTCTACTGGGTTGTGGCTCACCTTATATGGGACATCATTTTCAGGTACCGATGGTATGCCACCTCCAAGGACATCGCTTGGGAGGCTAGAGGCAGACAGACTGTTTTGTTGTTTTGCTTTCTTTGATGTATTACATGTAAATTCAAGCCAAGGGCTTAATATGTAATTGAGTTAGCAGTCACTTTCTGTAACCAAGTGTTGACTTGGAAAGTTGTAAGCCTATAGGGCGGTTACTTTTGTTGTCAACATGTAATACATTTTGTAAGAATACTCTGATGATTGTAATATAATATCTCTTTCTCGTATCTCGAATGTATGGTATTATGGGTTTATTTTCAGGGCATTACAACTTGGTATCAGAGCGTACCGGGTTCAAATACTTTGGGTACATGGGAAGTGATTAGTATCACAATGGGTTTGTCTCGCTTGTTAGAGACTTAGATGTAATGTTATTTGCCTATGTGATAACATGTTTATGTGACTACTTGGGTATGGGATTTAGTTTCCGGGATGTTGATTGGATCCTTGGGTTTCTGTGAGTCTTGTTGGAAAAGCACTTGATCAATACTGTTTCTAACCGGAACTCTAGTAACGCCTCGGAACTATCATTATCCAGAAATGAAATTCGTAAATGCTTATGTGTTTATGTGCTTACGTGGAATGAATTACAGCCGTCCATGGTGTTAGGACGCTAGTGAGATAGTTTTGGCACCCTTGTTGTTGTGCTAATACCTTTGTTATTTTTACTAGGATGCCTAGACGAGGAAGTTGTGATTTCCCTCCTTCCGCACGGGAAGAGTTACGGAAACAGTTTGTGGAGTTACGCCAAGGTACTCCACCTTTGGTACGGTTTGAAAGATGGTTTGTTAACCTGTCGAGGTTTGCTCCAGAATTGGTGGAGACGGAGGAATTGAGTTGTTTAGAGTTTGAGAGTAGGCTGTGTGACGACATCCGAGAAAGGATTGTTGGATCTTGGCATAGGAGTTATAGTGTGCTTGTTGAGGCTGCGGCTCATGTGGAGGCAGCGGTGCTAGTTATGGGCCAAAATAGGGAGGAGGCCAGGCCTTTTAAGAGGCAGAAGGGTTCTAATCCACAACAATTTCAGAGAGCTCAGTCTGGCTCTACTTTTCCAGTGCCGAGTCTAGGTTTGGGAAAGGGTGAACGTAAGGTAGTCACTTGTTTCAAATGCAGTCAGCTGGGCCACAAGTCCCCAGCTTGCCCACAGAGGAAGAGGGCAGGGTTGGCAGTTCGACCAGTAACTGCCTCACCAGAAACATCTAGCCAGTCAGGTTTTGGGTCGATCGAATGTTCAGTGAGGAAGCAGTTGTTGGGGTCTCCATCAGCTCGGACTTTGAACCAGTCTCGTGCTCAGGAGCCGTTTACTTGTTGGGTGTGTAATCAGCCGGGTCATATCAGACGTTTCTGTACTCAGCCAGGGGCTTCTTTGGGGGTTTTACAACCTAGTCGGGTCCAGCCTTATTTGACTGGACAAGGGCAATACCGTTTTGGGGAACAAACAGGCCAGATTTTGAGGGCCTCGGGAGAGTCGAGTTCCCAAGCCCCGGTTGGGGAAGTTCGCAGTTGTTCCAGGTGTGGCCAGTTAGGGCACATCAGTAGTTCTTGTCTGTGGCTCGTAAGCTCATAGGTTATCTTGGGTTGGGGATGATCAATCTTAACAGTCCAGCGGGGGACGGTAGTGGTGGTAATACCGATGGGGTGGTTTGTTTTGACTAATCCGTTTTGTAATCGGTGAATTATCATTTTGTAATCATTGGGTTCGGTTGTGTAACCAATGTGTTTTGGGAATATTGAAATATCAAAATTGCTTGTTTATATATGTATGTCTTTGTTTAATAATTCCCGTGGGTTGTGCGGATTGGAGCATGTTGTGACTCTAAAGTTTTATTAATGTGTTAAGTTGTTGTAAAACCATAAAATTTTTGGTAATAACACATTTTTGATGTGTTATATTAAAGTGTTATGTTTAGAAAAAAATACACTAAGGAGTTATTTTTTGTGTGTTCCATTAGAGTATTACAATAAGAAATTTTTTTGCGTGTTACTTTAGAATGTTACACTAAGGAGTTTTTTTGGAGTATTATATTGGAGTGTTACGTTTGGAAAAACTATAATAAAGAGTTTTTTATGTGTTACATTAGTGTTACGTTTGGATGTTAATTAGTGTCAATGTTACAATAGGGACAAACACTATAAAAAGGAACAAACACCACACCAATAACACCACAAATGGAGTAACATCATCCACCTACAAATTACTCCAATAAATCCCTACCAAAAAAAAAAATAGAAACATAAAAACCTACCTTTCCCACGCACACCCAACATTAAAAAAAAAAAATTCAAACAAAATCACACACAATAGCAAACAAGTAAACTTTCAAATCTCAAATCAAAGAAATACAACATACCCAAAATAAAAAGGACTAATTGGTTCAAAAAAAAAAAAAAAACTTTTAAAACTAAATGAAATAACTTTTCTCCAAATAAAATTTATGAGTAATATTTCCTTCAATTTTTTATTTATTTTTCTATTAGTTAAAATAGTAAAAGTCACCACTTTTTTTTTTTTCTTTTTCTTTTTTTTCGGAGAACAGTAAAAGTCACTATTTTTTTTTTTTTTTTACAGAAATAAATGTCGTACATCAAATGATATGAAATATTATTCCAATATCACTAAATGATTACTTTTGTTTTGTACTTCTCCTTTATTAGTGCAAATGTGGTCTGAAGCATAATACTTCTACTTTATTAGTCCAAATGAGGCCTGAAGAATAATATTCACATTGAAAAAATGAAGGCCGATAATCAAACAAAGCATTCTTTCGGCATGGAATCATTGATTGGATATTATCTCTCCAAAAGTCTCTATACCTAGTTATTTTCCTACACTTTTGTAGTGATTAGATAGAAGACTATTATATATATATATATATATTTTTTTTTTTTCACCTTCAATATGTTTAGGCGTCATGAAAATTGTTTTACAAAATTTGTTCCGAAATTGCACCAATCGATCAAGGTATGACTTTGTGATAATTATTGGGTGGTTTAGATGTACGGTCGCATGGTATTTTATAATAATATAATAGGTAAAAAATGTAAAGTATTGATTATTTGTGTTAGGTAATTAAGGAATATAAAGAATATAACGAATGGTGATTGGTAAAAAAATATGACCACATGATATTCTGAGATTATTATTCTCTCGGTCCCAAAATATTAGTCTTTTATTCCATTTTTCATTGTCCCAATCTATTAGTTCCTTTTCAAAAAACAAGGACTAAAATAATATGAATTTTCTATTTTATCCTTCTTTTAAATTGATTAACAATACAAAAAGTACAATTATAACAATTGATATTTTTAAAAAAATGTACTATCAAAGAATAATTTTTAAAAATTAATATTTTTAAAATACAATAATTATACTGTCAAAAAATTTGAATTTCCTAAAAAAAAATTATTATTGTGAAACGGGAGGAGTATATAATTTTCCCACTTCGTGACGAGTTAGACTGAGGCCCCAAGTAAAAAGAGGGGAACCAATCTGTGATTTAAGCCCATTGCTCTGCCTTCAATTAGATGCTTGATAGACATTGAACAATTGGAGTGATTGCATTGGAGTGATTGCCTTGAATGACAAATTAAATAAGTCTTTTAAGTCAAAATGTGGAACATTATGTTCACGACAAAATATAAAAAAAAAATATAATTTTTTTTGTACCAAATCTTTTATCAAGAGTGATGTGGCGTTTTATGGTGTCCTTTTTAACACAACATTCATTATATGTTATGGTTTAGAATTGTAAAATTATTAATATCACTGCATTTTGTATAAATAAACATTTTATATCTAAATTATTTTCCAAAAAATACTAATTAAATTGTGGTCTCTAGAATCAATTTTCACTATTTTCAAACTAGTATTATCTTAAAGAAAATAAAATAAAGAAATTGTTTAATATTGATGTCACTTTTGAGACAAGAAGACACATCGGCTGGGACGAATACATGTGACTACTTATTATAAGGTTACAGGACATTCAAATAATGTGACACTCCACTATGTGGTAATTAGGTCTCAAGGAGAATTATATACTATTACGGGCCGAAATGAGTACTGGACTACAAGTAGTCCAACCGGCATTCAACATTAAGGTTTTATTTGTTATAATTTAAAAAAGTTAAAAAGTTAAAAAGTTACTATCATATTTAAATTTCATCATCTTATTTAAGTCACATCACTCCTTTATCACATCACATCAAATTTAACCTATATGCAACCTATATTTCATAAAAAGTTAAAAAGTACACTTATTTAGATCATCCCAAACCACTCTAACTTTACTATTTAAAGTACCTGACTCATTGGCATTCGACATTCCATATGTAATTCATATTTTAATTTCTGGATGCTCAACCCACTTGGCAGTCAACTTGTTTCGACATTCAAATTACCGGCCCATGATCCAACCATGTTTTTTAAGTCTTTACCATATCCTCGGTTAAAGCGACGATACTCCTAGAAATAAGTCTCATATTACGTTGACATTAAAGCTTCATTTGACAATTACATGTTTTAATTAAAAAATTATTATAAGTTGTCATATTACTCTATCTATTTATTTATATATATTTTTATAAAAAATAAAAAAATTACTAAAATAACTTATTCCCAAACGAGACTTCAGTTTTAGATCCCAAATGACTTAGCACCCAAATCTAAAAGTCTTATGTGACATTAGTGTTGGATAATAATAGTTTTTCAACCATTTTAATTCGAAAATAAAGTGAGACTCGATCATTAGTTGAGGTGGGTCCAAGTGGAATTGTATTAACTTAAGTGAGAATATTACAATATTAAAATAATGAATCGAACCCATTGAGCTGTGAATGACAATTGTTTTATAAAGTAGACATTAATAAAAGTTGAATTTAGATTCGGACATAATCTTGGTTTGGACATGGTCTAAGCTTGTACTTGTGCATGTGTGGGGGTTAGTCTTGGACTTCGACTTAGACTTAGTCTTGAGCTTGGGCTGGGCCAGGCTGTGTTGGACTTAGCTTGTGCATGTATTTGTAATTAGGCTTGGATCGTGTTATGATCCAACACCCCTATCTGTTTTGTGATCCATCCAGTTGGATTATTCAAATAGTTATATATATTAGATATATATATTTTTATATATAATGCAAGGGAAGTTTTCAACCTTTGAAACTCTAGCCCTAGTGGCTAGAGTTGATGGCCTTAGTTAATGGTAATTTGATGACCCTACACTACTAGAAAAAGGGGCATTGGACACGGAACATTTTGCAATTGTTTAAAAATCGTTGCAAAAAGCAAACTTTTGCGACGGCAATTAATGACGTCGAGAATTTATTTTTATTTTATTTTTATTTTTTTGCAACAGAAAAACTAAGCCCGTGGCAAAAAGTAAGATTATATGCGATGGTACGTTAAACGTCACAAACTTTTTCTGGCCTTAAATTTTTTACTTTTTTTTTTTTGTGATGCTCTTTTGGCAGTCCGTCGCAAATTTTTTTATTTTTTTCCTTATTCATTTGCGATGGGCCTTAAAAACGTCACAAATGGTAATTCCTAAATTCGCGCCCACTCCTCCCATTCTCCCTATTTCCCTCTTTTCCCAAACTCTCTGTATTCTCTTAGAATAAAAAATATAAATAAATAAATAAATAAAAACCTTCAATATTCTATCCTAATCTCACTTCTCTCTCTCTCTCTCTCTCTCTCACTCTCTCTCTCGCAGTGGCAACAATAGCATCTTGGGCAGCGTCCAGGTAACCCCATCTCCTCTCCTCTTCTCTTTTTTCCTTTCGCTCTTGCTTGCTCAGACCCTCACAATCTCTCTCTCGCTCTCGTGTTACTGCACAGACTGTCTGTAGCAGTAGCAGCGACGACTTCCTCACCGGTTCTCCCTCCGGCATCCAGGTATAGCTTTTATCTTCTCTCCTCTACTCTTCTAGTGTCTATCTTCTGCCTGCTCATCAGTTGATTGAAACTCTTTTTGATTAAGAATAAAACAGTTCGTCACAAGAACAAAACCCTTTTTCTTTTTCTTTGCCCTTTTAACTCCCTTTGCTCCAAATAATATATATATGTACTGGACACTCGGCAATGGGGGCTTTGTGTTCTTTGAGAATAGCACCAACCTTGTGAAGGAGCTCTGCTCGCTTCCAGAGTGGGGACTTTGCCCACAATTTTTGCACAGTTTTCATTTTTTCCAAGGCCTTGCTGACCTCTTCTTGTGTACAAGCTGAATGAAGGCCATAGCTAAGTAGATAAGTGAACAAACTTCCTGTTGGATATACTCATCATCCCATGCGAGTGGCTAACCCACTTTAGAGAGAGTGGGGTGGTTGGAGAGCACTTTAGAGAGAGTGGGGGTGGCACCTCCCCACTAACCAAGTCTTGACTCCTCTTCTTCAATTGTGATTAAACTCCTCTCCCTCAATTGTGTATAAATTGAGGTGAGGAGGAGAGGTTGAGAGAGAGAGAGAGAGAGAGCAAAACTGTGAGAGAACAAACCAAAGAAGAAGAGATGTGAGGCAGAGAGACCGTCTCTTTCGGTGTGACAGAGGGAGACGGGTGAGTGGGTGAGTGAGGACAATGTGAGCTCTCATCTATTGTAATCTTTCTGTAATATCTCCATTGTTATAGTGATAATCGGTTACTCTCCCGTGGACGTAGGCATTAAGGCCGAATCACGTTAAATATTGTGTCTCCCTGAGTGTGGGTGTGTTTTACTGCTTGGTATATTTTCTGCAAGGTCTTAGGCGGGATCCTCGACCCCCAACAAGTGGTATCAGAGCTTGGGTGAAGGAAAAACAGTGTGTTTTTTTGAAATGGCCCAGAAATCAACTTGCTCAAAATCGAGTTTTGAGCTTACCAGGCGATTCATCTTGACGAGCGAAATCTAGACCCAAAAAAACCAGCCCAAAATGAGAAGTCACGCGCTACCACGCGCGGCCTAAAGTTTTGACGGAGTTTGCCGCATGTTGCGGAAAGTTCAGTCCGGTTGATGGAGGAGTGGTAAAGAAAAAGATGTTAAGATGGTTCAAATAAAATATTTTGGAAGCCATTTAATACAAGGACTCCCATGGCACATTGGGTGAAGCATATTGCTTGGAGGTCATGTGTTCGAAACTTGGGGCAACCAAAGATGGGTAATTTTTTTTAAAAAAAAAAAAATTGAGGATGACACAGCGCTGATGCAAGAGTGACATCAGCAGAAGGGCCCAGGTGATGACGTCAGCATGATGAGAGGTTGACGAGAGGCTGACTTCAGCAAATGGAATATTCTCTGACAAATTCTAGAAATTACATAATGGCCCAGAATTTTTCTGAAAATTCATATTGGCCCGAAAGTTTGTTAAATTGCAATCTGGTCCTCAATGTTTTCAGAAATTACAATTTGGTCCCTAAATTTTTGTAAATTGTTATTTTGGCCCTGTAGTTTGTGAAATTATAGTTCAGCCCCGGGTGTTTGGGAAATTTGCAATTTTGCCCCAGGTTTTGGGGAAATTTTTCAATAAGGTCCTTAGAAGTGCAGCAAAGGTTGGTCCTAGCTAAACGAATCATTCCGAAAGCAACCACGAGGTCAGAATAGTGAAATTCTAGATGATTTTTTGAAGATTTTCAAAACATGGGAGTTTGTCATCTTCAATAGTCGAAGGAAGGTTGTCGGATATTGTGGAACACTGCGGATTCACTGAAGAAGTTAGAATGGGCAGATTCTAACCAGATTGGACAACCAGATACAAATTGAGAGATAGATCATTGGAGACCAAAGGAGATCAGGCTTGATGAAATGGCAAATCAAGGGAGATCAGGATTGGTTAGGGGTGATCAGAGGATTGCAGAGATGATTATCTCCGAAGTTAATCGGAAAATATGGTTCAATCAAAAAACAAGACCATTCATCGACGTATAAATGATTTGGCAACAAGTACAGGCTCAAAGAAATGTTGTGGCTGTTAGACCTACTGTATACGAGTAGGTACTGGTGATATGTGGACATGTATAACAATAGTTGTAAAGGAACATACTAAGCGCAAAAGCACAAATGCAGACGTGCAGCAGTGCAAGGGTACACTAGAGTGTCGTACAGAGGCGCGAGAAGAGTGTGTAGCAACGGATTGTTGAAAGTTCACAAGAACTGCTAGACAGATAAATTAAGATGGATAAAACGCAAGAGTGCGCGCTAAGGAGTGGCAAGTCTTTTTCTCTATGGTGGTTTCTTTAGTTCCATGGCAGCGGAGGATAGAGTTGATACGGATCTCTCAGGCGAGCTCGACGCAGGGAGACTAGAAGCCATGGGTGTGAGCACTATACAAAATTGCATAGCTGACGATGCTTTGACAGATGGAACTACTGTCAACCATCAATCTACTGAACAACAAATCAGGGATTGCAAAGACACAGACGGCGAGCATATGGGAACGCTAGGAGGTTGTTCAGAAGTGCAGAGGGCAAAGGTTGATAGTTCAAAGGAAGAGCTCCGAGCAAAGAAAACCGAGGACGTTGATGGGATAAATGATGAGTTTTCTATTGCTCCAATAACTGGTCTGCGAGGTAATGCATAACAGGCAAGGGCATCTCAGCAGGGGGTGTCGGATATCTTGGTTACGCAAGTTCAAGCATAGCAAGTGAAGGCATCCAAGACAGGAAGCGTGGAAGAGATCTATGGGAGATAGGAGCACAGGCTCTCTCTCCAAATCAAAGAGTGGTATGAGTTGAGTTGAGGATATAGGATTCCCTCCTCCTCTTGAATCTCTAGTGTGTTATCTCTAGCTTCAGAGGATGCAAACGTCTCAGAGAGGAGATGCAAACTATGGTGAAATTTGGGCGTGACAAGATTAGCAGCAGTGTGTACACTGGATCACCTCATATGGGTTGACGGGGTGATTTGTTAGATATATTCATCATCCTATGTGAGTGGCTAACCCACTTTAGAGAGAGTGGGGTGGTTGGAGTGCACTTTAGAGAGAGTGGGGGTGGCACCTCCCCACTAACCAAGTCTTGACTCCTCTTCTTCAATTGTGATTAAACTCCTCTCCCTCAATTGTGTATAAATTGAGGTGAGAATGAGATGTTGAGAGAGAGAGAGAGCAAAACTGTGATAGAACAAACCAAAAAAGAAGAGATGTGAGGCAGAGAGATCGTCTCTCTCAGTGTGAGAGAGGAAGACGGGTGAGTGAGGATAGTGTGAGCTCCTCCTCTATTGTAATCTTTCTGTAATATCTCCATTGTTATAGTGATAACCGGTTACTCTCCCGTGGACGTAGGCATTGAGACCGAACCACGTTAAATATTGTGTCTCCTTGGGTGTGGGTGTGTTTTACTGCTTGGTATATTTTCTGCAAGGTCTTGGGCGGGATCCCCGATCCCCAACACTTCCAAGCATTTAAATTTACTTGCCATAATTTAAGGAAATTAAAGAAGAAAAAAAAAACATATAAAGGCCAAGTTCAAGAGTTGCAAGAAAGCTTAAAAGAGTTTTCCAACTTCAATTTGGACCAAAATCCATTTGTTTATTATTAAGGGAATCTCTTTTCCTCTGTTCACTTCTTCCCTATTTGTTTACTGAGAAAAGTTGAAAAAAAAAACACAAAAATCAGTTTTTGTATCACAAAATTTCCGATTACTTTGGAACCCAAAAAGGTGCTTCTACTCTACTGAGCCTAATGAAACTATTTGGTTAGTGGGTTTTTTCAGATTTTCTTTTCAACTACAGCATAAAGCATAAGATCCCTTATCTTTTTCCTTTGTTTTCTCAACTACCAAATAGAGTTCAATCACTTCAACACCACAAATTTCAAGTACCAGTAACCAAATTCGATAAAAGATTAAAAATTACGAACAAATTTCCAAAGAAACCCTTCTTTCTTGAGTCCCAAATAGCAAATATCACAACCATAAGAATTTGAGGAAATTTAAAAATAACCAATAACAAATCCCAATCTGCTTCTAGTTGTACATAATCTACATAATACAAACAAATACATATATAAATATGAGAGAGAGGGAGAGCGAGAGAAAGACAGCTATAAAATAGAGCCCTGAAGACTAGAGGAAACACTCTGTTACAATCATTTTCTTCAATCACTCTCACCATTACTACAACTCAAGGTCCAGTACCAAAGGTTCGTTCATTTCCATCATTTTTCCCTGTAATTTTCGTTCATTTTCCATTTCACTATTTTTTCCTCTGTTAAATAATATATTTTGCATACACACACACATATATATACTAGGGGTATAAGCCCACCCGATGGGCATGCTATTAAATTTGTAAAATATAAATTTTAATTTTGAATTAGAAATATAAGTAGTGTTTGTTGATCAAGTGGTAAGGGTATTGTCTTCCAAACTCAAGATCTTAAGTTCAAATCTTGTACACTTCACTTTATAATTTTTCTCGCTTTTGATATAAAAAAATCCACTTGACAAAAGAAAAGAGTAGCCTTCAAGACACTAAAGTGAGTTATTCACATATATAATTTATACAGAATGTTTTTGTAGTGAAGTAATTTTATTGATTTGAAATGAGTTTAAATATTTTTCTTAATTAGATTAGTGGTCGTTGTTATCTATGAATAGGAAGCTAAAATAGTCTATTTGTTTATCAAATCATACTGAGTTTTGCGAGCTGACTGAGTTGCATTCTTCTTTCCTTCATCTAGAAACTTTTCGAAAACCATGATTCTCAATGCATGGTTTTTCAATTCATAGTTTACTCTTGATTCTTAAAATAGGTAACCTTTCTCATTGATTTGAAATTGAGGATTGTCATGACCCAAACCCGCCTCTATAGGTTTAGCATTATGACCGACTAGTAATCCGTAGAAGCAGTTAGCTGGACCCCAATGAATAACAACAAGGGTTTATGAATGATGTCCAAACAGTTTCAGAAATACGAGTTCATATCAAAAGCTTATTCAGATTTACATATTTAACCAGAAATCATAAGCAGTTATATATGGTACATCTATTAGCTATCATATCAAATTGGTCTTGGGACCCACATGCATAGTCGGTGCCGACGACCATAAAGGTCCATATCTTGCGCGCAAGTAGCCATGGTATTATATCCCCCAGGCAAGGGCCATGTGAACATAGACCACGGTATTGTTTTCCCCGGGCAAGGGCCATATAATCATACGCCACGGTATTGTTTCTCCCGGACGAGGGCCACGTGAACTAAGGATGCCACAAATACATTTTAGAAAATTAGACATTCATTCATTATTCACAAAAAATAGCATTTCAAAAACCAAATCATATCTTATCATTCTGAAATTACTTATAATCAAATGTAGCTTTACAGAGTTGTTACTCACAGATAGCTCTAGAGGCAAATCAGACAAATTAGACAGATCAGATAGATCAGGCAAACGTTAGCGCGTGACCTACATAAAAACGTAACATATCCACATTGAAACACAACATTACTTCCTTAATCAAACTTGACTTTCCTCGTCTTTTTTTGTTTAAGTAATCCGAAATTCTACCCTGTTCATTCAAATGAATCGGGTCTCATTTCACATATTCTTTCATTATTAATTTCTTCTTTTTCAAGTAGATCGATTTCTTTACTTGGCTTCTTAATTAATTACTACTAAATCAATGACTTATTCTTTAACCCACTAATTTATGTTGATTGTTGGCTTATTAATCTTCAATGAGCCATAAATCATGTTTAGAATCCTTTGGGAAAAGATGAGATGAAAATATAAACAAAGTGTGATTTTTCAAAACATGCTGAAAATAGCCTGACTGCTCGAGCCACCACTTGGTCGCTCGAGCGGATTGTGTTGCCTAAAAAAATGTTGGACGGGTCAAAAGTACGCTCGAGCTAACATTTAGTCGCTCGAACAACTAACAAACAAAAGGTGGGTTCACTAGAGCCACCAATTGGTCGCTCGAGCAGGTCTATAAATTTTCTGGACTTCAAAACTGGAGTTGAGCTTCCAAACTTTGTTCCAAGACTTGGAGTCATGCATGGCTTGCTTGAAAACATGAAAATACTTTGGAAAATACCAATACATGCCCCTTTAGAAATCAATTTCCCCAAAACTCAACAATTTTGTCAAAACTTGAATTATTTATTCATTCATGCAAAGATTTTAAATTCTTCTTCTCTTGATTTTCAAAACATGAAATTAAATCTATAAAACTCTTATAAGAATATTTACATGTAATTTATGGAGCTTAATTTAACCATAACTTTCAAAATCAAACCCAAAATAATTAATTTCTAATTTAACTTCATAAAATCTTAGCTCCAATTCTTTATTTTCTTGTCAATTTTCCTAGCAAACATTGCATATATGTAATTCAGATAAAACTAACTAATTTAATATATTACAAAATTTGTTTAAATTAAATAAAACTCTTAAATTACATTACATGCATGGATTAGAGATTAAAATCAAACCAGTTTTTAGGTTCCAAAACAAAAAATCAAAACCTCATTTAACTCCATGATTACACCCTTTTCATGAACTCAATGTTTTCACAACTTTTTCTTTCTCTTATTCATAGTATAAAATTGAATGACTTAAATTCCTTCAAAATTCATGATGCATGTAAATATAAAACTCAAATACTTTATAGTGTTCAAAATCAAACTCAATTTGATAATATTATGAGATCAATTTCCATATTAGGTAACCTAACTCATTTTTCTTCATTATCTTCTTAATTTCTTCCAATTACATGCTATTGATTCCAATTTCATCTTTAATTGCTAGTGTAATGTGAAAATTATACACAAATTAAACATAATTACATACCTTTAAGTTTTAATTTCAAAAAATTTAATTGAATATCTCTTCTAATTCTTCACTTTCCAAGCTTTTCCCTTGCCTTCCTTCACCATTCCAGCACATAGAGTCTCTCTCTCTCTCTCTCTCTCTCTCTCTCTCTCTCTCTCTCGGTTTTCTTTTCTTTCTTTCCCTCAGATTGTTTCTCCAGCCAAAGTCTTGATTCCATAAGTTTCCTTCTCCTTTTCAACAAGAGATACACACTCACATCCTCTCTTGTTGACACCTCAAGCACACGTGCACATAACATTGAGCCTCCAACGTAACACTCACATACACACACCCACAGATTTCTCACCCACACCCACACCCACACCCACATACACTCTCAATTCTAGACTCTTCTATAATTCAATTTATGTTTAAGATTAATTTAATTAAGCAACCCTTAGTCTTAATAAATCTTGATTAACACATAATTAAATTAGTCATAGCTAATCATAAATTCCACATAATTTAATTTGTCTAATTTGACTTCCATTATAGCCCAATTAATTATATTTAATTTTTCTCAATCTAAATTAGATTTTTAATCATACTCCCAAAAGGCTCGAAATATCAAATTAAACTTGTTACCTTCATCAATTTTGGTTTCTTACATCATTAAGGCCTTCAATTTCAGATCAAACTCAAAATCTCTGCCAATAAATTACATATCCAATTGAACACCTCATAAATAAATTTAATTCATAATAATCTTCATTCACAATTCTCATAACTTAATCAAATCTTAATTTTACAAATATGAATCGAATATTTAATTAAACTCCCATATGGTCTGATACTTGAAATTAAAATAATTCAATTCACCAATTATACTCTCTTGAGCCATTTAGGCTTTTAATTTCTAATTCCAAAATAAATTCTCAATAGAATCATATGTGAATTAGCCACCACAATTTTCATAATCCCAAATTAAATCAGAATAATGGGCAATTAAAATTTAAATCTCCTTAATTAATTAGATGCTAATTATTATACGTGGTGGGGTCGTCACAAGGATTCTCAATGCTGGTTTTTCAATTAACAGTTTAGTGTTGATTCTTAAAATAGGTAAATCATTTTGCAGTTCGATATGTGATTTTATAACTATAGTTATGATTTGGAACCAGACTAGACCGTTTACATGCATACATACATATATACATACATATAATTTGTTATTTTTCGTAAACACTCAAGTACTTAATTTTGCCAATGACTTCCCCATCTTTAGTGAGCGTTGAGAGTGAATTGTCATTTATCAGCAAGACCATGTGATAATGATCTGACCACCTCCTACTACTTGAGTTTACTCTGTTTGAGTTTCCTGGCTGGTTCTTCAGATTCTTGAGCGATCTCTTGGTTTTCAATATTTTCTTGTGATAAAACCTTTCACTGTGAATATCTATTTCCCTCATTGAATCTATATGTGGCTCAAAAGATGAAATTATATACCAAAGAATAATTAAAATTAAATAAACCAGAAAAAGAGTACACAAAGGCCATTTTACCAAGAGAACTCAGTACTCGCCATTGGCTGTGTGTCTCCTGGTTGGTTGCTCCACTGTGTCATTGTCCTGTTTCATGACAGTAGCCATATGGCTGAGACCTTTTTGAAACTCGTTCAGTATGTCGTACAAGGGCATTGTCTCTGAAACTCTAGTATAAGGTCCATCAACAAACATATTGGTTCTTAGATTGCATAACATGCTTTAGTGGCTAGTTATCAGATAGAACAGACAAAAGACACAATAGACTTTACCTAAATCAGTTATGGTACCAAATTTCTAGTCTAGTTTTGTCTTCTCATCCCAAAAATTAAAACAAATACTCAAGAAAACGAAATCATAGAGCGAGAAAGAACACCTTTGTTTCTTGTAAGAAACAAAAAAGAAAAAAGATATAAAAAAATCAAATATTTAAGAACCAATTCAACTGTCAAGATTGTTTATTGGATTGATGCTCTTATTTTGGTAATGACAGTAGCGTTGAGGTCATAATTACCTTGGAATCTGGTGAACAATGAGGCACAACAGTGAGCCACAGTAGTTGCTGTTGTGCTGAGCTCACAACAGCAACTCCAAACCCCCAAATAATCTATTTAAACTCTAACTAAATTTCATGTAGAGCCTCATTTCCATTTGTAAAAACTTATTCTTTACAAACTCTTTTTCCAACCGTGTGACTCATTAAAATGCTCAAACGATGTCGGATGTCAACGGAACTTGACACACACGACTAACTAGGCACAAATGACTTGTAAGAAAAGACGGAACGCAAAACCGATTCCCGATTTTGAATCTGGAGCCAAATTTTCGTTTGTGAAAACTTGTCCTTTAGAAACTCTTTTTTGAACCGGTTGACACACTAAAATGCTCAAACGGTGTCGAATGTCAACAAAACTTGACACACTTGACTAACTAGGCACAAATGACTTGTAGGAAAGAGGGAAGTCGAAACCGGTTCCGGTTTTGAATGTATATCCAAATTCCCGTTTGTGAAAACAAGTCCTTTAGAAATTATTTTCATCATTTATGTTTATTCGATTATTGTTAGATTATAGCACAATGTATTCAATCACTACCTGATTTTAATAGTATTATCATCATTGTAGAATATAATTAAAGTTTCTTTAGATAGTTCACGTATACCAATAGTCCAATTGGCGGAGGGACTTGTTATTAGTGACGATCCGTTGAGTGAAATTGATGGAGTTCCAATTAACCCTGAATATTGCAAAGCCTTTGTCTTAAAAGCCAAAAAGCCGAACGCTCTTTTGGAAACATCTTGAGGTCTAAGAATAGTTGGAGAAGCTGTTGGAAGATACATTGTGTGGCGCTCGATTCATGTATATGTTACAATCTTATTTATTTATTGAAATAAATATAAAATGTTTTATATTTTCTGTAAGTTTGAAATTAATTATATTGCAAATGATGATATTTTTTTTTTTTTTTTTGGCAGATGCAACCATTTTGAGTACGTGATGATATTTTCACATATGGATATTGGAGCTTACTATTGATATTAAAACAAGTCATAATATATATATGTGTGTGTGTGTGTGTGTGTGTGTGTGTATTGTCGATATTTTTGTTTTGTTTTATATACAAAAATTTGAATTCTTGAATTATCAAAAATTATTAGTATTGTTGGAGGATGTTTTATATATATTTTTGTAAAGAATATTTGGTTGACAATTATTACAGGGTACATATATTATTATTTGTATGATTTTGTAAATGTGGATGTATTTTATTTTAGAAAATATTAATATTTTGTACAGAGAATAAATTAATAAAATATATATTTATTTTATGAAAATAATTTTATTGCAACAATAATAAATCGTCCCTAATGTAATCATCATTTCCTTACATTTTATTAGCGACGGGCTAACCTATCATATATACATATTTGTTCAAATTTTTATCAGACGGTTTAAACTGTCGCAAATCTAGTATTAATTTAATTCTAATTTTTTGGTGACGTTTTAGACCGTCGCTAATAATACTTTTCATGATGTCAAATACCATCGCAAACAAAGTTTTTGGCGACAGCAACCCAAATCGTCACTAAAAGTGAATTTTTCACCCTTTTTTGTGTCAGGTTAAACTGTCGCAAAAGCTATTGATTTACCATCACTACAAGAAAGCGACGGTTTGTAACCGTCGCAAATACCTTTTGTCACGCCCCCTTCTCTACCCCCCATTTCCCGTAGCTACTCCGTCGCAAAAAGTCTTTTGCGACGACATGCGAACATTTTGCAACGTTTAAGGCCATTGCAAAAGCTCCGATTTTTAGTAGTGTATTGATGTTAGCTTTTATAACCAAGGCTCTCTTCTACAAGTATAAATAGAGGCATTTTCTCTTCAACTTAGTAGGTTTTTTTAGAGAGGTCTTTTGTGATGAAGAATGGTGGTTTTTGAAATGAAGTTGGAGATGTTTCTTACATCAAAGGAAAATTCGAAGGAAAATTTTGCTATCTTCTTTGCTAGCCCCTTCTTTTGTTCTTATTAGAGAGAGTGCTGCCATTATCAAGTTCGTTGAAACTATTCAAAAGATGTTTTTGCATTAACTGGTTTCGACCGTCGTATCTTGGTTTCGGCCATCTCTTATTTTATTTTAATTTATCATTTTATTCCAGCATGTGTTTGTTTTATGTTTCTGTTCATCAAATTGTAATATCCGGGTTTAAATCATTCATGTATTTTTAGTTTTATAAAATATTCTGTATTTCATCCTTTAATAAAAATATTTTTTTTTATTTCTATTTATTTTATTTTATATATATTTTTAGTATTATTATGAAAAAAATATACCAATCATTAGCATGTATGTTCAATCTCCAAAGTTTGGCACACTTAACAAGACAAGTTCAATGTCCAAAGTGACTTACAGTGATTTGGCATACCCAACCAAACAAGCCCAATTTCCAAAATAACTTGGCACACTAAATATTTTTAGCCTAAAGGGCCTATTCAAGCTATTCAAGCCTATGTAGGCTCAATTTAGTGAACAATAACCTACAACTAGTATACTCTCAGTCAGCAATAAGGGCCCAAGTAGTTTTGCATTTACCCAAAGCATCATCTCATCCTTGGATATTGTTGGTTGGTGACCAATTCACTTCCTGGGGGATACTCTCGGTAGTGCTTTCGAAGGTATAAAAATGCCCAAAGGATCCAAGTTGGTTGTCGGAAGCCTCCTATGGACATTTTAGAGATTGACTTATGATAAATTTCACACACAGGCTTTTAGTGGCGTTTAAAAAACGCCGCTAATTGTTTTCGTGACGTTTAGTACCAAACGTCAAAAATGCAGCGGTCGTTATAACTTTATGACGCTTTAGAAGTGTCGCTATATTTAGTATAGGCGGCGTTTTTAAAAACGCCGCCAAATGTACCACCCTAACAGTACTATGACATCATTATGATTTTAGCAATAACGCCGTCATCTTTTTTAAAAAAAACTGACCGTACTATGACACACTGGAGCAAGTGGCAGTGACATTCAAAACATCGCCGAAGCAAGATGCCTATTTTTTGCAACTTTTGCAGTTATTGAACCCCAACGAAACCTCAAACCCATATTCCAACGCCTTGTTAACATCCGAGAATGAAAAATTCGATGCAATTTCAGTTCCAATCATCAATGGCCACGAAGAAATAGCAATGGTATGAACAGTGCAGGAGTCGACAACATCCCAAACCCTCACTTGTCCAGCCACAACATACGAATAGCCTTTCAATGACGAGGAATTGAATCCATTGTTGCAATAATAAGACGTTGTGTTAATGTAATAAGGAAATTTCACTGGATTTTCACAATTCAAGAACACTAGAAAGGTTATAACAGTCGGATAAAAAGGATCTCCGAAAATGAAGTTGGAAGGGGTTAAAGAATGAAGAGGGAAAGAGGAGCAACGTTGGTGTTGTTGTTGGTGTTCTTGGTTTGTTACCTCCTCTGTAGATTTGCATGTTGGATTGCAATTGGAAGGGGAAGGTGATGTTATGGATGTCTCTGCATGAATTGCCGATGAGCTGCTGGTTTTGATTTCTGCCATGGCAAGTTGCGGAAAACAAGAGGACAAGTACAACAAGAAGGGCTCTGTAAAACATTTAGTAGCCTTCTTCTGCACCAATTATTTTCTTTTGTAAGATATGTTAAATTAAATGATGTGTCCCTTGGGAATACCTTGTCCGTCAGCTGTAAATAAAGCTAGTCTCTTTTTATTATTGTTTGTGACTTATTATTATATTATAATTTTGTACTCATCAATTGTGTTGTTTTGATTCAGAATCATAAGTCAACAAAAAAAAAAAAAAAAAAACCAAGGCCACTACATGTTTACAAAAGCATAAATGTGTGGCCCTCTTGAAGTAAACTAAAATAATATTGGTCAAAATAGGTAAACAAAAGCATAAACGTGTGGTCCTCTTGAAGTAGACTAAAATAATATTGGTCAAAATAGGTAGATTGGGAGGGGGGGGGGGTGGGGCGGGGGGGGAGGGGGATCAGTTCTTTCACTACAACAAAATGCACCTTTGGCGACCAAAATTGGCGACTAAAAAAAATTTAGTCGCCAAAAGTTATGGAATTGGTGACTAACATTTTTTTTAGTCGCCAAAAGTAAAATATTTAGCTACTAAATTTTTTTAGTCGGGGTATACTCATTATTGGTGACTAAAAAAAAATTTAGTCGCTAAAAATACCAGAATTGGCGACAAAAAAAAAACTTAGTCACTGTATATTGACTTTTGGCTACTAAAATATTTAGTCGCCGAATGGGAAATAAAAAAATTATTCTCTCTTTGGCGACTAAAAAAAATTACTTTCAGCGACAAAAAAATTTAGTCACCATATATTTACTTTTGGCTACTAAAATATTTAGTCGCCAAATAGAAAATAAAAATATTATTTTCTCCTCTTTGGCAACTAAATTTTTAGTCACCAAAAACTTACTTTCAGCGACAAAAAATTATTTTAGTCGCCTTTAGCTGACAAAAAGTAACTTTTTTTTTTATCTTTGGTAACCTATCTTCAGCGACTAAAATTTAGTCGCCACATCTGTTCAAAATTTTACTGGGAAAAATTTCATATTGGCGCCTAAATTTTTGCCCAAATTTATTACTTCTTCACACGGGTCTCTCTCTCTCTTGCTTTCCCTCTGTCTCTCTCTCTCTCACACAGAGAATCAATCACTCGTACTACCCTCTCGGCTCCCTCAAATCGATTGTGAACCCGGTTCAACCCACCTTGGCCACGGAGGACATGGGAGCTGGACGCTTCACACTGAACATTTCTAGGGTTAATGGGTCGGTGGAGATCGATATAGGAATCGTTCATGGGTTGGAGTCGAATGTGATTCGTTCAAGAAATCCGATCCCAAGCAGCTGGGAATGGCGTATAGAGATTCGTTCTTGCTCTTTGTTGTATAGCATTGTATCTATAGGTACGAGATTGATCATTTCTCATCATAATTATTAATTTTTTCTTTCTTTTTTTATGAGTTTGTTTGTGTATTTTTGCGATTGATTATCATACGAGTAATTGAATTTGGGGCTACAAAATTATTCAATTGAATTCGAATGTGATTCCACTCCTTGTTCATGGGTTGGAGTCGAATGCGACGCCAATCATCACCACAACCACTTTGTAGTTTCTTTAAACCTCTTTGGTTTTCAAATATTGGGTCGATTAGGACCTGAGATAGCTGAATTGACCCAATTGAAGTCCATTGATTTCAGCAACAATGGTTTCACAGGCTCAATCCCTTCTGAATTAGGTAATTGTAGTCTGATTGAATACTTGGAACTCTCCCAAAACAGCTTCACTGGTGATATACCAGAGAACTTTGGGAATTTGCTAAATTTGAGATTCATAAACTTGTATTCCAATTTCATGAAAGGTTCAATCCCTGAATCTCTGTTTCGAATCCCACATTTGGATACTGTTTGGCTCGATGTGAACGAACTTAACGGTTCGATCCCATTGAATGTTGGCAACATGAGTGAGATTTCATCTCTTTGGCTATATGGTAATCAATTGTCAGGCACCATTCCTTCCTCCATAGGAAATTGTACCAAATTGGTAGAACTTTACTTGAATGATAATCAATTTGTTTGGGTTTTCATGGAGGAAGAGAGTCATTGCTTTATTATTGAATTTTGTGAGGAATTGAGATAATGAGGCTTTAAATTTGAGGGATGAGATATTGAGAGCATCCAATAGTGTAGTTTAAATTTTTTGATTACATATTTGTTTGGAATGTGATTTCAAGTTATTTTCTTAAGGTTGATTGATTTTTTGATCATGAGAAAATGTGTTAAATTTGGGGAAAAGGAAATTGGGAAAGAGAGAAGCTAATATTTTTTTATTTGAATTGGGTATTCCAATTTTATGAAAACAATAAGCTGAACAAGTTTTAAAAGTTATTTTTATCTTTTCTCTTCTCTATTTTCTCTGCAGCCAAGTTGATGGACATTGAAATCCTTTGGCTGTGTTTGGATTATGGATTTGGAAAGGGAAAGGAAAAAAAAAGTTTAGCTTGTATTTCATTCACATTTCCCTAATTCCTTTCCAAATCCCTACCCAAATCCATGATCCAAACACAACCTTTATAAAACCAATTGGGAAATTTCTGTTGTTTCCCATGAACTTGCAAAGATGTTATTCTATGTATTATGTTTTTGCGCATAAGAGTGTACTGAAGCATTAGGTCTGAAAAATGAGGCATTGAAGGATCCGATATTTTGTAGTTTGATTTTCTTTTTGAAGTTTTGTTTTAGGGTTGATTTCAAGTTTATTTCTTTAATGATAAATAATTTATTGACTCCAAGAAAATGTGTGAAAACTGAAAAGAAAGGAAATTAGGATGGATGTAAGCTAAAATTTGGCTTACTTGACTAAGTTTTTCTAATTTTTTGAAACGGACTGAACACGCTTTAAAAAATATTTTTATCTTATCTTCCTAGATTTACTCAGTAGCCAAATGGAGGGACATTGAAATTATTTACAAAACTAGTAGACTAACAAAAGGGAAAATTCCTGCTGTTTCCATGAACTTGGACAGATATTATCTTTGTACTATGTTTATGTGTGAACTAATTTAAGATATTTTGAAGTATGATAATATAGTGGTGGCAGTTGTAGGTGGACTCTCCTTGTATCCTACATGCATATACTAGTTTCTTAAAAGATCTTGAAACATATCAGCTAAGGTTGGATGTGACTCAAGTGTTTGGTTAGCACATTATGCCTTTCAGATCAAATTTGGATGGAAGATATAGGCTCTGTTTGGTTGTGAATTCAAATCACAATTCCACACCTTAATTCAAGTATGGTGTTTGGTAAGGGTTCTCAAATGATGTTTTCAAAACTCTGCACAGAACACCTGCGTTTTCTGTTTTGACAGACGCGTTTTTCCTTCTTTTTTTTGAAAATTTTACTTGGCGGAATGTCCGGCCGGTCGTACGGCCAGTTGACCGGAATATTGATTTTTTTTTTTTTTTTTTTGCAATTGATTTATATAATCGAAAAAAACATTTTCTGAAATTTTTAAAATTTTTTATGTGCTTTAAAATAATTTTGAGTTGCATATTTAGTTATGAGTTGTAAATTTTTGTATCACATCAACAATTCCCCACTCAAATCAAAACTCTTTTCAAAACTATTTTCAAAACTCTTTACCAAACAAATTTTCTACACTCAAATCATAATTCCACAACACACAAACTCAAAATACAACTCATACTCTCAAATCACATTCACAAAACTCTACTAAACACTACCATAGTCTTTGCTTAAAGTTGATACCAACTATGGGCTGGTTTAACAGTATGCTAGCCACCCAAAAACAAGTTTGAACTACACTGGAATAGTTTTTGAATTATCCTAAACAAACACTAGAAATTTAGGGGTCGTTTGGGATTTGGCCTTTTTATGCGAAAACATGAATGGTGTGTTGGACTTGCTTTTTTTCAAACTTCAAGTGAAGAATGTTTTTGTGCTTTTCTCATTGTGACTGATTGCATATCTGCTCACAATCTATTCACTCAAACAAATGATAATCTAAAATGTAGTTTTTGCTTTCTATTAGTACAATAAGTTTGATCTTTTTTTCATCATCTTTCTTGGATAAACTTCCTGGAAGGATTTTAAACATGATATTTTGTTGCTTTTATTAATGTTGTCATTAAGTTGGCAGAGAAATGTGCTCAAATTTTCTAGTCAGGTGCATAATTGTGTTTTAACATAATAAAGGAGCTTCATCTTTATTGTTCTATTTCTCTCTTGAAGTACAAGAAAGTTGACTTGATTAATTTATGGTAGCATATCATATATAGGCATGTATAAAAACCAATTACAAGAATTGGCTTAGAGAAGCTGCTTCAACCTGCCGTCTTATTCATGTATCCGAGAAGGTCCAGATCATGCCCCCCGATTTAAAGCCACTATCAACTTTAATGGAGAGACATTTGAAAGCCCCACGTTCTGTTCTATCTTGAGGCAAGCAAAACATTCTGCAGCAGAGGTAGCTCTGACCACACTTGCAAACAGAGGCCCCTCTAAAGCCTTGGCTGCAAGAGTTTTGGTGAGTGTTTAATTGAGTTTGTTTCCCTTTGTTTTATTGTCTTCTGTACTTCACTACTTAGTTTGGTAGGTCGTTTTGATCATAAACTAGAATGTTTCATTGTCTTTTACCATCAATTTATGGAAAATACCCTTTGTTGATGCAAAAGTTAAGGAAACAAAATGGAAATGAAGACTTAACATTTGACATATTGACCAACATAACTCTAATGTTTGAAATAATTATCAGGTTCTAGCTGAATTAAATACAGCAGCATAATTAACAGTCATCTTCTTTAACCTGATTTGTGGGCTTCTGATTCATTTTGGGCTTCTTTGGTTTAATTACATAATGTTATTTATTAGGTTAATTAAAGGAAGGCATTGTGCTGATATGGTGTTGGTGACGGTAAAACCAACACGGAGTTTAATTAAGCGACAGTAATTAAATAATGCAATACCCAATTTATTAGTGAAGAGTCAACTTATTGACCAAGAAATGATTGTGTCCAAAATGTAGGGGGTTAAACCAGCCCAAGTGCTCACACAGATAGCTTCGCCATGACAAATAGGACTTGTGAGAATTGACGGAATGCAATTCGGACCCGTAGGTTGGGAGTTAGAGCCGAATACGCCCTAAACTTAGTCGAAAAATGGCATTTCAGGGGCGAAAAATCAAAACAGCCCCCGAACCATCGTATGGTTCACACGGACAGTTCCCCCATGACAAATAGGACTTGTGAGAATTGGCGGAACGTATTTCGGAACCGTAGGTTGGGAGTTAGAGCCAAATACGTCCTAAACTTAGTCGAAAAGGGTGTTTCGTGGGCGAAAATTCAATACAGTCCCCCAACGACCATGTAGCTCACACGGATAGCTTCGTCATGACAAATAGGACTCGTGAGAATTGACGGAACGTAATTCGGACCCGTAGGTCGGGAGTTAGAGCCGAATACGCCCTAAACTTCGTCGAAAAATGCCGTTTCGGGGGCAAAAAAATCAAAACAGCCCCCGAACCACCGTGTGGTTCAGACGGACAATTCCTCCATGAAAAATAGGACTTGTGAGAATTGGCGGAACGCAATTCGGACCAGTAGGTTCGGAGTTAGAGCCGAATACCCCCTAAACTTAGTCAAAAAAGGGCGTTTCGGGGGCAAAAAATCAAAACAGCCCCCGAACAACCGTGTGTCTCACACAGATAGCTTTGCCATAACAAATAGGACTTGTGAGAATTGACGGAACGTAATTCGGACCCGTAGATTGGGAGTTAGAGCCGAATCTAAACTTAGTCGAAAAAGACGTTTTAGGGGCGAAAAATCAAAACAGCCCCCAAACTACCGTGTGGTTCACACGGACAGTTCCCCCATGACAAATAGGACTTATGAGAATTGGCGAAACGTAATTCAGAACCGTAGGTTGGGAGTTAGAGCCGAATACGCCCTAAACTTAGTCGGAAAGGGCGTTCCGAGGGTGAAAATTCAAAACAGTCCCCGAACGACCGTTTAGCTCACACGGATAGGTTTGCCATGACAAATAGGACTTGTGAGAATTGACGGAACGTAATTCGGACCCGTAGGTTGGGAGTTAGAGCTGAATACGCCCTAAACTTAATCGAAAAGGGCGTTTCGGGGGCGAAAATTCAAAACAATCCCCGAACGACCGTGTAGCTCACACAGATAGCTTTGCCATGACAAATAGGACTTGTGAGAATTGATGAAACGTAATTCGGACCCGTAGGTTGGGAGCTAGAGCCAAATACGCCCTCAACTTAGTCGAAAAAGGCCGTTTCGGGGGCGAAAAATCAAAACAGCCCCCGAACCACCGTGAGGTTCAGACGGACAATTCCCCCATGACAAATGGAACTTGTGAGAATTGGCGGAACGTAATTCAGACCCGAAGGTTGGAAGTTAGAGCCGAATACCCCCTAAACTTAGTCGGAAAAGGGCGTTTCGGGAGCGAAAAATCAAAACAGCCCCTGAACGACCGTGTGTCTCACACGGATAGCTTCGCCATGACAAATAGGACTTGTGAAAATTGACGGAACGTAATTTGGACCCGTAGGTTCGGAGTTAGAGCCGAATACGCCCTAAACTTAGTCGAAAAAGGGCATTTCGGGGGCGAAAATTCAAAACAGTCCCTGAACGACCGTGTAGCTCACACGGATAGCTTCGCCATGAAAAATAGGACTTGTGAGAATTGATAAAATGTAATTCAGACCCATAGGTTGGGAGTTAGAACCGAATACGCCCTAAACTTAGTCGAAAAAGGGCGTTTCGGGGGCAAAAAATCAAAACAGCCCCCGAACGACCATGTGACTCACATGGATAGCTTCGCCATGACAAATAGGACTTGTGAGAACTAACAGAACGTAATTCAGACCCATAGGTAGAGAGTTAGAGCTGAATATGTCCAAAACTTAGTCGAAAAAGGGCGTTTTGGGGTCGAAAATTCAAAACAGTCCCCGAACGACCGTGTGGCTCACACGAATAGCTTCGCCATGGCAAATAGGACTTGTGTGATTTGACGGAACGTAGTTCGGACCCGTAGGTTGGGAGTTAGAGTTGAATACGCCCTAAACTTACTCGAAAAAGGACTTTCCAGGGGCGAAAATTCATAACAGCCCCCGAATACGCCTTACACTTAGTCGAAAAACTTTTAACACTTAGTTAGAAAAGCAACAAATTTATTAAAATAACATCTAAATATTCTAATAATTGCTTTTATATATTTATAGGACGAAGAAATTACATATTACATTGTTTGTGCAGTTGGTTGGAATAAATATTGCATGATACATATATATATACTTTCTTTTATTTCCAAGAAGACTGTCACGACCCCAAACTGCCCCTAGTAGAATGGTGCCGTGATGGCCAGTAATCCGAGATTACCGAAGGCCAACTTACAAAGATCACACACAATCAGAGTATATATATGGGGCTAACATGTGCGGAAGCTATACATTAAATCTAATTAGTCCATAAGAGCTGTGCATAGATCCAATGAAATGTCATACATCTTTGATTAAAGTCTTACAACTTGCATACAACAAAATAAAATACATATTACATCTTAACAAAAGGGCTTCACAAGCCGACATAAATAAAATACATGAAGTACAAGGTCAAAAGCATAATCTTCCTGGTTGCCGACATCCTTGATGCCGACCTAACATGCATACAAAACATCGGGCACAAAACACACATCTCGGCGTAGCCGACTTCTTGCTTGTTACCTACATATATATATGAAGAGGGTGAGCTTGGATACTCAGTGAATGGTACAAGTAATAAAGGTCTGCATGAATAATATCCGAGATCTTTGCAAAACATACATGTCATAGCTTATTCAAATCATGTACTTGGCATAACTTGTATCTAAACATAGGATGAACCATATTCATCCATCTTGATCTTACAAAACTTGTTTACTTACTTAACAAAACAAGGGAATAACCGATCCGTAATCGATTAGACAAATCCACCCGTTCATAGACCGTCGGTGGCAAAACAAGGGTGCTGCACAAGTTTAGAGTCCTCCAGCACGAGGGACCTATGTTACAAAGGACCGTATCCTTTTAACACGATAGACTGGTGTTACTTAGGCCCGTAGCCCGCTTTAACACAATGGTGCTGCGAAAGTTTAGAGTCCTCCAGCACGAGGGACTTGTGTTACTTAGGCCCGTAGCCCGCTTTAACACAATGGTACATTCCAGGAATGTCATCAAAACAAAGCTTACTTGATACATAAAAATAGGGATAATCATTCATGCTAGAGTAAATACTTTTATCAAAACGAAACAAGGCTTTATCAAATCTTTATAACATAACTTTATTAAAAATACCACTCACTTAGTTCTTGGGACGTTGGGGTCAAAGCAAAGGTCCAAGTCCTGCAAACACATGGCAAAGTCTGCTGAATGTACTTCTCAAAACAAGTCTTACATGCATGCAAATGATCTCGGGAAAACATGCTGGAAGTCAAAACACTGTTTTACATGTCAGGAAGACATGCTGGGTACCAACCAGGTCTTTGCCGAGGTCCCACACCACCTGGCCGAGGTGTGGTTACCTAGGCTTCGGCGTGCGGCTGCATGTCGAGGTTCATGCGAGACAAACTAAAGGTGTAAGTGATCATGCAAAGTAAGCCAAGGCGAGATACGATGCTTGGCCTAAGTGTAAGGTCTAGGA
The DNA here is from genome assembly GCA_030407325.1 of Camellia japonica. NCBI lineage: Eukaryota > Viridiplantae > Streptophyta > Magnoliopsida > Ericales > Theaceae > Camellia > Camellia japonica. The sequence continues at coordinate 128,467,848 of JAPPVO010000036.1, read as the reverse complement.
AAGAGTGATCTCGGTGACTACACTTCGGGAAGTGAAGTCTGAAAATCTGGGTTTCCACCCGTGAAGAACATGAAGGAGATGAATGCCAAAATCATAACTTGTTCATACAAAAATCTGGGTTTTCATGCTATGAGTTCGAAAAGATGGACCTGGGTACCCATACTTGAAGATTATATGAAAACAAACACGAAAACATGCATCTTGGTGCAAACTCTTGGATCAAAACGTGGCTTTTCTTGAAGAACACATGAATACTATTTCCTCTTTTCAAAACCGAACTTCAAAGCAATGCATGGCTTACAAATCATATCAATCATGCAATGCAATAACGTAAACATAAAGAACAACATGAGCAGATCAATAATCTAACCTTAAAACACGGATCTAACGGTTCGATCTCTAGGGATCAAGCTCGGAACTCTACTCTCCCTCAAGAACTCCTCTTCCTTCCTCTAGAGCTTCTCTCTCCTCTTCAAAACAAGGATATAACAAATGATAGGTTTCTCTCTCTGCCGGCTTATTTAACACTCAGCTCGGACACGTGGCAACGGTTGGTTGGTTCTTCTCAAAAAGGTGATAGATTGACAAGACTTGTGTAAGACAAAGCGTACTCAACAAGCTACACGGCAAGGCACTCCGGCAAGTGATGACATCGGCTAAGGACAAAGCTTCGGCAACTAAGATGAATGACCTCGGCTAGGAAGGACAACACTTGACTAAGCTGTGCCACACCTTGGCCTAGATGTGCCACACCTCGGTCTAGGTCATACCACTCCAGGACAAGATCACTTAGGTACAAAGATAACATCTCGGCCTAGATAATACACATCTCGGCCTTGGTGATGAACACCTCGGCCCAGATAGTGACATCTCGGCCAATATGCCTTGGCGAAAGGTGGAGGTCAAACAAAGTGGTTCCAAAGTAGTTCTAGGCTTAAGATGACCTCGGCTTGGAATGATCTAGGCTTGACATAACTTAGGCTTGGCATAACTTAGTCTGAACATAACTTAGGCTTATCATAACAAGGGAGGAACAAAGCATACCTATAACACTTAGGCAAATCATATACGTACAAAACAAGACAAGATTCATAAATGTTAACTTAACAAGACAAAAGTATGTAAATGCACATGAACATGACTAAGCCATAAATGTGGGTTGTTACATCCTTCCCCCCTTAAAGAAGTTTGGTCCCCAAACTTCACTTACCTTGTCCCCAAAACAACTCCGGATTTCGGGTTCTCATCTCTTCTTATCATCCCTAGCTTTTACTCTGGGACAGTCCTTAATACGATGACCCTTCTCACCTCATCCAAAACATGCTCCAGTTGTTCGAAGAGAAACCCCAAAATGTAACTTCCCACAACTTGCACATGTCGGCCTGGTGTCACCTTCTTGATTTGCGTTGTTGGGACTGTCCACCTTTGTTTTCTCCTCGGCATCATTCGGGTCTGCCTCTTCTTTGCGATTGTCATAGGTCTGCCTCTTCTTCTGATTCCCTCCTGAACTCTGACTTCTGTTCAGGTTGGCTTCTGCCAGGATGGCTTTATCTAACACTCCAGCATACGTCGGCATGTTGAGCAAATTTGCCCGATCTTGTATTGGTCCCCGAAGTCCACTCTCAAACTTCCTAGCTTTTCTGTATTCGTTGTCGACCATGTGAGGTGCATACCTTGCCAGCTCGGTGAATGAACGATCATACTCAGCCACTGTTTTGTTACCCTGTGTTAACATCTGGAATTCTGTGGTCGTGCGATCTCGGACACTGAGTGGGAAATGCTTGTCATAGAACAACTTCAAAAATCTGGCCCAAGTCAAGTCTGGATTGCCTTCTCGGATCATCATCCACCATCTACGAGCGTCGTCTTCCAATGTGAATGCTGCTAATGACACCTTCTGAGCGTCAGTGTTGGGAAAAACCTCGAACAACTTCTCCATCTCAAGAACCCATGCTTCTGCCTTCATCGACTCTATACCTCCATGGAACTTCGGCGGTTTCATCTTCTTGAATTCTCTGATCAGGGTCAATGTGCCATCTCCATACAAAGCTGGCTGTGGGGGCACTTGTGGTACTGGCGGTGGTGGAACTACATGTCGGCCATCTGTCTGCTCGGCCTGGGTGGAGGTGGTACCAGTGTTCTGCTGCCTTGCTTGTCTTAACTCATGGGCCAAACCTTCGACCAATCTTTCTAATCTGTCTATTCTGTCCTCGGAGTGATCTCGGCCAACTGGGGGTCTACCTCTTCTCATGATGCTAAAAGTATGCATGATGTGACTCTCAAAACCAAACGAACAAATAAACATGTAGGCAAGTGAACATGATCATGCCGATGTAATAAATGCTGATGCCGAGATGATGCACACCTTGTCAAGTAGCAAGCAATATGATGCAAATCCTAAAATCATTCTAAGGGAAATCCTATGCTCTTTAGGACTCAAAGTGTGTGAACAACGTACTATAAGGAACTTGTGCTCTGATACCATTCTGTCACGACCCCAAACTGCCCCTAGTAGAATGGTGCCGTGATGGCCAGTAATCCGAGATTACCGAAGGCCAACTTACAAAGATCACACACAATCAGAGTATATATATGGGGCTAACATGTGCGGAAGCAATACATTAAATCTAATTAGTCCATAAGAGCTGTGCATAGATCCAATGAAATGTCATACATCTTTAATTAAAGTCTTACAATTAGCATACAACAAAATAAAATACATATTACATCTTAACAAAAGGCCTCTCAAGCCGACATAAATAAAATACACGAAGTACAAGGTCAAAAGCATAATCTTCATGGTTGCCGACATCCTTGATGCCGACCTAACATGCATACAAAACATCGGGCACAAAACACACATCTCAGCGTAGCCGACTTCTTGCTTGTTACCTACATATATATATGGAGAGGGTGAGCTTGGATACTCAGTGAATGGTACAAGTAATAAAGGTTTGCATGAATAAAATCCGAGATCTTTGCAAAACATACATGTCATAGCTTGTTCAAATCATGTACTTGGCATAACTTGTATCTAAACATGGGATGAACCGTATTCATCATCTTGATCTTACAAAACTTGCTTACTTACTTAACAAAACAAGGGAATAACCGATCCGTAATCGATTAGACAAATCCACCCGTTCATAGACCGTCGGTGGCAAAACAAGGGTGCTGCACAAGTTTAGAGTCCTCCAGCACGAGGGACCTATGTTACAAGGACCGCATCCTTTTAACACGATAGACTGGTGTTACTTAGGCCCGTAGCCCGCTTTAACACCATGGTACTGCGAAAGTTTAGAGTCCTCCAGCACGAGGGACTTGTGTTACTTAGGCCCGTAGCCCGCTTTAACACCATGGTACATTCCAGGAATGTCATCGAAACAAAGCTTACTTGATACATAAAAATAGGGATAATCATTCATGCTAGAGTAAATACTTTTATCAAAACGAAACAAGGCTTTATCAAATCTTTATAACATAACTTTATTAAAAATACCACTCACACAGTTCTTGGGACGTCGAGGTCAAAGCAAAGGTCCAAGTCCTACAAACACATGGCAAAGCCTACTGAATGTACTTCTCAAAACAAGTCTTACATACATGCAAATGATCTCGGGAAAACATGCTGGAAGTCAAAACACTGTTTTACATGTCAGGAAGACATGCTGGGTACCAACCAGGTCTTTGCTGAGGTCCCACACCTCCTGGCCGAGGTGTGGTTACCTAAGCTTCGGCGTGCGGCTGCATGCCGAGGTTCATGCGAAACAACCAAAGGTGTAAGTGATCATGCAAGGTAGGCCAAGGTGAGATACGATGCTTGGCCTAAGTGTAAGGTCTAGGTAAGAGTGATCTCGGTGACTACACTTCGGGAAGTGAAGTCTGAAAATCTGGGCTTCCACCCGTGAAGAACATGAAGGAGATGAATGCCAAAATCATAACTTGTTTATACAAAATCTGGGTTTTCATGCTATGAGTTCAAAAACATGGACCTGGGTACCCATACTTGAAGATCATATGAAAACAAACATGAAAACATGGATCTTGGTGCAAACTCTTGGATCAAAACATGACTTTTCTTGAAGAACACATGAATACTATTTCCTCTTTTCAAAACCGAACTTCAAAGCAATGCATGGCTTACAAATCATATTCAATCATGCAATGCAATAACATAAACATAAAGAACAACATGAGCAGATCAAGAATCTAACCTTAAACACGGATCTAACGGTTCGATCTCTAGGGATCAAGCTTGGAAATCTACTCTCCTCAAGAACTCCTCTTCCTTCCTCTAGAGCTTCTCTCTCCTCTTCAAAACAAGGATATAACAAATGATAGGTTTCTCTCTCTGCCGGCTGATTTAACACTCAGCTCGGACACGTGGCAACGGTTGGTTGGTTCTTCTCAAAAAGGTGATAGATTGACAAGACTTGTGTAAGACAAAGCGTACTCAACAAGCTACACGGCAAGGCACTCCGGCAAGTGATGACATCGGCTAAGGACAAAGCTTCGGCAACTAAGATGACAATGACCTCGGCTAGGAAGGACAACACTTGACTAAGCTGTGCCACACCTTGGCCTAGATGTGCCACACCTCGGTCTAGGTCATACCACTCCAGGACAAGATCACTTAGGTACAAAGATAACATCTCGGCCTAGATAATACACATCTCGGCCTTGGTGATGAACACCTCGGCCCAGATAGTGACATCTCGGCCAATATGCCTTGGCGAAAGGTGGAGGTCAAACAAAGTGGTTCCAAAGTAGTTCTAGGCTTAAGATGACCTCGGCTTGGAATGATCTAGGCTTGACATAACTTAGGCTTGGCATAACTTAGTCTGAACATAACTTAGGCTTATCATAACAAGGGAGGAACAAAGCATACATATAACACTTAGGCAAATCATATACGTACAAAACAAGACAAGATTCATAAATGTTAACTTAACAAGACAAAAGTATGTGAATGCACATGAACATGACTAAGCCATAAATGTGGGTTGTTACATCCTTCCCCCTTAAAGAAGTTTGGTCCCCAAACTTCACTTACCTTGTCCCCAAAACAACTCCGGATTTCGGGTTCTCATCTCTTCTTATCATCCCTAGCTTTTACTCTGGGACAGTCCTTAATACGATGACCCTTCTCACCGCATCCAAAACATGCTCCAGTTGCTCGAAGACAAACCCCAAAATGTAACTTCCCACAACTTGCACATGTCGGCCTGGTGTCACCTTCTTGATTTGCGTTGTTGGGACTGTCCACCTTTGTTTTCTCCTCGGCATCATTCGGGTCTGCCTCTTCTTTGCGATTGTCATAGGTCTGCCTCTTCTTCTGATTCCCTCCCGAACTCTGACTTCTGTTCAGGTTGGCTTCTGCCAGGATGGCTTTATCTAACACTCCAGCATACGTCGGCATGTTGAGCAAATTTACCCGATCTTGTATTGGTCCCCGAAGTCCACTCTCAAACTTCCTAGCTTTTCTGTATTCGTTGTCGACCATGTGAGGTGCATACCTTGCCAGCTCGGTGAATGCACGATCATACTCAGCCACTGTTTTGCTACCCTGTGTTAACATCTGGAATTCTGTGGTCTTGCGATCTAGGACACTGAGTGGGAAATGCTTGTCATAGAACAACTCCAAAAATCTGGCCCAAGTCAAGTCTGGATTGCCTTCTCGGATCATCATCCACCATCTACGAGCGTCGTCTTCCAATGTGAATGCTGCTAATGACACCTTCTGAGCGTCAGTGCTGGGAAAAACCTCGAACAACTTCTCCATCTCAAGAACCCATGCTTCTGCCTTCATCGGCTCTATACCTCCATGGAACTTCGGCGGTTTCATCTTCTTGAATTCTCTGATCAGGGTCAATGTGCCATCTCCATACAAAGCTGGCTGTGGGGGCACTTGTGGTACTGGCGGTGGTGGAACTACATGTCGGCCATCTGTCTGCTCGGCCTGGGTGGAGGTGGTACCAGTGTTCTGCTGCCTTGCTTGTCTTAACTCATGGGCCAAACCTTCGACCAATCTTTCTAATCTGTCTATTCTGTCCTCGGAGTGATCTCGGCCAACTGGGGGTCTACCTCTTCTCATGATGCTAGAAGTATGCAGGATGTGACTCTCAGAACCAAACGAACAAATAAACATGTATGCAAGTGAACATGATCATGCCGATGTAATAAATGCTGATGCCGAGATGATGCACACCTTGTCAAGTAGCAAGCAATATGATGCAAATCCTAAAATCATTCTAAGGGAAATCCTATGCTCTTTAGGACTCAAAGTGTGTGAACAACGTACTATAAGGAACTTGTGCTCTGATACCATTCTGTCACGACCCCAAACTGCCCCTAGTAGAATGGTGCCGTGATGGCCAGTAATCCGAGATTACCGAAGGCCAACTTACAAAGATCACACACAATCAGAGTATATATATGGGGCTAACATGTGCGGAAGCTATACATTAAATCTAATTAGTCCATAAGAGCTGTGCATAGATCCAATAAAATGTCATACATCTTTGATTAAAGTCTTACAACTTGCATACAACAAAATAAAATACATATTACATCTTAACAAAAGGCTTCACAAGCCGACATAAATAAAATACATGAAGTACAAGGTCAAAAGCATAATCTTCATGGTTGCCGACATCCTTGATGCCGACCTAACATGCATACAAAACATCGGGCACAAAACACACATCTCGGGGTAGCCGACTTCTTGCTTGTTACCTACATATATATATGGAGAGGGAGAGCTTGGATACTCAGTGAATGGTACAAGTAATAAAGGTTTGCATGAATAATATCCAAGATCTTTGCAAAACATACATGTCATAGCTTATTCAAATCATGTACTTGGCATAACTTGTATCTAAACATAGGATGAACCGTATTCATCCATCTTGATCTTACAAAACTTGCTTACTTACTTAACAAAACAAGGGAATAACCAATCCGTAATCGATTAGACAAATCCACCCGTTCATAGACCGTCGGTGGCAAAACAAGGGTGCTGCACAAGTTTAGAGTCCTCCAGCACGAGGGACCTATGTTACAAAGGACCGCATCCTTTTAACACGATAGACTGGTGTTACTTAGGCCCGTAGCCCGCTTTAACACAATAATGATGCGAAAGTTTAGAGTCCTCCAGCACGAGGGACTTGTGTTACTTAGGCCCGTAGCCCGCTTTAACACAATGGTACATTCCAGGAATGTCATCAAAACAAAGCTTACTTGATACATAAAAATAGGGATAATCATTCATGCTAGAGTAAATACTTTTATCAAAACGAAACAAGGCTTTATCAAATCTTTATAACATAACTTTATTAAAAATACCACTCACTTAGTTCTTGGGACGTCGGGGTCAAAGCAAAGGTCCAAGTCCTACAAACACATGGCAAAGTCTGCTGAATGTACTTCTCAAAACAAGTCTTACATGCATGCAAATGATCTCGGGAAAACATGCTGGAAGTCAAAACACTATTTTACATGTCAGAAAGACATGCTGGGTACCAACTAGGTGTTTGCCGAGGTCCCACACCACCTGGCCGAGGTGTGGTTACCTAGGCTTCGGCGTGCGGCTGCATGCCAAGGTTCATGCGAGACAAACTAAAGGTGTAAGTGATCATGCAAAGTAAGCCAAGGCGAGATACGATGCTTGGCCTAAGTGTAAGGTCTAGGTAAGAGTGATCTCGGTGACTACACTTCGGGAAGTGAAGTCTAAAAATCTGGGTTTCCACCCGTGAAGAACATGAAGGAGATGAATGCCAAAATCATAACTTGTTCATACAAAAATCTGGGTTTTCATGCTATGAGTTCAAAAAGATGGACCTGGGTACCCATACTTGAAGATTATATGAAAACAAACACGAAAACATGCATCTTGGTGCAAACTCTTGGATCAAAACATGGCTTTTCTTGAAGAACACATGAATACTATTTCCTCTTTTCAAAACCGAACTTCAAAGCAATGCATGGCTTACAAATCATATCCAATCATGCAATGCAATAACGTAAACATAAAGAACAACATGAGCAGATCAATAATCTAACCTTAAAACACGGATCTAACGGTTCGATCTCTAGGGATCAAGCTCGGAACTCTACTCTCCCTCAAGAACTCCTCTTCCTTCCTCTAGAGCTTCTCTCTCCTCTTCAAAACAAGGATATAACAAATGATAGGTTTCTCTCTCTGCCGGCTTATTTAACACTCAGCTCGGACACGTGGCAACGGTTGGTTGGTTCTTCTCAAAAAGGTGATAGATTGACAAGACTTGTGTAAGACAAAGCGTACTCAACAAGCTACACGGCAAGGCACTCCGGCAAGTGATGACATCGGCTAAGGACAAAGCTTCGGCAACTAAGATGACAATAACCTCGGCTAGGAATGACAACACTTGACTAAGCTGTGCCACACCTTGGCCTAGATGTGCCACACCTCGGTCTAGGTCATACCACTCCAGGACAAGATCACTTAGGTACAAAGATAACATCTCGGCCTAGATAATACACATCTCGGCCTTGGTGATGAACACCTCGGCCCAGATAGTGACATCTCGGCCAATATGCCTTGGCGAAAGGTGGAGGTCAAACAAAGTGGTTCCAAAGTAGTTCTAGGCTTAAGATGACCTCGGCTTGGAATGATCTAGGCTTGACATAACTTAGGCTTGGCATGACTTAGTCTGAACATAACTTAGGCTTATCATAACAAGGAAGGAACAAAGCATACCTATAACACTTAGGCAAATCATATACGTACAAAACAAGACAAGATTCATAAATGTTAACTTAACAAGACAAAAGTATGTGAATGCACATGAACATGACTAAGCCATAAATGTGGGTTGTTACAAAGACATTTCTCGATTGTTCTACCTTAAATGCATGTTAGAACATGTTTCATATGGCTGACTGAATTGATATTTTGTAACCAATTCTAATGTTTCGTTTTTTGTTTTTCTTTTGTAAATGGTTTTGTTGTGTGGACTTGTGGATAATCCATATTGGTGCATGAAGAAGAATTTTCACTTTTGTGTAGAACTAATATAATACTTTTGTCGTCCGCAGCTTTTGTGTAGTTCATTATTACTGATATAGAAAACTTTTGACAATCAACAGATAATGACTGTCGTGGTACATATATACCATTTGTCGGCGTACATATAGGACGTTTTGTCATGGTCCATAGAAAACTTTTGTCGTGGTACATATATCACCTTTTGTTGTGGTACAGATTACGATGGTAATTTGTACCATGCCAAATGGTAATTTTGCTTGATAGTAAATGTATTTTTTTTATATACGGAGGGCTTCGATTTTTGTATGACATATTTTGTATGGAATTATTATTTTAATTTGGACAATAGTTGATTTGTATGGACTTTGATATTTAATGTTATTTATTTTTGGTATATGGATGCAGATTGTGGAATGATTGATAATATGTATCATTTTGTTTTTATACATATTACAGGTTGCATTGTATATAGACAGGTTGTGGAGAAATTATAATTTCGCAATAAAACATAATATCATGTCTTTGGCGACTAAACAATTAGTAGCTCAAAAGAAATTGGGAAAAGACATTTGGCGACTAAAAGTTTTTGTAGCAAAAAAAAAAAAAAAAGACATTTAGCGACTAAAAGTTTAGTAGCCAAAAATAAATAAATAAATAAAATATATAGACATAGCCAAAAGAAAATCAAACATTTGGCTACTAAAATATTTTGTAGCTAAAAACAAAACTAAATTATAAACACACTTTTGCCGACTAAAATTTTAGTAGCCAAAAATGTAGAACTTTAGGCGACTAAATATTTAGCAGCCAAAAGAGAACTCTTTGCCGACTAAACATTTAGTAGCTAAAGATGGGGACTTTCGGTGACTAAATTTATAGTAGCTAAAAAAAACTCTTTGCCGACTAAAATTTTAGTAGCTAAAAGGTGGGACTTTAGGCGACTAAAAGTTTGGTTGCCGAAAAAGGTCTATTAATTTAATGTCCAACCTTTTGGCAACTAAATATTTAGTCGGCAAATGGATACATTTGACGACTAAAATAATTTTAGTCGCCAATTAGCTTTCCCGACTACTCTTCGGCTACTAATTTTGCGACCAAAAAAATTAGCCGCTAAAACCCTTCGGCGACTAAAAATTGACTTTTGGTGACTAAAAATTTAGTCACCAAAAGTGAAAATTCTTTTAGTGTTCAGAGCTTAATAGTCAAAAACAATGAACTTCAAATTAATTATCATATTCTAAAGTTTGAAAAAGAAAATAATTGAAGGATGTAGTAATTAAAATAGAAGGTTGTTATTAGCACTTCATCAATTATTTTAAATATTCTATTTCACTGAATCCTCATTTATAAGTCTTAAAATACCTAAAAAAAATGTCTCCTTACAAATAAAAAATTATTCTTGTAAAAATATTTCACTCATTCAAATGCACACCATCACACTCCTCACATCTCAAAAACCCTCTTTTCCAAAACCCTAACAAAATCCACAACGGTGTAACCTCCCAAAACCAATGGAAAAAATTTATGGTGATTAAGAAATTTTTTCTCTATTTCATTATGAGGTTTGTTAACTTGTTCGCGAACAAATTCTCGAATTTTGGAAATATGTTCGGGAGTTCAGTCCTAAAAAAATGACGAACAGTTTTTATTATTCTTGTCATTTCTTTTTTTCAAGAAATTTACCCTTACAAGGCTAATCTCCTCTGAGCTAATAACACCATCGCAAACTACGAACCTCTTCTGAGTTTCTATTTTCGTTAAATAAAATCAATAAAAATAAATAAATATTTTAGTCATTAAACTCAATAAAAATGATATTTTAGATATTTTATGTAACCTACATTGAGTTTAATTATTCAAATACTTTTTTTTCATTAGTTTTATTTAACAATAATAGACTAATGGTTTAGATTGAAAACAAATTAAAAGATTATGTTTTAAATTGACAAAATTCAAAATTCAAAATTTCTTTTGTTACATGACTAAAACCTTAGTCTTTTTTTTTTTTTTTTAAATTGTCCCAAATAATAATCTAACAAATTTCAAAACACTAGAATAAAATACAACTAATTAGTGTAATTGAGACATATGTTAACATGAGTCATAAATAATATCGTAATTCTTAAGAATAAGTTCAGCAAATATTTTTAAATATTGTTACCATGTCTTCCAACAAGACTTTTAACAAATAAATCGAATAGTATTTGAATTTAAAATATTAGGTAAATTACATTCACCTCCTTTAAGATTTAATATATATATATATATATATAATAAGTTCTTAAATTTGACATAATTATACTGAGTTTTTTTAAGGTTTTAGTTCAGATAATATTTGGCTTCTTTTTTATCATAAATTTGTTACTCGTATAAATAAAAAAAATAATGTAGTCATTGCTTTTATATTGAAATATATATTTTATAGGGATTTTTGGTTAAACCCTCTTTTTTGGGCCTTTTTTTTAAGATAAATGACAACTCAATGAATTCTCCTTCAAAAAGCCCTTGAGTAAGAGAAGCCCAGCTCAATAAGGACATTCTCTAATTTGTATTTTTTTTTGACCATATTGCCCTCATATATATATATATATATATATATCATATATTGGAACAATCTCAACTCATGCATACACCGATCTTGAAGACGATCTACGAAGTGAAGATGATCTACAAAATCAATTAAGAGAATCTCAAAGTCTGAAGATCACACCGCCGACGACTCACCCTTGGTCAACACTACACGATCTCTCCATCCAAGATCAACACTCTCAAGTAAATGAGAGATTACGTTGCAAAGCTGTATAAATCTATTGTTATTTTTTATTTATTTTTGTTGATTTGCCAAGTTCAATCAGGTGTGTGCTCTATTTTTGTTAGACATAATGAGAGTAAAATTTTACTCTGGTTCGTGCTCTGTTTTTGTTTGACAGAATGAGAGTAAAATTTTACTCTGGTTTGTGCTCTTTTTTGTTTGACAGAATGAGGTAAAATTTTATTCTGGTATGTGTTCTGTTTTTGTTTGATAAAATGAGAGTAAAATTTTACTCTGGTGTTATCTGTTCTGTTTTTTTAACATGCAAGTAAAATTTTACTTTATTTCAGAGTAAAATTTACTCTGAATTGAAAGTAAAATTTTACAATGTTGTTGAATGTTTGTCTATGCAGTTTTTGATTTGTTTTTTGGTAAAATTTACTCTGAATCTTCAAGTAAAATTTTACTTTATTTCAGAGTAAAATTTTACTATATTTCAGAGTAAAATTTACTCTGAATTGAAAGTAACATTTTACTGTATTGTTGAATGCTTGTCTAGGCAGTTTCTGATTTGTTTTCTAGTAAATTTTACTGTATTTCAGAATAAAATTTACTCTGAATCTTAAAGTAAAATTTTACTATGTTGTTAAATGTTTGTCTATGCATAAGAGAATAAACTTTATTTTTCATTAACCAGAGTAAAATTTTACTGTTGCGAAAACAGAGTACATACTAGATAAATGAATTACAGTTGAATTTTACGTTAGATCTATGAACAAACAAACAAAAAACTCTCGATTTTTTATTGTAATATATCAATTTATCATTTTTTTGACATAGATGAGGTCATTTTATCTTAGATCTGAAATAATTGATCTCAAACATGAGTTCATAGGCATCAAATCTGAGATGGTGATGGATTTCAATGGACGATTTTAAGATTTCGATTTTGTGAAATGGATCAAAGATGGAGATCAAAAGGGTTTAGGGTTTAGAAAGAGAGAAAATAAAGGGAAAAGAGAAGATACCAGTAATGTGAAGATAGAAAAGAAGAGAAATGGTTCAGCGAGGGTTTTGGATTATATGGAAGGGTATTTCAGCCTTTGCATCATATTTTTTTATTTGAGGGACTTTTTAAACTATTATTTTATTCGGTGGGCTTCACACAAAAAAGCCCCCATAGGAGGGGCTTTTCACCAAAAATCCCTATTTTATATTGTGTATCGTTGTGTTTTCATATCTTTGTATTAGTTTTGGTCTATTTAATTTTACTAAAAAACATATCAATATAATTATATCAAAATTATACAACTTACTGTATTTCTTCAAATTTTAAAAGAGATCAGTGTAATTTATCTTAAAATATTTATTTTAAAATCACTTAATTAAATGTGGTTCATATCTCTATATTAATAATTGCTACAAAGTTGCTTAGAAGTTTGGAGACACAACAAATTGGTTGAAGGTTGAAGTAAAAAAAAATAAAAATCAGATTAAGGCTAATTCTTAACCATATGGAGAACACGACAATGATGTGTTAATGGCAATTAAATCAGAAAGCATAATGGCAATTAAATCGATAGCTGCTAATTCTTAACCATATGGAGAACACGACAATGATGTGTTAAGGCTATCATAACTCAAAATCAACAATACTCTTACAAAATAAATACTAAGCCAAACTTAGTTTAAGATGTTAGTGCTCGAACATCAGCATTATTCACATTAGTGGCAATTAAATAGATTAAGTTATAAGCAAAATATCAATAGATAGCACTCATGACAGGGCAAAAGAGAAAACTAACCAAAATTGGATCTCATTTGGTTGAATTGACAATGGTGTTCATATGGAAAATAGCATCAGCCTTATCTTCCTGCAATGGTAAAAAATAATGAAGAAAAGTTAATGAATTATACGCTCAGTAAAGACTACTAAAACATTTAATATTACTACAGCTACACTACATGAGAAACAGCTAGCAACCAGCAATATAGAGCACATATTGGGATTCAATTTTACTCTTTGAAATGATATGGGCCTTTCCTAAATAAGTTGTGTTTGAATCCAAATATGTTTCCCGAGTAAGTTTAATGGATGAATCCCAAATTTTTCCCTGAGAAAGTTTAATATTTGATATGTTATAGGCCTTCCCTCAACCTGCTCCTCATGAATTTTATATGAGTAGTCAATTGCCTTTTTTTTATCAATCCATTACTTGCATAAATACTTTTTAAAAAGAACTGAGTGAGGAAAGAAATGGGGCAATTTTATTATTATTATTTTTATTTTTTTTTATCACTAAATTTAAGGAATTAGAATACAAATCTACTATGTTTCAAAATGTGCATTCCCAACTGAAAATCACAATGAACTTTTCAATAACTTTCGTCTTCACTATAACAGTTTAGACCTTAGCTCATAACCAATGTGTTGCAATAATGATGTAAAGAATTTGTAATGCCCTCAAAATAATACATAGAAACCCACACTATTGATATGCATAGACATAAGTAAACAAAACTTAATTCCATTCATCAGAGTATTCCTTACAAATGTATTACATGTTGACAACAAAAGTAAATGCCCAACGGGCTTACAACTTTCCAAGCCAACACTTGGTTACACAAAAAGAGAGTACTAACTCATAACACATTAAGCCCTTGGCTTGAATTTACATGTAATACATAAAAGATATCACAAAGAGTCTTTCAGCCTCTAGCCTCCCAAGCTACGTCCTTGGAGGTGGCATACCATCTGTACCTAAAAATGATGTCCCATATAGGGTGAGTCACAGCCCAGTAGAGATATACTAAACCAAATATAAGCAATGACTAAAACAATAGCATTTGATAGATGGTTAACACTTATAAACCATTTTATATCACAACCCAGTTCCATGGCATTCATGCCCACGTTTCATTTCAATTTTCTTTCCTTATACAAACCCGATACATACACATGGCTCAAAACCTGGCCTACCAATTCAATGAGACTATGGCTCATATTAACACGTTTTCATATTTCACAACTTCACATGAGATTTACACTCATATTCAAACACTTCCATACTTCAAATGACACACATATTTGTTGTATCAACACTTCAATTTAATACACATATTTATTGTATTAATGGAGTCCATCTCCTATCTCCTCCCAAACAGGTTTGAGAGTCCATCCCCTATCTTCCCCCAAACCACGGAGTACATCCCCTATCTCCTCCCACACAAGACACATATTCCAAGTATATAATCAATTATCATATACAGGAATCAAAAAATATATATATGATGTGTTATTCCAACTGTCATGCTCAATGACATATTCAATGTGATTAGTTTCAGTTTTCCCTAATCAATATACAGTGCCTACAACAATCAAGGCTATCCTCCACCGATAGCCCAAAGCAGTTATTTCTAAACAGAAAATAAATGCATTAAACAAGTATAATATCAACTTTTACAAAGGTGAGTGATAAATTAATCCAACCACACCATTCAATCCCATAACTTCCCAATTTCATGGATTTCAACTCAATTTCATGTTTTCCCAAATTAATTATACCAATTAATTTATCACAATAATTACATGGATTTCAACTCAATTTCATGTTTTCCCAAATTAATTATACCAATTAATTTATCACAATAATTAGGACATTCTACCCCTTTATCAAAAATCAACCCTAAGGTTCAATTTCCTCAATTTGACACTAATAATGTCATTTTCCAAGTCTTACGTACATATGGGTTCTTAATATTTGAAAACCCCTCTTTTATAAATTGCACAATAACCCCAACTTTTTCAAAAATTGCCCAACATCACCAACTAATCAAAATGACCAAAATTAAAGACAAAGCTCATAAGATAGAGTAGGGTATCCCTACCTCGAAGTTAGAAGCCCAAAGGAGTAGATGAGGAAAAACCAAATTGCTCCAAATCCACAACTTTTCAAATTAAAACGTAGCCCAAACAACCCTCTATCTTTCCTACAAAGAACTTAGGGTAGAAACACACTAAAAATAGATGAAACCCTAGAGAGAAGATGTGTAGAGAGAGAGAGAGAGCTCGGATCTAGGGTTTGTAAGAAAAAGAAGATGAAAAAGTGAAGTGTTTACCCGCTGCTGTCTACTGATATAACACAGGCTCGCTCGAGCGAAGAAGTGGTCGCTCGAGCGACCAGACACAAAGAATCCTCGCTCGAGCGTAGAAAGCCTCGCTCAAGCCAACGATCCAAACCTTCAGGTCTGCAACCCAGAAGTACGCTCGAACGACAGAATGCTCGCTCAAGCGAAGAAACCCAAAACATAGACCTCCCTCGCTCGAGCGAAGGAAAGCTCGCTCGAGCCAAGAATCAAAACCATCAGGTCAAAAAGAGACGTAGACGCAAGCTCGAGCGCAGGACTCCTCACTCGAGCCACCAGACACAAAACTCAACTCTCGCTCAAGCGAAGGAAACCTGGCTCGAGCGAAGGATCTAAAACAAAGAGCTCGCTCGAGCGAAGGACCAAAATTCTGGGCAGCAACCATTTGCTCCCAATCACACCCAACCTGTAACAAACCTGCCCAAAACATCCTATAACTCAAATACAAAGTATTGAAAGACGGAAACAAGATATATACAACAACCAACATCCACGGAATCAAGTCCAGATTACACTAATCAATGGAGGGAAAACCAGGGTCGCTATAGAATTATTCAACAATAATGATATAATCACAAAAGATTAATTAATAAAGAAAAAAACACATTAGCATCAGCATCTTTTATAGACAAAAAAAAAAAAAAAAAAGAGTAGTATAACCTAATCAACATAATCTAGGAATGGCAACAGGGCGGGGCGGGGCCGGGGACTACCCTCCCCGTCCCCAATCCCCGAAGGCTAAAAAATCCCCGTCCCCGTCCCCGATCGGGGAACCCATCACCCCCCGTCCCCGTCCCCTAACGGGGATCGGGTTTCCCCGACCCCGAAAAATCCCCGAGCTTCAACACAAGAACAACAAATCAATATATATCCCTATGTTTCATCATCATCAACAAATACATATTTAAATTTAAAAAAAAAAAAAATTAATCACAGTGGACACACACAGATCATCAGTATGAGTACACCACACATAAATCAGATCACACACATACAGAGATCAGATCACACACACACACACACACAGAGATCAGATCTCACACACACACATATGGCCATCCTTACACACAGATCAGATCACACACACACACACACACACACACACACACACACACACACACACACACACACACACACACACACACAGGGAGGGAGAAAGAGAGATAACAGATCTGCGTACGCCTCCATCGTCTGGCACAGATTTGAGCAACGCCAGTGACCAAGCACGAGATCGACAGTGGCTGGCTGTGGCGGTGGGTTCGGTGGTGATGACAGAGAGATAGATTTTCTACAGCGGTGGCGGTGGCGGTGGCCATGAGGAATAGAGAGAGGGAGACGAAGTGGAGAGAGGGAGGGTCGGGGCTAGCAGTGGTGGTGATGTCACCGTCGGTGACTGTGAGAGTGAGAGAGTTGATAGAGAGAGAAAAACAAGAGAGTAAGAGAGCTGAGAGAGTGAGGGAGAGAGTTGAGATGAGAGTCAGAGAGATGTATATAGGTCAAAGAGTGAGAGTTAAGAGTGAGAGTTATATAAATATAATACAACTAAATAGATATATAAATATAATACAACTAAACATATAAGTACTATATACGCGGGGATCCTTCGGGGAAATGTCGGGCCGGGACCGGGGCCGAGAAATTTATCTCCGTCCCCGGCCCGAAAATTATCAGGGATGTATTTTTTAATACCAGCCCCGGTTCTATGCGGAATAATTTTCGGGAAAAAACCTATTTATCAGGACGGGGCGATCCGAGTCCCCGTCGGGCCAGGTTCATATTGCCATCCCTCATAATCTCTTGAAACACCATGGCTAGAAGGTACGAAACCATATTATAAAAATTCAGATAACTTCCGTGATAAAAAAGAGTTCCATATTATTCACAAACCTAAAACAAAAAAATTGTAATCCAATACCCAAACTGAAGGAAAAAGAAATCTCTCTAAGTATAAGCTTTAGGGGTGTGAAAAATTAGGGCTTTTTTCTGTATGAGAACAATAGTTTTTCTATGAATTTAGAGATTCAATCATAGATGAGAAATTAGGTAAAATCTTGCGGTTCTCATTCTATACAAAGATAAATTTTTATCAAAGCTTTTCAAATAGTTTAACGATCTTGAAAACCGAAGCATATATATATATATATATATAAATGTGTTCACCCTTCGCAATGTTGTGTGAGGCTAAGATGGTGGCTGCAACAGTTGCTGCGATGGTCGAGATGGGGCGTGCGGTTACCGCAGTTGTTGCGATCGAGATATAGACGAAGGGTCGCTAAGGAGGGAAGAGCAGCGATGGTGGTGAGGAGTGTGGGTGTCGACGAGAAGGAAGAGGCAGCGTTGCTGTTGTGGTCGTGGTGGAGAAGTGAGAGAGAGAGAGAACTACGGTCGAGATGTAGACGAAGGGTCGCTAAGGAGGGAAGAGCAGCGATGGTGGTGAGGAGTGTAGGTGTCGACGAGAAGGAAGAGGCAGCATTGCTGTTGTGGTCGTGGTGGAGAAGTGAGAGAGAGAGAGAGAAAGAGAGAGATAAATATGAGGTGGCGCACAGATTGTGCTAGGAGGAAATAGTAGAAAGTTTCTTGGGGGTAAACATATGGGGGGTGTTTGGCAAGATTTTTTTTTTTTTTTTTTGGTTTTTGGGTTAAAATTTACAAAAAGACAAAATAGGTTAAAATAGTTAATAAGACAAAATATCACATTAAACCCATAATCATTTCACTTTTTCTCTCACAAACATCACATTCAACTACAAAAAAATCCAACTATCTTCCCAAACACAAAAATTTTTAAAAATTGAAATAGCCTACTAAAATAGCAACTTCCCAAACACCCATATAGTCAAGTTAATCCACCCATTAATCTATGATGGATTGATCTTGACGTTGTAACCAATTATAAATATAAACACTTCTAAAAACAATGTTGTTTTATTATAGAGATATAAAAATAAAATTAAAACAATATATACAATCACACTGTCACGCCCTCAAAAATAACCCATAACATACACAATAATAACATGCATTACTTAAGAAAATAAAACATTATTCCATTCATCAGAGTATTCTAATTAAAAGACGTTACATGTAACACAAAAATAAATGCCCTACGGGCTTACATCTTTCCAAGCCAACACTTGGACACAAAATGTGAGTTCTAACTCAACTACAAATTAAGCCCTCGGCTTGAGTTTACATGTAACATCAAATAAAATGAAATAACAAATAATCTAAACAGAGTCTTCAACTCCAAATCCTTCCAAGCTAAGTCCTTGGAGGTAGCTTATCACCTGAACCTGAAAATGATGTTCCCATATAGGGTGAGCCACAGCCCAGTAGAAAAATACTAAACCATATATAAGTATTGAATAAAGCATTAGCATTCAATAGATGGATAACACAAATTATCAGTTCCACTTTCCATTAACTATTCAACATGGCTCAGAACCTGGCCAAACTTACAACAGTGAATTATTTATCATATTCATAATAATTCCAACAATGCCAACACATCATATCAAAAACACTTCATACTTCCAAATTGATACACATTTTAGTGTTGTATCAATAACATGCAAAAACACTTCAATATCAATAAGCACACATAAAAGTGATGCTAATGGAGTCCATCCCCTATCTCCTCCCAAACAAAATCCGGTTTAGAGGTCCATCCCCTATCTTCCCCTAAACCGTGGAGTACATCCCCTATCTCTTCCCACACAATATGCATATGCAATGCTCAATCAATACACGTATTTTCTGTATTAATTCAATAGTCAAAATTAATGACTTAACCAATGTGATTAGTTCCAGTTATCCCTAATCCACATGCAATGTCTACAACAATCATGACTATCCTCCACCGATAGCCCAAAACAGTTATTTCTAGACTGGAAATAAATAAATCAACAATTCAATAGGCGAGTGATTTAAATTAATCAACTACCCCATTTAATCAATAAATTCCTCAATCTCATGAATTCAACTAATTTCCCCCAATTTTTCCTAAATTAATTATACAAATCAATCTATTAAACAATTAGGGTTTTCCCAAAAATTACCAAACTACCCCAACATATTAAAATGCCAAAACTTAGAACAAAACGTATACATTGGAGTAGGAAATCCCTACCTCGAAGAATTAACCAAAATTGAGAAGACTGAGATGATGACCCAAAATCCAAAGTGCTCCAAACCCAAGATTGTTCAGATTAAAATGTAGCCCTCGACCCACTCTAACTTTTTAATAAAGCAACTAGGGTAGAAACACACCCTAAATAGATCAAACCTAAGAGAGAAGAGAGGGAGAAGTCGGACCTAGGGTTTGGAATCAAAAAGAGGATGAAAAACTATTCAAAAACCCGCTGCTGCCTATTTAAACTGGACAGGCTCGCTCGAGCGAAGACATGGTCGCTCGAGCGACCAGACACAAGAAATCCTCGCTCGAGCGAAGAAAAGCTCGCTCGAGCCAAAAACTCGATGCTTCAGGTCTGCAACCAGAAGCTCGCTCGAGCGACGAAATGCTCGCTCGAGCGAAGAACTCGAAAACATACACCTCGCTCGCTCGAGCAAAGGAAGCTCGCTCGAGCCAAGAAACACAACTCTTAGGTCATATGCCCAGACGCAGACTCTCGCTCGAGCGACCAAAACCTGGCTCGACCGAAGGACTAAAAACAACTGCTCGCTTGAGCGACCAACTCCTCGCTCGAGCGAAGGTCCAAAAATCTGGACAGCAACACTTGGTTTCCAACCCAACCAACCTGTAACAAAACCTGCCCAACATATCCTATAACTCAAAAATAAGGAATTAAAGGACAACAACAACAATATAATAACAACTGAATCTACGGAACATAAGTCCGGGTACAACAACAAAATGGGAAAAGACCGGGGTCGCTATAACCTCCCCCCTTAAAAGAATTTCGTCCCCGAAATTAAGCATAAGTTTTCGAAAACAAGTTTTTCTCAAATTCCAACAATATGACAATTTAATAATGAACAACTTGACCCAAAACTGGCCATTTCATCTCTTATCAAGAGGCATCTCACAATATGTATATAAAACAACATATATTATAACCTGCATCAGTATTATGCAATTTCCCTTTCAATTTCAACAGTTTTCAACATCATATTCAATTTCATGATATAACTCTAATTCAACAATATATTCAACATATAACTGTTACACTAAACTTCCATATTGAAGCAAGTTTCAAAATACAGTCATTAAACAAAACATCTCAATGTTTTCCAACTTAAGACATAAATAAAGCTCTTAAGTTCAACAATATTACAAATCTAAATACAAGATTACAAATCAATAAACATGTCCGGATATTTCTCGCGGACTTCCAATTCACGTTCCC
This sequence comes from Camellia japonica, assembly GCA_030407325.1. NCBI lineage: Eukaryota > Viridiplantae > Streptophyta > Magnoliopsida > Ericales > Theaceae > Camellia > Camellia japonica. Next base: position 128,446,559 of record JAPPVO010000036.1, on the reverse strand, counting down.
AAGTGGCTTCTTCCACCCCGTGATGTTTCCACAGAACCTTTACCAAAGGGATGGTCTTGCCTCGCAAAACTTGATCCCGCCTATCCAAGACCCGAACCGGTCTCTCCTCATACGAGACATCCTCATCAACCACTAAATCAGTCCAATCCAACACATGTGATGGATCCGGCTCATACTTCCGAAGCATACTCACATGAAACACGTCATGTACTCCGGACAACTGCGGTGGCAAAGCTAAACGATAAGCAGCCTCGCCAATCCTCTCAAGGATCTCAAAAGGACCAATGAACCGAGGGGACAACTTCCCGCTCTTCCCAAACCTCATCAATCCCCGTCTAGGTGATATCTTCAGAAAGACATGATCACCCACCTCAAATACCAAAGTCTCCTCCTACGGTCGGCATAAGATTTCTGACGACTCTGGGCTGTAACAAGCCTCTTACGGATAAGCTCAACTTTCTCCGTCGTTTTCCTCACCAACTCCGGACCCAACAAAGGTGTATCACCCACCTCGGCCCAACAAACCGGAGATCTACAAGGTCGGCCATACAAGGCCTCAAACGGTGCCATACCGATACTGGACTGGAAACTGTTGTTGTAGGCAAACTCCACTAATGGCAAGTGCCTCTCCCACGACCCACTGAAATCAAGAACACAACCCCGAAGCATATCCTCAAGGATCTGAATAGTACGCTCGGACTGCCCGTCAGTCTGAGGATGATAAGCCGTGCTAAAGGTCAACTTAGTGCCTAAGGCACTCTGCAAACTCTGCCACAACCTAGCAGTAAAACGAGGATCTATCTGAGACGATCGTCACTGGGACTCCGTGCAACCTCACTATGTCCCGAATGTACAAGTCGGCAAGATGATCTACCGAATCTCTCACGCGCATAGGAATGAAGTGCGCCGACTTAGTCAACCGGTCTACAACCACCCAAATAGCATCACTACCCCGCTGAGTCCTCGGAAGACCTACAACGAAGTCCATAGTGACATGCTCCCACTTCCACTCGGCAATAGGCAAGGGTTGCAACAAACCCGCTGGCCTCTGATGTTCGGCCTTCACTTGCTGACAAGTAAGGCACTTAGACACGAACGCTGCCACATCTCTCTTCATACCTGTAGACACCCATTTTTGACCGACCTTAAGACTCAGACGTCGCCGATTGAGCGCTCGGTGATGTTGCATATCGTGCTCGTTCAGAAGTTTCAGAGTCGCGGCCGCGCGCCCTGCCTCCGAACTTCCGAATCCTCTTCTGTGCCTTGTCTCGGTTTGCGAACCAGACTCGGTTTTCTCTGTTTTCTTTCCTGAGGGAAGGGAGTAGTCCTGTAGACTATCTCTCGGTGGCCGTGCGCTACTTTTCGTGGCCGTAGGTCATTTTGCCCATTTCGGAGCCCGGTTCCCGGTTTTCGAGGCCGTCAGGCCGTGTGCCTCGGCTCGGGACCGCCCAACCATCTCCGGTTTCTCCGGTTCTTGGCTAGTACCTCTGTTTTATCATTTTGAGGAACACTGCGGCCCCCGATGCCCACTTCGTGGCCGTATGCCACTTCCGGTGCCTACAGCCGGTTTTCGGGACCCCGAACTGCGTGATTTGGGCCCCGAGCATTCATTTCGCATCGGTTTTCTCCGGTTTTTGGCGTGTGCCTCTGTTTTGTCATACCGAGAAACCCTGGGGTCTCAGATACCCACTCCGCTGCTGAACACCACTTCCGGTGCCTATAGCCCATTTTCGGGACCCCGAACTGCGCGGTTTAGGCCCCGAGCGTTCATTTCTCATTAGTTTTTGTTCAAATTTGGCAGGTACCTCTGTTTCAACATTGGGAAGATCACTGGAGGGTAGGAGGCCAGCAATTATCCCAGATAACCAGTTTCGCTCCTCCGGCGCCGTTTTGCTCACTTCCGGGCCAATGTTGAACACCCTAGGCCCATTTTCTTCCGACCAAAGCTACATATCTGTGATCAGGGGACATGGAGGACCCTAAAAACTACTGGTCAGCCATAAATTCCAGGTTTCATTTTTGGACCTCTCCTTCAGATCAATGTTGTGACTCCTGCTTCAGTATTGCCACATTCCGACCATGGAACCTTGTTCTACACATCTGGGAGGACCCTAAAAGTTGGTGGTCGGCCAGCAATTGTGCAGTTCATTTTTGTGCCTCTTCTTCAAGCTCTATGTTGTGACTTCTGCTTCAGAGTTGCCAGATTCCGACCTTGGGCATTGATCTACACACTTGGGAGGACACTTTGGCATACTGGTCGGCCAGAAAATCTTCTGTTCATTTTCTTGGGGTGGCCGGTCGGCTAGGCTGAGTGGCTGGCCGACCAGGTGGGGTGGCCGGCCGGCCACCTCCCAGAAATCTACCTGGCCGGCCGGATTCTTGCTTTCCAGCTCAGTACAGCTGTCCGGATATTTTTGCTAAATATCTCCCCATCCGGGGGATATTTTGGGGGGAAAGCTTGGATGCTTTGCCCTCCCCTTTTACACCTTGTTTTGCCTATTTAAAGGAACCAAGGGCTCCTTTGCCTAGGTTAGAACATTTGCCTTCAAGAACACTTAAGCAAAAACCCTAATCTCCATAGCCAAAACCTTCAAAAAAGCTTCAAGTCTTGCTTGATTTCTTCACCAACACCTAGCCTCACCATTCCAACTTTGATTCCAGCAGCTAGGAAGTGAATTTCAGAGGTTGAGAAGCCACAAATCCAAGCCAAGAAGCAAAGAAAGACAAGTCTTCAAGGGTAAGTATTCAAAACCAACTTTTGGGGTTTTTTCTTGATCTTTTTTTATACTCTAATTGGTTGGAATTGGGCTCCGACCCCTACTGCTTTTGTGCTCATTTTGAGCCCCTCTACAACATTGTAGAAGGGCTCAACTTCATTTGGCATTTGTATATACTAGCTCCTTCAATATTCATCAAGATCGTCACATTTTTGCATGCTAAAATTAACCTATTTGTGTTGGTTTTTGGGGCTCCGACCCCTACTGCTTTCTTGCTTATTTTGAGCCCCTCTACAACATTGTAGAGGAGCTCAACTTCATTTGGCATTTGTATATACTAGTTCCTTCAATTTCATCAAGTATGCCATATTTTGTATCCAATTTTTGACCTATTTTTGTTTGTTTTTGGGACTTCGACCCCTACTGGTTTTGGTCTTATTTTGACCCCCTTTACATGTTTCATGAAGAAGGTTTGGTCATTTGATGTATAGATTGCATGTCTTGTGTTATACCCTTTTGCGGCTCCATTTTGCCTTCCATTTCTGGCATGTTTGTCTTATGATTTAGAGGCTGCCATCTTCTGCATATATGCTTATTTTTAGGTCCTCTTTAATGTTGTAGAAGAAAGTTTGCCCATTTTCATTTTCTATATACCATCCCCCTTTATAATGCTCTTTTGGCCATTAATCTTGCGAGCTATTATTGCCATATCTATGCTTGCATTTTGGCCATGTTTATTACTGAAAAAAATGCCATATTTGGGACTGCCTTGCTACTGTTATTGCTTCCATGATCATATTTTGCATGTATAGTATGGCTATAGGCCATTTCGGGGCTTAATTTCACATTTTCGGGATGATTGCATGCTTCGGTCGTTATTCCGTATCATTTCGGGGCTGTTTTACATCATTTGTGAGTGCTGAAATTCCATTTCCATGCTTGCATATCATTTCCCATGTCATTCCGCCTTGCCTCGGTTTGCGTGCCCGTGGGCACGCACTTCGAGGCACTCCATTTTCATTCATCGGCAGCCTATGTGAGTGCGGTTGAGGCCCTCTCATGTTGGCGTAAGCCCAATCTACATTTTCATGCCATTTCATGCCTGTATGTCACTGCCTCGGTTTGCGTGCCCGTGTGCGCGCATTTCGAGGCACTTCATTTTCATCTCACGGCAGCCTATGTGATGTGGTTGAGCCCTCTCATGTTGGCGTAAGCCCAATTTGCATTTTCATGCTTTGTATGCCATCGCCTCGGTTTGCGTGCCGTGTGCACGCATTTGAGGCACTTCGGTTTTATCCGATTTGCATTTTCATATCATCGCCTCGGTTTGCGTGCCCGTGTGCACGCATTTCGAGGCACTTCGTTTTATCCGATTTGCACTTCACATCTCCGCCTCAGTTTGCGCGCCCGTGTGCACGCATTTCGAGGCACTCTGTTTTATCCGCTTGGCATTGCGTATGCCCTGCCTCGGTTTGCGCGCCCGTGTGCACGCATTTCGAGGCACTGTTTTTATCCACTTGGCATTGCGTATGCCCTGCCTCGGTTTGCGTGCCCGTGTGCACGCATTTCGAGGCACTCTGTTTTATCCGCTTGGCATTGCGTATGCCTCTACCTCGGTTTGCGTGCCCGTGTGCACGCATTTCGAGACATTCTGTTTTATCCGATTGGCATTGCGTATGCCTCTACCTCGGTTTGCGTGCCCGTGTGCACGCATTTCGAGATATTTGGTTTTATCCGGTTTGCATTGCGTATGCCTCTGCCTCGGTTTGCGTGCCCGTGGGCACGTATTTCGAGGCCCTCTGTTTTATCCGATTTGCATTTCATCATCGTCTTAGTTTGCGTGCCCGTGAGCACGCACTTCGAGGCACCTCTTTTTTATCATTCCGGCATCCCGTATGAGTGTGGCTGAGGCCTTCTCATGTTGGTGTAAGCCCATCATTGCATTTCGTGCCTTTATGTCATCACCTCGGTTCGCGTGCCAGTAGGCACGCATTTCGAGGCATCTCATTCTCATAGCATCGTGCATGCTAGGTTGTATGTTAGTTGCATTTCATGCATATCATGCATATTGCACGGGAAACGAGGCACGCTTCGTACTCCGAGTAACGGAACGGGTCTCAATTCCCAAGTCACCGACACTCCGGATTATCCATGATGGAGTTAAGTGTTGTTTTAGCATTCATCTGCATTCATCCCTATATTGAGTTGTGCAATTCGACTCCTCGGCCATCATGCATCGATATGCGTGATTGGTGGCACGAGAATCGAGGCATGCATATATTTGTGAAATACATTGCTATGCCCTTTCCTGCTCTCTGTTGCAGCAAAATCCAAACTCAACCACTTTTCGGAGTCCGGCGCGCATTTCGAGAAATATTGCAAACAGAGGCTAAATCGGGCATCTCAGTGGATTTCTGCGCAACACAGTCCAGCATACATTGTATCAGAAGCGAGGCACCCCTGGCTTGCATGCCAGTTTTACTACTTTCCTAGTTTAATTTATTAATTAATTAGAAATCTGTACATTATTTTGGACTGTATATTTCGGACTGTATATTTATTCGGACCCTCTGCGCGAGGGCACAAATGTAATAAGTGTGCGTGTGTGTGTGTATGTCTTCCAACCCCCATTTCTCACAGGGAATCAAATTTGATTGCTCTGTTTTTGGGTGGCTAATAATGGAAGTACACCTTATGCTTGTGTAATGGGTCTTGGCATTTTTTCATGATGGTGCTGAGGATCATTGCTGCTTCTTTATGATTTCAAACTTGTGCTCTTTGAATTGTCCATTTGGGAATCATAAGTTTTGTAAGGGTTTTCTCATACTGGGATAATTCATACTTTCTTGATTTTGTTTGTTTGTTGTTTTATTTCAATTAAAATACCAAAGGAAAACTCTTTCAGAGATAGTTTTTTTTTTTTTTTTTTTGGGTGAAAATGATACATATTCACTTAACTCAACCTTTCAAAATATTTGAATGGGTGATTTGGGGATAGATGGAATAATATTGTTGTTAATAGCAACCCCTAAAAAGAAAAAAAAGAGCCAAAAGAATGGCAAGGAAAAATAATGTATGTCATATTTCTATCGCTTGACATGATTGTTGGGGCATATATTATGCAGAGACTTCATACGACTTAGTATGTTATTACAATTTGTAAATTTCATTTTGGTGATTTGGTTTGGATGATCTAGATGTTAGCATCAGCAATGCAAAGCTCATGTACACTCGATTCATTTTCTAATTTGAGAATTAAGCAGGACAATAGATTTCAGGGGGCTTTAGCATTGGTATTAGTAGCAATATGCTTTCTAATTGTGTAGGAAGGCTTTGCTATCTTAATGGGCACTTTACTATATAGAATATGCAATACATCCTTGTATACTTGGCATTCTCTAGATGTTACCTTTTATTGATCAGTAGTCTAGCAGTGAACATCCTCCATGCCTCACAATTTTTTATCCACTTGTGTTTTTTGAACTTCCATGCAACAATTTGGCTTAGAAATGCAGTTTCTTTTTGCTTGTTTAGTAATATAGTTTTCATGTGAAGAATGGAAATGATATAAACTAAAAATCAAGTGCACTTATTTTTCTTTTGATGGGCTTACTCATTTTTTATTTGAATTCATTAATTATTGAGCTTAAAGTCCTCAAGCTGCTAACAGTTGGTGGAAAAAGACTGAAACTTATGATTTGGACACAGGTAATTAACATAGATGACTTGTTATTTGGAACTATTTTGTTTATTTAATGTGAAAAATTTCTTGGATCCCAATGTATTTCCCCCTCATAATGTAACAATTTTTTAGTTTTTTCTTGGATGTTTTTGTTATAAATCTCCGATCAAGGCAGGAATGTTTCTTTTTTTTATACTGTTTTCATTTTCAAGTAACTGGCTGTTAAGCCTTTTTAAACCTATAAATGGTGGTTTTTCAACTTTCTTACACAATACTTCAATGAATTTTGAATTTTACAAATTGTCCTTGAGAATATAATAAAAAATGGGTTAGGTAATCTAATGTTCCATAAAGATTTTTTGTGCAGTTTTTTACACCTCATGAAATGGCTAAAACAGTTGCTAAAATAGCTACTTTCCCCTACGCTGGCCTTTAGAAAAATTGAGATAAAAAATAACTGCTGAAGTGTTTGTGCAAGTTTGAGTGGTTTTGGAGTTGTGGAAGGAGAGCCCTTAAATTAGATTTGACATGTATCTATCCTTCAAACAGAAACACAAACAAAAACAACAATTTAGAAAAGCTTTTTTCTGACAAGCTTTACTGAACTTATTTTATTCAAACATATATTATTCAATATTCAGATATGAGGCTATTAATTTTTTGGTTTGCAACTGGACAGAGAGGTTTGGAACATTGATAAGCTCTTAGTATAGAGGTGCAATGGAATTATTCTCGGTAAGCTATTTACAAATCAGAAAATTTGCATTTCAGTGTCATTTACGTGTAGTTATACTTTTGATGGTATATTTTTGACAGTATTTCACATGGAATAGTTCTCTGATTTTTTTTTTTTTTTTTTGGTAACACATGAATTCTTTTGAAAATTTTGCTCGGTCACATGCTTCTTCTTACCCTTTCAATCAATTTAAATAGTTTTAATTATTGATCTTTGTTGTCATTTCTAATTATTGCCTCTATCACTTTGTATTGATGCTTTATCATTGTCCTCTACCTAATGTTTAACAACACTTTTGTATTTATTTTTGTTTTAGTTTATGATGTAACAGTGATGCCACTTCTCATCAGTAAATGAGTTCTCTCTGTGATTGGCCAAGTAATTTAATTTTTCAACTGTCCCTCCAACGTACTCACAAATGAAACCAGTTTTTGCATGATACTTTTCTCTGGATTTGACTCCGAGGAGGGGCACTTGAGGAAAATTATGAATTTTTATACAAAATGAAGATATAATGGTGGTATTTTTTATAATTTTGAACAATATTGCTAGGTGTTTTGCCTTGAAAAAGACTATCACATGAAATTTTGATCATCTCCAATATTTTCCTACATATTTAGGTTAATTTGGAACTTTGCTTTAATCTATTTTGAGTCATATTATCTCTCTTATTTTTTTTTTTACATATTTTTTTTTAAAAAAAATCAAAAAGTCAAATTTTAACCAATTCCCAAAACAACCTTTAATGGCTAAAAATATAAATTATAATTATTTTAAATTAAAAGATATAATTCACTCATCCTTGGATGATATAATGAAATTTCTTATTAAAATATGCAATGAAAAGGATCACAATCCATCAGTGATGCCCATCCATATATAATCTCTATAAATTTATTTATACAACTTTTATAATTGTTTACGAAAGACAAGAAGGCAAGTCTTCCATTGAGAATTTTTTTTTTTTAGTAATTTTTTTATTTTTAAATTTTTATGAGGTAAAAAAAAAAATAATGTGTTTATAAATATTTTTTTGTTTTATTAAAAGCTATAAATTATTGAGATATTTGGTTTTTATAAAAAAATTTAACTTTTTAACTTTCCAAACAAACTAATGTGAAACATTCAAAATCAGCCAATAATTTTCACTTCAATTCAATTTCCAAACAAGAAAAGGGTCAACTTGATCATCTGTCTAACTTGGTTGGCCTACTAGCCAAAGACAGTCGAAAGCTCCAATCAATCTCTAAGCGGAAATTATTCAATATCTCAAAATATTATGTGATTATACTTTATCAATTATTAATTATTACATCATGTTATTTCTCTATCTCAACATAAATTTGAGACTTTACGCTCTCTCACACAATCAAAACTTTATGAAGCAATACTATTTCTATATCCGATATATAAATAATCACCCCCACATAGCTCTAACTAACCATCTTTAATGTGATCACTTATTGTCCGTCTTGATTTTGATCAATGGAGCAACCAAACCCTGTCCTCCAACAGTAACATCTATAATTTTATCTAATTATATTAAGAATTCTTTTAAGACTTTTACTTAAAAATTCTATTTATAATTATTATAATAACTCAAGTCTATCAAGATTTTTTGAATTAATAAGTCTTATTTAATAAAATTAAAAATATTATTATTTTTTTAATTTTTAAATTAAGAACATTATCAATTTTGCATAATAATATTCAAATAATTGTTTCACTAATTGATAAAAAAACAGAGTATGATATTAAACGTTTTTTCCTTCTACTTGATTCAACTATCCAATAAAATCGAGAACATTAACAGTTTTTTTTTTTTAATTTTAAAATTGAATATTATCAGTTTTTTCATTTGTAATTTTTTTTTCGTTTTCACATCAATGTTCTATCATATGCTCTTTATAGATAATTTTTTTTTTTAATTTTGCACAAATAAAATTCAATTTTTTCAAAAAAAAAAAAACATTCAGCTTTTTGTTCTAATTTTCAAAAAATTCTATTTTTTTATTTTCCGTATTTTAATGTTTTCAATGATTTTTTTTAATATTTTTAGTAATTTTTTTTTTAATTTTTAGACACCCTAACATAAATACACGTAAAAAGTATAATATAGTGAAAAAATCTTTAAAAAATACACTAAATACCAAAAAATATAAATAAATAAAAAAAATAAAAATTCAGTACATTTTTCATTATTTTGTGTATTTATTAATTTTTAAAAATATTTTTCATAAATATTTTACTATTTAGATATATCTAAGTAAGATAGGTACATCTAAAAAAGTAAAAAAAATTAGTTAAAATTTTAAAATATAACTAAAAACACAAAAAAATACAATTTTCAGAAAACTGAAAGAAACACACTATTTATTTTTTTTTTTTTTTTGCCGTAAATTTTTTTTTTTTGTTTTTTTTCAATTTGAAAGTTGATATTTTAAATTTTGAAAATCAAAATAAATGTCAAATCATCATATTTCTTTATAGATAATCATAATAATGAAAATTATTGTTTGAAGGCAATTCTGACTATTAAAAATTTAATGAGATTTGAAAATCTATAAAATGTTAATTAAGATTTCTTATGTAGGTAGATAAGTCTATAAATTAAAGACAAAAACTTATACGTTTACAAGGAACATACCCCAGGTAATACAATGAAATCACAAACCCACCAAAAGGGAAAAGCTAATAAAAAATATAAGAAATAACTAATTAAAAACACACACCGTAACAGTCGGGTCCCCAACAAAACAATAATAAAGAAAAATTATCCATATATCATTTTTATCCCCAAGTACCCTCTACCATTCAAAAATATATAGATGGATACTGGGAGAAAATATATGAACAATTGTACAGGAGTGATATAAACACCACCAATACACTACCAAACCAAAAATAAACCCACGTTAAAAAAATGGAAGAAGGGTGCAGTGACTGCTATGATTCAATTTTAAGGTATATTATGTATATATTTTTATGATCCGAACCGTTATTTTTATAGGGTTTGTTGAGTACTTCATTCCTACCAAAAATCATATTAATCGGATATCAATGACTATATGATCGATTAACATATTTTTTATGCAGTTTTTCAAAAGAAAATTTATTGTTTATTTTTTTGATTATCGATCATATAGTTATTGATATCCGATTAATATGATTTTTGGTAGGAATGAAGTACTCAACAAACCCTATAAAATAAACAGTTCGAATCAAAAAATATATCATAATATATTTTAAAATTAAACCACAACAGTCACTGTTGTATTTTAACCACGGCAGTGACCCCTTGTCTTTAAAAAATAGCCCACGGACTGGCAGAAGAACAATCCACAGCCGAACTTAAGTCCCTAAAAATAGGGTGCACCAACTAAATAACATGTAGGCCCCACATCCACTCTACACAAACAACGGATGCATGTGAGCCCAGAAACAATAACACGCTGCAGGTCAATATAGCTGAGTTCCCATATGTCCATATACACCATATGCAAAGCATTATAATATTACAATAATGCTAACCCAAAACCATTGCTCGTATCAAACAAACCGTGGGCAAGAGACCACGTGAACCACAACCCCACAAAAAAATCCGTGAGTCCCCCACAAATAAAATTAACGTGGGTTACCACCAGTACCAATGCATTCCAAACAAGCATTTCGGACAAACAGCCCACAAGGTTAACAAAGCAAACTTTTTACTCCCACACGGCAACCAAGTGGGCCCCAGCAACCCATGCAATAAACTCTCACCAAAACGTGGGTCAACAAAACAAATAACATGAAGTAAAATTTTGTCGGGCCCCACCTCAAACCAATACCTCTCTTCAACCAATAACCCACTCAAAAACCCACGGGCACCCACGTGAGTCCCTCAAAATCAAACAAATGGGACCCACCGTCCATCTTCACAATACCACCAATAATAGAAACAATAATAGAAACTCCTTCAGCAAAAGCAAAACATGTGGGCCCCAAAGCCAACCACTATCCGAATATTATCAATTTTACATAATAATGTCTCAAATAATTATTTCACTAATTGATAAAAAAACAGAGTATGATATTAAACGTTTTTACCCTTTTATTTATTAGTTTGATTCAACTATCAATAAAATCGAGAACATTATCAGTTTTTTTTTTTTTTCAATTTTAAAACTGAGAATATTATCAATTTTTTCATTTGTAATTTTTTTTTCCAATTTGCACATTAATGTTCTATCATCATGCTTTTTTATAGATATATTTTTTAATTTTGCACCAAAAATTCAATTTTTTCAACCAAAAAAAAAACATTCAGCTTGTTTGGTTCTAGTTTTCAGAAAATTCTAATTTTTTTTCTGTATTTTAATGTTTTGAATGATTTTTTTTAATATTTTAAACAATTTTTTATTTTTTTATTTTTAGACACAGTTTACATAAATACACGTAAAAAGTATAATATATGTGAAATTTTTTTAAAAAATACACTAAATACCAAAAAATATAAATAAATAAATAAACAAAATTCAGTACATTTTTCGTTATTTTGTGTGTTTATTAATTTTTAAAAATATTTTTCATAAACACTTTAGGTAAATTACACTGACACCCCCTGAGGTTTATGTTTATTAAGTTCCCCTCACATTTTGGAAATTACATCCCTCCCTGAGGTTTAAAGTTTCATTACGGATTGCTCCCTAAGGTTTAAAGTTTCAACAGTTCTCCATCACCGTAATGTCATCATACATACAATTAAATTAATAAGGGGGGTCAGTGTCATTCCCAAATGTGAGGAGGGAACTGTAATAAATATAAACCTTAGAGGGTGTCAGTGTAATTTACCCAATATTTTACTATTTAGATATATCTAAATAAGGTACATCTAAAAAAACAAAAAAATTGGTAAAATTTAAAAAATATTTACTAAAAACAAAAAAACACGAAAACAAAAAAAATACAATTTTCAGAAAACTCAAACGAAACACACTATTTAGTTTTTTTTTTTTTTTTTGCACGTAATTTTTTTTTTTTTTGGATTTTTCAATTTGAAAGTTGATGTTTTAAAGTTTTGAAAATCAAAATAAATGTCAAATCATCATGTTCCTTTATAGATAATCATAAATAATGAACAATTATTGTTTGAAGGGCAATTCTAACTATTAAAAATTTAATGGGATTTGAAGATCTAAAAACTATTAGTTAAAACTTAATGAAGTATAAGTTTATAAATTAGAACTTATGTGTAAATATCTTTTTTTTTTAAACGGAGAAAATAATGTGATAATTTGTAGTAATTTTTTTTATTATTATTTTAATCTATTAACAAACTCCATCTAAAAAAAAATCTTTTGACAACTAGGCCTATGTATCAACAACTCAGAAACATAAAAAATAAATAATAAAAATAATAAAAATAAAAATTATTATGTAATTCAAATTTATTCATTTGAATCTCACGTTATGCAAAAATTAATATTGAGTTTAAACCATACGTTAATCAAACACATATATATAAATGCACAGAAAATTAAATATAAAATAAGATATGGTGGTGTTTGGAAGCAACATCCCAATTTTTTATCTCATAAAAATCACTAAAAGACAAAGTTTTGCAAAACCAAAAAACACATCCAAACAAAATATCACATCCAACCCCATAATCATTTCACTTTTTCTCTCACAAAAAAACATCCAACACATAAAAACTCAACTTCTCCCAATCACTAAAAATTTTTTACTCATAAAAACCTATATCTACTAAAATACATAAAATCACTTCCTAAACACACATAGATGTCTCTCATTCTATATTAATTTCTGTGTTCCTAACATTGTTGTCAATAAATAAAAAAAATGAGACCAATAAATTTGTTCGAAAATCACCTCATAATTTTTTCTATAATTCTCTATCTTCCCTGCAGACAACTGTAAGACACATGACTCAGGCACCGAGGGAAAGAAGCCAGATCTACGGGGAGATTATGCTGATGCAAATGGTGAAAGTGAGTATATCTTAATGTTTCTGCTCTACCATTGGAAATAATGACAACATGCCAAATTAGGCCAAACAATGAGAGAGGGGCCAATCCCACTAAGTATAGCTTTTGCTCTATGTTTCTCTCCAAGGATGTATTTGATATATTTGATTGATTGAAACATCACAATAGGCCAAAGAATGAATGCATATCCCACATTATAAAAAGAGTTGATTATTTGAGGTTAGACATTTTATTCTTTACAATTCAAAAATAGTTAATAGTCTTCAAATGATGTTAAATTAAATGTGTAATCGATATTTTTTTTCATTCAATTAACAGAATGTATAATACACACGCAAATTTTTCAAGGTGATTTTTTTTTTTTTGAAATAAAATGAAATTAACCTCAACCTCCCTCTTTATGATTCACCGCATTCCTCTTCCTTTCCTTAGCTTTGTTGTCCGCCCCTCTCCCTTCCAAGACCACCTTCATCGCTTTCTCTCCCTCTAAGCATCTCTACTGGCCCTAAATACGTGTATATATATTTATTTGCAGGATTGATTTAAAATATAATAAAATTAAATAGGTTAAAAGTTAAGAATTAAAATAAATAATTAAAAATTTATGATTAATTTTGATTATTTTAAATTAATGTTGGTTAAATTAAAATTATGCATATAATAGAGAGAGAAGAAGAAAGAAAGAAAAAAAAAAAAAAGAACAATTGGCTTTAGAGATATTAAAATCATATTACGTCTAGTTACACTAATCCAAAATTACTTAGGGACTATCTAACTGAATTTAGATCAGATGAGAAAAAGTATTTAAACCTTAAATCAAAAGGATATATTTTAACTGTGACACGAATAACATTACTGTAATAATATAATATAGAATTTTTTAAATAAATTATGACAAGAAAGATCAAATATAGATTAAAAATATATTGACAGAATAAAATTTATTTTAAAGTAGATCCTACCATGACTGAGTCTATTAGTAGATTTATGTGCATATTATAGCTTATAGCATTTGGCTAAAGACAGAAAACATTGATGTGCGGATTCTACAGAGCAATCTATGCATTGGATCCTAATTTACTACTTTCCGCGTAAAAATAAAACTCATCAGTAGTTTTTTTTGGTAAAACAACTCATCAGTAGTTGGCCTCGTTAAAGTTGAACTTGCCAATTGTCAAATATCATTATCATATTGGAAAACTCCAAAACAACTCTAAAAAGAATATTGTGGGGGTTGATTTCTGACACACAATTAAATAGGAAATTCAGTTGGAAGTACCAACAGAATAGATTAAGCTCAAAATCTATCACAGAAAGATAAGAATTCAGCGGTAGTTCGTCCACTCAGGGACACTCCGACGATCAAGTCATGTAAATATCTTCCAAAGATAGTAAATTGTGTTTAACTCAT